>OX387380.1:22322497-23522497 GCA_947563715.1 Lycia hirtaria | reverse complement strand
TTTATCTTTATCTTTATCCAATATGGCTTAATTTCAACCGACTTTAAAAAAGGAGGAGGTTCTCAATTCGACTGTATTTTTTTATTTTTTTTATGTTTGTTACCTCATAAGTTTCGACTGGGTGAACCGATTTTGATGATTATTTTTTTTATATGAAAACTGAAGCAACCGACTTCTCATGGATGCCAGAACTGTCAGAACTGGACCAAATTGAAATGGGACCAAACGGGAAGCACCTTTCAAATAAGTAAAGAATCATCAAAATTGATTCACCCAGTCGAAAGTTCTGAGGTAACAAAAACAAAAAATAAAATAAAAAATACAGTCGAATTGAGAACTCCTCCTTCTTATGAAGTCGGTTGACAAACATAAAACAACCGAATTGATAGCCTCCTCCTATTTCAAAGTCGGTTAGAAATACCTCTTCTGTACCTCTTCATAATATATTCACGTGATACATTTAAAAGTAGGTGTTTCATTCACATAAACGTCACTTACTAGACTATAAGCTGAGGCATTGAGCGTACGGTCAAGGTCAATACAATCTAGTTTCACATCTAGTTTCATAGATTTATAATATTTTAATTTTCGTCATAATATGTCATATTATTATTAGTCTGTCGATATTAAATCTGTGAAGAAATAATTATAGCTTAAAAAACTGAAAAACTGAAAAGTTTGTTCAGCTATTACTCCGACAATTTTTAATTGTTTTTGGTGATTTTTGTTTTAGGTAATATATTACTTCAGAGGTGGTGGTTGAATTTTTATCAAAATCGGTTTAGTACTTTGATTTTTATAACAAAATAACTAGAAAACTATGTCATCCAAGTACACGAATCGCGTATTTTGAAGTCAGTTACATACCTCACTTAGATTTTGATTAAAAATTGAGGGTCGTGCGAGAGAGATAGCCGCCCCCCGTGTGAAGGCCCGAGTTTAACCCACCAGTCAAATAGAAAAAATATATTGATTTCTCAATTGAATGTGCTAAAATTAACCTTGACTCTACTGGTTAATTAATATCCAAGATACATATTAATTATACAGAAGTAGTACCAAGATGTCCTAAGTGGTTACCTTGTACGTTTCAAAACCGCTAGATCTTTATTCGCGAGCACTGAGTAACGTTTGATCGACAAATCATTTCGTAAGTGTGGACGGGATCTTGTGAAACTAATTACTTCTTAATGTCGTACAAGTAGTTATAATAATAGTGCATTCGTGTCGTGCCATAAGACTGAGGATTTGATGAAACTACATGAAGATGGACGTAGCAAAATTTGCACAAGTGACGAATCAATAATGTCATCGCCATAGACTTCTATAGATACCTAGTGTGTCAACAAGTACGATAAAAAATCGCAGTTGACGACCAAGTTTTTTTTTTTTTTCAGGTGATATATACTTCCGGTTTGATATTTTGTCAACTAGTTCCTAGCGTACAAGCGCGCGGATGCATTGGGTTGAATAGATTTCGCGCGGATGGTATATTCCATCACAAAATCGTTTGTGTGACGTCACACAGTCGGTACCAAAAATGTGGCACCAAGGTTTTCAGATAAATGAAGTAGCATGCTCCATCTACTATGTCTGTGGTCATAGCCATATACTCAGTATCTTTCATGCTAGACTGGGAGAAAAAGATGCGTGTGTTATGGGTGGCGCCACCAACGCTTGATTGGTGAAAGCAAAAAAGATTGTTCGAAAGTTTCGACCATCCCACGTGACTCCTCCGTGGCTAAAATGGTAAAGGCTCCCAGGTACAGATCGGGATATGCGGGTTCAAGTCACGTCGGATGTGTGTAATTTTTGAACTGTCTAAAAAGTAAATATTATCACTATTAATATATTAATCAGGAATATAAACTCAAAATTAAAAATTTAATACAAATACTTTGCACTTTTTGTATCAGCTAATTCAATCGATGAAATTAATGAAATGACATTGAATTTAAATTAATTTAATTATAATAAAATTATTGATTAGATATATTTATGTCTTTATGCCTTTGTGCGCGCAGGCATATAATATAAATTTATATGTATAGATGATATTTAGAGATATGAAATTATGAAATAAAAATTTAAACGTAGATTTATCTTAAATACTATTATTATTAACGGGAGATTTACCGTGGTTCGCGTTCATTTTGAGCTCCCGATATTTCGGCATAGCTACATGCACCATGTGCACGACTTCCCGTTAATAATAATAGTGTTTTAATGAATGGCCGTGATAGTTTAAATAAGTGTAGATTCATCTAACATAAAAAAATCTTACGCTTTATCTCACATCACCCGGTAATAAACGATGATGAGGATCATGATGGTATGTACATACCTGAAAAAAGTAAACATAATTAGTTTGCGCTTGATAAATGTGAAACTAAAGACTTTCGTACTAAATCTTCATTCAATCAGCATTTTTTACTTGTTGCTTTTACCTCCATACCCATCATACATACATACATACAATCACGCCTATTTTCTCTTACGGAGTAAGCAGAGCATCAAAGACCATGAGGCCGTTTGACGCCACATTTTTTTTTACAAAATTAATCTTCAAAGAGTCTGGGTCCTTTTATAAAATAATATGTGTATTTTTAACAACTTTTTTTTTTTATTATGCAAGAGGATGGAAGCAAGAGAAAGACGCCACATTAGATAGGACGGAGAGGGTATTAGAGGCTTAGATGGGAATGATGTCATGGCTCTTAATATACGCCCATATTTTTAATATGGGTCTATGCTAAGGGCTATCACAGGAAGAGGACAAATAGGAGGTATTAGAACGTAAGATGTTAGCCTATGGTGACTATGAGTTTTCGCCATATCGCTTACATAAAAAAACAATTTTCCTCAAATCCGTTAATTGACTTTTTCAGTATGCTTGGCAATAGAAACAGCTGGAACATTCTGTTTTTTCTTTTCCTGCCAGTCCAGCGTCTTACATACAAAAAGACAATGACAGGCCTCATAGCTCAGTGGTAGTATGTCTGCCTTCTTAGTTGTAGGTTGTGGGTTCGATTCCCACCCAGGGCAATCATTTCTGCTAAGCAACGATTTTTGTTCTGTGTTCGGGTGCTTGTATGTATCATAAGTATGTATTTACAAAAAAAGTATTATGTAATAATAATAAAAAAAAGTAATAAATCAGCCATCTGATTCCCATATATGGTGTTGTGTGAAAATGTTCTCCAATATTTATTTATTATATAACAATATGGTAAGGAACCAATATGATAAAGTTTTTTCTTCTCTGCTGTCGAAACATTGGACAGTCTGAAGGCCTTCTAAGGCTAAAATAATTATATCAAATTTTCTTTCCTATTATTTAATTACAGTTTATCTGACTATAATTTTGTATAAGGGCTCTAATTACCCAATTGGTACAGAGGTAAGTAAAGCTCACAGCACCCACAATCCCACATTTTTTCTATAGTCTGTTACAACACCAGATTGCACATTTGGAAGTTTATTGCAGACGCCACTGCAATGGCTCTCAGATGTACAAACAGCCTTCTGACCGATGTTAATTGCTATACAAACAATAAATATATGTAATGTTATATGGTCTTGTACGTCTCTTTTATGTTACTTGTTTTTGTAAAGTAGCTAATAAATTATTCGCAAATAAAAAATCATTTTGGCAATATGTGCCGAAGTCCTAGGTCAAGAATAGCAATTCGCAAGTGTGTCAATTATGTAAAAAGTGTAGCTGTTTTGGAAACGATGAATTTGCTTATTTTACATTATACAGGGTATGGTAATGATCAATTAACATACTTTAAGAAGTCATCGTGTTCATATCTCAAAAAATAATCAACTTTTTTTCTTTTCTTACGAAAATCAATAACACGAATGTATGGAAAGTATGGAATATTTTCTCCAAAATCAGGAGTGTTCCTATACGGTAACACTTTCATAGCAATAAGAACATTATGTATGGCGCGAAAACATCTATAAATAATAATAATTATAGTTCACAAAACTGGAGAACCGATTTAACTCAGAACATATGACAACAAATTATAAAAGAACTCTGAACCAAAAATGTTAGTTTTCCAATCGCGAGCAAATCAGTTACATTTAAGCGCCCTCCATCCTAATCATAACATCAGATAAGATAGCAGTCAAGCGCAAACAATACTCAAAAAAGAACCTCTGTTTCTTGGAGACGGATAGATAATACAATTAAATTAACAGTATATTTTTTAGATAAAGAAATCATTATGTTGCTTAAAATTGTATTGTTTTGTATGATTTTACCAATGACGTTATTAACACATGGACGCAAAGTCAAACTAAAATAGAAAATTCACGAAAAAAGTAGTGTCCTGAGTTGACCGATACTTATATACTACTAACAATAACATTTTGATTTAAACTCTAAGACGCCGCATTAAAGCCTAATTTAGATTGAGAAGTTTGGAGACATCTGTTTTGTCACTAGGAATTATTTTGAAAATCGTAATTATTTGAATCGTGTAAGTGGTCTAAAAGCCGCTTTAGACCTCATTGATTGAGCACATTGAGCGTTTTTTGAGCGCTGAAGCGATATCTTTGTTGGATTACACCCAAGACACGAAGTAGTTTCTTACGCGATATTTCTTCAAATAATGCCTGCTTGACATGCAAGTACAACGAAATAATGAATGCTCACACGTTAACGTTAAATAATATCAGTAAACCAATTGCTAATAAAAATTAATTAATGCAGAAGTTTTTTTTTTCATTATATAGATCTACGATCTTCAATCTTGAAAATATGTATTTACTCTAGCCTTGAAAATTCCAAGTTTGTAGTTCTCAGGAAACAGAGTAAGCGGCAAAGAATTCTATTCCTGTGCAGTACGCATCAATAACATGGCCCGCACCGCACCGCGCTTTTCGTTATTTTTCGTATCTTACTAGGCGTGATTGTGTAAAATTGTTCTACTGTCAATACGTCGCATGCGCACTCTCGCTGCTCTCTGTTTGTAAATATTGACTATTGTAAAGGGGAACGGAGAAAACTCACTTCACACAATACCGAAAACAATGTACAATGTACAATGGATAGACGAGAAATTATGGCTTTTTAACAAGAAAGGTCTGTATACAAGATCTATTGGAAACTGTCTATTATTACAATTCTGAATTTTCTTCTGTGTAGAGGCCACAAAGGATTTTTTTTTTTTTTTTTTATAGAAGATAGATCTACGATTCTATGATTCTTCTGACAATACGTGCCGAGTCTGGGACAAAGATATTAAAAAAATATATACATATATATATTATATATATACGCGTCGACTTGAGAACCTCCTCCGTTTTTTCGTCTGTAAAAAAATAGTGCCTACAAGGAACCTTCAGGCAATACGTGCCGTGTCTAGGACAAAAAATATGTCTAAATTTAAATTTTCAAAGTTTAAAATTTTAAAGTTCACTGTAGGTAATACAAAATGTTTCGTGCGCACATTATCATTCTGATTTAGCATGATCATTCATTTCGGGGGTGAGCGCAAAGGCTTCAAAAACTAGCAAAAAGACGGCACATTGCCCATTTCTAATCGAAATGACAAAAATGCGTACTCAGCGTCATCGGTCCACGTTCTTGATACGTACAGCACAGGAATGGAATTCTTTGCCGCCATCTCTGTTTCCTAGGAACTAGAACTATAGAATATTGAAATTTTCAAGGCTAGAGTAAATAGATATCTTCTAGAAGTCTTGACGAGCTCCATCCTCGGCCACACCGTCGCAAACATCAGGAGAGTTGGTGTACAATCATAGATCTATCTAGAATCTATCATTAAAAAAATCTAATGATAAAAAGGTTTTTTCTTTTTCCTCCACATAAACAGGTATACGCGGGAAACTTACGTGTCTGTGGAGAGAGTAGGCTAGAGAAAGTTAATTTATTGCAAATCTATTTATTTTTACTCAGCTGCACAAGAGCAAAGGCAATGGTTTTAGTGTGGAAGTCCATTTCTGTATTTCTTCTCGTAGCCTAAACCACACAACTAATTTTGACGTGTTAACTTTTACCACTCTAAATTCGTCATATTTGTCTGTATTTCTGTTTTTTAACTATTACAACTTACTCAGTTAAAGTAGATTAAATATATGAGTTGTTATTAAGTAATGTGTTTAGATTGAAAAAAAAAACTCTTATCGTACCAAGCTGAATGTATAATACCTACATACAATATAATCAAAACTTATAAAGTGTGCCTTTAAAAATGCACAATATGCACTTATCAGCTTAAGCAACAAAAAATCTGAGGGCAGTTGATGTTCAATTGCAAACCAATAAATTAATAACCCTCTTTCGGCAGTCGGGTAAAAATGTCGTTGAATGGCAATCGCCAGTCTTTGCACCAAGATCGAGCCAAAACGGGAATCACCGCAAGAAAATGAAAATGTAGAAAATCTAATAAAAAGCTTCCAAATTCACAGAATGGAATGAAAATCTTCAAGTAACCAACTTACTTAATCCAAGATTTAACCTCGCATATTTACAATAAGTATAGACGTCTTATATTTAGATGGTAAAAAGAACTATCATCGCAAACGCTTGTCTAAGTTGCTTCATTTCAGATTACATTTTCAAAGAGATTGTACATGCAAAGACTTATCTTTCGTGTCGAAAGCACATAGGTCATCGGTAGATAGGTCATACAAATCGAAATTTCGCACTGCAACGCCAATTTCAATAAGCTGAAGTAACTTACAGCCACAAATAGTTGGTCAAGAACTTGTTGAGACATAGGTTAGGGTTCCGTAACCTTATTCGAAAACAAAATCATGTGGCCAGCATCTTTAGTTTTGACTACTTTCCATAAAGGTGAGCAACAGGCTATATAATCATTGTTGAGATACAATATCTTGATTTTTAAGCATTGTATAGTTGTATATCGAAAGTTATCATGCCAGAATGTTCAAAGAAAATTTCGTAACTAATTTATTCCTCTCCTAGAGGTACCTACACGGTTGAAAACATTATGCAAAAGTCATGCTTGCTTAATTGTAAAATGTAGTGCTAATACCGGCAATCGCAGCGTAAGAAAACCAGCTACAAGGTGGACAGACGATCTCGTACAAGAGGTAGGAAGATACTGGATGAAGGCCGCTTCGAACCTTTGTAGAAGGGGTCTGTCCAGCAATCGATTTCTTGTGGCCAAGATGATGATGATGATTGATAATAGGCAATCATCATCATGATAATAAAAATAAAATAAATCTGTATAAATGACTGTGACATACGACTATTATACAGGCATGATGACTTTGCAAGGGTTTCTCCTATTGCTATGCAACCCCGAAAATAACTTATTACGTAAATTAAACTCATCATATCCAGACAGCCTTCTAGTAGTTAGTACATAAAATACCAGTGGTTTTTTATCATTACTTGAGACCAACTAATTCATGTAATTGGATAACCTATTCACTAGATTCGAGGTTGCCAAATTAACCGACAGACAATGCGCTAACATGTTTTTAATATATATCTTTAAAGTAGGCATTTAGTTCGATTGAATGACCTAAGGATTTTTCTACGTTTTTTTTTTTTTTACTTAAACAAGAACGCTAATTTTTTATTTTATTTTTGCTTCAATAATAGATCAAATCACGGATTGTAAAAACTAAAACAAGTTAAAATTTAACTGGGCCGATATCGCTGGGTACGGATTTTTGGCATTTCAATGAGAAATGGGTAATTCGCTGACTTTTTGCTAGTCCTGTAGTAAAATAGGGAGGGTGGAATTAGGTCGTGAAGCTATTGAGCACATTCCCCGAAATGAATACCTACTGTATAAATATAGACAGACATGCTACTATACGGCGGTGTTCGAGACTAAGTAGCTTCTTAGGAACTAGTTTATCGTCACCGATTAACCTCCTAGCTCGCCGGCCCACTGACTCTAAACCTTCCAGCGAATACTTGGCTGATCCATCAAAAAGGTGGCAGCAGTACTCCATACACGATCGGACCTGTGCCTGATCAAATGAACTGATACAGAAAAACTGATAACCATCGCCCTACCCCAAGTATATTAGCTAAATAATAGTTAATAAACAACATGTTACCGCATTTAATTCAGTTGAAGAGCTATTATTCAAAATTATCACTCCCGCGCTGCGGTTTATGTACGTATTAGATTCATATGAAATGAATATGCGTCTATTACATATTGGTAACCAGTCTCAACAAAGTGAGATAATATCAGTTTCATCGTCAGAAGCTTTGATAAAGTATCAACGGGATGTAGCGTCAGTCCTCTAAAACGTCCGAGCTCAATGAGATCTAATTAGACCCCTTACACGATGAAAATAATTTCGATTTTCAAAATAATTCGAAGCGGCAAATAGACGTCTATACAGTTCTCAATCTAAATTAGGCTTTAGCGCGGCGACATAGAGTCTTTATATGAAAAACTTTAAGTTCGTCATTGTTGGTATATGAGTATCGGTTAACCCAGGACACTACATATAGTCGCGAAATTTGTTTAAGACTTTACGTCCACGTGATGCAAAGTCATTGCTCAGAAGAGGTATTCTTTGACGGACCTAGGGCTTACTTTAATCTACTGTGATACGCTTACATCTTGCAACATCTATTTATAAAACTTTTCGTCTACTTAAAACAGTTTAGAGCATGCATATGTATAGTTAATGCTAATAGTCCTAACCAATATTACAAAAGCGAAAATAACCTTGTCTGCCTTTGTTGTATTTGTACCAGAAAATAGATTGCATATCCAGTTGTTAGATGATATAAAGATTTGCGTAACTTGACCAGTTGAACTAGTCTTCATTATGTGGCGGTTGTCATAACTATGTGTATTTTTAGAGCACTTCATATCGCACAATAATATCTATTATATAAGAACATTTAAAACGGCTTATTCAAGTTTGTTTATATAATATTTTAAATTTCTTACATACAAACGCGCAAATATAGTTGTCGTTTCAATGGGACCAATAACACTTTTTGAGGTTTATTAACGCTTAAGTATTATACGTAGATAGGGTTTCCTCGGCTCTGCGTGTCGAGCATCAAGAAAGGTAATCGCCCGACTCGTCTTCAGTCACCACACGTCGAGCGTCGACGCGTGTCTTGACTAGATGAGTAATAACCATCCTGTGTGTTTAGAAAGAGTAACACCAAGATATATAAGGCCATGATAGTAAAAGGCCTTAAGGATGTGGTGTTATCCTCGAAATTTCTGAAAACTGAGATTTGCCATGCTGTAACTTCATATTCAATGAGTATAACCTCTCTATAGATATAATATCATTGGATATTAACTTTATGAGCAAAGTGTCTTTGGAGTTAATATTTCAATTGTATGAAGGAAATTATTAATTTTATTTGGATTCATGAAACTTTATCATCAATTTCAAAAGAAAATCTTTGAATTTAGGTAGTTTGCTAGCTTTAAATTAAATTCACTTGTGGTACAAATCTTACAAGGCTTATTTGAACCTCTCTCTTCTTAAGATAGTCCAATTTCCATACAAAAGTATTTTTAACATAATGAAGGCGAAAAGAAAGTCACTTTTCCTCTTTTTAAAATTGTTTAGTGCGGGCTGCTTTTGTGTTTTAAAAGTATTTTGCAATTAATCTGAAATAATTATAGTTTAAAAAACAGACTTCAAAATACGCAATAAAATACGCGATATATGTACGCGACTTGCTGTCTACTTTTCTACAGGCACTCAGTTATTTTATTATAAAAACTAAAGTAATACATCGATTGTGACAAAAATTATATGCGACCACCTCTGAACTACGACCTACCAAATACAAAAATAATCATCAAAATTAATGCACAATCAGTGGTGCAATCTGTGGACAAAGATAAAAAAACATACCAGACGCAGTGATAACCTCCTTCTTTTTGGAAGTCGATAAAAAATCAATATTATTTATAAAATTGTCCAAATATGAATAATATTATCACATTTGTGATAAAACATTGGTCAAGGCATTATGTGCGAAACAATAGTGAGTTACATACACACATAATACTGTCCGATTGTATTTTTTATCCATGTTTGGATTTAATACGCCCCTGACGTTTTGTCACGCGTGTATGAACAGCGTTGTTTCGTAATTACTGCGAAAATTACTTTGGCTTTGATAAAGTATCAACGGGATGTAG
The DNA here is from genome assembly GCA_947563715.1 of Lycia hirtaria. Taxonomy (NCBI): domain Eukaryota; kingdom Metazoa; phylum Arthropoda; class Insecta; order Lepidoptera; family Geometridae; genus Lycia; species Lycia hirtaria. The sequence goes on along the minus strand of OX387380.1, from coordinate 23,512,340 downwards.
CATCAGTCCTCAAAAACGTCCGAGCTCAATGAGATCTAATTAGACCCCTTACACGATTAAAATAATTTCGATTTTCAAAATAATTCGAAGCGGCTAAATAGACGTATCCAGACGTATCCAGACTTCTCAATCAAAATTAGGCTTTAGCGCTGCGACATAGAGTCTTTATATCAAAATCTTGTAAATTCGTCATTGCTGTTATATGAGTATACCCAGGACTCTATATTCGTGAATTTTGTTTTAGACTTTACGTCCACGTGATGGAAAGTCATTGGTTACAGCTTACACAGTAGGAAGGTGGTTGCGCTTGGGCATTGACATTTGACATTTCAGTTATTTTAACTGTCATTTCCGTGTAGCAAAATAGTTCGATTTTAAAATATTACAGTCACAATGGGTAGCTTTGAATAAGTGTCAAACATTGTGCACAGCTTTTACATAGGTTCTTGACGTTTACTCAAAAAAAAATAGTAGCCAAATTACTTAATGAATTAATTAGCGGTCGTTTTGTTCAACTGTTCTTTTGGGAAAAATTGATAAAATTCCAATAAACCTATGTAGGTACTTACAATGTTTGACACGGATTCAAAGTTACCCAAGGTGATAGTACCTATACTGCTGTTTTGTGTGTATGTGTTTTTTTTATATATATATATAAATAAGTGATTGATTTTATTTTAAACTAGTTGTGCCCCGCAGTTCCATCGTAGTGATGTATACTATATAATAGTTATGTTCCAATAATGTAACTTATATCCGTCTCTAAGTTCGCCGCCGTTTGAAATGATTAGGCAACAAACAGATATACATAAAGAGCTACTTATGCTTTTAAAATATAAATTATAATTTCATACTTACACAAATATAGATACCAATATCTTTTAGCATTGCAGTTGTTTCACAGTCTCGCTACAAGCCATTTTACCAATAAATATGTTAAATATTAAAGTTAATCAATTTCTGATTCTCATTTTCATCAATAAATGCAAATATAACGTCTGGTTTAATCCAACAGCTTTAATGACCCACTTAACTTACTTGATATTAATTATGACTATCCTAGACCACGAACATCAATTTTATAATAAAATAAAATCGATTTTAGGGTTCCGTAAAGGGTAAAAACGGGACCCTATTAATAAGACTTCGCTGTCTATCCGTCTGCCACCAGGCTGTATCTCATGAACTGTGTTAGTTAGAGATTTGAAATTTTCACAGATGATGTATTTCTGTTGCCGCTATAACAAAAATACTAAAAAATATAATAAAATAAATATTTAAGGGGCTCCCATACAACAAACGTGATTTATTTGCTCGTTTTTGCTCGATATTGATAACGGCAACAGTTAGTAGTGGACGCTTGAAACATTCACAGAATATTTTGTCATATTATTCATTTTAAAAATAAATAATTAAATTGTTATTTAAGGGGACCTCCCATACAACAAACGTGATTTTTATAGATAATGGTACGGAAACCTTCATGCGCGAGTCTGACTCGCACTTGGCCGGTTTTATTTCTTTCGTTAAGTATCTGATTTGTCATTGAATGTCAAATGCTTCATCTTTGAAGATTGGAAAATGTGCAGATGTTTATACGATAATCCTCAGCATTTGTTACTTTTGTAAAGAAATGCGTGTAGATGGAACTCTGCAAATCTATAATCTGAAGCACTTAGGCAACCAATGAAATTTTTCATATTTTTAGAGATTATTCAAAAAGTAATAAAGAAATGTTCATAAAATAATTATGGTATCAACTTGGGAGCTTTCTCTATACACCAATTTAAGAAACACAAAAATTGGTCCACTTTGTAATTCGTGTACATACATAAAAAATATATACGCTACGAATTGATAACCTTTTCCTGTTTTGAAGTCGGTAAAAAATGTTACAAAATACATAATAATAAAATAAACGAGTTACCCGTATCCTGGTCACCCGCTTTCAAACCACACGCATTATCTTAATTACAACTACGCCACAAATATTTAATAAAGTAACCTGTAATTTCTGCAAGAACAGTGGTCAACAACTACCTATCTATATTAAAAGAAAAACAAAATACCCGACTATAGAAAAACAGTTTTTGGAGTCTTTCTTACGATTTCGTTACGCTTGATATGCTGTTGAGTGTACGTTATTTTTGAGAAAGTATGCGTAAAATCGCTGTAAATATTATAAATGCGTATCATTTAGAATAATTCTAGTAAAACCACTTTCAGCAGTTCATTGGATATAACAACGAAAAAACGCATTTTTTTCTTTTGCGACAAATGTATTATGTATTTTATTGTTACAAAAAAAAATTTGCTTGTAGGCGATCTTATAGAAATATAGGTACATACATACCCACATACATACATACACTCGAAAAACATAACCCTCTTTCTTACGCAGTCGGGTAAAAATTAGAGCAGTATACAATTTGACTCTAGACACGTGTGACCCTGACAACCCTGGTGCCGGCCGGGGCATTAGAGTACGATATCGGTATCCCATGCCTGTAGTAAGAGCCTACGGTTAAGGGACTTACTGCTGGACTTCAGGGACTGGACTCGGCTACGGTTGGGCCTTACCCTGACCGTCCATCCAAATGAGTCATCAGTACAATAAGTAAAGGAGCCAGTATATCAGTCGTGATATCGCAACGAACGCGTGTGGTACGATCTCGTGCAGCTTTATTTCTGCATCGTCAGTCCCTTAGCTGTATGGATGCGTGAGCCCACGCCTCCCCCATAACCCTGGCTAATGATGACGTGTGGGGCTTGAATCCTTTTCTTTCTTTGTACGTCCTAATAGAATACCTTATACTAACATTTACCTACTGGATACCGGAGTAAATTTCCCTCAGTGCATGACGTCTATTAGCTACGATATGTGCAGAGAAATTTCTGGCTGATAGTTGTGAACAATCATCAACAATATCTAAGTTTCCTATGGTTCCAAAGCGCTGGCGGGTGGATGTAGCAGGTAAACTAGACAGTAAAATTAACTAAATTATAACTAAATTATAACACATACTGTTTGCGCGATTCAGAATGATGGCATTCGTGGTGCAGCGACATCTAGTGACGAAGCTTGACAACTTTATACATACAAGTTGGGACTAGGTTCGGGCGATGATACTTTGTTATTTAGGGTTCCGTTTTTTCTTTTTGAGGTTATAGGATCACTTTGTTGTCCGTCTGTCCGTCCGTCCGGGTGTCAAGACCTTTATCTCGGGAACGCGTGAAGGTATCTAGTTGAAATTAAAACCATATACGTAAATCCATAGTATCTCGCTGCAGAAAGAAAAATCAAATTTCTCAGTTTTCATAAAAAAAGTTACAGCCGAATATGTCGTAAAAAATGCACATTTCGACACTCACAAGGGAATCAAAACCTATGGGGTACATCCCATTGACCTAGAACTATGAAATTTGGCAAGAAGCATTGTGTTAGAGTACACATATTATAGGAAAAAATCCGTTTTTTTTTTTTTTATTTATTTAATCATAAAAAAATAGTGTCTTTACGCAAGGAATGAGGGTCCAAATTTTAAAGTTCTTTAACCGTAGGTAACATATGAAAGAGCTTTATTAGCATAAGTTAAAATAGGTTTTTAAATATTTTTACGATGTATATTTTTCGGTATAAGAAGGAAAACATTTTTAAAAAAACGCCCATATATGTCCCCCTTTTATCTACTAGTTTGTACGGAACCCTCGGTGGGCGAGTCAGACTCGCACTTTTCCGGTTTTATTTTATTAAGGAATCCGTTTTATGGGATCGTTTGTGAAATGTAAGAGTCAAGCGAGGCCGGCTAAATAGTTAATGTAAAATGTGTCTGATGATAGTAAAGTTTATATAAGCTATTATGAATAAACAAAATCGTCAGCTGGTCTGGTTGTAGTGTAGCTTGGTGGAAAATTGTCAGCTGATACTCTGAGAGGTGTACCAACGTTTCCACCAAGCTACAGCCAGCTGACGGTTTTATTTACTTACAATTGCATTTATACTATCATCTGACAATAAACTGGTCTGGTTGTGGTGTAACTTGGTGGAAAATTGTCAGCTGATACTCTGAGAGGTGTACCAACCTTTCCACCAAGCTACAGCCAGCTGACGGTTTTATTTACTTACAATTGCATTTATGCTATCATCTGACACATTTTCATTGGAGGTTTTTAAGGTTTCCTAACTTACTTAAAGTTTTCTACCACATTTTTTATGTAGAAATAGGTTTGCGCTTGACCGCCAACTCGCCTGATGTTAAGCGACGTTGCGGTCTACGATGGAGCGCGCTTACCTAGAAGACACCACAATTCACTCGCGATTTAAAGACACCCAGATTAAATCTCTCGGGAAAGACCCACTCAGGAAGCGTATCCCACAATCAAGCAGTCTACACGATGAATGTGGAATTAAAGCGTATTGTTCGGGTTTTCAACCGACTTCAAAAAAGGAGGAAGTTCTTAATTCGACTGTTTTTTTTTTATTGTTTTTTTTTTATGTTTGTTACCTCATAACTTTCGACTGGGTGAACCGATTTTGAAAATTCTTTTTTTATTTGAAAGCTGGTGCTTCTCGTGTGTTTCCATTTCAATTTGGTGCAGTTCTGACAATGGCATCCATGAGAAGTCGGTTGTTTAAACTATAATTCTTGGAATATCCACCATAAAACGGTGATGCTTTTTCGACAATATTACAGCTTGTAAGAATTGTTTTGGAAGGTGTGCTGCACCTGTGTGTGTGTGGTGTGTGTGTGTGGTGGTGTGCTGCAGGTGCTCTTATTAGTATGCCGTTAATGAAAGTCCAGCTGCCGTCCTTTTAAAACACCTTTCACTGCCGTGAGTGAAAGTACGCAGTTATTGGCTTAATTTTAGTCTAGATTGTAACCCCTTTATTTATAAATTGGTTAAATCACGAATTCGAAAACCTGTGTGAATGTTTTTGCACTGACTGTGGTACAGATTAATACGCGTTCTAATTATACGCGACTCGAAGACGCTGGTAAGCTGTTTCCAACCTAACTGGTCTTTTTGGAAATCCAGACTATGTCCAGCAGTGGGCTTCTTGTAGATGAGATGATGATGATGATGACTCAAAGAAGTTTTTGGCAATATAGTGAGACTGTTTCTAAATCGCGTTGTGATTTCAGTTCAAATCCTAGACATGTTTTTTTCCCGAGTGCGCAAGAAAAACGGTAATGTTTTTCGGTCGTCTAAAATATGTTGCCATGTACGTTTTTATATTACCTCCTACAGCCTAAACAGTTGGGCTGGTTTCGTTGCGAGATGTTGTAAGATTTATCATTATAAAACTGAAACAACCGACTTCAAAATACTCAATTTCGTTTACTTGGAAGACGTATATTCATCATCATCATCATCATCTCAGCCACAAGAAGTATACTGCTGGACATAGGCCTCCCCATGGATTCCCAAAAAGACCGGTTGGAAGCGGCCTGCATCCAGCGTCTTCCTGCCACTTGTATGACGACGTATATTATTATTATTATTATATTATCAGTTATTTTGTTTTAAAAACTAAAGTACAAAACCGATTGATTCGATTGATAACATTTATATGGAACCACCTCTAAAGTAATTACCATACAAAAAATGATCATCAAAATTAATTCATAAATTGGCGAAGTAATCGCGTAAAAAACAGAGATCCTCCTTCTTTTTGGAAGTCGGTTAAAAATATTTTTGCCGAGAATTCGTGGGCAAAGCGATTACAGCGCGCTGTCTGGAGGGACCACAATTTAAACGAACTCTACAACCAGTAACGATATTGAAGAACGTCAACAAAAAAGTGCAACAGAATTGAGGACATCCGTTTTTGAACTCTGTCAAAAAAAACTTCAAACGAAATCGTGAGTTGCATTAACATGAAAATAACCACGTTGCTCTTCATAAACACTTACATTTAATTGAATATTCAGAGAAAGGGAGTAATTCATGAGAACTACTCTGCAATTTTATTGGCGAATTGGAATGGAGATCGCCGTTCTCGACGCATAAGTACACTTTCTGTAAATGTAAATGCCTTTTTTACATGTGTTAAACGAGGTTAACAAAATGACTGCATTTTTGTGTTTTAAATTAACGTTGTTCTAGATATAAGTCAACTACTTAGTCGTATTCGGCGATCTTATTCTGACTTGAGAAATCATTTCTTAGTTTCTACCCCTATGGATTTCCAAAAAGAACGGTTGGAAGCGGCTTGCATCGAGCATCTTCCTGCCACGTGTCTAAGGTCTTTTGTCCACTTTGTGACTGGTTTCCCTACGCTGGCACTCGCTTAGCGGTGCGTACGTCTACGGATTCATTCATATTTTATTCAGCTTGTATAATAATATCAGCGTAGCTTAAAATCACGCAACGAGCTATGGAGAGGGCTATGCACGAAGTCTCTATGCGAATGCATTGAGAGATTATCCATAGCTCGTTGCGTGATTTTAAGCTACGCTGATATTATTATAGGAGCGAAATATTTTTATAGGCGTTGATCCAACCGACAATACGCATCCAATTTGAAAATTGAGCCAGAGCAAACTAATTTGAATGAAATGACGTAACAGCCATAATTTAACCTAGATAAAAAATGTGAAGGTTTCACAAACTTTCAGTTCTTAATAGTTATTAGCATAGCATTATGTGGATGCAACAAATTGCAATACGTTTTGCATAATTTTTATCACATTAATAAAGATTAACATAAATATTTTACAATACATTTTATATACCTATTCGATCAAATTCCAATGCAGAATAAATGCAAAAATGGTATGAAATATGAAATTCTTTATTTGGAACTAATATCAAGGGTTACAATAACAGTAAGGGCACGATGCTACCCGCAGTAGTTTAGAAACTGTGTCGCGGGGAAAATAGAAAATAGAGGTATAGAAAGGAATTTCTATTTTTTCGTCAAAAATGATCAAAACCGTGCAAATGTTAAAAACATTGGATGCAAGCTGCTTCCAACCGGTCTTTTTAGAAATGGGGGCTTATGTTCAGCAGTGGACTTCTTGTGGCTGAATTTATGATGATGATAATGAATGCATATATGTAGTAGGGTTCCGTTGTTAAAAGAAAACCACTTGGTAAATGAAATATCGTTTCTTAAGACCACTTTTCAAAAATATCAATGAACCTTTGTACTGTAATGATTTAAATATTTACATATTAATCGCTATATTTCAAAAGGTTATAATAAGGATGTTTAAAACGATAATCATAAATTTATAGATATAAGAGTTTAGAAATGCAGGAGGGGCCACAATACCCTGCCCTGGATTCGTACCTGAAGTGCTGCTAATTGTCTCCGAATAAAATGGTTGTGACATACGGACAGACGGACATGAAGAAATTATATGAGTTGGCAGATGTGAAACATCGAAACTATTTTATGATAGCTTCTAGAACGAGGAGCTTCATCCTCGGCCACACCGTCGCTAAGCGTCAAGCGAGTTGGTGATCAATCATAAATTCATATATATTAAAAACAATCTAGATAATATGTACGAAAAAAAAAAACATAGAGATATTGATCACTTTTACAGAGCAATTTTACTTTTTAAATTAAAACTACGGGTCACTCCCGTCTGTTTTGAGTTGAAAAATCCGACAATAGTTTAGCAGATTTTCAGACTCAAAACAGATGTGAGTGACCCGTTGTTTTTATTTACAATGTGTGAAAACCACGATTAGCAAGTTGAAGTGGCAGTGGGCAGGCCACATAGCACGTAGAACTGATGGCCGATGGGGCCGAAAGGTTTTCGAGTGGAGACCACGCACCGGCAAGCGCAGCGTAGGAAGACCAGCCACGAGATGGGCAGATGACCTCATACTAGTGGCAGGAAGACGCTGGATGCAAGCCGCTTCCAATCGGTCTTTTTGGAAATCCATGGGGGAGGCCTATGTCCAGCAGTGGACTTTTTATGGCTGAGATGTTGATGATGATGATGAAAACCACGTTACTTTCCATAGCAATTTCACTGATTTTAGAATTCTGCACTTGCTGGTATTAATGCGTCGCCAAGTCTGACCCGTCGCATTACATAGCTTTTTTATATACCTAAAAAATGTTATCCCTCTTCAAGGCAGTCAAACACAAAAGCAAGTCAAAAGGCAGCAAGCGCAGCGTAAGAAGACCGACCACGAGGTAAAGAGACGACCTCAAGCAAATGGCAAGAAGACACTAGATGCAAGACGATTCCAATCGTTTTTCTTGGAAATCATTGTGGTAGGTTTATGCCCAGCAGTGGACTTCTTATGGCTGAGCTTATAATAATGATGAAGGCAGTAAATTAAAAATTTGCAGGTAGTCATCACGTCAACGTTCGTTTTAAAGGCCATGTAGAGAATGTAGGGTTTTCTCGCTAAGTACATTGTTTGGTGACAGTTAGAGTGGACATGCCTCGGTGTAGTCTTGACCCCTCCGTAACGCATTGTTCACGGTCGATATATTCACACGAGCTGGATGTAGCACGGATCGGCACGTGAGGTAAATGGCAACTTAACACTTGAAGGATTTTGAGGGGAATTTGGCAAATCATGCCGCTGTGTTTTTGTCCTCGGATCTGCCCTGTTTGTATAAATTAATAAAATACATATAATAATAAATAAATATTGGTGGACATTTCACACAACTCCATCTAGCCCAAACTAAGCAAACTAGATGCCTGATTGATAGAATAAATAAGTACATATATACTTTTGTTTTGTAAATACATACATACTTATGATACGTATCAACACCCAGACAGAAGAAACATCAACATGTTCATTACACAAATATTTGTCCAGGGTGGGGATCGAACCCACGACCTACAGCTTAGCAGCATACTACCAACTGAGCTGCAAGGTCAGTAAAAAATTATAAGAAAAAACCGAACAAGTGCGAGTCAGACTCGCCCACCGAAGGTTCCGTACAAACTAAATAAAAGGGGGAAATCATATATTTTTTTATATTTTCCTTCATAAACCGAAAAATATACATCGTAAAAATATTTAAAAACTTGTTTTAGCTTATGCTAATGAAGATCTTTCATATGATACCCCACATGATACGGTTAATTCACTTTAAAATTTGGGCCCTCATTCCTCGCATAAAGACACTATTTTTTGTGATTAAATTAAAAATTTCCAGTTTTCGGTTTTTTTCTTATATGTGTACTCTAACACAATGCTTCTTGCCAAATTTCATAGTTCTAGGTTAACGGGAAGTAGATAGGTTTTGATTCCCTTGTGAGTGTCGAAATGTGCGTTTTTTAACGACATATTCAGCTGTAGCTTTTTTTACAAAAACTGAGAAATTTTAGTTTTCTTTCTGCAGCAAGATACTATGGATCTGTGTGTCTGTGGTTTTAATATCAACTCGATACCTTTACGCGTTCCCGAGATAAAGGTCTTGACACCCGGACAGACGGACAGACAGACAGACGGACAGACGGACAACAAAGTGATCTTGTAAGGGTTCCGTTTTTTTCCTTTTGAGGTACGGTACCCTAAAAAGTAAGTAAGTTCGTATAGACTGACCAGCCCTAATATCAGAGTTATCAAGCCGCCGAAAGGCCTCTGACCTGGCTTGACGATTGCTGTTTTTTAAGAACAAACAACAAATAATAAATATTATTAAATATCATTTCCATTCGAAAAAAATCTAATTACATAAAAATATGAATATTCCCGGAACTAAAGAATTGCATTCAGTAGTCGGACATAAACATTGGTTTTGCGGAAGTTTCGTTGACTTTCTTTGAATATATTATACCTAATGGTAACTTTCTCCGATGAATGAATGACGAGCTATAATACTTAAAATGTCAGAATTTCTATCAATAACGCTTGCGAGAGAAGTGATGTGCAATTATTTTATCGATACTTACTAACTTGAATTGAAAGGCGTGGTATTAAAATTATGTATGTCGAGCTCACGTAAAACATACGCGATAGATACCTTAACAAGTATCTATATTGAAAAAAAAAAAACGGACAAGTGCGAGTCAGGCTCGCCCACCGAGGGTTCCGTACAAGCTAGTAGATAAAAAGGGGAAATCATGTTTTTTTATATTTTCCTTCTTATACCGAAAAATATTCATCGTAATCGTACCAAAAAACCCGTTTGCAGAAAAGCAGTTCTTGCAGTCTAACTTACGATTTCGTTATGTTTGATACGCTATTGAGTGTACGTTTTTGTGAGAAAGTATGCGTAAAATTGCTGTAAATGATTATAAATGCGCGGTCTATTTGTTAGTTACAAAAAGTTCGTTCGAAACGCATTTATTATTTTTGCAAGAAATGTATTATTATTATTAAAACATATATAGCTTAAGACACTCAGAAAGTGAAGACGAATCTAACGACACCTTGCACGTCAAAATCGGTCCAGCCGTTTTGGCTGTAGGCGATCATATAGAAACATACATACATATACATAACCTATATATAGATACAAACATTCATACAAAAATTTCCCTCCTTCTTACGCAGTCGGGTAAAAAGATAACACACACTAAAACACTTTTTAGTTCCGGTGAATAACAATCGTTAATCCAAGGTATCATCAGAAATAATAAAATTAGTTTGGAATTTCTTAATGTATAGATATAGGTTCTTAATGTATAGGTATGTATAGGTAATACATTACTAGGCAAATGACATAATTTAAACATCTCAATTGCTTTTTTTTTTTTTTTTTCAAATACGAAACTTAGAAAGTTAGAGTTTTTGTCTTCAATAACCTCTATTTCTACCTGATTTTGGATAAGATTTTTCTAAAACGCGGGCTTATACGCGCATATATGTTAATGATGTAACGCGGGTTTAAATATATATATATATATGTCATGTTCTAACCGTTTAAGCACGTTATTAATTTATGACATGACAATTTAGTACATTACAAGTAATATAAATACCACAGAATTCGTGGCCCTATTTACAGCAAGTCTTTGATAAATACTTGTATTGAATATTCCAAATTTATTACGTCAATCAGGTTTTTTTGTATAAAATAATTAAATTGACATTCAATGTTTCATCTACTGCATTGCATCTGCGATTTCAACAGCGACTGCGCTAAATACATCGGCTCGCTAGCCCCATAAACCGCTTTTAATGTCAGCATTTCACCAAACACCATATATTTCCTATCCCACGAATCACAGAGCTATATTTACAGCGAAACGTTAGGTTATTGGAGCGGGCAGGTTAAATTGGCCGTCAAATGACGGTTTATCGATAACGACTTATCGACCGTGGTAGGACGTGACTAGTGTCGCGGGTGTTTTTTTTTCTTTTTTGTGCTGGCTTTGTTGATGTGATGTTTGCCGGCTGTTTGCGAACTTTTTACCATTTCACGGTTTGTAATTGCATTGACTGGGTATTGATGGAGATTACTGGAAATTTACCTATTTTTGAATCGATCTAAGTATATCTAAGTAGTACTGAACATGTATTATTAATATCACATCTATTAGTTCATGTTTCTCTGTCAATTAATATATCTCGCTATCTTGCCTGATATATGCAACCGTCGTGGTATACGATGGAGCGGTCTTGAATCTATACACAAGATTGAATCAGTTTAATGGCAATAAATAAGTGCTTCAATAAAATAGAACAGATTTTAGTTAATTACTTACGTTTTTTTTTTTATTAAACTCTTCCATAAACTTGCCATAAACGGAATATCACCGAGTTATTAGTATAAACTTTTTTTAATGACTATTGTCAAATGTTGTCTGTCAACTTTTATTAGACGGATTAGACATTTATATGATGATAACATTATAGTGGGCAGGGCTGGGAGAGAGAGACCTAAGAAAGTGTGGATGGACTGTGTGTAAGATGATATTCGTGTGAAAAGTGTGAGTGTAGAGATGACGTCTGATAGAGTGAAGTGGCGCAAGGAAACGTGCTGTGCCGACCCCACCTAGTGGGAAAAGGACAAGACTATGATGAATAGTAGCGGCAACTTCAAAGAGAGGTAGAAGAACACATAATATTAGATACATATATCCTAATTAATATTATAAAATACGAAAGTAACTCTGTTACTCGTGCCTTGTCACGGATAAACAGATCATTATGATTTTTTTCACTAAAGACAAAACCTGACAAAGGCTACACCATGCGGTTGAAACTACAAATAGATAGATAGATAGATAAACTCTTTATTGTACACACCTTAAAATTAATAACAAAGTACTTAAATAGTACTAGACAGCTAGTTCTTCTGTACTTTCCTTAGAGACATACCGATCGAGATCGAGCATTCGTCAGGCACAGAGGCTGGTTACTCATTGGTTTTAGTTAAAACAGGTATTCGAAAAATATGTATGTACGTGAGATGTATATGTATTTATAGCCGAGAGTAATAGAGTAAAGGTCAAAAGTAAAAAAAAATAAGGTAATAGAGAGCGTCTGTTTTACAGACGCTCTCTATTACCACACGTCGGACACTCCATATAATGGCACGCTAATCAGTAATACATACAAAAGTTGACGTCTGTAATTATTATCACACACATGTATGCAGTTATGGTTGTCTTCTGATTGGCGCCCACTAATGATATCAATTGGAATTCGAACGCTTCAAGAGCGCAATGCTTGTCTTGTCTCGACTGACAACCGCGCGCCGCGCCGCCAACCTCCGGCAAACTCCGGCAAACGACAGGGCGAGCGCGGGGAGCGGGTGAGGAACCCGAGATTGGCGGAGGGTGGAGAATGTCCGTTCTGTATGTAATACTATCCAGGCGTAAAGAATGCTTTGTTAATCCGAGTTTACTCCATGTTTATTAATATCGTCGTTAAACACAGAGTTACTCTCGAATTAACTAGCCCAAGCGTAAGTTTGGAGTAAGGCAGGAATAGGCTATTTTTATTAATAAGACAGCTAATGTCTAGTAATTTCTTCTCTGCTATTACCTACCAAAAGTAGGTAAATTGTAATCAAAAGCAAGTAAAAGCATGGCTATCTTCTATATTGGCCACTATAAAATCGTGAAAACTATGACTCTACACAAAAGTTGTTTGTAAATTACCAATAAACGTCAAAAACGAGACGTTTGTAACGTACAAACAGTGTTGCAAGCTTTTTGTTTGCGTATGCGGTAAAAAAACGCAATTCAAGTAATGTTGACACAGCGCAAAAACATTACTTAGCGACTTACTTGTAACTTACCTGCTAACTAGTGAGAGGTGCGACATTATCTATATTTTCACAACTGCTGGGTATCGATAGATTTCAGTAAAATAAACGTTGCAGCAAAAGTTCTAGTTCATAAATATATTTAATATCTTAGAATGACGAGCGCAGTGTATTGCCGTTCAGGGCTTTGAGATGTTGCAGTGAAAAGTTCTGATGCTTTTAATAATTTTGTTATCCAGTATAATTGAATATGGCAATAATAGCATTGAATATTAAGTCTCTTCAATCGCTTTCTTATAATTAAGAATATTTTTTCTCATAATAACTTTCATTTCCTTTGATATTGCAAAAATCTGCGTTTTTTCAATACACAAAAGCTTGTAATGATTAATGTTTGTATTTAAAACAGCTGAGTAAGAGTGAATATCGAAAAATTTTGTTAATGTATGACCTTGTCTAAATCGCATCTCTACGTTAATCATACACGCATTTTTACTATTTAACGGGAATGTGTGATTTTTTTCACTTTCACAACTTTACTGCGATTACACAGTGTTGGTAGAGCAGTAAGATGTTTCAACATTGTTACATACTAAAACCATTTATAAAGCAAAGTACTAACTTTTTTTTTTTTTTTTTTTTTTTTTTAACAGCCCTGTTTGTACAAACTGTCCCACTGCTGGGAACGGGCCATCTTCTCATTGTGAGAAGGGTTAGGCCATAGTCTGCCACGCTGGCCAAGTGCGAGTTGGCAGGCTTCACACATCTTCAAGATCATTGAGAACTCTCAGACATGTAGGTTTCCTCACGATGTTTTCCTTCACCGTTTGAAGTTGGCGGCAATCAACAATACGCACATAACTTCGAAAAGACAGAGGTGCGTGCCGTGGGATTCGAACCCAGGACCTGCGGATCGCAAGTCAGATGGTCTCACCACTAGGCTGCCGGAAACTTCCGTACTAACGAAGTACTAACTTTGGGTTATAAATATTCTGGCATTTATATACTACTAACTATGCTTCACGTTTTCAACCGCGCAGGTTATTAATTTTATTTTAATGCGCAACTACGGAACCTTACTTTGCGCGTGGTACGACACGTACTAGGCCGCTTGTTTAATATCAGTTCAAAATTCAGGACTATACAGATAAGCATACAGGTAAGCGCCTGTGTGCTTTTTAATAGTGTTATCTGTCCTTCTAACATACATTTGTTCATATTTTATTATGGATGCAATTAAGTGACACTTTTAAATGAAGTTATGCCTAAATTCTTACTAATATTACCTATATTGAATTAACCGGAAAAAACTCATGATATTATCCATTTAATTAAATATAATAATATAAATTTTTACTTACCAATTTTATTGTTTATATCCTAGTTAAAACCTGAATAATGTTTATATTATAACGTACCTGAAACAAAAACAAAAGCTCATTTAAAAATAATATATTATAAATAATGAAAATTGTATATCATTGTAATTTATCAACACACATATACCTACTTATATGCGATTGATCAATTATTATTATTACAAGATTCTGACTGAATTGAGATTCTGGTTATAAATATACTGTGACACATTATTAGGTTAAACAAATACGAGAAATTGAATGTCAACATTAGCAAATAAGTTTGACATTGACTTTCGATTGACTTTCGAGCAACGTTATCCAACGCAACTAAAGAACACATCAGAATGTTTGTCCCAATATTAGCTGAGGATAACTGGTAACATTAGGTAAGTTTTAATCACATTAGCACACTGATAATTTCGAAATCACTTATATATGCGAGTAAAAACTCTCACTTGCCGAGATTTCATTAAACATGAGTATCGTCGAAAAGTAGCATGTCTGATTGTCTGTTTATATCCTACATGATTCAAATTCCACTTCCAGCCTCCCCATTTCACTAGCAGAAATTCTGTGCATTGCCCATTACATATTAGGTCAATGGCATTACCACACATTTCTCATTGAAATGCAAAAATCCGTAGTCAATGATTTCTGTCTATGTTCTTATGAATAGAATTATTTGCCTCCTGCTTTGTTTCCTGATAACTACAATCTTTGAACTTTCAAGGCTAGAGTGAATAGATAACTTCTAGATCTACGAGCTCCATCCTCGGCCACACCGTCGCTTAACATCAGGCGAGTTGGTGGTCAATCATAATCTATTAAAACATTTAACGTAAAAAAACTTCGTTTTTGTTATCATTTCTACCCAATTCTTTTACTTAGTTTATCTTGATGAAAGTTAGCAAGCAAGTTGTGTGAAGCACATATTCTTAACAAAATTAAAAAAAAAAACAAGAAATATATGTACATATTATATTTTAATTTTAATTTTTGAAAAAATGGAACTTAAATTACTACTACCAAATATCTTATGTACCTAAAAATTTATATAATAAAGAGTCATCGGTCAAAAGTCAAAGGTACGATCAATCAATCAATGTGAATACATATAACTTATATTGCAAACGAAAGAAAAATCACGTTTTATTTGTACAAAATATCACCTTTTACATTGCGATAAAATCTTGATTACAATCAATTTTATTAAACAAACAATAGAAATGAAACATCACTTTGTTGTCATCTTTAAGCTTATCATCGGGTACATCAAATAACTTTTTTATTCAAGTTTTGCAACATTTGGCCAAGTGTTGGTCAAGCATGATCAATAGCTCTTCGGATAATGTGTCAACCGTGTGAGGTCAGTTTTGCAAGCGATGTTTCTTATTTATCAGATAGACATTTTTTATGATGCCTAAATATAGATGTAAAATAAATAATTTCAGTTTACGACCGGTCAAGGTGACTAGATCTTTTCTGATAAAACATTGTAGATGCCTCGAGTAGAGCCAACGTTTTCCTGAGGCATGACTGAGCCTGTTTTTATTTTTAACTTAGGTTATTTAACTTGGGCTGTAATTAAAATTTGTTTGCCGTTTTCCCTGAAATTTGAATACATTAATACAAGGTAATGCTTAATCTGCGCGAGTCTAATATGCCGTTAAGGGAAAAGAAGAAATGATAAAGAAACATATCTGGAAGATTAAAGTTTCACGAATTTTTCGGATGCAGTGGATAGAGAAGGCTCTTAGTTATCGCTGAGGAGTTCTGCAATAGACATGCTACTGCACGTCAAGAGTCTAAAATATACCTATTTTTAGGGTTCTGTACCCAAAGGGTAAAAACGACCCTATTACTGAGACTTCGCTGTCTGTCCGTCCGTCCGTCCGTCCGTCCCTTTGTCACCAGGCTGTATCTCATGAACCGTGATAGTTAGAGAGTTTACATTTTCACAGATAATGTATTTCTCTTGCCGCTATAAGAACAAATACTAAAAAACAGAATAAAATAAATATTTAAGGGAGCTCTTTTTTTGCTCGTTTTTGCTTAATATTGATAACGGCAACAGGTAGACGCTTGCAATATTCACAGAATATTGCGTTATACTCGTACTATTCACTTTAAAAATAAATAATTAAATTAATATTAAATTAATATTTAAGGGGGGTACAACAAACGTGATTTTTTTGACGTTTTTATAGATAATGGTGCGGAACCCTTCGTGCGCGAGTCCAACTCGCACTTGGCCGGTTTTCTCAAATTTTGACAGTTTTGTTACGTTTGCAGGTGTTACAACAATGTGGTGACTGTCTAATTGCGGATAAAATTCTAGGTGCAGCTAGCCATTTCATCAACATTAAAATTTATAAAAGTTTTAACATTTTAAATTATAATATATAGCTGTTAATAAAAATCGCCAATTTCTACTACTTAAAAAAATTATCCCGGCTAGTTGAAAAAAATATTCTCGAAAACCACTAAAGTTGACACATTAATTCTTTAAAATTATCACACTCATCATCTTTCAAAGGTCGAACCAGTAATAGAAGTGCCATATTGGGTGATCGATCCATTATTGGGCTTCTATGCAAATTAGATGTCGTCATTATACGGCTAACGAAGGTTTTTGTGCAGAATATTGGGGTATTGAGTATCTGATGTACGTATGGTAATTTATTGTGTGAAATTGGCTGTCACATCACATCACATCACATTTATGTTCAAAAACATAAATGTGATTTTCTGTATATAATATGCTGGCAATACCTTGACAAATCCTTGTAATGAGCCGACCCAAAAGAGGGATGTTATAGTTTAACGTGTGTATTTGTGTGTCTGTCTGTGGCATCGTACCTCTAAAACGGATGAACCAATTTTGAACTAGTTTTTGTTTTGTTTGAAAGATCATCGACAGTGTTCAAAATTCAAAATCAAAATCGGTTCAGCCGGTTTTTTTGTCGGGGGTTTTTGAGTTTTCTAAATTTATACGATATAGACAGAATACCAAGACTTGGAGGCCGTACGTCATCATATTTGTCGGTTATTTAGAATACAATTATTACAAGATGTAGCCAAAAAAATTTTTGCTTATAGTGACGGGAGGTCAGACCATCGCCTATATAAAAGCAAAGCCCGTATGTTTTATTCTAGCACCCTGTCCAGAAAATAAATAGAAAGTAGATACATTTACTTATTAGCCCAAAAATCATGTTTTTAATTTACACAGCTACAAATTTATATGCCTCTTATTGAATAACTAAAATATGTTCAGTTTAATTAATCTGACAATGTCACTAAATGCTATTTATCATGTTATTATGATGAGAATTATGACAAACAAACATAAAAGATAAACTTACTGAGTTCAGCATGCTGGGTACGCTGCCAACTGGTAGTGGGTTTGAGCATTTGGATTATCTTTAGACCTTTATCGGGTTGGGGTGATCGATGTGCTTTTTGTGTAGTAGTTTAGTTAGTTGAGTCTGTATATTGTTATTGTGTTGTAGTAATAGAGACTTACTTGTGCGTTTGTACCTACATATTGGTGAATGTTAAATTCGTAAACGGACCATTTTTTTTTAATTCGAAAATAGGCTTGCGCTTGACCGTCAACTCACCTGGTGTTAAGCGACAGTTACGGTCTACGATGGAGCGCGCTTGCCTTGAAAAAACCTATTCACTCGCGAAGCATATTAATAAAGTGCTAGCATTTACTTAATTTGTGTGAAATGTTCACCAATATTTATTATTATTATTATTTATTATAACTTCACCTGTTTCCGAGATTACTAGGCATTAAACCTTACGCCAAAAAGCTTATTTTTGATTAATCAACATTAAATTTACTACATATCTAAATAGATAGTTAATTATGGAAATCTAATTAGTTCATCTAGTCACATAATAAGATGAAAAACTTCGGTATTTGAATGTAGGTTTCCTAATTTATTCTTAGACTTAAAGTTACACCCACTGCTATTTCAAACAAATTTCAAAGGTAAAACAGCGCCTGAGGTGGGGCACTAGCATTATTAAATCCAAACTGAGCAGTTGCTTGAGCAATTTAATTTACTGTTGTTATGGCTAATGTCCATGACTAAATCCATTTTCTAACATTACAACGTACAGTCAGTCTTACAAATAAAATATCTTCAATTATATTCTATCACTTAGAAAGTGAACTTAGAAGGTTAATTAATAGTACCTGGGCGACCGAGCTCCACTCGGATTTTTTATGACTGAAAAAACGAGCAAACCCAGGTTCACTAAAAATGGAACCTAGCAAGATCGATTTATCGTCCCCTAATCTACCTACAAACCAAATTTCGTTAAAATCGTTGGGGCCGTTTCCGAGATTCAGATTATAATATTATTATATATACAAGAGTAGGTATTAGATTAGATATATTAGATGACAGGACAAATGTTATGTTCGGGTTCATTGCGGAAAATTAGTTATGGGTTCATAAAATATCACAACTCAACGAGCTATGGAGAGGGCTATGCTCGGAGTCTCTCTACGAGATTGAATCAGAAATGAAGAGATACGTAGACGTACAAAAGTCACCGATATAGCACAGCAGATTAGTAAGTTGAAGTGGCAGTGGGCAGGGCACATAGCACGTAGAACTGATGGCCGATGGGGCCGAAAGGTTCTCGAGTGGAGACCACGTACCGGCAAGCGCAGCGTAGGAAGACCAGCCACGAGATGGACAGACGACCTCATACAAGTGGCGGGAAGACGCTGGATGCAAGCCGCTTCCAATCGGTCTTTTTGGAAATCCATGGGGGAGGCCTATGTCCAACAGTGGACTTCTTATGGCTGAGATGATGATGATGAAAATATCACAAGGAATTTATTATAGATTAAAAAAACTGAATAAGCAACCAACTTCAAAATACGCAATTTGGTTAACTTGGATGACATTTTTCTAGTTATTTTGTTTTAAAAGCTAAGGTACTGAACTGAAGTAATCGGTGAACAAACATACAAAAAATAATCAACATACAGTCGAATAGAGGACCTCCTTCTTTTAGCAAATCAGTTAAAAAGTAAAAAAAAAAACACGCTTTGCCAGTAGTTTAATAAAAACTTAAAACATGAAAGTTCCACTATCCATCTCAATGATAGGTACATCATAAGATCCTTATCAGCTCATCCATCACCAATTAAAATATAACCAGACCAAATTAGCCATTACCAGATGAGAGATTTATTATTCTATTTATGTTCTGATTGCATTATTTATTGAACAAATTATTGTATTCTCATTCATATTACAGATGTGACATGTGTATAAGCAAATTTTCAAATTGATACGACCAATGACTTTCCATCACACGGACGTAAACTCTGTTTCCTAATACTCATATACTAACAATGACAAACTTAAAGATTTTGATATAAATACTCTATGTCGCCGCGCTACAACCTAATTAAATTAAGAAGTCTAGAGACGTCTATTTTGCTGCTTCGAATTATTGTGAAAATCGAAATTATATTAATCGTGTAAGGAGTCTAATTAGACCTCATTGTGCTCGAACGTTTTTGAGGACTGACGCGACATCCCGTTTATACTTTATCAAAGGATACGACAATTAAAAGCTGTGTTCTTGTTTACTATACATATTTGAGCCGTTTGGTGTCGAAACTTTGGGTCCGTGGGGACCGGGAGCTCATCTCATTTTCAAAAATTTATCTGAGCGCCTGATCGATGCGACGCGTGACCAAAATGCTGGCGCGTATCTGGCCCAACGCATAAGCATTGCCATTCAACGTGACAATGCGGCTAGCATGCTGGGTACGCTGCCAACTGGTAGTGGGTTTGAGCATTTGGATTATCTTTAGACCTTTATCGGTCTGGGGTGATCGATGTGCTTTTTGTGTAGTAGTTTAGTTAGTTGAGTTTGTATATTAATGTGAAACTAATAAGAGTGTGTTAAAAATATTACTGAATGTATTCAAAACGAAAAAAAAAACAACAAAGCAATCAAAGCAGTCGCTAACACTTAAAAAATCCATAAACAACGATCATTTTACAGCAATTTCAATTCAAAACGCTACTTGTAAACCAAATAGCACTTTCATCCATAAACGTGAAAGCATGAAGATTGTTTCAAATAAAATACCAATCTGAAACTTCCGACACGTATTTTACTTAAAATTGATGGAAACAGAGAAATTGTATGTACTTACCTCGATAATTGTACGTTACACACTAGATGGGAGAAAGTGAGCCTTTTTGTTTTCGGAAAAGAGAAAGATGTTTCGGTGAAAAATCTAGCGGCGAAACTCGAGGTTTTTGGGTGAAGTGAGGCGCGGTGCTGAATGCCAACGAGTCAGCTCAAGTCTCAAGGTTGTGGTTTACGTGACACATCATTTGTAAAATTAAGCCATAGAGGTACTAGAGGTAGATTACTTCTCCTTCTACGCATTAAACGCATGCTACTGTCCGTATGGAAAAGGTTGAAGGAATGTAGGTGTGTACTTTACGCGGAATATATCAGAGTTTTGGCAGGAATGTCATAAAAAGTGATTGTTATCTATTGCCAATTATGTATTATACGTAGGTTTTCCCTGGCTCTGCGTGACAAGCCTCAAGTAAGGTAATCGCCCGACTTAACTTCAGTCGTGACACGTCGGGTAACGGTGTTAGACGCGTGTCGTGACTAGTGAACAGTGACCATGTCATCCTTTGTGTTTGTGCGAAAAACTGAGATTCGCCATGGTTTTACTTCATATTCAATGAACATAGGTTCTCTATAGATAAAATATCATTGGTTATTGCTCTGTTTTAATTCACTAAACTTGTGTTATTTTGAATACTTATTAATACTTTAAGGTTGATGTGTTTTAATCATTAAATATTCAATCAAGTGCTTGAGTGTGAGCAAGTGAAATAAAGCAGCGAAACGTGTCATTTTATGTTGTCGGCAAAATTCCAAAAAAGCTTCTAGTACTTACTTACTTAGTACTTTACTGAGGGAAGACTCAAAGTTGAAAATGACTGTTTACGTGACTTAGACTGTAACTAGAACAGTTTATAACTTGTATTATTCAAGAAAATTTAAGATTTCTCAATACTTGACAATGGCAAATAGTTAATCACGTAGGTCCAATACAAAAAAGAAGAAGTATATTGGAATATTGGATCACAAAGAGATACATATTACATCCATTACATCACCTATCGCTCTCACTCGGGTGTAAGAGCAAAAGGTGTTAATTTTGGTGAGTAATTTCCTTCTTCATACAAAGGTCATGACAGGAGTCTAAAAATAACATTATTTTATGGTTTTTATTCTAACAAACCTGAAGAAAACCTAATTGATTTCGCTTTCTTGATGCAAACCGTTGGTCTGTGGAACACAGTGACCTTTATTTTTAAAACGGGTTCGTTTTGGTGCAAATTTGTTTGAACCACTTAGTCTCGTTTTAAAATCAAGGTCTCTGTCCAATTTTTGTTATACCCAATATTCGATGTGTGAGGTCAAAACAGTTATTTTATACCATCGTTTACGTAATAAATAGATCTGCGACTGACCCGGTTTATTCGGGAGTATTATAGTATGATTAAAATGCATAAATATATGGATATTCTCGAATTTGAAAAAAAAATAAATACATTTGTATTGATTTCTTGAGTATTGTTACGTTTTATTATTGTAATGTTCTGCTGTAAAAACAGTAAGCAGTTGAATGAAAATATAATATATTTTTTTAAAAGTCGATTAATAATATAAAAATAAAAAATGTGTTTATAGAAAATTAAAGAAAAAAAACGCGAATAAAAACTGAGAAACTTAACTTCGATTGTAAGACATCAAAATATTTAACAAGTTACTAATCAAATATATAAATATATTATGTTTTACAACTCCATAAAAATATATATATTTTAGTATCATTATGTATATATACATAATGATACTAAAATATTAAAATACATAATTATTATATGATCGAAAAACTTATCTAATACTCATTACATAATCTATACAAAACAATAATAAGAAAAAAAAAACAATGCCCATTGAATATATTAGTCACTCACATTTTTCAAATTTCAGTTGGCAATCAATTAAAGGATGTAATCCTATTCTTGTTTGTATGATCAACTGTTTAGCTTTTAAGGTACGTTAATATAATATAAAACAGTCAGTCAGTCAGGACTTACAATTTTATATAGGTACTGTTAGGCTATAGCATAATAGGACAACTATAGACTAATTGTTTTTGTGTAAAATGTAATTGATTTATAGTTATTCAGTTTCTGGTCGCGTGTATTTTTATTTGGAAAACATTGTAAAATTTGCAATGATGCTTAGCGCATAATTTAATTTATAAATATTGTCTTGATTTACTATATATATATATCTAATTAATTGACTTTTATGAATTTTAATAATGTTTCAATATTGCAATAAAAAAATCCAAAAAAAAACATCGTTGGCTATGGTTTCGAAGGCAGGAACGCCATTCCAGATTTAACTGAAAAAGTAGCAAGATGTTGATAAACCTCAAGGCTATTAAATTGTCTAATTTGAAACAATACTGCGATATAAACAGTAAGTGTATAATTTTGGACGGATATATGGATATGTGTTTTTTTTTTTTTAATTCGAGCACCACAGACTCCAGGGTCCATGCCTTTTATAAACTAATAATTTTTTTTTAGCTAACTTTACATTTTTTTAAACTAGAGTTCAAGAGGAAGACGTTAATACTTAACGATATGGATTTACTTCATTGATGTTCGAAATGGAATAAATGTGTAAAAACTGCCCATTGTGTTCTGAATTTTTGGCTCTGCCAAAAGTACGTATTTACAATAATATTACAACTTAAGAAACTCGTGAGAAACAGACAAATTTAACAATAAGTAACTCACACACTCAAGCAAACCGTTTAGGCTATGCATACTTTAAATGTATCATCAATCAATTAGATTGTCTTTATCAGTCTGGGGTAATCGATATGCTTTTTGTGTAGTAGTTTAGTTAGTTGAGTCTGTATATTGTTTTGTTGTAGTTAATAAAGGCACTTGCCCGTTAAAATATAATCGATCAATCAATAACACTTTATCAACACACACACTAATCACATCATCATTATCTCAGCCATAAAAGTCCGCTGCTGGACATAGGCCTCCATGGATTTCCAAAAAGACTGGTTAGAAGCGGCTTGCATCCAGCGTCTTCCCACCACATGTAGGTACGAGTATGTAGTCATATATCCATCTCGTGTTCTACGTTGCGTTTGGCTGTGCGTGGTCTCCACTCGAGAACTTTAAAAGTAAGCACCCACCAAATTTTACCTACTTTCTTGGATAATCAATTAAAAATAATCTCACAAACATGAAGGTTATTTCATTCTAAAATCCACTACAAAGTTGTTTAGTTCGTAGAACAGCATTGTTAAGCAATTAAGTTAATGTTAGGAAGCTCATTAATCAAAACGAATGATGAACGACTCAAAAGAAAAAGTGTTTTAATTGCTCAATTGGCATAGTTGGCATTGTTGTCAACTGACTTCTACTAGAAAGCTTTATTGTTCTGTCGTACATCGAGGTTTTGAACTGGACTCATACGACAAACCTTTTACTGGTCGTTTAATGAATTGTTTTCTTTTATATATTTTTTTTATGCCAGTGTTGAATGAGCGGATGGTCTGTATTATGATAATAAAAGAAGATTTTTTGTGTCCTCTGTATCAATAGACTGATGCAAATATCCGTGAACTAAAAATATAGTGACATCTGTGCCGTCTCGACCAAGTGCTTTATCTGGTCGTGCAATCGAATTTCCAAATTGGCATGCCAGTATAATCTATCATTTTTTCAATTAAAACCTGTCCTATTATCAAAACAATTATAGTATAAAAACTGAAACAATGAACTGACTTTGATAAAATTTACATAGGACTATCTCAAAAGTATTACTTACCAAACAAACAAATAATTACCAAAATTAATTAATTTTTGGCGAAGTAATCACGTAACAAACAAATAAAAACATACATTCGAATTGAAAACGTTCTCTTTTTTGAAAGCTACATTTATTTCTCTAATATATACATTATTTTAAAACCACTGGCTTCCTAAAGTTAAAGGCGTAAATAAAAGATATTCCCGTAGGAATAATGAGATGTGGAGTCTCCATACTTCTAAACAGCTTGTTCAAGTCAATAACATATTAAATTATTTCTTCGGTTCTGGATTCTTTTGACCTGACCTTTCTCCCAAAAGTCTTTGATTTGCTCGTGATAGGTTTGCCATAAGTTCGTCGACCTTTACCATTTTGCCCATTCACGATCGCCAAATAAATTTGTTTCGTCAATCTTTCTTCATCCATCACATTCTTTCACAACTGAGCATTCCTTTCTCTATCATAACTTCAACACTATATTTTCTAACATCGCAAAGTTCCCTTAATTAAAATGTATAGTGTATACACAATTTACAACAAAATAGCAGCTCGCAAATCCAGGTTGAACCACACACCTTTGGAGACCAAAGGTCTGGTTGGCATTGGCGTATCTAAAGATACTTTCTAAGGTGGGCCTGTCCCCTAAGATCTCTGTATACCTATTTAGATGGGTAACCCAAAATTCTGGGGTGGGTCTGGCCCACCCGGCTCACCTTTATATATTCCCTTGCTGGTTGGTCTGGAATCCCTTGGCTATAGACAAGCGCGAAACTTCACATGAACTCGTCTTGTCACTCAGTTGCAAAAAAGTTGCCAATTGTATTTTTGCAAGCCAGTAATAGCATTAAGCGCGCCCATACCATTACGCGTGGTGAAACTATTGTCTGCACCATTTAGAGTTATTACGTTATTTCAACAGCAGCCATGGCCGGCTCGGCCAACTGGCCGAGACGGGTTCCGGCTGGGCTTGTCTTATCATATACTTATATTATAGTTAATTTTTATTTTTCATCATTGTTTTTACTTTGATAGATACCATTTATTTAAATACAGAATATATATTTATTATAACTGTAATTATTTAACTAACAATTTTAAAAGCATGTAAAAAAGTAATCAATTTAAATTAAAATTTCGTCAATTGAAACCCATCCTGCATCGACCTTGGTGGAAAAGTGTCCATAACGCAAGCAGCATTGCCACGCTGTATGGCAATAGCCAACCTTTGCACCAGGAACGAAGCAGAACGGGAGTCACCACTTTTTATTAGATATCTATGTAACCAGCAACAAATAAACAGCTGAATGTTTTCTAAGGTTGGTTGGTAATCGCGAACGATTGTTATTCATTAAAATTAAACAAACTTTAACGGATTTATTGCCTTTATTTTATATAATTTTATGAGCTGACGTTTCGAACACTTAGCAGCGTCCGTGGTCGACTGGTGAGGTGAGAGTGAGACTACAGGTGAGACTAGATAACAGTTGTCTATTTTGGTATTAAAATATTAATTCCTACCGCCTAACGTTCCCTATGCACGCAGAAGTCGCTTACGGTGTGAACAGGTATCGCAGATCTGTCTTGAGGCTGAGATTTTATTAATTTCATGACTGGCCATGCAGATGATACTTGCCAACCATCTTCTCTATTAAAGTACGGGCTTTCAATATCCTCACGTAATATTTTTGGTACGTATCGCGTCTCTTTAGCCAAAATTTGAAGATTATCGAAACGGATGTAGTGGTTAGTGGATTTATATGCGATAAATAAAAAATTAAAAAATTAAAATTTGTTTCATTTCATTAAACAAACAGCTGGTTTGCTACTACTCTGGAAACCGGAGAGATATTTGTAAACACCCGTTTTAGCGAAGAACTTATACCTATGTAGGTATAAGTTTAGAAAACTAAAAAAATCTCCGATAAAACGGCTGATCCGATTTTAATAAAACATAGATTGAACACTGAAATCTTCTGTTAAACTAAAAAATAAAATCATATTAGATTCGAGTTATTTTAAATGATACTTAGCATGCGAAGTTCCAATACAGCAGCTTCTGTGTCAACTTTAGATATAGTTGTGTATGAATTTGCTTGCCCATTTTTTTACGTTTGACACATAAGGCTTTTAAATTTGGTTGCAATCCTTGAAAAAACATATTTTTTCTTAAGATTAGAGCATAATATAATTATCATTGTTATTTTCATCGGACAAACTATACAATACAATGTTTTATCAGCGTAAAACATAGTCAATAATTTTCTCTTCCTAGACTCTGAAATAAATTTTCATCGTTAAATCTAGAATTCGCTAAGCCCACATTGAAAACCCTTAATTGTTTTAATTGTTCGATTTTCTAGCTAGAGTCTCGCTTCAACATAATTTCACCTTCCTAAATGAGTCATCTAAATTCCAAGTATCCAGTGAATACACAAAAAACGCGTATGTTTATTGAAAGTAAGAAGGGAGAAACCCACCTGTTGTCGGAATATCGTGTGACTGACACGCGAGCAATCTCCGGCTGGTAATTTTACGGTAATCGTGCACTGTACGGTGGAACAATGTTCAGCTCGAGATATTGTTTATAAAATGATACCAATTATTATAATGAGTCAATTAGGCCTGTCAAAACGTCAGGTGCTACACTGATACGAATCGTTGGGTATGTATAACGTGACCATACGTCCCGCTTTGGGCGGGACTGTACCGCTTTCGGACTGTCTGTCCCGCTGTCCCCAGTAAGAGCAAAAATGTCCCGCTTTAGTTTTAGGCACGCATCTATCGATAAATGTAACAACAGTGCGGGTGTCAACGACGTGACAACGCGCGGCGCGGAACCCACGAGCGGGCGATGTGGAGAGAGCGAATGGAGTGATTGATTCCGAATGCGCGAGAGCGGGATAGATGATGGCCGTCTTGTTTATTTACCTACACTCAGCGAACAATCACAACAACGTAAGGTTTTGTTTTAGTTCACGCGCGGAAGTGTTCGGAGTCGGAGCACAATAACACATTTTAGTGATTGTTACATTACAAAAATGCCGAAACGCAAATGTACCTTCAATATTACTTTGCAAAATAAGTATCCATTTATAAAACAAAGGGGTAGTGCAGCAGATGTTACGTGTGAAAAGTGTCGCACTGATTTTAGTGTTGGGCATGGTGGCGCCAGCGATATTGAGAAACATTTGAAATCGGAAAAACACAGGCTTTCCGATCAAGCTGCTGCTTCAAGCTCGTCACTGCGTGATTTCTTTAAAAGAACCGATTTGCCGACTTCCAAAGATTTGGATATAGCTGCAGCGGAGGGTGCGTGGGCGTATCACACGGTGCAAGAAAATCACAGCTTTCGCTCAAATGACTGTGCTTCTAATTTAATACAAACATGTTTTGAGCAGAAATTTAGATGTGCTCGTACAAAATCTCAGGCTATTGTTGTAAATGTACTGGCACCTATGGCGACGGATGAATTGAAAGAGCACCTTCGCGAAGCACACTGCATAACATTGTTAACCGATGCTTCAAATCATGGCGCAATAAAATTATTCCCTGTTTTGATCCGCTATTTTTTACCATACGAAGGCGTGAACGTCAAGATTTTAGAGTTTCGAAACCAGCCAGGCGAAACATCCAATATAATTGTTGATTATTTAAAGGACATTTTATCATTCAATGATTTGAATAAGAAAATTGTAGCATTTTGTGGAGACAATACGAACTGCAATTTTGGAGGAAAGAACAGAAAAGGGACAAATAATGTTTACGCAAAATTGAACCTGTCTCTCGGAAGACAACTCATTGGAATTGGATGTGGGGCCCACATAGTTCACAACGCGATCAAAACAGCCGCCGACTGCCTTCCTGTTGACTTCGAATGCATCATTGTAAAAATTTATTCATTTTTCTACATCTACAGCGTTCGAGTGGAATCTCTGAAAGAGATATGTGACTCCACTGACACAGAGTATCAGAAACTCTTGGGCTACAGTAAAACAAGGTGGCTCGCGTTAATGCCGGCGCTTGAGAGAGTTTTGAAAATGTTTGAACCCTTAAAAAGCTACTTTTTGGGCATTGAAAAATGTCCAAACATTTTAAGAACATTCTTCGAAAATCCCAGCTCTGAATTGTGGTTATATTTTTTGCATGCACAAGCAGCGACTTTTCATCAAGTCGTGTTGAAAATCGAGGGTCAAAAGGTATCTGCGATAGAAACTTCGAAGGAAATTAATCGTCTACGAGATAACTTGGCACTTAAAGAGAGTTCACTTTTCCTTCCTCACGCTGTCCGTAGCCTACTGGTAAAATTACAGGAAACTGATCAGGAGAATGTGAAAACTTCGGCGGCTGAGTTTTATAAGACAAGCAAGGAATACTTGGAGCAGTGGTGTCAGTTTAATGCAGAGCTAGAAGTATTTGAATGGACAAATTTGGCAAAAGTACCTACCTGGGAAGAAGTACAGAATGTGACGGATTTGCTGATCACGCAAGGATTTCTTAACAGCAGCCAAGATACGGAAGTGTTCGACGAGTTTTCGCTCATTTGCAATTATGTCACAGATGCAAAAATATCAAGCTGGAACAGTGAGAATGTTGCTGCTGAAGACCGTTGGGTGGAATTGTTCACCCACTTCCGTGCTAATAATCTCAGATGCACGAGCTTTCGCATAATTTCTGAGTACGTTTTATGTCTGCCTGGAAGTAACGCACCTGTCGAAAGAGTTTTTTCTCTAATGAATAAAATATGGACAAGTGAAAAAACACAGTTAAGTGTTCCAGTTTTGAAAGCTATATTGATTACCAAGACAAACATCAACAAATCATGTAATCAGCTTCATTCTTACTTGAAAACGAGACCCGATATTTTAAAACAGATTTGCTCCGCCGACAAATATAAAACAAGTGCCTAGAGACGTTACATTAATTAAATTTATTCATTGATCTCCTTATTATTAGTAAATAAAAACCAATTAAAAAAACAATTAGTTCTTATTTTGTTCAAAATTCCTCAGGTGTCCCGCTCTGACGCAAAATATAAATGGTCACGTTAGGTATGTACGGTTTATTTTATTTATTTGTTATACAAAACGAGACAATGTTATATCTTGATTTCAGATTTGAAATGTTGTGAATGTGATAATTAATAATAAAATAAATAATATAAATATTTGTGGATATTTCACACAACACCATCTAGCCCAAACTAAGGAAAGCTTGTACTATGGAACTGGATGGCTGGTAGAATACATTTATACATTTTTTTGTAGATACATACATAATGGTACATAGAAACACCAGACACTGAACAGACATCCATGCTCATCACACAAATGTTTGCCTTGGGTGGGGATCGAACCCACGACCAACAGTTCGGCAAGCAGACATACTGCCAACTGAGCCACAAGCCAGTCATTAAGGATTATAAATTGATCTAATTTCTATTTTTTTTATACAAGATAGATCTAATACGATTGACCACCAACTCGCTTGATGGCTTTTTTTCAACAAGGTTGAATGTTTGAATCATAATATATAATCATCAACCATTAATTATTCACTGCTGAGCATAAGTTTCCTATTTTAAATATCATAAAAATCTAATAGAGTTCAAAAGAGGCTGTATCTTATTGTCAAAAAAATAATAATTAAAGAAAGATTACTTTCTTCAAAATATATCTTGAAAGACGTTAGATGCAATCCGCTTCCATCATATCTTTTTAGACATCAGGTCTACAACCAGCAGTGAACTTTAGCAATATGAAGATAAATTAGTTAAAATAGATGAATAACCACAACTATGTAATATGTATTTTAGAAAGTAAGTCACTTTGGACTCTATTACTACGAAGTAGGTAATTAATAGCACAAGTACAGAAGACGTAAACTCTTGACTGTGTTGACTCTTTCTAGCATATCATAAAGAACAAGTGAGCTTATATAGGCGCTAAGTGCCTACTCGATTAACCTTCAGACACCTATCGTGTAGCTCTTATTTCGGCACACTACAAAGCATTGAAGTGTCTGGTCGAAACGAAAGGTCGTACGTAAAAGTACATAAAGCATATAGCAGCAGTTTATATATATATATAGTGCACATATAGCATTATATATTTAAACTGCAGAATGTCTGGCCTTCTTCAATGAATACTATAAATATGCATATAAATAAAACATTTGCGACAGTTCTAAATTATAATCTTTATTACACAACCCTAGTTTCGGTTTCCGGTCACTCGTAATTTTGAACCGTAACAAAAAATGATTACTTTGATTAATCGATTTTTCGAGTGCAGTGAACAACCGTGCTAGTAAAACAGTGTTGTATAATATTGTTGTTGATATAGTGCACGGCTATGATAGGATTGCAACGGCTCATTGGTCACGGCCGTGCGGCTGTGGCGTGGACGCACGCAACATAGCGAGCGGTGACCCTGCCCGGATTTGTGCGAAAATTATGACTTCCATAAAAAATAATTTGTAGGCTATAAAGAATGTAACGTAACGTAGAAGAGAGCACCTTGTAACCAGGAACGACAATTTGCGAAATTTTATGTGACCGAGGAAAAAATAATACGCAATGTGAGAGATCCTACCATAAACCCCCCCCCGCGGGTAGGTACCCGCTTAGATTCAAATATAAACTAACGACACAAAAATCAAGACTAGCAATGAAAAGTAGTGGTCCCCAAGCAATGGCTATAAAAATATTTAATAAGCTACCCGAAGGCCTAAAAAGTGATGAAAATGATCGTAGCTTTTCAAATAAACTAAAAACAATATTAATTGAAAAAAGTTAATATACAATAGACGAGTTTTTACACGATAGAATGTTGTAAATAATATTAGATAAGATAACAGATCGGGCCGCTTCATATAGACACTTAAAATTGCGATATCTTTAATGGGGTTATTGTGTTATTTCTACCAAAGTATGTACATAACATAATAGAGCAATAAATGATTTGACTTTGACTTTGAAAAAATAGTTACTAAAACAAATGTCTTCAAGTAAACAAAACAGAGGCTTCAAACTTTTTTTTTTTTTTTGTATAATAACAAAATGTTATAGTTTTCGTAACACGGAATACTTTTTCTTTAATCTACACTAATATTAAAAATGCGAAAGTTTGTGAGTCTGTGTGTGTGTGTGTGTGTGTTTGTTACTCTTTCACGCTCAAACGGCTGAACCGAATTACACGATAATTTTTATAAATAAGTGAAACATTCGCGTTCAAAATTTGTTTAATAAGACAACTACATTTGTAGTTACTTTGCTTTAAAAATCAAACTACTAAACCGATTTTGATGAAACTTGTATGAAGCCGACTTGATTTCCTTTCAAATAAAAAAATATTTTTCCAAATTCATTTAAATAACGGAGCTATGCGGTAAAACACATAAAAAAAGAAAACAACCGCATTGAGAACCTCCTTTTCTGAAGTCGGTTAAAAAGCTAATGTAATAAGAAATTGTATCTCAAGAACTTGAATCTATGAAGATCATTGAGCTCCAGCCGGTTGAGAAATAGAAATCCTTCAAGATATTAACACAAATACTGACTAATTGTTTCCTTCCTACACAGTTAAGTATATCGCGATATTACTGTTATCGGACGTCCTGTGGTAGGTATTAATATTATCTTTACCTATCTATTCATAGAGTTTTACCTATCTATCCATATCTACTTCATAGAGTTACGGTACTCATAATGCTCCTTTTTCAACCAATTTCAAAAAGGAAGGAGGAGGTTCTCAATTCGACTGTATTTTTTTAATTTTATGTTTGTTACCTCAGAACTTTCTACTGGGTGAACCAATTTTGATGATTCTTTCTTTATTTGAAAGCTGGTGCTTCCGGTGTGGCATTTTGGTCCAGTTCTGACAATGGCATCAATGATCGGTTGTTTCAGTTTTTTAAACTATAATTTTCACTGTAGATGAAACACTAGAAATAGGTACATAAGCCGGATTCGGAATCGTAGATTTATCTTACATAAAAATAAAAAATAAACCTTTTCTTTTTTCCTTGGCCACAGGACCACAGGATACCTTAATAGTTAGTATATACAGGTTGTAACAATAACAATACACTACGTACACTTCTAAGGAATCTACTCTCCAAGGTTTATTGTATTTATAATTACGTATAATCTTTAGTATGAGAACAACTCCAAAATCGGGGTAAAAATATATTAATAATAATGATTTTATGTTAAAACAGGTGCTCAAACTTACATCGTTCGCCAATTTGCTCCTTACTAACCCCGTCCAAAGTTACCTTGTGAAATAACTTAATACAGTAAATAACTAGTACTAATAACCTTAATACAGTTCGTAAACACGTATTTACCAACATAGCCAGCATTTGAGTGCCAAAACCAGTTCCAGTTTCCATAACGTCTATCGGAACTAGTAACCTTGCCCGAGCTGAATTAAGTTACGTTTGGACACACTTACGTAAGTTGAAGTGAAATTACTCAACTTGATGGTTTAGAATGACTTGATGCTACCAACTTAACAATAAAGAAACTTTTAATTTTTATCACTAGACAGATAGCGGGTAAACGCTGGATGCCGATGTTCTTAATCCGGTTGTATTTTTCTAAGATCTTTAGTATATTATAACTTCGTCATATATAAGCCGATTTAGGAAATATTTGTTTGCTTAAAAAGACATACATTCAGATTGGTCCCATAGATTTCATGAAAATCGGTTCATTGATTATTTGATTATCTTTTGATAACTTAATTGAGATAGTGTCAAAGCAAATCATAATCGTGTGTTTGTTACATTGGCATTTTTTTATAAAACCTAGGCGCCACAATCGCATAAATAAAACTATAGCAGATCAAAACCCCCTAACGGCACCTCCTGTCTCTATCTGATCCACCTGTCCTGTTCTGCGACATAGAATCCAAAAGCAAGGGTCTTGTACCGTTACCCAATATGTATAAAACAAGATTCAGCTCATGTGGAATGCGAACTTGCGGGAAAACATTCTTAAAAGACGAGTTTTCGAGAAGAGCGTTGTACGAATACAACGCTCTTCGACGCTTTCCCGAGTAGTTTAGATATTTAAATTCATCACCCGAAATTCCGCACGCCCGGGTATGGAACCCGGAACTTTCACTGCCACTGTGCCAAATAAATATTATTTATGTATAACAAATAGTCTCATTTAGAAACAATAGTCCGATATAGAAACAGATTATTTAACTGTTTAGAGTTCTCATCATATATAATATCTAAAATATAGTAAGTATAATAATAAGATACATAAAAGCGAGTAAGATTATTTCACAGACAAAAACCAACTGTACACACAAACAAAAACTACATTTTATGATGTGCTCTGCTGTGAGTAGCACTCGTACTCGTCGCTTTAAAATATAATTGTTTTTTTTTTTTGTAATTTAAATAAATATTTATGGACATTTCAATCAATTATATTATTTGCAAATAATACACATAATTTGTATGATGAATTATAGCCCTGTTAAAGAAGCTTAAGTTAAATTTAACGACACCTCACACTCTTACTCTCACGCCACTTAGCTCTCTAAACTGAATTAGTTCATAGAAATGTCATCATCAACATCATTCTCAATTAGTAAAAAACGCGAAAACGTAAAAAAATATCATTAGATCTGAAAAACGTTATTTTCAGCAGTCGGAAAATAAAAGAAAAAACCTTTAAAATTAAACTTTCATTTAACTAACATTAAAAATTTATCAAAATCCACGTAACTAGCGTTGATGAATGATCACCACCCAAATATAATCGTATTAACTTGTTTCGGGGTTTCCATAAAGCGGTTTACCTTTAATTTCGAGAACTTGTCCAATTCATTTCCTGTTATTATCGGTGCCTCCAATGTACCTGGCGGAACTATTACCCTTGGTGACACAACTAATATGGAATGGAGTAATAAGATGCTCCATTTATACTTTGAATATTAATCTCTACACCAGGTAGCTTCGTGCAGAGCTCGTCAAAGATATTAGATACAAAATTTTGTTAATTAAGTATCATTTTTTTTTGTTCTGCATACTAATCCATCAAGGTTTCAGACGCCCGTGATTCCCGTCCCCTCAGCCCCAAGGATGCCAAAATTAGAAAATTCTGGAAATAGCGTTACCTTGTCATACATACTTCCGAAAACTATTGTAAAAATAACAAAATAAATGGGCAAAAAATGTCTTCTATACAAAACCAAGGGCACTAAAGCGGTTGTCTTCTATAGAAGACCGTAGCATGAAGGCAGTACAGCGTCTGTCTTCTCTAAAAGACCGTAGCGCAAAGGCATGTATTCTATTCTCTGCACTGTATTCTATTAGAAGAACCAAGAACCGTGGCACTAAGATAACTAAAACGATTATCTTATAGAAAATACCGTGGCGCTTAAAATATACTCTTCATCAGCGCCCGTTAATGTCTTTTGTACGAACACTAATAAATTTTATTATTTGCTGCAAAATACCTATAACTGAAAATTTAAAACCCCCAAAATATAAAAAAATAACTATTAATTTTCCAAATATGTATATTGTTTAAGAAAACTAGCGATCAAATCTTCTTTCAAACAAGCATACATTAGATCAAAAATGGTTTTATTTTATTTTATTGAAATACTTAGGTACAATTACAGATATTAGGCTATATAATATACAGTATATAAGCTCAACCGGCAAAACATTGTGAACCTAAAATCCAATTACAACAGTACACAGCTTAGTTAAAGGTAGACACTCAGTGTTAAATAGTTCATTAATTTTGAATCCACGATGCCGCATAATGTCTGTCACATAGACGCACATAGACTCATCAAATTTATAACATCCCTCGTTTTGCTTTAGAAGTTAATTATAAACGCGCACTTCATTTACGTCTGTAATTCAACATATTGTACTTATTTCAAAATATGATTTTTTATTGCAAGATAGATCTACGATTGACCACTAACTAGCCTGATGGTATGCGACAGTGTGACCGAGAATAGAGCTTGTCGATCTAGAAAATGTCTATTCACTTTAGCCTTGAAAATCCCAAGGTTGTGGTAACAAGGAAACAGATATGGCGGCAAAGAGTTCCGTTCCTGTGCAGTATGCATCGATATCGCTAAATACGGCATAGTATCTCTGATTTTTGGCATTTCAACGAGAAATGGGTGGGTATCAATGACTTTCCATACTTTATCAAAGGTGGGTATGAATGTATAATTTATAGATGAGATACACGCCATAAAAAAATCCTACAAGACTAATAACTCATAATTTGGTATAAAATAGTACTTGTTTATCTTTATTCATCTCAATCATTATTTTGAAATAGCTAATTTCCTAGATATCGCTTTTATGCATTCAACAATTACTTTCTTCAGTTGTCTTATATTAATATTCAAATATATGTTAAACAACTTTTCCATATAAAACAAGCACCTTGAACGCAGAATACCTGTCGTGGGTTCGTCAAGCGTGAATACGTCGACGGTGTTTGTGCGTTTGCGCAATTTGTCCAAAAAGCGATGTGTGAGGTTGTAAAAGAACTGTCCTTTACTCTTTTCCTATATAAGTTTAAGATATATCATTATATAAGATATATATATAAGATATATCATTATAACTTTTACTAGTTCAATTGCGCTAAATTCAGCGTACATGCCTACGTATTTGCATAAGCGTGCTCTATCTTCGACCACTTCCATCAGATGAGTGTTGGTCAAACGTTGGCCCATATCATCTAATAATATATTATTTTTATAATCAAATGTTAGATTATGTTTTAACTACAGTAGATACTATAATTTGTCAACTGTCAACGTGGGTAACTTTGACTCTGCGTCAAACATTATACTTTGCCTTTTTAGATGCTTCTCGATTATTTTCTCAAGAGATTAGTAGTCAAAACGACTGTAAATTAATTAATCAAGTATTTTGACTACTAATCTGTTGGGGAAAAAATCGAGAACCTTCTAAAAAGGCTACGTCCAATGTTTGACGCAGAGTTAAAGTTACCCACTTTGACTGTAATTATATTGCTTAGTAATTTTGATTAAATTTTCAGAAATTGCAATTATTGAGTTACATTAATGATTGTGAGTCATAATCTTACCAGAAATACTAAACAGGTGATTTGTTCGTAACACATTATTTAATTATCCTTTTACGTTTTTACCTAATAGCTCAATTAGATAATGATGGATTCTGCAATAGGGAATATGCATGATTTATTTTTATTTGGTCAACAGCTAACCACTAGTAATAGATATATATCCACTCAATAAAAACAAAATTAAAATACCTTCAAAAATAAGAAAGTAACAAGCGTTTTAATTTCATGTTAGACAGAGAGCACACGATAGCGATGACGTCATGGTTCATGTTCGCCGTTTTCATGATGCCACTATTATATTTGATATGATGTCGAGTGTACATTTTTCACGAGAACATAAATTTGCAGACCGCTATAAAAAATCTTGAAATTAATGAATGACCTATTTAGAATAATTCTTGTTCGAAAGTTTGTCTCTTATCAAAGTTTATCTAAACACTATTACATTAAAATTAAGAACACCAAAAGCATGTTATCACTCATGTTTAACGCAAATAAATTTACTTTGACTTTGACTTTGACTTTGATAAAATCGATAATTAACCAAAATTCATTTATTGTATCTATCTTTAGTTTCTATTAGTATCATATCGTAGTTTATCTAAATATGTACCGTTTCACATAGTTATCACTTCAATAAATATTTTATTTATTTATTTAACTTAAAAAAGAAGTTGGTTCTATTTTTGACTCTATTAATATATATTGTAACGATGATGATGATGATGGTGAAATTTCTAGAAGGAAATGCTCCACGACTATTTAAATAAAGAATCTCGTCAACATTCTAGAAAGTTCGAAACAAATGATAAAAACAAAAGACGAGCGAAAAGACGATCGAAATTGAACATTCTGGAACGAAACAAATGACGAACGAAATGACTATCGAAATAAAAGCTTCTAGAAGGTTCTGCGGGGTATATAAGGAGCTTCAGTCGCGGACAGAGGGCAGTTCAGATACAAATAGCATACAGGAAAGAAGAAAAAGTTACATGTGAAAGTGAAGTGTTGAAGTGAACAGTATAGTGAAGAGACGTTATAGTAGTAGTGTGTTGATCGGAACACGGTCTCTGTGTGTTTGCAGCGCGTCGATTCTGTAATTATTGTCGGTGTTCGTGATAAAGACTGTGAGTGCTCTGTAGAAGATACCACGTGTCAGTGAATTAAACGGGCTTGAATAACATCATTGTTTCCTTCCAATCCCTATACCCACTTCCCGTAACATTTGGTGTCAGAAGTGGGATTGGAAGGAAGGATGCCTATCATGCCTAGAGATGGCCCAAACACCCGCTCAAGGGGAGCCGCTCAGCAACAAAGCGGCGGAGACCAGGAAGCCGCTAGTACGGGAAATCCTCGGACACGTGAGGAAGCCGGTGAGGGGACTTCCGGCGGTGACACTGTGAGTGCTCCGGTTCCTCCAATGAACCCTCATGAAGGAACCTCTGCCAGTGCTACTGTGAGTGCTCCAGTTTCTCCAGTGGACCTTGGTGCGCTACTACAACAAATGCGCGCTATGCAGGAGGAGCAGGCACGCCGCCAAGAGGAACAGCTGCGTGCCTTGCAGGAGGAGCAGGCACGCTGTGAGGAGGAACGCAAGCGCCACCAGGAGGTACAGCTGCGTGCCTTGCAGGAGGAACAGGTACGCCGTGAGGAGGAACGCCAGCGTCGTGAGGAGGATCGCCAAAGTGCTATGCAAGAGCGTATTCTGACGGCTATCTCTGAGGGGGCAGTAAAAGTCACAGAAATACAGAAGACTGTAGAGATGCACGAAGATCGTCTAAACGAGTACCA
Source organism: Lycia hirtaria (assembly GCA_947563715.1). Lineage (NCBI taxonomy): Eukaryota > Metazoa > Arthropoda > Insecta > Lepidoptera > Geometridae > Lycia > Lycia hirtaria. The sequence goes on along the minus strand of OX387380.1, from coordinate 23,473,996 downwards.
GGCCCGTTTCGAATCAGCGGAAGGACGTCTCCAAAGACTCGAAGTAAGCGGAACCGGCGGTCCAGCAACTGCAGTCACAGCTACTTTGGGTGGCAGTTTCAAAATTCCCACATTTGACGGGACCTCTTCATGGGCTGCATATAAGCGACAGCTTTTGGCTGTTGTCGAACTAAACAACTGGAGCGAGGAAAAAGCAAAGACAGCTCTCACTTTGGCATTGCGTGAACAAGCCACGTCGGTACTGGAGGCCGTAGAACCTAATGCCTCATACCAGGAGTTGGTGGATGCTTTGGAGTCCCGATATGGCGACTCGCATCTGGAACATGCCTACCGGGCTCAGCTTCGTGATAGATCTCAGAAAGCCAACGAAAACCTGCAACAGTGGTCACTAGAAGTGGAGAAGCTCGTAAGGAAGGCATATCAATCTTCACCAGCGAACCTAGTCGACAGTATGTTGTTGCAGACGTTTGTCGATGGAATCAACGACAAAGAAGTGAGGGCAACAGTACGCTTGGCGCACCATGAAAACATCAAAGAAGCGGTGGCACACGCTCTTGAGGTGGAGGCGGTACGTCGGGATTCCAAGAGCGGCTCTGTGCGTAAAGTTGTTTCAACAGAAGAGCGGGAAATACCACGGCGGACCTTTGCTCCGCGTTGTTACCAGTGTGGAGAGCGTGGGCATTTGAGATATGGTTGCCCCAATCGTAGCTCGGTAAGGCGAACCGACGCTGGAACACAAGCGTCGGAGAATTCGGAAAACTAAAGCAGGCCAGAGCTACGGGGTGGGCGCTGGCCGGTAATCAGGGAACCCCAAATTTTATGATCTATCAAAGCTCAGACGGGAACAGCTTAACCGTCGATGGAAGAATAAATGGAACTGCATGCCAACTGACTTTGGACACAGGAGCTTCGCGTACGGTAGTGGGGGTACAGATGACACGGAATAGTAGAAAATTATATTCCTGCAGAGAGACTGTGCAGTTGAAAACGGCTACCGGCCAGCGCATACCTGTAAGAGGGGAGCAGAAGGTTGCGATTAAGGTTGGTGACAAGCTTTACTGGCATTGGGCGGTGATAGCTGAAATTGTGGAAGACAGGAAGCAAGAGATGAAGTTACAGTCCGACTGATTAGAACAGATGCCCTTGATGATGACTTTAGCAACGATGCTATGCGTAGAGCTCAAAATGAGGATGAAAATTTGAAACCAATTCTAGATTGGATGACAAGTGGAACTCCTCGTCCCGGGTGGAGTGAGATATCTGGTATGAGCGCAATCACTAAAAGTTATTGGGCACAGTGGAATAGTTTGGTCCTCTGTGATGGAGTTTTGCATCGGAAATGGGAAAATGTGTCTGGACACGACACCCATCTACAAGCTATTGTACCGAAAGCAAAAATTTCGGAAGTACTAAGAGTTTACCATGACGGAACATCGGGTGGGCATCTCGGAGTAAAAAGGACACTTATGAAAATACGGCAACGTTATTATTGGTTACATTGCAAGGAAGATATCGAGGACTGGTGCAGGAAATGTGAACGATGTTCTTCGGTTAACGGACCACATACACGGAGTCGAGGGGCGTTACGGTTGTATAACGTCGGAGTTCCTTGGGAACGGATAGCGATAGATGTTGCCGGTCCATTTCCCTTGTCCAATAATGGAAATCGTTATATTCTCGTGGTTATGGATTATTTCACGAAATGGCCTGAAGCGTTTGCGTTACCTAATCAGGAAGCTGTCACTGTAGCGAGGAAATTGGTGAACGAGGTCTTCTGTCGATTTGGGTTGCCACTTGAAATTCATAGTGACCAGGGAAGAAATTTCGAATCGCATGTGTTCCAGGAAATCTGTAAGTTAATGGGGATACATAAAACGCGAACTACACCATATCACCCACAATCCGACGGAATGGTGGAGCGATTTAATCGAACTTTGGAGCAGCATCTGGCAAAAGTGGTTGATTCACATCAGAGAAATTGGGACGAGTATATTCCTCTGTTCCTTTTGTCATATAGAACGGCTGTTCATGAAAGTACTTGTACTACGCCAGCTCGAGCGAACTTTGGCAGAGAGCTTCGACTTCCAGCAACGCTTTTGGCAGGGTGTCCTCCGGATGCACCGAGATGTGTCACAGAATATGCAGATGAACTAAGAAAGCGTATGGAAGACGTACATCAACACATGAGGGAAGCCAATTTGCATGCCAGCGATCGGATGAAAACGCGATATGACAGAAATGTTAACTCAAGAGGATTTGTGGAAGGTTCTTTAGTTTGGCTGCACAACCCTGTGCGAAAGCTAGGTAAATCACCGAAGTTACAGCCAAGCTGGGAGGGACCGTATCAAGTTATTACAAAGCTCAACGACGTAACTTACAGAATTCGGAAAACATCACGAAGTCCTGCGAAAGTTGTGCATGTGGATAGGTTAGCACAATACTACGGTTCTAATGATGCTCGAGACGAGCATGTCTAAGGAGGGGGTAGTGTAACGATGATGATGATGATGGTGAAATTTCTAGAAGGAAATGCTCCACGACTATTTAAATAAAGAATCTCGTCAACATTCTAGAAAGTTCGAAACAAATGATAAAAACAAAAGACGAGCGAAAAGACGATCGAAATTGAACATTCTGGAACGAAACAAATGACGAACGAAATGACTATCGAAATAAAAGCTTCTAGAAGGTTCTGCGGGGTATATAAGGAGCTTCAGTCGCGGACAGAGGGCAGTTCAGATACAAATAGCATACAGGAAAGAAGAAAAAGTTACATGTGAAAGTGAAGTGTTGAAGTGAACAGTATAGTGAAGAGACGTTATAGTAGTAGTGTGTTGATCGGAACACGGTCTCTGTGTGTTTGCAGCGCGTCGATTCTGTAATTATTGTCGGTGTTCGTGATAAAGACTGTGAGTGCTCTGTAGAAGATACCACGTGTCAGTGAATTAAACGGGCTTGAATAACATCATTGTTTCCTTCCAATCCCTATACCCACTTCCCGTAACAATATTTTGAGTATATTCACGGATTTCTCCGTTTATTTTGTAGGGCAATTTTGTGAATTCTTTTCGCGCTGGAATCATTATAATTTTATATTTTTTTATTAATTTTGGTTCACAAGTTTTGTAACCTTCTCCAACTACATGATTAATTTACGAGACTGCGCCGATTGAAGTTTGTAGATTGAAGCTTAGTTTTTAGGGTTCCGTACCCAAAGGGTAAAACGGGACCCTATTACTAAGACTCCGCTGTCTATCTTTCCGTCCGTATGCCACCAGGCTGTATCTCATGAACCGTGATATTAAGACAGTTGAAATGTTCACAGATGATGTATTTCTGTTGCCGCTATAACAACAAATAGGTACTAAAAAACAGAATAAAATAAATATTTAGGAGCTCCCATACAACTAATGTGATTTTTTTACTCTTTTTGCTCGTATTGATAACGGCAACAGGTAGACGTTTGAAATATTCACAGAATATTGAGTTATATTATTCACTTTAAAAATAAATAATTAAATTAAAATAAAATTAATATGTAATAAGGCTCCCATACAACAAACGTGATTTTTGTACGGAACCCTTCGTGCGCGAGTCCGACTCACACTTGGCCGGTTTTATATTTTAAACTATATTACTCGTTTTCTTGTTAACAAGGCGCAGACTATAGACCGGATTGGACGATTTATCGATCAACCCGACATTTGTCCACTTTCACTCGTGAAAGCATACCGCGCGGCCAGTTATGCATTTTTAATTTTATGACGAAACCGGCTAAGTTTCGCGCCGCGACTGTTAGTTTTTCCGGATTTCCCGTTGAAAGCATTTGAAATAAGTACGTGTATTTTTATTATTTTTATTCAACAATAGGCTTGCGCTTGACCGGCAACTCACCTGGTGTTAAGCAACAGTTACGGTCTACGATGGAGCGCGCTTGCCTAGAATAAACGTATTCACTCGCGATTATTATTAATGCAAAGTGACCAATATGAACCTCTTGTTTTTAACCGACTTCAAAAAGGAGAAGGTTCTCAACCCGACTGTATGTTTGTTACCGCATAACTACGTCATTTATAAAAACCGATTTGAAATATTTTTTTCTTGGAAAGGATTACTTATTACTTTCTAATTATATTATAGAATGGTCCCATAAATTCCATCAAAACCGGTTCAACAGTTAAGTTTTTAAAACAAAATTGCTCATTTTAAAGTCGTTTTTTTAGTTTTTAAACTATAAATATTAAAATTGTAAGCTTTTTGGTAACTAGTTAACTAGACTTATTAAATTATTTACCTTAAGAAAAAAAAACGTTTTACCTTTTTTTTTATTTAGAAACAATATTACTTACTTACTTGTTTCAAGAATATTAAAAAATAGGAAAGAAAGCAAACAGATTTTTCTGTTTGTTAACTTCTGTTAGCTCTTTAACACAAGTAGATACTTACTTAAAAAAACTTTTTAAGTTAAACGGTTTTATTGAAAAGAAAGATAACGACAAATTTATGACGAATGTATTTACTGTATTTTACTAGAAAAGCCCTTTCATTTGATACCCATATTGTGGGGGTTGCTAAAGGTGTATACCAAATTTCAGATCGATCCGTCAACTCCAAGGGGGTACAATTTCAATTACTAAATTTGACCCAAACAAACAAATAAACAGGTCAAGCCAAATAAAACCGTTTAAAAAATTAACAAAATAGGTGAAACACAAATAAAATAAGTAAAGAGACATTTACTTTTGTCCCTGATAGAATATAAATAAACTCTTTATTATGTATTTCTATAACGTAAAACATATAGCAAGAAATTACCAATAAGTTAGGTGCATAGTTCACAAGAACAATAGAAAGCAACTGACTATATTATCAGTAAAAGCGGTATCTTCCAGGTAACTATGTAAGAGTGTGTAAGTTAGCTATAATATAAGAGATAACTCGTATCTTTTCAAGTGCCAATCCAAAAAAGGAATCACTAATTTGATGCCTATATAGATAGAAATAAAGAGCTAGCTTACATACATTGCAATGTAGGCGTTAATAATATAATCAGAATCTTCACAGTTATTGACCAAAAACAACCAAGCTTTCGCCTTTACGATAGTTTACGACAAGAATTATTGGCTTCGCCATAAGCTAACATTAGCCGCTCGTAAAGCCACAAGTGGGCATTGTTTATGTGTGTCGCGTGGGCGTGTATCTGGCCCTAGGGTCATAGTTTCTAGGTCGCATAGAAAACTCGCAGTATCTACTTCACTATTTAAGAAAACTATTTAATATTTGCTCTGTCTAAGCTCTAACGTCTGGAGTATTGTCGCAATATTGCGAGTTTATAGGTTTTTTTATCGAATACATTTCTGTGAGTTTGCATCTGATCTGTATTATTTTTTTCCACTATTCCACTCCACTTCCACTTACCTTTTCTTCTTTAAGACGGCAAGAAGCACAAAAAGTGACGTCGTTTCGTGGTATGTATTCAAAAACACGAAGCTAGAACGAAATTTTTATTGTTCGTTCTTTCAAAATGTGGACACGAAGATGATAATTGATGATTGGATGATATTTTCCGAATGGATATAATCTGGGTGTCTTCACATCGCGAGTGAATGAGCTCCTTCTAGGTAAGCGCGTTCCATCGTAGATCGTAACAACGGTCGCTTAAGATAGGGTGAATTACCGATCAAGCGCAAGCCTTACCGAATACATATTAGATAATTAATAAAAATAAGTGCGATTGACTGGCATACTGTACAACTTGCAGTGTATGCTGCTGGTCCAAAATACATGAACTTTGGGAGCTGTCTTCCTATAATATAAATATAGTAATATAGTATAGTATAGTAATATAGTCCTATAATATAAACAATTTGACTGTCCTTATGGCTCAGTTGGCAGTATGTCTGCTTGCCGAGCTGTAGGTCGTGGGTTCGATCCCCACCCAGGACAAACATTTGTGCGATAAGCGTGGATGTTTGTTCTGTGTGTGGGTGTTTCTATGTATCTTAGGTATATATTTACAAAAAAAATACCAATGTATGTAATGTATTCTATCAGCCATCTAGTTCCATAGTACAAGCTTTCTTTAGTTTGGACTAGATGGTGTTGTGTGAAATGCTCACAAAAATTTATTTATATTTATTATTTATTTATTTTATATAAATATCCACTAAGTAAGGATTTTTCTGCCGCGGGTAAAGTCGGGGGGTATGGCTATGGTACCTACAGAAAAACAAAGAATATTTAAAAGACGAACGAACGTCTCTATCCTAAATCCTAAGTTAGAGTACCTACTACAGTAAAAAATTAAGTACATTCTGGAATTCGAAAATCTAGAAATCCCTGACTCCATTAGGTTTACTTTAAATTTATTCTTCGTCAATAGGTACGTTTAGAAAATTTATAAAGCAGTCTACGCTTCAGAATCTAATTTTATCAGTTGGAGAAAAAAATAACGTCAGTGTAATTAACTGGTTTATACTTATTTAAGTAGGTGTAAGTATAGTTCCCGTCACGTAAAAAGAAACCAGCGTTCTTTTTACGTGACGGGAACTATACCTACCTTATTTTCCAAGTTCGTATAAATAATAGCACTTTATTATTGAAAATAGAATGTTCCAATTTCACGGCCACTTGATAAAATTATGAACGCAACTGTATATCATTATTACCGAAAAATTTATCACGTAGTAAATGTAGCAAACACTTTATAAACGAAATCATATATTATGTAGCATATTCAAAAACTTGATATTTTTTCATTACATTCAACTTGTCTTACTTTTTTTTTACAACGCAGTATTTATATTCATTGTGCCAATCAGTAAGTAATGATAACTTAATGTTTAATTCTATTCATTACTTGTTAAAAAAAAAACTTACCTATAAAAACGACCAGCATTAAAATGCATCCACACACCCACCGTGACTGCATCATTTTGAAAATTTACAAATCCTTTACACTTTCACTAATAAAAAAAAAACACAATTTTGCCGCATTTAATAACACTACACACGTCCACTAATAAAATTAAATTCCATGACCGTAGGTACGTAAAAAAATAAATAATTAAAAAGTTGCACTCGATTGCCGTCAATATTTCTGACAGATAAGTTTTTTCGCACGCAATGCGTGCTCGAAAGTCAAGCGCGAACTGCGCGTACTGGCCGGCGAGACAGGTGTGGTAACGACGCGTGGATAAGCCCGGCGAATTGAAAGGCAAATTAATTAGCAGTGGCGCTCTTTACTCGTGAGGTGAGTCGAATTCACAGACTTTAGTCGAATGCGTCGGCAAATATTTTTTTTACCTGTACAATGACTTGCCTACATTTTTCTATGTATGTTTGATTACGATTTACGATTGAGTTACGATTGACTACCAACTTGCCTGATGGTGGGCGACAGCTCTCAGGAAACAGATGGCGGCAAAGAATTCCATTCCTGTGCAGTATGCATCAATAATGTGGACCTATAACGGATTTCTGGCATTTCAATGAGAAAGAGGTGGTAATGTGGCAACTTTCTGCTAGCCCTATGGTGAAATGGGGAAGGTGGAAATAAATCGAGAAAGAAGCTCTTGCACACATTCCCCGAAATTAATCATATAGAATATAGACAGACAAGCTACTTTATGACAGCGATCGAGACAAGGTAGCTTCTTGGCAACCAGTTTATCGTCACCGATTGCCCTCACAGCTCAGGGTCCACTAACTCTAAAGCTTTTAGCTGATACTTGGCTGATCTATCAAAAAGGTGGCAGCAGTACTCCAGACACGATCGGACCTATGCATGATACAAGTGAAGCAGCTCTCCCGATGAGAAGTATCGCTAAGCCTTATTGAGGATGCCAAATTGTTTAATAATGCACTCGACTCGAGTTTCTTGGTAACCTATTTTTTCATAGCTAAATAAACTTTTTAATAACATCTCTCACGGAACTTTTTATGTGTTATGATTTTAAATTAATAAACATAAACTTAGAATATATGCATGTGAGATCGAATCAGAAATGGAGAGATCCGTAGAAGCACGAAAGTCACCGACATTTTAACAATTTAGCAAGTTGAAGTGGCAGTAGGCCTGCCTACTGGCTGGTTCTACGAGTTATATGCCAGGGCATGTAACTTGTAGAACCAGGCCGATCCAACTGATGGCCGATGAGGCCGAAAAGTTATCGAGTGGAGACCACGCACCGGCAAGCGCAGCGTAGGAAGATCAGCCACAAGGTGGACAGATGACCTCATACAGGTGGTACCTATAGCAAGCCGCTTACAACTGGTCTTTTTGAAAATTCGTGGTCAAGCCAACGTTCAGCAGTGGACTTGTTGTGACTGAGATGATCACGATGATGACGAATATGCATTAGGTACGAACGAAAGGTGATTACGAACTTATTTAATTTAAAAGTCTTAATATTATATAACAAAAAAAATCTCAACGAAATAAGCGATATAAGCTATTATTTTTATTTATAAATACGTCAGAGTAATTTTATATGAACCTACCTAAGTACTGATTTTAACTTAACAAATATGTGATTATTTTTTCCGGACATTTATTAATTAGTAAATTATTAATTAATGATAATACTCTATAGATGTAAGCTATTTTCATTACAAAAGTATTAAATATTACCAATTATGGAAAAAAGACAATGATTTATTGGCGGTTAATAAGTAAGGTAAGGTAATCATGCTTGTTGAAAAAAAAATAGATTAATTTATTAGTTGGATCAAGGATAGTATACAAAGGGCATAGGGCAAAATAATCATCCTAGTCACGGCGCGCAATGTTAGAAGATTCATCATCCTCAGTCTCTAGCCCTTACCGTCGACAGCTGGAGCCCCTGCCCCGATGCCGGCGGCACCCAAGGTTTTTAAGTTTTTTATGCTATTTACATTTTGTTTAAATTTATTTCTAAAAAAATAAAAATTAAGAAATCAGTTAAATACGTGGATAATAAATACAACTCTGCAAAAATAATAAATTGTGTTATTTTGTACACTCGAGCGAAATTTTTCACAAAAAAATAAGTGATTTAAACAAAATATATTTAGATTACATACTTATATAAATTATACCATTTACAAAATTTCCTAAATACATAACTAATATTGTTCTATTATTATATACGCAAATTTTCAAGTTGCTATTATGCAGTCAGGTAACGTGTAAACTCTAAATAACAACAGTCAAGGGATTGTGCATATTTTGACGTTATAGAGAGTTGTCGTTAAATGGGGAGAAGAAAAATCTGTATTAGAAAAAGAAAAAGTTTATTTCAGACCAGTGTTAGTAATAACATAAAAAACAATTCTTATTTTAACGCTATTGCATAAATTCAGTTTTTTTTTGTCTGACGTCTTTTGCTGCACCAGTAATGTTGTTGTATTTTTTTACTTATTTTATTCACATCTTGCGATATTGAGGCATCTTGGTGATAAAGGAAGTACTTTTCCAATAACTTAGCCACTTCTAGAGCTTCTTTAATGCATGGCGAAGGCTCCGGCTCATCTTCTTCATCTTCTTGTTCCTGATCCTCAGTTTTTCTCACTGAATCCAAAATTTCTTTGTCTGTGAGTGAAGCCGTTGTAAGTAGGCAGTCATCTACTTCGATGTAGGTTTGAAGATTTTCCGTAAAATTTTCTGCCATGTTGAACTGTTGCATCCACTCAGTTAATGGAAGGTAATCGTCGCTGTCAAACTCGGGTTCTGTTTCCACCTCATTACTGGTATTGGTGCAAAGTCCAGCATGTCGAAAAGAGTGCTGTATAGTGTATGTCACATCTTCCCAGGCTTTTGATAAAAAAATTATTGCTTGCAGCATATTAACAGAAGTTTTACCCTCAGATTCTACTAGTTCCATCAATAATTTCCTTCGGTAGTGACCCTTGAGGCTCTTTTAATCACACTCTGGTCCATTGGCTGTAAGACACTAGTGGTATTTGGAGGAAAAAATGCCAACTCTATGTTTTGAAGGTTTGATATAAACGGGTGGGCAGGGCAGTTTTCAACAAGAAGTAAAAATTTTCGTCCTTTTAATTCTGAATCCCACTTTCGCAATTCTTCTCCAAAAAGTTGACTGGTCATCCAAGCTGATTTATTAGCTTTATAAGTCACTGGCAGTTTTTTAATGTTCTGAAAACAGCGCGGATTTTTTGTTTTACCTATTACTATCAGCTTTTTTTTCTGTACCATCCATATTAGCAGCCACAAGCACCGTAATACGTTACTTGGAGAACTTTCCTCCCACACACTTTTCCCCTTTAAATTTCAGTGTTTTATCTGGAGTCAACTTATAGAAAATTCCTGCTTCATCAGCATTGAAAATGTCACTTGGGGCGTATTTTTCTGTAAATTTTCGCCACACTGTATTAATCCATTCATGAGTATGTAACATTTGTATCAACAATTCGCGCTTCTCCACTTATTTTACCATAGTTGATATTATGACGTTGCTTGAATTTTCCGAGCCACCCTTCTGATGCTTTGAAAGAATTTAAACTAAGTTCTTCAGCGAAATTCTCCGCCTTAGCTTTTACGATCGGCCCCGAGATAGGCATATTATTCTGGCGCTGTCGGTGAAACCATGATAGTATAGCTTGATCCAAATCTTCGTATTTAGGCTTCTTTAATTTTTTGTAAGATTTCCCCTCCTCTCTGCTTGGAGATTTATTTCTTTATTTTTCCATATTGTGGACACGGTAGAGCGGCTAAATCCAAAGCGTCTACCAACATCACTTATCTTGTCTCCCGCCTCGATTGCGCGTATCAGTAAAACTTTTTCGTCAATACACAGTGATTTTCTTTTACTTGCCATGTTTACAGTTTGAAACTTTGTGAGCAATTAGGAATATGATAACGTATAGATAATATAATCCATGACTACTACTAACAACAGTCTACACGTACAAGCAATCCCAATTTGTAAACAAAAGAACGGATTTCTTAGAAAGTTCGGTATTTATGATGCCGACAGTCGAGTTTATTACGGGCTAGGATAATAAAGCGACAAAAGAACAAAAGAACGTACACAGCTGCGCAGTTTTTACTAATTTTCGCAACTTAAAAAGTAGGTACTTTATAATTGTCGTTATTGAGAGTAGGTGTAATGCTATATAGAGTGTGTCATTGTATGGAAGACAAGCTAAACCAACCAAAGCCAAGTGATTTCGACGCTTTAGGGAGTTTGTCGTTAAATCGAGTGGCGTTATATGGAGTTTAGACTGTATTTAGTTTTTCTGTTAGGTAATTTAGACAAGACACTATAAAATTCTTCTTTTTGTTCGTTAGGTGAGGTCTCATGTCTCAGTTAGTAGTATGTCTGCCTGCTAACCTGATTCGTGGTCGTGGGTTCGATTCCCACCCAGGACAAACATTTGTGTGATGAGCACGGTGGTTTGAGCTAGAAGCTAGATGGTTTGTGTAAAATGTCTACAAAAACAAAATATGACATCTAGCGGCGTCAGTATGAAGTAATGTTATAAATAGTTAGCATGTTGCTTGGAGACAAGAATCTGCGGGCACGATAGTGGCTCCGGCCAAGTTGAAAAGCAAGGCCACGCCGTGCCATCCTTTTCTCGGTAACAGTCAAAATTTATAGATGGCGCTGAACAGAAACAATTTGTAGATGGCGCTATATAAAAACTAGAATCTATGCAAAGACGAGAATGTCAACCGGCATTTGTTTTTAAATTATTTGGCTATTGAAGTCAATATCAAAATTCCTAAAGTTATTTGTCAAAAAGTTTGCGAAAATCATAGCAAAATTAGTTAAATCAGCTGTTTTTGTGCCGGAAAACTGAAATTCAGTTGCCATTTTTACGGAAATACGCGGTCGATGACGCCATCGATAAAATTCTGTAGACTATCGTTGAAGGTTGATCGCCAGTTTCTACGTCGTCGTTGGCAGTGAACGGAACGAAGTGTCGTCGTATAGATCGCTCGCTGGCTGAAAATAGTGAATTAGTATGAGTTTTCAAAATATGTTCGAATAAAAAGTGTTTAGTGTGTGATTGTCATCTAGCAAGATGGTTGATGACGTGAAAGATGTTACCGAAACCGCTGAAAGTAAAGGTATATGTGCAATTATATTTTAAAATGTGTTGTTCTAGTGTTAAAATGTAATTGAAGAATTGTCTAACCCTAAACCGTGTCGTGGCCCCCACGTCGGTGATTCGTGCTTAGCTTTCGAGAATGTCCGCAGTGTTACCGCTGTCACAATCCTGTGTTTTGTTTTTTCAACTATATCTGGATGTCTTTTTCGCGTCGTGGTATGTTCTATTTATAGCAAAACTCACGCCAGACTGTAATATTGTGTCCAAAAATGTAAGACAATGTTAGCCGATGGAGCTGTCATTTGTCAGATGATACGACAATTTTTCCTCTATTACATGTATAATTACCGTTTCTACTGTATAAAACGCATAAATTTTCTCTATATGACGTAAATAATATGATATGTTAACCATATGTGTTAGTACTCATGATCTCTTGAGTCATGTGTGATTAGCAAGCACTGACGTATGTACTCTATTTTGTATATGTATATACAGTGAATATTTTGCACATTATGTGCACTCTGTTTTCTAGCCTGCTATCTTATCAGGGTTATCTTAGATTCACAAGTGAATGCAGTGGGTTTTATGTTTTTTTTTATCAGTATAACCTAGGTGTAGGTATAGCCTGTAATATCACTTGGTGATAAAACACGCTCGATGTAATACAACCAGTAAATAAGCAGATAGACTGCAGAACTTTCTAGATACAAACGAAAGATAAACAATCCTCATACAAAAGATCTATGAAGTCATACTTTCTGACTATTACTTCAACGAGCTTGTTTTGAAATTAGCATTAAAATCAATAAATACATAACAAATAATAATACTGATAAACTAAGTACTTACCTGTATGTCTACAACACATACAATAATGAAGTCCTAAGTGCCTAAGTCACTTGACTTTGTACAGGAAAAATAACTATGTAAAATTGTAAACAGAATATTGCTACACCTATTTCATATCCCGCTCACACTGTTTTACTCATCCAACTTAAATTTGTTGTTTACAAGGATTACTGTTAATTGCATATAACAATATTCTCCTTGATGTGTTCGTCAACGGCAAACTTTGTTAAACTTTGGTTATGTGCTGATAAATGGCAAACATGGCCAAATTTTATCATAAATACTAACTACTACATGGAGCATAATGCAATAATCCTTCATTATTGTATGTGTTGTAGACTTCTGACAGGTATTTCTTGTAAGTTGCTTAGCGTCTAGGTATAGTAGGGCTTTTGTTAAAAATTTGTAACAACCTTAAATATTGAGCCATTAAATCAATGAATAAATATATCAAAAAAAAAATAAGTAAGAATATTTCCAAAACCAGTAATTCAGAATTGTTCTGTTGTCTGATTTTTTGATATTTTTGCTACAGAGATAAGCATCTGGCATGTCAAATTTTGTGGTAACCCTAACTGTTCAGCAAAAACCCTGAGCAGCTGTGAATGATTTCATCTCATTAACGATTCCATGTGGGTGTTATATCATACAGACAAATTTGCATCACAGCAGACTGTCTTATTTAAACATATATTTCAATAAATTAACTCATACCTAGATTCATATTCATTAAAATGTCTAGTACTAAATAATTCAGGACAAAATAACTATAGCTTAAAAAACAAACACGACTTTAAAATATGCAATTTGTTTACTTGGATGACATATTTTTCCAGTTATTTTGTTATAAAAACCACAGTACTAAAAAAGAATATATTTACAAAAAAGAATCATCAAAATCAATTCACAATGGGCGAAGTAATTGAACAAACATACAAAAAAATATACAATTGAATTGAGATCCTCCTCCTTTTCGGAAGTTGGTTAAAAAACAATTTTACTCTAGATTTTGATTTGAGAGTATTTTAGTTTGAAAGAAGATATCTATGCGAGTGTTCTTAGCGTTGTTTCATTAAAATCGGTTCAGCCGTTTTTATTTGTTGGGGGTCTTAGAGTTTTCTAAACTTATTTATATTTGTATACTACAAACTACTTTAATTAGTTTTTGATAAGTTCAAATATACAGTTATTAATTGAGTACATTTACATGTTTGCTCCATAAGATTGAATAAGATAACCTTGACAGCCCTGCATATTCTTTGAAAAAATCGCCTGCAGTATCAGCCTACATAGGTCATAAAAAAGCTGTTAGTTAGAAGTCTTATTACTGTCAAAATGGGTAACTTTGACTCTGTGTCAAACATGTTACATACTTTTTTTAGGGTTCCGTACCTCAAAAGGAAAAAACGGAACCCTTATAGGATCACTTTGTTGTCCGTCTGTCTGTCTGTCCATCTGTCCGGGTGTCAAGACCTTTATCTCGGGAACGCGTGAAGGTATCGAGTTGAAATTAAAACCATATATGCAGATCCATAGTCTCTTGCTGCAGAAAGAAAAACCAAATTTCGCAGTTTTCGTAAAAAAAGTTACAGCCGAATATGTCGTAAAAAACGCACATTTCGACACTCACAAAGGAATCAAAACCTATGGGGTACTTCCCGTTGATCAAGAACTATAAATTTGGCAAGAAGCATTGTGTTAGAATACACATTTAGGAAAAAATCCGAAAACTAGACATTTTTAATTTTATCACAAAAAAATAGGGCCTTTAAGCAAGGAAGGAGAGTCCAAATTTTAAAGTGCTTTAACCGTATCATGTGGGATATCATATGAAAGAGCTTACGTAGCACAAGATAAAACAGGTTTTTAAATACTTTTACGATGTATATTTTTCGATTTATGAAGGTAAATATAAAAAAAAAAAAAACTTCTCTTTCCCTTTTATCTACTAGTTTGTACGGAACCCTCGGTGGGCGAGTCTGACTCGCTCGTGTCCGGTTTTTTTGTAGATTCTTGATGTTTTCTCTAAAAGAATAGTTGTTGAAACGACTGTGAATTCTCTTGACTTTGCAAATAGCCTCCCAATTGCTATCAAGATACAACATTTTCTATCAAATGGAACAGAATTTATTACCCCAGGTAGTTGATTCCAAATACTTATGAAGCATTTTTATCTTATATGTTAACATGCAGTTTTATATATTATTGCCCATTAAAATATTGCATAATTAGAGAAATGCAAAATCAGAGTTTTCTTTTAGTTTCAAAAGTACAAGATTATTGATTAAATTCTTGTCTTGATAGCATTTCCACCAGTACATTCTCAGCTTGTTTGATTTAGAAATACATTTCTGAGAAATCTACTAAATGATGAGACTTTTGAAACTCGCAGTGGCATCTTATGCATAATTTACTGCTGAATCATATTGCTGTGTCAACAATGAAACTCCATATTGAAATATGACACTCCGTTTTGGTAAAATAACTTCAAGTCTCTGTGTATGATTTTGTGATGATGTCTCATGTAATGTATTTATGATGTTATAGAATTAAATGAACAAACAAAATTAAACTAACTTATCTAGTGAAGTTAGATGTGTAATTGTGTAGTGAACTATATTGTAGGTACAGCTATTTTTAAACCCCGACACAAAAAAGAGGGTGTTATAAGTTTGACGTGTGTCTGTCTGTGGCATCATAGCTCTCAAACTAATGGTCCGATTTCAATCTAGTTTTTTTTTGTTTGAATTATTTATCGTTTATCGGGAGTTATTGAGTTATCTAACTAAAACTAATAAAGTTAACTTGTATAGAGTAAAGAAATTCACGAGGTCTACTGATTTCACTAGTTTCTTATTGTAAATATCATGTCATATGTAGATGCTTTTTTAATCCCATATCACCAGATTCTAATTATAAAAACACAACAAAAACATAATACAGCTATTAGCTAAATGATGAATCATTGCCAAATGGCCTTGTAGTACAATCAACTCCATGTCCAAATCACTAATGACGTACCATATCTCACCTTAAGGACTGGCCCACTCAATGTAAACCATAACTAAATTAAACCTTATGCCGTCATGATAAAAGCTAGACAAAAAGCGTAGGTGCTTATAAAAATTTGATGAAATAATCTCTTAAATAACTCCACCCACATTTCAAATTTCAAAAGAAGCGGAATTTTATATTTTAATTAATTTCAAGTCTGGCGCCTACATAGAATTTAAAATTTCAAATTGTGATGAAATTTGAGAAAAATGTTAATTTTGTTGTGAGTCTTAATTTTTGGAGATTACCGAACTAATAATCGGGCTTATCATTTTTTAGGGTTCCGTAACCAAAGGGTAAAAACGGGACCCTATTACTAAGACTTCGCTGTCTGTCCGTCCGTCCGTCCGTCTGTCAGCAGGCTGTATCTCATGAACCGTAATAGTTAGACAGTTGAAATTTTCAAAGATGATGTATTTCTGTTGCCGCTATAACAACAACTACTAAAAAACAGAATAAAATAAATATATTTAAGGGGGCTCCCATACAACAAACGTATTTTTTTTTGCTCGTATTTGCTCGATATTGATAACGGCAGGGTATCGCAGGTAGACGCTTGAAATATTAACAGAACATTGAGTTAAATATTATTCACTTTTAAAATAAATAATTAAAATAAAATAAATTTAATATTTAAGGGAGGCTCCCATACAACAAACGTGATTTTTTGCCGTTTTTATAGATAATGGTACGGAACCCTTCGTGCGCGAGTCCGACTCGCACTTGGCTGGTTTTATTTTATACGGGCAAATTGCCTTTATTAACTACAACAAAACAATTTAAAAATTTAACTAACTTATACACTAAAAGCAAATCGATTACCCCAGACCAATAAAGGTCTAAAGACAATCCAATTGCTTCTACCCACTACCACTGGCACTGTACCCAGCATGCTTTGCCACGTTGAGTGGCAATGCTTATGTGTTGGGCCAGTACGCACCAGCATTTTGGTCACGCGTCGCATCGATCAGGCGCTCAGAATTATTTTTGAAAAAAAGATGAGCTCCCGTCCCTACAGACCTAAAGTATCGACAAGAAACGGCTCAAACATGAAATTTCTACCGAGATTACCATATTTGCGCCGCTTGTGCTGTTCCGGCGAATTAACCGCAGCCAGCCCTACTCCGGGTTTCGTCTCGCAAACCTATTTCTACATTTTAAATAAGCTTTTAATATAATATGCTTTAAAAATTACAGACAAATGAACGTACAGACATGGTAGATTTTCACCATTTTCTTAAAAAAATATTTTAATGAATTATTTTAGTACTCGTATAAATGGACGATTCAAAAGTGTATTTTAGCATCATGGTCATTGGTCCATTCTTTCGGTCTCATCGGGCATCGTTTTTGCTTTTATGTGCCTTGCCCATTACCACTTAACCTTGCTAATCCGCTGTGCTATGTCGATCTCTTCTCGCAGAAACCCAGAGCTTAGCCCTCTCCTTACCTCGTTGTGTGACTTTGATCTTCCTTATAAATAAAAAGACAATTTATTATAATTATTGAATAATTATGAACTTGAAATTATTAGTATTCTGTGGTCTTGTAGTACTTGTTTATTATTTTTGTGCATATCTATTTCAATCATTATTTAAAAAAGGATGGCAGCTGTTTTATAGCCGACGTAAACATACATGCCAGACGCACGTGCAAAAAATATCTGAGGTAGTTGACCTCAGTTAGCTACTTAGTTTTACCCTAGTGCAGTCGGGGATTTTGTTTTCCTTCTAACATAATAAGTACCATAGACAGGAGCTCGTGCGATACTAGATCGATGTTTTTATGCCATGTACGGGCATGCTTTAAGGACCTGTACGGCAAGGTTCTTAAAGCATGCCCATGTAAGTAATTGATATTTTTATTGCCAGAAAATAGCTGTCATCTAGTCTCATCTGTGTCTGTGACCAAGGGCATTGCAGAGTTTGAAACGTGACGCTCTTAAAATTATGTAAAACTAGCTGGACCAGCGGTGTCACCCGCGTAGTGATGAAATACTGTGATGATGATAATATATAGCTTATGTCCTTCTCCAGGTCCTAAAGAATCTTTGTGCTAAATTTCATATCGTTTGGTTCAGCCGTTTAGCCGTGAAGAGATAAACAGACAGATGGCAGACAGTTACTTTTAAGCTTTTATAATATTAGATAGGAAGTTAGAATTATACGCAATATATTATATGTTACATTGCATTAATACGATATCAGTCTAAAATCTGTATGTAAAGTCAGTCGATCTGTGTAAAATTTCGCTCCAGTCCAGACAAGCATCTCAGTTCAAACACCTGTTCTAATAATATCCAACGTCTGCTTGGATCTGATCGACCTTGAAAACTGCACTGCCACTTTTTACGGATACCGATACTGTAGATCCGTTGGAGGTAAAGCGTTAGTGGCGTCATCTATAATTCTCTATTTCAAACACATAGAGAGAAACTCTTATGTCATTTAAAAGGTAATTTTCAACTGCACCCTTTATAGACTCCAAAGCTGAGTATAGATTTTGCCTGACTATTTTTAATATCTTGATTGTAATAGATCCATTTTGCCCACGCTAAAAAAACAAAACGCAAGCAAAATGTGGAATGTCCTTCCTCGAAAGGTTTTCCCGCCGAATTTCAACAAAGAGCGTTTTAAAAAGTATGTCTACAAGGAACTTTCCGGGCTAGTAAAGCAACAGTAATGTCACTGATGTTGCAGTTGTCCATAGGCGATGGTTATCGCTTACCATCCGGCGAGCCGTCTGCCATTTTGCTGGACTTAAAAAAAACTCTGTTTTTATGGTGAACAGGCTAGACATTTTACTACAGATATTTTAATTTAACCCACGTTGACGAGCCACCAGCGACGAAGTTGACAATCCCTTACAAGTGGCAGGAGGGTGCTGGATGCAAGCTGCTTCCAACCGGTGTTCTTATAAATCCAAGGGGGAGACCACTATCCTGCTGTGCACATACGCACTTATCTTCCAATTAAGTACTTGCAGAACAATACAAATGAATTAAAATTAGTTCAATATTTCACTTCTCTGGCCATGCTCTGTTTTGTATTGTTTTTTTTTCTATATATAAGATATCTATTCACCATAGCCTTAAAAATTTCAAGATTATAGTTCTCAGGGAACAGAGTGGTAAGGAGTTCCACTCCTGTGTAGTACGCATCAAAAATGTGGATCTAACTCGTTGTGTGCGGATTTTAGGCATATGAAATGCCTAAAATCCGCACACAAATTCGCTCAAAATGCTTGAAAGTTGAAACATTCCAAGATTAAGCTATAATAAGTCAGTCTGTTCATTCTGTACTATACATACGCAGGGAGACCGTTAGTCACCGCATGATGGGTTATTAATGACATTCCGATACTTATTAGCTCACGGAATGAAAGAGCCTTCTCTATGTTTCCTAGTCATATTGATTTCATTGATCCATTTCAAATAATAAACACAGAACCGAGTCAGAACTGCAGGCTTTAGACAAGTGGTTAACGTTTCTATTCCTACAAATTTATTTCTTTAAATTTACGTCATTTTTGGCGCCGCCTCTTTATAAATCTAAATTACTTAGATATACTTACATTAATTTAAGGACTTGGTTATTAAAGTTAAATAAAAAAGGTATATTATTTATACTTTTCAGTTTTTTCGAAAGTTTTTTTATTGTAAAAAGTTTTTATATTATAATTTTTTGTAGCTTTAGTCTACTAATTACTACATGCTTAATTTTTGATTACTTTTAAAATAGCTACGACCTTATAATACACAACTCGGCATTAAAATCTGCGAGTGAACAATAAATCACCCCTATTTGGCCACCCTTAGGGTAAGATTTTTTTTCCAAACTTATATGGAACCAACTTCGAGGTATAACCCTATCTACTTAATAAAAAAAAGAATTATCAAAATCGGACTGCAGTGCTCTGTAAAAAGTTATGCGTGCTCATACATTATAATCAGGGAGTGCACAATCAATCATCCCCTGTTTTCCTACCCTTAGGGTTGGATTTTTTTTCCAAATTTATATGGTAAAAAGAATTATCAAAATC
This sequence comes from Lycia hirtaria, assembly GCA_947563715.1. Lineage (NCBI taxonomy): Eukaryota > Metazoa > Arthropoda > Insecta > Lepidoptera > Geometridae > Lycia > Lycia hirtaria. The sequence goes on along the minus strand of OX387380.1, from coordinate 23,453,995 downwards.
GGACTACTCTGTAAAAAGTTATGCGTGATCATACATAATTTTTTTTTTTAAATCGCATCGACTTGAGAACCTCCTCCGTTTTTTCGTCGGTTTAAAATGTTGGTATGTATTGTAATTAAACAATTTTAACGGTTTTAACGCGTATATTTTACTTAATATCAATGAGTAACAATAACGAAAACCTAGAAATATGTTTGTATATTTTTCATTAAAGTCTGCAGAAGTCTGCCAACCCGCACTTGGCCAGCGTGGCAGACTATGGCCTAACCCTTCTCACAATGAGAAGATGGCCCGTTCCCAGCAGTGGGACAGTTTGTACAAACAGGGCTGATAAAAAAAAAAAAAAATTTTTCATTTTGTTAGATGTTTTAGGCGCAGATGCGAGGCTTGTCATATTTGCTAGAGTTCCCGTCACGTAAAAAGAACGCTGGTTTGTTCGCCTTTACGAACAAACCAGCATTCTTTTTACGTGACGGGAACTATACTAGATCGTGGCTCTCTCTAGCCTAATTTGGCACTGGACACGCCTCCGCATTGTACTATAACCTAACCGTGAGCGCCGCCGCGTCTCGACACCATCACCGTTTTTCGATTTTGCGTCGGGCGCACCGTTTTACGGTACCGCCGCGCCGTGTCGTCTACGACCTCCACCGTTTTTTGCCATGCCGTTGACAAGGAACCGGACTCACAATCGCAACTACATTATGGTTGTCATATTTTATGACTCCTAGGACTCTGTCAGAGCGTTGATCAATCATTAACATTTTGTAGACACCACAAAATTATGTAACAAAGTGATAATAGCGCAAAAATCGGTATTATCATTTTTAGGTGTAAATTTTGTAGGTGAAATAAATCCAAAAGCTAGAAAGACAATTTGGGGCATATTTATCATCATTTAGTGAACATGAAATAATAATAATATTTTGGTTGAGTTTAACGACGCCACACAGTATTACAGCCATGCGTTAAGCGTATTGCGAATACGAATGATTACTGTCCTAGTCGGATTGTGAAGTTTTACTTTATCAGGACATGTTGCAGCTCGTCGGTACGTCGGGGCACGATTGATAATAGCGGTGATAATATGTCCTGACGTACCGTGGCATTCCTAAACTACACGCATAATTCAAAATCATTTTCCTAAAAACATGTTAAAGTCTGACCGTTTGTTATTTACAAGTTAAATCACAAATTTTATATTTTAAATCATTAAATATTTTTAATATCTCGGCCAGGGGTCGAGGTTCACGTACACACAACCTTGCATTAAAATCAATAATCTTGTCACTGTCTGCAATGTAAGGTAAACAACCTCCCACAATGATGGAACAGCCCAGAAGCCACAAGGTGAGTCAAACGTCCAACTGGAATGAGACTATTCGACACCTTGCTTAGTCATTATTCTCTATTTGGGCGCCAGTTTTTGTCATCTCTAATATCGAATTCAAGGACTGCCTTTGGTAGAGTTCGGTCATTGTGAAGATTGCTAAACTGTTAATAACTTATTGAAACTTATATCCGGGAGGTCGATTTCGCTAAAGGGTATGCAACAGGGTTTGAGTGCATTCTCAGTTCAGCCACAAGAAGTCCACTGCTGCATGGACTCTCCCATGGATTTCCAAAAAAAATGGTTGGAAGCGTCCTGGAACCAGAGTCTTTCCATACTGATCACAGTTTGATTCTGTATCAACACGTGTGAGTACAGCTAAGCTCCACCAAAGCATGGTTGATCGCCACAAAATTGGTAGTTTATAGGTTTTTTAACCATACTGCACAAGGAGGGTTATGTTTTTCCGGGTGTATGTACAATTTGAAATTGGCTGAAGAGTAGGAAAATATGATTTATTCACTACTCCGCGCGACAGTATAATAAACATATTCGTCTCTCACTTTTATAATATTTCTAACCGATGATTTTGTATGTTTAAAAAGTTTGTGAATGCGCGAGAGAGATAGCTGCGCTCGTTGATATCCACCTTGACGGTGTTAATTGTTATCCAGCAGCGTCACTTGAAAGCTAGTGTTCTTTCTAGGCTAGATGTACTTACCATCTTGGATGTGAACTGTGGTCATGTCATGATTATCCTGTTGGTCATACAAACGCTATAAATATATAATAGACTATAGATATGGAATTTGAAAATGAGTTCATCATCAGTTACACTCTTAGATCAATGAATTAGAGAGAAATCTAGCGCCGCGACGCCGACGCCAGTCACAGACTAGACCAAACGTTTTTTGCGGCAACCTCGAGTCATTTGAATTCTAACACTTGAGACGGCCGATGACAAAAACTGTTATTGTACCGCGCCGGGAAAAGTAGATCAAATGTGCCGGTGAAACCTTGTGCTTGCGCGATTTTCATATTATATTGCCGGTCGTATGATCGACTATCACGCCACATATGCCGGAAATGTGATATTTATCGTCTTTATTTTGATTTTACTAGGCGCATCCCAAGGATTTACTATCATCATCATCATTATCCACAGCCCTCTGTCCCACTGCTGGGTATAGAGGCCTCTCTGTTACAACGGATTTACCCTTGAGAAAACCATTTTAGTAGATTTCCAAATTTCATAAGGTAGCACCCTCCAAATTTCATGATTAGGACCAGCGGATTAGGATTACTATACTTTATATTTAAAGTATTAACAAAGATAATACGTAAAAACACATTTTACACTGCACATTTTTCTTCATTTAAAAATAGTCTTGCGCTTGACCACCATTCTCCTGGTTCTATGCAACAATTGCGATCTATGATGGAGCACGATTGCCTAGAAGGAACCTACTCACTCGCGATTTGAAGGCACCCAGATTACATCCATTCGGAAAGAGTATTCCATATTGTGGCGGCACGCACAATAAAAGTGGAACTAAAGCGTTTCGTTCGAGTTTTTGGAGTATCCACCACGAAACTTTGACGCTTTTTGGTACTCCTAGCCGGTACGATAGAAAGATAGGCATGGGGGAATAAGGACGGGGATTTTTGGCAAGAATACTTTTTCGACAAAAACGTACACTCAACATTATATCTAGTGTAATAGTTATACTACAAAAATCGCACTTGTTTCTATTGTATTTGTACGTGTAGATGCTAGTCTCAGTTATAAATAAATCACGCGCGTGAGAGTGGAATAGGTGGAGGTACCTCGGCGGTTCATGTTTCCTTAAGCAGCATCACCTTCGTCAGTCGTCGATATAATATTCATCGCGCTCTCACCGGCGAGACTAATTAATTCAAGCCCCTTGATACTCCGCTTTAGTCTATTTTCAGGGGCACTTCGCCGTTTACCCACTGAATTTATTATACTAATCTTTGCACTTGATTTAGGATTTAAGAATTTACTGAATCTTTATAAGATTTAGTATATTTTTCTTTGTTAGCAGTTTTTGGGGATCCATAGTAACAATACTCTCCTTTTGCAGTCGGGTAAAAAATCTGCCTTATTTTCGTCTAAGAATCGTTATATCATCCATAAGTTAAATAAACAGACTTATAATACAAACGTCATTATGAGGTAACCGTTTTACGTCAACTGCATTTTTGCCAAATTCCTTTCATCGTTCAGGTTTCCACACAAGCTCCAAACTTATTCAAACAAGTAACTACTGAATAGTCAAAAGCTGCGAAGCCACTGACAGGATTCTCGCTAAGAAACGTTTTCCTCCTTCCACCGCACCGCCACGATTTGACTTAAACTGTTTACTAATGCGTTTTTATCGATTCAGTGGACAGTCTGACTCATACACTATTATTACAGAATTCAAGTTCAAAGTCGTGTGTTCGAAGCGTACAGAATTATTTAAAACGTAACCCAATAAACGGCAAGTGGAAAGGTAACATTCCATTCTTGTGACGCTGCAATATTTACCAACTACACCTATTGATCTGTATGTGCGTTGAAATGTGTGGATGAGCCCATTGATATTACATTGATTGGTACATAAAAAGGGACACGGGCGAGTGAATCCCCCCGCTGAATCCCCATAGACAGCACCACAAGTTTCCCATTCCAGAAATGTTGGTGTCTTTATAGAAATCGTCTCAAAATGTTTTCTACCCATAATTTTACTAACATTCACCTTATTAACCTTATCCTTCTTAGTCTTCCTTCTCATCATACTCTTATTCCTCTAGCGGAGATCGGCACAACCTGTTTCCTTTCTCCACTTCCTTCTTTCAAACGTCATCTCTACATTCGGATCTTTCACAAGTCACACAATCATTGCACTCCCATCTCAAAGGTGATATTCCGAGCTAGGCTACACTCTTCAACTGCAGGTTGCATTTGCAACGGTTGGCTAGCAGCTACAGCAGCTGCAGTCACATAATGTTTGAAATTACATTACCAATGGAAATACATATAAACAAACCAGTAGAGCTGCGTCTGCAAATTCGGCGATTTCAAGGCAGCAGAAGTTGCAGTCTGCAGCGTAGTTCGGTATAGAACATTTAGGACACGTGGCCAAACTCCCAAACTAATATAACAAATTAAATAAATAAATAAATATTTGTGGACATTTCACACATCACCATCTAGTCCAAACTAAGCAAAGCTATGGAACTAGATGGCTGATAGAATACATATATACTTTTTTTGTTGTAAATATATACATATGATACATAGAAACACCCAGACACAGAACAAACATCCATGTTCATCACACAAATGTTTGTCCTGGGTGGGGATCGAACCCACGACTTACGGTACAGCAGGCAGACATACTACCAACTGAGCCACAAGGCCAGTCAGCCAGCCAGAAATAAAATGGATTAACAAATAAAATGGAAATCATAAGGGAGACCCATGTCCAGCAGTGGACTTCTTATGTCTAAGAAGATAATAAAAGTAATTTTTGCAAGTCAAGTCGGCAGTAATGGACTTATTGTGTCTGAGAGGTTGATGAATAATTAAGCGATTAGTGAAATTCGGCAGCGTAGCGTAAAGTCGCTTCATCGCTTGACCGTCATAAGCTGATTCTCCGTTGATAAGTTTGGTCACTACTCCCAATGAGTAAGTCGCCCCTTCCCAGTTTTACCGCCATGTCTAGCCGACTTTTTGCCCCCTTTGCGCGCACCCTACAAAGAGTCCTGGCTACGCCAATGTCAACTGGTATCGATCAGAAGTGGATCAAACTATGTCGGTTGCGTGAGGAACACGTGCTCGGTACGTGCTTTGCATTAATTGGGTCATAGGTTGGTTAAGGGTTCGTGGTGCGGGAGTGTCTTATCGAGGTTACTGCCTACAATGTTACCAACTAATAAACTAGTAAATTTTTACCCGACTGCGTAAAAAGGAAGGTTATGTTTTTCGAGTGTATGTATGTTTCTATATCGCCTACAGTCTAAATGACTTGACCGATTTTGATGCGCGAGGTGTCGTTAGATTCGTTTTCACTTCCAAAATGTATAGGCTATATTTTTTGTAGGTAATAATCGAAAATGCTTGGCGTTTGAAGAAAGAGCACTTCTTTAAGTTTAATTTCAAGCCTGCTCCTCTTATTTTGTTGAACACGCTCTCCAACTTCTTCAGATGGTCGTCATCCATTTTTTTGGAGACCGGAAGCCAGTTGATAAATCAATATTTTTACGAAAAATATTGTCCTTCTTTTTCCCCTCGCTGGTCAGTCGGCTATGTAAAATATATTCTTCGGGCTTAGGCCGTTTTAAGCTGTATGCTTCCGCAGATTGCGTAATATATTCGTAATTACCGTAGAGTCTGTTGACATGACATCACTGTAAAGCTAAACATTCCGATGGTCACGGCCGATGCCGCCGGGGCGAGCGGCGATAGTGGTGAACATTATGAATATGTATGGAACCTAAAGGATAAATAACTATTATTTATATGTGTGGGTAATCGACATATCACAGTGAATAGCAAGTTGAAGTGGCAGTGGGCAAGGCACATAGCACGTAAAACTGATAGCCAATGGGCGGTAAAATTCTCGAGTAGAGACCACGTACTGGCAAGCGCAGATTTTTAAAACCAACCACAAGGTGGACAGAAGACCTCGTACAAGTGACAAGAAGACGCTGGATGCAGGCCGCTTCCTACCGGTCTTTTTGGAAATCCATGGGGGAGGCCTATGTCTTGCAGTGGACTCCTTGTGGCTGTCATGATGATGATGAAGTATGGGGGGCAATCCATGGACCTATGTTGATCGCGTGCGCCGTTCCTGCGCATCTGTCGCGTCGGCTGCGACCATTGGAACGCTTAGAATCTGAATTCCAACTAGTAATTTTATAACAGCGTGAGTAACGTATTTCACGATTCAACAGCTGAATTAATCATTATGATATTTGATACAGAGGTAGAGGTAGCTGTGAAAATAGGGAAAGAGTTGGGCTACTTTTCATTATCATCATCGCTGTTATTCATCATCACACGAATAAAACCGCGGGCACAGCTAGTCATGCGCATAGTTTTAAAAACGCCATATAGAGTTTTATTTTTAGAATGAATGAAATGAATATATCTATTAAAATGGCTACGTATGTACGACTTGAATGAACGTGAATCGTACCCAATGGTAATGATTGTATCGAATCTTTAATGATTGGCCACTTACCGAGACCTCTGAAGCTACTTTCTTTAGCTGTCACATTGATGTATACCTTTGGTTTGAATGTTTTTTCTACAAGTAGAGCATGATTGATAGAAAACGGATATTTTTTTGTAAGTTACGGAAGATAAGGGAAAACTAAGTCTGGGAGTTCTTGCCTTTAGTTGTCTTGTATGGTTGCAAGGAAATCCTAGTAAAGGACTGCTCTGAGAGTGACTTAGTTTTTATTACAGCGTAGTTATACAATAATATAATTATAGTTTAAAAAACTGAAATAACCAATTTCAAAAACAGAATAGATATAGATTCACGAGCTTCATCCTCGGCCACACCGTCGCTTAAGATCAGGCGAATTGGTGGTCAATTCGTTAATCGTTGTAACCAAAAAAATAATCTGCATTAGAATGATAACTACAATGAAACCGTGAAGATGAGTACTTTCACTGACATGACGGCCGCCAGTAAACGGCGCCGGCGCGCGGCGTTCCGTTCATTACTTGATGGGCTATATAAATCGAATACTCAGATGTGGACCGCGAAGAATCACGCTACGCCTGTTATAAAGAATAGAGATGGAGAAAGGGTCTACGTAAACATACGAAATATACAGTATGCACGCAGTTCTTGACGGTTTCGTATGCACGCAGTTCTTGACGGTTTCGACTTTATATTTAGGGTTCAGTGGGTTTTCTTTTATTATTCATTGATAGGCTTGCTCAACATCAAGCGACCGCCAACTTGTTTAATGTTGAGCCACTCTGCAGACTAAAATGGCGCTTGCCCTGAAGAAACTTGTTCAATTCACTCATGATTTGAAGACATCCAGGTTATATCTATCTCGAAAAACCCGCTCGGGTAGCGTATTCCACTATATATACAAAAGGAACCTGAATGAAAACAGGAGTATCATGTTTCATGGTCTATGAGCTAGAGTAGGCATGGATAGGTGGGGTAGATGAGACTTCCATATATACCATGCGAAAGTTTCGGTGTACAAAACATTATTTTTTTATCTTAGATAGATTTATGATTGATGATCAACTCGCCTGATGTTAAGCGACGGTGTGGCCGAGAATCGAGCTTGTCGATCTATAAGATAATAGTCCACTCTAGCCATGAAAATTCCAAGATTGTAGTTTTCGGGAAACAGATGGAGGCAAAGAATTCAGTTTCTGTGTAGTACGCATCAAGAACGTGGACCGATATCGCAGAATACCAATGTATTTTTGGCACTCCGATGAGATGTACGTCACCTTACGACGATTTGACATTGCAAAATATTGTGTTTTATTATCATCCAAGCGTTAAGAATTCTACAGCTAAAAAATATTCTTCCCACCATGGATTTCCAAAAGACTGGTTGGAAGCGGGTTACATCCATCCAGCGTCTTCCTGTCACTTGCATGAAGTGGTTTATCCTTTTGGCTTAACCTCCTACGCTACGCTTGCCAGAACGTGTTCTCTACACGATAACTCTTCAGTCCCAAAGGCTATCAGTTCTACAAACTATGTGCCTTGTGTGCCTTGCCCACTATCACTTCAACCTGCTGATTAAATATGCTGTGTGTGTATATTATTACTACTAAAATGCAGCGTTTATTGAAAGTCCTTCATGCTTCACTGCTTCAAATGTCAGTCATCGTGAACCTCATTTCGTTGGTCACCTAAATCTTCGTTAATATTTGTTCATCTTTATTTTGGAATAATGAAATAGTTCTCCCATTGATAACGGGTGGCAATTAGCTACAAGAGTTGCACATTAGGTATTCGACGCTAGATCAACGCCATTGACCTGGACCCGCTTGTGATAAGTGGTCTGGCTACTGAGTATATAGTAGTAGTGAAAATAATTACCTACGTTGCAGCTGTGTATCGGGAATCCATGCTAAAATCCTATGACTTGACGGAGAACATTAAATTCACAAAAAAAACATATTTTCGTTCTTCTACAATAGGTATAACCTAGGTATCTTTAAATCGAAAATACATAACTTTTTTCTCGTCGTTCTCGTTTTTTCTTAACTGCAAGACGTAGCATCTATGATAGCCTGTCTATGATAAAAAACTTAATATGTAACTTTAAATAGATCACATACTAAATTTTATCTTACTCATAAATCCAAAAGATCCTTACCTATGGTATATTATGATAGACTAGGCATACTGTAGCCAGCGCCCTCTTGCCGGGGCACTAAAATACGTCATCGGTATCCCCTGTCTGTATTAAGAGCCTAATAAAAGTTCGAACTTCACTCTTGAAGTTGTTGACGAATACGTCTACTTAGGACAGACGGTCCGATTAGGCAGGTCCAACTTTACGAGGGAGGTCAATCGTCGTATCCAACTCGGCTGGGCAGCGTTCGGGAAACTTAAAAGCGTCTTCTCGTCCAATATTCCCCAGTCCCTCAAGTCGAAAGTTTACAACCAGTGTGTGTTACCAGTGATGACATACGGCACTGAAACGTGGTCCCTAACTATGGGCCTTATAAGGAAGCTCAAGGTCACGCAACGAGCTATGGAGAGGGCTATGCTCGGAGTCTCTCTACGAGATCGAATCAGAAATGAAGAGATACGTAGACGTACAAAAGTCATCGATATAGCACAGCGGATTAGCAAGTTGAAGTGGCAGTGGGTAGGGCACATAGCACGCAGAACTGATGGCCGATGGGGCCGAAAGGTTCTCGAGTGGAGACCACGTACCGGCAAGCGCAGCGTAGGAAGACCAGCCACGAGATGGACAGACGACCTCATACAAGTGGCGGGAAGACGCTGGATGCAAGCCGCTTCCAATCGGTCTTTTTGGAAATCCATGGGGGAGGCCTATGTCCAACAGTGGACTTCTTATGGCTGAGATGATGATGATGATGATCCCCAACGTACAACGCTGCCGCGTTTCTTAAAGAGTACTCCATCGTCAAACACAAAATTGCACACCTACTGTAGCCAAGTTCTAAGATTCTATTTCAGTTCTAGCATTGCCACATGTAGGTGTAGCTTGAATTGATGTTCCATGCATGCACGTTGATATCATTATAATATGATTGTACCGGTATATTCTTCTGTTTGTTGTTTTTACATCTAATATAGCTAAATTGGACATGCAATTATAAGCCCCATTTAATACTATAGACTAAGAGCGGACCGTATGTTTACCTACCTCATAATCGGGTAACAAGATGTGAGTTATCTAGGATGACGCACATTATTAAGGTATCTCTAAATGTACAGCGTTACCTAGGCTAAACCTGGAGCGATTTGTACAGTTAGCAAAAATGTGACCATTTTTTGTGTCCATCACCTTATCAGGTAACAAGTAGTACATTCGAAAGTGCCTAGATTCTAGAAGTGCCAAAATCAAATATGGTTGATAAGTCTCATCTCGTTACTTGATGGCGTGATTGGTATTATTTTTGGCACCCTAAAATTAGACTGAGTCATGAAAGCTCCAGGGTTAGGCGAAACAATCATATTGATTTTGGCACTTCTCATTAGGCACTTTCGAATGTACTACTTGTTACTCGATGTTGGTGGACACCCCAAAAATTTGTCACATTTTTGCTAACTTTTCAAAACGCTCCAGGTTTAGCCTAGGCAATCTTGTACATTTAGATACATCTAAGTAATGTGCATCATCCTAGATTGCTCACACCTTGTTACTCGATGAGGTGGGTAAACATACGGCCCGCTCTTAGTCTATATATATTACTAGCCTTGGAGACTAATGTGGACTGACAATAAACAAAATGCTCCATAATTTTGGTAGAGAACACTGAAATGGTAGTTACGTTTTAAAATATTTTATGATTATCTTTAATGTAGATGAGACGATATTAGGATGGAACATTGTCCAAAGCCCAGTTGTTGCCTTTCTTAATTTTTAGCCGACTGCGCAAGAAAGATGCTTATTGAAATTCAATCTCCGAATGTAAACATATCCAATTACTTATTCACATTTTTTTAAAGATAAATACTTACAGAGAAATAAAAATCTAAATTTATTAAAATAGGTGTTTTACATAAGAAAAAAAATACACAAATGAGATGCTATAAGAAGTCGGAGTTCGGAAGAAAATTTATTATGAATTTCAAAGTTTCCAATTTTTTAATCTGTTCTTTCACTAAGTGAAACGGAAGCCTCCCTTTTATTACGTCATACGGTCATGTAAACAAAGAAATATCAACTGAACAATCAACGTCAAATCTTATTGTCAGCGCATCTGTTTACTATCCATGAGATGTCAGCAACATGGCGTCTAATGTCTATATCCTCTAAAAAGTCCTCCTTCAAAAATCCTCTAAAACTAGAACAAAATCGGTCCATCTGTTTGAGAGTTACGGTGCCACAGACAGACGCACAAATACACTTAGATACATATGTTTTTTTTTTTCTCTGGAAAGATCTTGCATAAGATTGTGATCAGTGGAGGAAAGTTAACTGCAGACGGTATTAAATCTTATGATGATGAATGGCTGGGGGCGCTGGCACAAAAGCGTTCCTGCCGGCATAACGTAGCCAATTCCATCAACTAATCGCCTCCGACCTACAACGAAGGTTTTGTCTGCCAGCGCAAATTGGTATATTCAAACACCAACGACGGTGTAACTCCACTTTGCTTAAATCATCCCGACATGATGAAACTAGGTCCATGATGATGATAGATACACACACCACACTTATAACATCCCTCTTTTAATCGGGGGTAAAAAAGGTGTAATACCCAATTAGATTTTCTCTATAGAGAGGTTATACTCATTGAATATGAAGAAGTATGGCAAATCTCAGTTCTCAGCACTTTTAAGGATAACATAATTAAGGCCTTAAGGCCTTTTAGTTTAGTATCTTGGCCTTATATATCTTGCTGTTGCACTTTCTAAACACACAGGATAGCATTCTTACTGTTCACAAGTCACGACACGCGTCTAACAGCGTTCCCCGACGTGTCGCGACTGAAGAAGACTCGGGCGATTACCTCATTTGAGGCTTGCCACGCAGAGCCGGGGAAAACCTATCTACGTATGTATAATAATACTCTATTCTTTATTGTCTAATTTCTTTTTTGTTTGGCCATCAGCGTCTGAAGAATTGCAAGACCGAGGTCGCGTGGCGCGTGAGCGACGCGAGGCGGAGCAGCGCAAGCGTCTAGACGAGTTACGAGCACACGCGGCCGCCGCGCAAGCGCAGCGGGAGAAGCGCGATGAAGACCGGCGCCGGCGGCAGGCCGAACAGCGGGCGCGCGACGACGACCGCCGGGTTCAGGTGACCAATGCACATGTACCCACATTTTCATTATTTTTAAAATTTTGTGTTGTTTTGTTTGTTTTTTATGTGGTGATGGAGGTTTTGTCTGGAACGAGGCTGATTAATTATTTGTGATTATGCGTGCTTTTAGTGATGGTTGCGAAAGAACAGACAAACGGAAGGTTTTTTTATTGACTTAATTTTATTTACAATTTAATTTAAATGTTATAATTTATTTTAGTTTTTTCTTCTTAATTGTGTTATTTTGATATTTATTTATTTATGTTAAATTCACGCTGCATTTGTATGGTCAAAAAATAAATGACAATATCTACTGCACTGATTCGACCACGCTGACTTTGACATTTGTAGGTAACTTGATGACATCATATTTTGGACCATGCTGGAGACGATCTGATAAAATACAGCGGAAAGTGAGCACCAGAATTTCCTATTACCTTATGATAGATCCGTCAAGGTAGAGGTCGCGTGCTTATTTACCACTTAACATTAGGTACAGGGGATGACAAGGTTCTGATGATGTAGCCAAAATATAAACGTCGGAACTCTTGAATGATAGTTTAGTGTGTCTGTTGAACGTAATGCATACCTATTGTTTATGGCTATGACTTTCACGGAATACCATGTGGTTTAGGCGCAATACATCACATTCTCAAAACGTCACATTTGCAATAGGCCATATTCTCAAAGTTCACATTCGCAGGACGTCATAGAGTGAGTGTCATATTGCGAATACGACAATTTGATAAATGTGATTTATTGAGAATGTGACATTTAGAGAATACTCGTACTCATTTATTGCTTCATATGTACATTATCTACATAAATATCATATTCAAAATACATATGGCCGTATAAGGGCATGGCAACGCAACAGAATATTCGGAGCGCTCTATTTTAATATTTGAAAATATATCCTTAAAAAATTCGTCCAGAGTGTAATAACAATTGGCTTCTAGGTATGTTTTCAGATTCACGAACACGACGTATTACGAATGTAACATTTTGAGAACACGATGACTTGAGAAAGTGTCCATTTGCTAACTAGTGACGATGTAAGAATGTGACGTATTGCGTCTAAACCCCAACAAACTAGCGTGTGGCCTAGCCCTAATGGATTCGCCATGAGCTATATCCATGGCGTAGCGGTGCATGGTCCGTGCCCGTGTTAAAGTGCCCGCATCGTGCGTAATAACGCACACCGTTACAACTAACTCGAAGGGTCATTTTAAAGACAATCGCACGTTTCGTTTCGTAAAGATAGTGGGGAACACTGGATACCTACGTAGAATGAATGGGTCTTTCCGAATAGATATAATCTAGGTGTCTTCAAATCGCGAGTGAATAGGTTTCTTCTAGGCAAGCGCGCTCCATCGTAGACCGTAACTGTCGCTTAATACCAGGTGCGTTGACGGTCAAGCGCAAGCCTATCGTCGAATAAAAAAATATTTCGACGGTGTTTGCTCCCTATGCATTTTCTGCAAGAAATTGCGTAAATCAATTTCAAAGCGTGGTTTTCGTGACACCATAAATTCCGATTTCATAGGGGCGTGTTTTATTCTTTGTTATGCTTGCTAAGGCTAATCGAAATAGTTTCAGTCTTGTACAAGTAGCATTATTCAGTGGTTGGGTCCTCCTGAAGTATAGTATTTCTATATCTCGTACTTTGTGAAATAAAGAATACAAGTGAGTTTTTCCTAAACCATACCTTATTGTTAAATTGTAATACTTTCTGGGAAAATACTCTGCTGCAACACAGCTATCATTAACGCAGTAGGCAGGAATGTATTTTGTAACTTATTCCTAACCGCGGTGAACACGGATTCGTATCTGATGCTAACATTCCTCCCTGATGATCCGGCATTTCAATACGCGTAGTGTGATTAACCACGCGTGTAATTTCCAACACATTACGTCACGTATTTTGGCACGGTGTCGCCGACTCACTGCTCCCAAATCGTACGCCTGTGTGACGTACCGGTCTACGTATCTTCAAAATTAGGCCAACTACTGAAAGGTTTGTCATTAATAGGTGAAGGGAAATGAAAGTGTGCGCTGAAAACCTGCAAGTAGATCTATTGTTTATTTAAGGCTTAATAGAATGTAACATCATGCTTGATTTACTTCAGTACGGTGTGTCCGTAGTATTTCAAGGAACGGTATTCAGGAAGTGGTTTCGACTATTTCACGACATCTTCAATTTATGAATGCTTATATCTCAGCCACAAGAAGTTTACTTAATATTTAACATCGGGCGAGTTAGCGGTCCAGCGCAACACTATTTCGAATAAATCTGACAAAGTACGACTTTAACTCGCACACGGAGGCTTCCGTACTCCTATGCATGACGGAATATATGAACATGAACGCTGATTCCAGGGCTACACTCAACAAAATGTTCTTATATCTAAGAATATTTGTAACCAACTTAACTAAGCTGTAAGGCAATTCAAACTTAACTTGGAGTGGGGACGATAAGACCTGCACTGACGTCCCGCTTGGATTGCGTAGGCTGGCGGGAGGAACCTGTAGAGTCCTAGAACCTAGTCAATATGTGATACAATTCACAGTAGGTGGAATAATTTTTCTTCCAAAATTGTGTAAATCGTCGCAAGTCGCGTATCAGCCAGCGGTTCGGGCACACTCCGTCGGCTTCACTTTCTCTGTACAAGTAAAATAATAAGTAATACACGAACGGTGAATTAGAAATTACTGCGCGAAAACAATATTACACGCCTCTTGTATTACTCCACGTGTTGAAAATTGAATAAACTGGCTCTGTCTTGACCACGATCTTGTAGTTTTTACCCGACTGCGAAAGAAGGAGGGTTATGTTTTTAACTTGGTAGTTAGGAGAATCTTCCAACATTTACATCTTCGGTCTTTGCTATTCTCCATTCGCAGTCGCATTTTCGTTTTCAGTCTTTATTTTTGAATGGGAATCTTTTAACGGGCAATAATGATCTATCTTTAACTATTACACTTCCAAGAACTAAATAAATAAAGAAATGTTTGTGGATATATCACACAACACCACCTAGCCCAAACTAAGCAAAGCTTGTACTATGGAACTAGATGGCTGATAGTACATATATACTTTTTTTTCTGTAAATATATACATATGATACATAGAAACACCCAAACACAGAACAAACATCCATGCTCATCACACAAATGTTTGCTCTGGGTGGAGAGCGAATCCACAACCTACAGCTCGGCAAGCAGACATACTGCCAACTGAGCCACAAGGCCAGTCAAACTGATAGATAAGTGTAACGCTATTGTATAATAAAAAAGCTACGATGCGTCTGATGAGGTATAAAATTGACTTTATTCCCTGGAGATAGGGCATAATTTCGGTAGGTATAGCTGTTGTGAAGGTCGGCTAGCTAAACTGTGTGGATCTTTTGCCCACGCATGCGGATCCACCATTTCTAAGTGTAATAGTTTAGAAATGCTGAGGGCTGGCTATATCTCGTACACGTCACATATGAGAAGAAATTACATATTTTAAGAGACCTATTTAACAATACCCCACACGATGGTGTTGATACCCTTATGTATTACTTTATTTAATTTTTGTACGGCATTTTGTAGCATTCATTGAAAACTTCTATCTGCCAAATTCCGGTAATCTAGAGCTAATAGTCTGAATAAAATAGATGTGACATACGGACAGACATACAGAAGGACATGGCGAATTTATAAGAAGCTCGTAGTTATTAACCCTAAAAACGATTTACAGTCTCTTGACATCAAATGAGACCGTAGCGTGTAGCTAAAAAAATATGTATGCTCACTATTTTTGCTACCCGTTTATGCAACCGCTCCACTGCTGAGACAATAAGAATGAGTACGTTCACTAATACGATTGTATCTAGAAGGAAGTGCTAAAAAGAGCTTGTGATGAGTATGGAAGTGAAAACTCGTCCAGTCACGTCTAAATGTAAAACAATGAACAGATCGGAACAGTCCATCGCAGAACGGGTTCAAGGTTCGTTCGAGCGACGCGCTACGGTAGGAAATGAATGGCTTGCACACGTAATGGCCGTATTCGGACCAGCTGTTATGAAAATTACTCTAAGGGCCTACATAGCTCTATAGCTCTATGGCTCTATAGGCCTACTTGACCGGCGCATACCATGAACGCAGACGTAACGGTTTAGGCGCAATACGTCACATTCTCAAATCGTCACGCGTTCTCAAATGGTCACAGGTCGTCATATTCTCAAAACGTAACATTCGCAATATTTATTTTTTATTTATGGTTTGCAAACTGGATGTTACAGCAATTATAAACATAATTTCTTCATACACAAATAACATGGACTGGCTGAACAGCCTTCTAGAAACAAACACAACACGCATTTAAATTGTAACACTCAACAAATAGGGATTGGCATATTCATATTCTCAAAACATCACATTCGCAATGCCTCATACTCTCAAATCGTCACTCTGTCGCTTGCGATCACTTGCTTGGTGGTCATATTCTCAAAACGTCACATTCCTGATATGTCACATCCTCAAATTGGCAAATTAGCAATAATATGACAATACTAATGGAAGAAAACCGATTTTGCATCCAACCGTACCACTAGACCGTTCCGGCACCGACCAAAAACGGTACCGTGTACTGCACAGTGCGATCCAGTATTCTCCCTAAATTTCTGAAATGAACTAGCCGATAGAACTGAAATTGAATTTTAATATAATTGAGTCAACAAACAGAGTCTACACGGGTATGATACGGCCACCAAACGCCGTTGTATACGGGATTGATTACATTCTCGATACGTTCCAGTGGGTCGTGTAGAGTCGAATTTTTGCGTGTCTGATACGTTCATATTATAATACTGTCATGGACATGTAGTGGGTACCGACCCTAAAATTTGTGACGAAAAACGTGCTAGTACCTTTTTTACAGAAAATAATATTTAATAGTGACTTGCTAACATCGCAATAAAGTGCAAGTCAACTTGCACAAGCGATTAGTGCTTACTTTTATATTAATTAACCTACAGAAACTCAAGTGCATTTAATGCTATCGTGGTAACATGTCCCTTTGAGTCGCAGATCATAAGTGCTTGTAGCATTATGCCTAAATCGCGAAGTGCGCCTGGCTAGATAAATTATTCTGTAACACATTCAGATGAGATGAAACTTACCCATTCACGTATGCGTTCTAACAACATTATCTGAATGGAGATCGTATGTTCTTACAACATCCGCGGGCTTCCGACATTGTACACATTCAGCCATTAATTTGTGGTCGTTAGTCAGCCGACCGACCGAACGTACTTCCGGATCTGGAGTTTTATCATTTATCTTTTATTTTATTTTTTCTTTCTCGCCTGTCGGATGTCGCATTGCGGATTCATAATTTTAATTGAAAGGCTCAGGGACTCGCGTTCAAAATACTTTAACGCTTCATGTCTGGTTGCTCAAACTGTCGGGTTTGCCGGGTTTGTCGCAGTCATTCCTCGTAACTCCAGACATCTTGAACTCCAAAATTTGTGTTGAAATTTGACGTGCGAATTCAAGCTAATATTATAAAAGCGAAAGTAATTGTCCATCGTATATGTTGTTACTTTTGAGGTTTCCGTACCTCAATAGGAAAAAACGGAACCCTTAGAGGATCACTTTGTTGTCCGTCTGTCCATCCGTCGGGTGTCAATACCTTTATGTCGGGAACGCGTGAAGGTATCGAGTTGAAATTAAAACCATATACGCAGATCCATAGTATCTTGCTGCAGAAAGAAAAATAAAGTTTCTAAGTTTTCGTAAAAAAAAAAAAGTTACAGGCGAATATATCGTAAAAAACGCATATTTCGACACTCACAAGGGAATGAAAACCTATGGGATACTTCCCGTTGAAATTTGGCAAGAAGCATTGTGTTAGAGTACACATATAGGAAAAAAACCGAAAACTGGACATTTTTAATTTAACAAAAAATGTGTCTTTACGCAAGGAATGAGGGTCCAAATTTTAAAGTTCTTTAACCGTATCATGTGGGGTATCATATGAAAGAGCCTAATTAGTATTAAGCTAAAACAGGTTTTTAAATAATTTTACGATGTCTACTTTTCGGTATAAGATGGAAAATATAAAAAAAAATATGATTTCCCCCCATTTATCTTCTAGTTTTTACGGAACCCTCGGTGCTGACTCGCACTTGTCCGGTTTTTTTTAATGATGAAATTGCTAAAGTAATAGTCCTGAAATTTAAATTTGGTACAGATTGAACTGTGAACTTAAAAATGATCATAAGCTACGTTTCATCACGAACATCATCATTTTACAACACGAGTGAAACGTAAGACCCGGCTAGTAGTAAAAGGGAAGCGGCATTCTGAGTTCGTGAACGTCAGTAGAATAGAAAAATACATGTATGGGATTGACATCAGATTAAGAAATGTCACGTGACGGCACGTCATAGTTTCTTAGCATTTCGAAGCGTAGATAAGCGTTTGTAGAAATAGAAACGATGTCCATCGCCCAGGTGTGTGTGTACGCCCCGACCGTTGACACTCGCCAGTTTGACGCTTTCTTAGAGAGAGATAGAAATAGGCAGCAGTATAATTGCTTTCTCGAATTTATTTGTTTTTCGGGGGTTTGGATAAATAGATAATCTCTTCATTGTATACCAAATTAACAAATGTAAAAAATATAGAGAGTTTTATAAAACTAGTTTTATAAACAACAGTCGGCCTTACCGCTAAAATCTAAAAGGATGTTACAATTATTGTATATTACAATAATTAATACATAGTGTAACGATGATGATGATGATGGTGAAATTTCTAGAAGGAAATGCTCCTCGACTATTTAAATAAAGAATCTCGTCAACATTCTAGAAAGTTCGAAACAAATGATAAAAACAAAAGACGATCGAAATTGAACATTCTGGAACGAAACAAATGACGAACGAAATGACTATCGAAATAAAAGCTTCTAGAAGGTTCTGCGGGGTATATAAGGAGCTTCAGTCGCGGACAGAGGGCAGTTCAGATACAAGTAGCATACAGGAAAGATGAAAAAGTTACATGTGAAAGTGAAGTGTTGAAGTGAACAGTATAGTGAAGAGACGTTATAGTAGTAGTGTGTCGATCGGAACACGGTCTCTGTGTGTTTGTAGCGCGTCGATTCGGTAATTATTGTCGGTGTTCGTGTTATCGACTGTGAGTGCTCTGTAGAAGATAACACGTGTCAGTGAATTAAACGGGCTTGAATAACATCGTTGTTTCCTTCCAATCCCTATACCCACTTCCCGTAACATTTGGTGTCAGAAGTGGGATTGGAAGGAAGGATGCCTGTCATGCCCAGAGAAGGCCCAAACACCCGCTCAAGGGGAGCCGCTCTGCAACAAAGCGGCGAAGAACAGGAAGCCGCTAGCACGGGAAATCCACGGATACGTGAAGCAGCCGGTGAGGGGACTTCTGGCGGTGCCACTGTGAGTGCTTCGGTTCCTCCAATGAACCCTCATGAAGGAACCTCTGCCAGTGCTACTGTGAGTGCTCCAGTTTCTCCACTGGACCTCGGTGTGCTATTGCAACAAATGCGCGCCATGCAGGAGGAGCAGGCACGCCGTGAGGAGGAACGCCGGCACCACCAGGAGGAACAGGCACGTCGCCAAGAGGAACAGCTGCGTGCCTTGCAGGAGGAGCAGGCACGCCGTCAAGAGGAACAGGCACATCGTCAAGAGGAACAGCTGCGTGCCTTGCAGGAGGAGCAATGCACTATGCAAGACCGTATCCTTACAGCCATCTCTGAAGGGGCAGTGAAAGTCGCGGAAATACGGAAGAATGTGGAGCTGCTTGAAGATCGAGTAAACGAGCACGAAACCCGTTTTGAATCTGCGGAAGAGCGTCTCCGGAGGCTTGAAGTAAGCGGTGTTCCAACTCCAGTCACAGCTTTGGGTGGCAGTTTCAAAATTCCGACATTTGATGGGACCTCTTCATGGGCTGCATATAAGCGACAGCTTTTGGCTGTTGTCGAACTAAACAACTGGAGCGAGGGAAAAGCAAAGACAGCTCTCACTTTGGCATTGCGTGAACAAGCCACGTCGGTACTGGAGGCCGTAGAACCTAATGCCTCGTACCAGGAGTTGGTGGATGCTTTGGAGTCCCGATATGGCGACTCACATCTAGAACATGCCTACCGGGCCCAACTTCGTGATCGATCCCAAAAATCCAACGAAAACCTGCAGCAGTGGTCTTTGGAAGTAGAGAAGCTGGTGAGAAAGGCATATCAATCTTCACCGGTGACCCTGGTTGACAGTATGCTGCTGCAGACGTTTGTCGATGGAATTAACGACAAAGAAGTGAGGGCAACAGTACGCTTGGCGCACCATGAAAACATCAAAGAGGCGGTGGCACACGCTCTCGAGGTGGAGGCGGTACGTCGCGATTCCAAGAGCGGCTCTGTGCGTAAAGTTGTTTCAACAGAAGAGCAGGAAATACCACGGCGGACCTTTGCTCCGCGTTGCTACCAGTGTGGAGAGCGTGGGCATTTGAGATATGGTTGCCCCAATCGTAGCTCGGTAAGGCGAACCGACGCTGGAACACAAGCGTCGGAGAATTCGGAAAACTAAAACAGGCCAGAGCTACGGGGTGGGCGCTGGCCGGTAATCAGGGAACCCCAAATTTTATGATCTATCAAAGCTCAGATGGGAACAGCTTAACCGTCGATGGAAGAATAAATGGAACTGCATGCCAACTGACTTTGGACACAGGAGCTTCGCGTACGGTAGTGGGGGTACAGATGACACGGAATAGTAGAAAATTATATTCCTGCAGAGAGACTGTGCAGTTGAAAACAGCTACCGGCCAGCGCATACCTGTAAGAGGGGAGCAGAAGGTGGCGATTAAGGTTGGTGACAAGCTTTACTGGCATTGGGCGGTGATAGCTGAAATTGTGGATGACTGCATCATCGGTTTGGATTTTCTGAAAGAACATCAGTGCAAACTTGATATTGAATCCGGAGTCCTTAAGTGTGGATCGATTGAGGTTCCAATGAAGGGAGCCAGGGGAGGTAAAGTCTACTGCCTTAAGGACACTAAGCTACCACCACGAACTCAGACTTTGGTACCGATAAAGTTAGCCAAAAATGTAAGCACTGATCGACAAAATTGTTTGGTTATAGAGAGAGTCAAAGGAGAAAACGCATGGTTACCGGCTAGAACGGTTGTTGGAACGACACAAAAGATGGCGGTACCGGTCTTGAATTTGAGTGATGATCCTCAAATACTGAAGAAGGGGTGTCTGATCGGTGAGAGCGAAGAAATAGTCTGGCTTCGAAATTGCGACGAAGTGAAGAAAACTCACTCAAATGCGGTTGATTTTAGTAACGTCCTAGATAACTGCAAGGGGGATTTAAGCACAGTGGAGCTGACAAAAGCGAAAAATTTACTGCGACACTTCGGCGACATTTTCTCCAGAGGGGACGCGGACATTGGAAGAACAGGGCTATTTCGACATCGGATCAACACCGGGAACGAGCAACCAATCCGTCAACGGCCTCGGCGGATACCGTTCGCTAGAGAAAAGGAAGTTGAGGACATGCTAAAGGAGATGGAAGGTAATGGAGTCATTGAACCATCTTCTAGCCCTTGGTGTTCTCCAGTTGTCCTAGTTAAGAAGAAAGACGGGTCTACCAGGTTCTGCATCGATTATCGGCGATTAAATAATGTGACAAAGAAAGATAGCTATCCACTACCAAGGATAGACGACACGCTGGACACTTTAAATGACATGAGATGGTTCTCCACGCTTGATCTCAAAAGTGGCTACTGGCAGGTGGAAATGGATACCAGTGACAAGGAAAAGACGGCATTCTCCACAGGGAAAGGACTTTGGCAGTTCAAGGTGATGCCATTTGGATTATGTAATGCTCCAGCCACTTTTGAGAGATTAATGGAGCGTATACTAGCCGGTC
The DNA here is from genome assembly GCA_947563715.1 of Lycia hirtaria. Classification (NCBI taxonomy): domain Eukaryota; kingdom Metazoa; phylum Arthropoda; class Insecta; order Lepidoptera; family Geometridae; genus Lycia; species Lycia hirtaria. Next base: position 23,432,221 of record OX387380.1, on the reverse strand, counting down.
TGTTAGGGGAAGCTTGTCTGGTGTACCTCGATGACATAATAATAATCGGACGGAACTTCGACGACCATCTGAAGAAGTTGGAGAGCGTGTTCAACAAAATAAGAGGAGCAGGCTTGAAATTAAACTTAAAGAAGTGCTCTTTCTTCAAACGCCAAGTTGAATATCTGGGGCATGTTATATCTGAAGAGGGCGTGGAAACTGATCCAGCAAAGATTTCCGCAGTGAAAGATTGGCCTACTCCAACCGATAAAACTCAAGTAAGAGCATTTATGGGACTATGCTCGTATTATCGTCGTTTCGTAAAGAATTTTTCCGATATTGCCAAACCACTGCATAGACTCACAGAAGAAAAACGGCCATTTGTTTGGGACCAAGAATGTGAGGCAGCTTTTAATGAATTGAAAGATCGGCTATGTGAAACTCCAATTCTCGGATATCCTGATGCGAATGGTGATTTTATAGTTGACACCGATGCGAGCAATGTAGGCATCGGAGGAACATTGTCACAGAAGACACAGGACGGGGAAGTGGTCATAGCCTACTTCAGTAAATCGTTGTCCAAACCTGAAAGGAACTATTGTGTGACGAGAAGAGAACTACTAGCTGTAGTAAAAACGTTACAACACTTCAAGAAGTATTTGCTAGGGTGGAAGTTTCATGTCAGAACAGACCACGCGGCGTTGAAGTGGTTACTGCAGTTCAAAAATCCGGAAGGTCATGTTGCACGTTGGATTGAGCAACTACAAGAATTCGATTTTGAGGTAGAGCATCGTAGTGGAAGTTCCCATAGAAACGCTGATGCTTTGTCAAGACGGCCCTGCTCTGAGAATTGTAAGCATTGTGGAAGACAGGAAGCAAGAGATGAAGTTACAGTCCGACTGATTAGAACAGATGCCCTTGATGATGACTTTAGCAACGATGCTATGCGTAGAGCTCAAAATGAGGATGAAAATTTGAAACCAATTCTGGATTGGATGACAAGTGGAACTCCTCGTCCCGGGTGGAGTGAGATATCTGGTATGAGCGCAATCACTAAAAGTTATTGGGCACAGTGGAATAGTTTGGTCCTCTGTGATGGAGTTTTGCATCGAAAATGGGAAAATGTGTCTGGAAACGACACCCATCTACAAACTATTGTACCGAAAGCAAAAATTTCGGAAGTACTAAGAGTTTACCATGACGGAACATCGGGTGGGCATCTCGGAGTAAAAAGGACACTTATGAAAATACGGCAACGTTATTATTGGTTACATTGCAAGGAAGATATCGAGGACTGGTGCAGGAAATGTGAACGATGTTCTTCGGTTAACGGACCCCATACACGGAGTCGAGGGGCGTTACGGTTGTATAACGTCGGAGCTCCTTGGGAACGGATAGCAATAGACGTTGCCGGTCCATTTCCCTTGTCCAATAATGGAAATCGTTATATTCTCGTGGTTATGGACTATTTCACGAAATGGCCTGAAGCGTTTGCGTTACCTAATCAGGAAGCTGTCACTGTAGCGAGGAAATTGGTGAACGAGGTCTTCTGTCGATTTGGGTTGCCACTTGAAATTCATAGTGACCAGGGAAGAAATTTCGAATCGCATGTGTTCCAGGAAATCTGTAAGTTAATGGGGATACATAAAACGCGAACTACACCATATCACCCACAATCCGACGGAATGGTGGAGCGATTTAATCGAACTTTGGAGCAGCATCTGGCAAAAGTGGTTGATTCACATCAGAGAAATTGGGACGAGTATATTCCTCTGTTTCTTTTGTCATATAGAACGGCTGTTCATGAAAGTACTTGTACTACGCCAGCTCGAGCGAACTTTGGCAGAGAGCTTCGACTTCCAGCAACGCTTTTGGCAGGATGTCCTCCGGATGCACCAAGATGTGTCACAGAATATGCAGATGAACTAAGAAAGCGTATGGAAGACGTACATCAACACATGAGGGAAACCAATTTGCATGCCAGCGATCGGATGAAAACGCGATATGACAGAAATGTTAACTCAAGAGGATTTGAAGAAGGTTCTTTAGTTTGGCTACACAACCCTGTGCGAAAGCTAGGTAAATCACCGAAGTTACAGCCAAGCTGGGAGGGACCGTATCAAGTTATTACAAAGCTCAACGACGTAACTTACAGAATTCGGAAAACGTCACGAAGTCCTGCGAAAGTTGTGCATGTGGATAGGTTAGCACAATACTACGGCTCTAATGATGCTCGAGACGAGCATGTCTAAGGAGGGGGTAGTGTAACGATGATGATGATGATGGTGAAATTTCTAGAAGGAAATGCTCCTCGACTATTTAAATAAAGAATCTCGTCAACATTCTAGAAAGTTCGAAACAAATGATAAAAACAAAAGACGATCGAAATTGAACATTCTGGAACGAAACAAATGACGAACGAAATGACTATCGAAATAAAAGCTTCTAGAAGGTTCTGCGGGGTATATAAGGAGCTTCAGTCGCGGACAGAGGGCAGTTCAGATACAAGTAGCATACAGGAAAGATGAAAAAGTTACATGTGAAAGTGAAGTGTTGAAGTGAACAGTATAGTGAAGAGACGTTATAGTAGTAGTGTGTCGATCGGAACACGGTCTCTGTGTGTTTGTAGCGCGTCGATTCGGTAATTATTGTCGGTGTTCGTGTTATCGACTGTGAGTGCTCTGTAGAAGATAACACGTGTCAGTGAATTAAACGGGCTTGAATAACATCGTTGTTTCCTTCCAATCCCTATACCCACTTCCCGTAACAATATTAATAAAAATACTGACGATTTATGATTTTACGATTACAATTTGTAATCGTAAAATCATAAATCGTCAGTCAATCGTCAGTGTACAGAAACGCAAACTTAAAAAAAAGTATCTATGCTTTTTTCAATATTAACTAATTCTAATATTTCCAATACTATTATGGTTTATAATTATTGTTAAAAAACTGAAAAAAACTTTAACTAAAAAAAGACTTCAAAATACGCAATAATTCACAATTAGCGGAGTAATCGCTGAACAAACATCCAAAAAAACCAACATACAATCGAATTGAGAACCTCCATTCTTTTTGGAAGTCGGTTAATAAAATGGAACAGAATCAACGTATCTCACAAACAGTAGAAGTAGTGTAGCGGCGAGCCAACTTTCGTTCCATTTGCCATTCGCTACAGTCTGCACCGTTAATTAGGACCTCTCGATTAACAATTAGCATGTTACACGGTGCGCATTGCAACAGTTCGGTTTGTTACTTTTACTTACTGGCTATCGTATGGTCTACGTTACCGATTCACTTGATCTGTAAAGTTCTGCCAATGAAGCTAAAATATAGCCTACATTACCGGTTCATTTGATCTGTGAAGTTCTGCCAATGAAGCTAAAATATAGCCTACGTTACCGATTCACTTGATCTGTAAAGTTCTGCCAATGAAGCTAAAATATAGCCTACGTTATCGATTCACTTGATCTGTAAAGTTCTGCCAATGAAGCTAAAATATAGCCTACGTTATCGATTCACTTGATCTGTAAAGTTCTGCCAATGAAGCTAAAATATAGCCTACGTTACCGATTAATTTGAACTGTGAAGTTCTGGCAATGAAGCTAAAATACGAGTATAGGCCTACGTTACCGATTCCCTTGATTTGTGAAGTTCTGCCAATGAAGCTAAAATATAGCCTACGTTACCGATTCACTTGATCTGTTAAGTTCTGCCAATGAAGCTAAAATATAGCCTACGTTACCGATTCACTTGATCTGTGAAGTTCTGTCAATGAAGCTAAAACATAGCTTTCGTTACCGATTCACTTGATCTGTAAAGTTCTGCCAATGAAACGAAAATCTTTTCTTTGATAAGGGGGACATTTTTGAAAGAAACGCGGCGATCATTCCCGTTGTCCCCTACTTCCGTGTCCCCCACTGGTGTGTTTGGGATGTGGCACAAATATTAAACACCTGTTTTGTTTGATTATTTGCAACGAGAATCGAGTTCTGAACACCCTACTATTAGTATTGCTAGTGTTCAAACAGTTACCCTGTATAAAGGCGAAGGGATTCTGTTCGTTTGTTTTATACATATACCATTACACGGCTGAACGGCTCAACTGATCGTTGTAAAATTTGGTGCACATATAGCTATGAACCTGGAGACGGACATACATTTTATCATCATTACTGTTCATCACTAGTTCACTAAGCTCTTAGTGATACAATGAAAGCGTCCCATTTATATACAAACGAGTTGGTAGTACGGTATATTCTGCTTATTCTAGCATCTCGCATATCGTGTTTCGCCTATCTAGACTTGATCTAGGCTCGCTGTCCTATTAGCTTTAATAAATGCTGACTACAAGGGCGTTGTTGATTTCCTCACTTGATTAAATTCATAACAGAATAGCAGCATATATTTTTAACCGACTCCCAAAAAGAAGGAGGTTTTCAATTCGATTGTTTATTTTTTTTATCTTTTTTGTATGTTTGTTCAGCAATAACATTTTTGTTTGGTAGGTAATACCTCAGAGTTGTTCCCATATAAGTTTTATCAAAATCGGCTCAATAATTTGGTTTTTATAACAAAATAACTGAAAAAAATATATCCAAGTATACGAATTGCTTATTTTGAAGGTTTTTTTAAAGTTTTTTTAAACGATTACTAACCCTTTCAATACATGATTAAGTTAATTGGATTTTCTTATATCGCAATATCTTTTTCTCTTTTCGCGAAAAAATTTCAATTTATCCTAATTTACTTTTTCCTTTCCATCTAATTTTGTTTCATATTTATCTTCTCTTTGAACATTTTTATCGTCTCTGATACCCGTAATAGGGTTCATTAATTTCGTTTCTGATATTAAACGAGCATGCGAAGCCTCTTCAGAATTAGCCAATTTTGCTTTCATCTATGATTTATTTTATTTATTTTTATTTGTATGTAATTTTGACTCTTCAGGGCAATTTCTCACATTTCTAATATCTCTAACCAATGATTTTATATGTTTAAAAGTGTGATGCGCAAGAGAGATAGCTGCTCGCGTTACCCCTTCTTAACAGGCGAATGCGGTCAAGCTTAAGCCTATTTCCGAATAAAAAAGGTTATTCAACTGCCAAGCAGTAGTGTATTTACAGTTTTTTTTAATATATAATATTATTACTAGACTATAGTTTCTATCATTTCCAATACGCGTGTAAATGTTGTTGGTTTTACATAAGCCGTCCTTGCGGGTATGATGTCATCCCACAGTTGGACATTCCGATTGATTGTTCTCACTTGACGACAAATACATCATTAGCCCGACACCTGCGTTTACATTCATTCATCTGTGCTATTTTAGTCTGGTCAATATTTGGTTGATCATTTGAGATAATTGTCATCGTTACTTTTCGAAGTGATTTATGTTAAGTAATTTAAATGATTTAAAAAATATTCTTCTTTATTATTATGCCAAAATTATCAGAAGCTATGATTTCATTTCACATATCTACACTGTGCGTAGCTTAGCGTAGCGACTCGCGCTTGTCCCGTTTTTTACCCGACTGCGTAAGAAGGAGGGTTATGTTTTTCGAGTGTATGTATGTTTCTATATGATCGCCTACAGCTTAAACGGCTTGACCGATTTAGATGTGCGAGGTGTCGTTAGATTAATCTTCACTTCCAGAGTGTCATAGGTTATATATTTTTATAATAATAATAATACATCTCTCATAAAATAAAAAAATACGTTTTTTCGTAACCTCCAACGAACTTTTAAGTGGTTCTACTAGATTTTTAATGAAAAGTACTTGGCGAAAGGATCCTATATGTATTTGCAAAATTTCCCTCATCGCTTGTTTTAGTTTTTCATTTCCCAATATTCAGTTGTGTCTATTATTGTTTTCGTCTCCAATTCTTCATTGTTTTCATTTTCCTTCCTCATTTACATTTTCCTATTCGTCGTCCACTAGTAAACTGTAATTTAGTTTTTTTTGTCTTATCCTCCTTGACTCTAAGACCGTAGTCTCTGGGCTTAGTCAGATGTACATATATATATATATATATATATATATATATATATATATATATATATATATATATATATATATATGTATTACATACGGTCTTTGTAGCCACCGCCGCGTCGGAAAAACCATTTGGCTTTATTTTATTCAGTAGTTTGCATATTGTTTATTCTGTAAATCTGTCTTTATGCTGATTTAGAATCAGCAATATTATATAATAATAGTAAAAGGGAGTAGTTATATTATATATCTCTCTTTAACTTAGATATATATATAATGTTGAAAATGTTGAAGTTTTCCCACACCCCATGTGCAAGGTGTCATTAGATTCGTCTTCACTCCCTAAGTGTCATAGGCTTGTATTTCTTTTTTGTAATAATAATAATATTTTCGCAAAAAATAAAATAAAACACGTTTTTTCGTCTCCTCCAACGATCTTTTTCGTAATAAACAGTGATTTAACTAGAATTACGCTAAGGAATGTTTACTTATGATTATAACCTTTTACGCATACTTTCTCACAAAAAACGTGCACTCTACAGCATCAGTATCAAACCTAACAAAATCGTAAGGTAGACTGCATAAAACCGCTTTTCTGTAGTCGGGTACCGTTTACTCCCTAAAAATCATAAAGTACATTTATATCGAAATCTTTTTCCACATTGTGAGTGGAAACGCCGAATGACAAAGGCCCAAATCGCACATCAGATGAACACAATGGCCAGGTTACCGGGTCACTACTTACATAACCACATTATTTAGCGTCCGTATACGGCAGTACCTAAGCTTACCACAAATTCAATATAGTGCATCTATGTTCCATATTTTGTGAAGTGTCAACTCTTTAGAAGTGTTAACATTTGTTAGTCAGCGTATTAACACCTATTTGACTGGCCTTGTGGCTCAGTTGGTAGTGTGTTTACGTCTACCTGCTGAACTGAAAGGTCGTGGGCTCGATCCCCACCCAGAGCAAACATTTGTGTGATGAGCATGAATGTTTGTTCTGTGTCTGGGTATTTCTATGTATCATATGTATATATTTACAAAAAAAAAGCATATATGTATTCTATCATCCATCTAGTTCCATAGTACAAGCTTTGCTTAGTTTGGAATAGATGGTGTTGTGTGAAATGTCCACAAATATTTATTTATTTATTTCGTAAAAATGCGTAATCAGCGATATCGGTCCACATTCTTGATACGTACTGCACAGGAATAGAATTCTTTGTCGCCATTTCTGTTTCTAGAGAACTATTTTGGAATTTTCAACGTTACATTGAATAGATATCTTCTGGATAGACGAGCTCCATGCTCCGCCTCACCTTTGCTTAAAAATACGAATTGGTGGTCAATCGTAGATCTAACTTAAAAAAGACACACTTCAAACAATGTGTAGATAGTTGAAACTTTTTCAAAATCTGGCTGGACTTGTACCTGTAAGAAGCATCCCAATCAGTACTTGGGAGCCTCTACCAATTCGGCCATGGAATTGATCACGTTGTTAATGGAAAATCTAGATTAAACATTGAATTGATAGGTTTACATTGAAAACTAAGACGAGATTACTAGATTGATAGTTTTGCGGGGTTTTTACACAAAATAGATTTACGTTTGACCACCAACTCGCCTGATGTTAAGCGATGGTGTGGCGGTGTAGGGGCTTGAATGTGCTACCTATAGGTAGATATATATATTTCAATCTAAAACTGCAGGCATGTACTGTAAACATGGAGGGCCATAATGTTTACAAATATATTATTTCTCTCTCTTTTTGTCTTTCGGAACTATGAAATAGCTACCTATCTTCTTGTACTTTGTAGTGACATTTTAAGACTGAAAGATCTCTACCACTCTAGTCGTTCTGAACGATCTGGAAGTAACTTCCCGATCTTCTTTACTGCGTTCTAGTGTTGTGCTGGTCTATTGTAGAGTATGAGGTCATGCGATATGGTCCTTGACGTGCGTAAGCGCAGAGTGCGCTTCATTATAGGAAGTGCTATCTCGCCGGATTCGCGAATGTCTCATTATTTCTTGGATTTATGAATGACGGAACAAAATATGATTTTTATGCTTATACTCGTAACTGGTCTATGAAAGGAAATATGATTTTATGATTGGTATGCTTGAAAAATATTTGTATACTAGATCAGGGTTGTAAGAAAAATGGCCCAAGAAGGATTCATTATTAAGCATACTGGACATATTAATAGATATAGTAGAAGAAGCAATTATGTAATGAATAATGAATTAAATAAATGAGATGAAATTAAGTACAATTGGCTGCAGAAATAAAGAAAGAATAAGAAAAAAAGAAATATTAAGAAAGCGCTCAACGCGCGCAGCTATCTCTCTAGCTCATTATATTTATAAACATATAAAATTATTGAGTAGGGATATTTGAAAAGTTATAAGGAAGCTCAAGGTCACGCAACGAGCTATGGAGAGGGCTATGCTCGGAGTCTCTCGACGAGATCGAATCAGAAATGAAGAAATACGTAGACGTACAGGAGTCACCGATATAGCACAGTGGATTAGCAAGTTGAAGTGGCAGTGGGCAGGGCACATAGCACGTAGAACTGATGGCCGATGGGGCCGAAAGGTTCTCGAGTGGAAACCACGTACCGGCAAGCGCAGCGTAGGAAGACCAGCCACGAGATGGACAGATGACCTCATACAAGTGGCGGGAAGACGCTGGATGAAAGCCGCTTCAAATCGGTCTTTTAAAAATCCATGGGGAGGCCTATGTCCAGCAGTGGACTTCTTGTGGCTGAGATGATTAGAAAAGTAAGAGATCATTGTTAAAAAAAATTGTCTTTGATATCTTTTAAATTGGCTGAGTAGTAGGAAAATATATGATTTACACTACTCCGTCGCCAGTATAAGCGATATCTGAATAAAACTTTTTTTTAAATATATTTTTGCTATCTAAATAAACAAATTGATTTCTCACTTTTTTAATAATCCTCCAACGATTTTAAATATGTTTAGAAAGGAGATAGCAGCGCGCTGATTTCCATCTTAAGCACACAGTGAGATCTGAAACAACAATAGATTCAAGTGAAGTGTATAATGTCACAAAACAACATCTATTTATGGACAATATTCGTTGTCTAGATAACTATTGGTTCGAATCTCGCACGTCACAATACGTCAATGATCGAATACGGACGATGGAACGGCAAATAATGAGATAATAGGATGATACCAACACCTGTATCTGAAGGATCAGTGCACTCTCCGAAGTGAGGAACGATTAGATAAAGCGACAAATGTTACCAGTATACCTACCTGTTATATAGGTATATACCGTAGCGCTCGTGGCGTAGCTTGACTAGGTGTTCCCGAACGATCACCAATGTTAAGCAACGGACGGACCGGTCAGTCTTCGGATGGGTGACCGTGAGTGGCATTTCTGAGCGCTACCGTGGTTCGGATGACACGTAAAATTGTAGGTCCCGGTTGTTTATTCAGCAATCGTCAAGCTAAGTTAGACGCCTTTCGGCAGCTTAATAACTCTGACAATAGGGCTGGCTACTCAGTCTATACGAACTTACTTATACATATACCTTTAGACTAGAGTCTATTCAACTAGAGAACTATAATGAGGCATCAAGGGTGCTGCTGTTCTGATTTCATTATTTTTAATGGATGTCCAAAAAGGAGGTTCTCAGTTCGACTGTATTTTTTTGGTTGTTACGCGATTAATCCGCCAAATATGAATTGTTTTTTTAGTGTAGAAACAGGTTTACGCTTGACCGGCAACTCGCGTAATCCTTTTATTGTTTGGTAGGTAATAAATACCTCAGATGTGGTCCCATATAAATTTTATTAAAATCGGTTCAGTACTTACTATGGTTTTTATAATAAAATAATTGGAAAAAATGTCATTTAAGTAAAAGAATTGCGTATTTTGAAGTCTGAAGTCTGAAAAAGGTTTTTTCAGTTTTTTTTTTTTTTTAACTATAATTATGGCCACGATAGTTCCCTTTTCGATATTCCGACATGAAAAATTAATAATGCTATTAGTTTTACAACATCGCTAAAGTACCCCCATTGTTGCAAAAGACTTCCTACAATCTTCCATCCATAATGTCAACATAATCTTTATTAGCAGGAACCATGGTAGATTAACTTCTATATAGGTAATATTAATTTTATTTATAGCATTCCGTGTCGGATGTTCTATAGCGGGGATGACGTCATACAGGTCATTATAGGCACGATATGTTCTATAGCGGGGATGACGTCATACAGGTCGTTTTAGGCACGATAGTTAGTCTAGAAATGTTAAAGATTACGCACACACATTACCGTATTATTAGACTGGCCAATGAACGTGACTACGTACTGTTTTGAAAGCGTATATAATTTGACTATTTGGCGATAATTTTAACCGACCTCCGAAAAGAAGGAGATTCTCAATTCGACTGTATGTTTTCTTTTTGTATGTTTGTTCAGCGATCACCCCGCCAATATTTTTGATGATTCTTTTGTTTTTAGTTTTTAAACTATAATTATCTAGAACTATTGCAACAATCGAGGAAGGTCAAGGTATAGGTTGAAAAGCTAAAACCTGACCTAATATATATTTTTGTATAACTATATTTGACTTGACTTCTTAGTTTGGTCGTCTCTGTGACTTAAGCGACTTAGGTCACTTCTGCTATGTGACTACATTTAAAATCAATTGTATTTATTTGACGTGTATTTCGGCAAATTATACATATTTGGAATGAAATGTAATTGATACTAAACACGACGAGGCCATTCATTTGAAACCCAAGGTCGCGCTTTTCATATTTCCTTTAAATTCATTTAATATCCTCTACCTAGAAGGTGACACATAAAATTTAGTGTGACGTCACATAGTTTACAGCCAGCGGAAATTTAAACAAGATGATTTATTTTATTTAATTTAAAAAAAAAAACTTTTTTTCTGTATTTTTTTTTTAATAAACGTTTTGTTTACTTTCTACTGATGGGAATACCGCAAACAGCCACTAAGTGGACTGGAGATTCAGACTAGTTCTAACCGGTATTTTTTTTAAATACATGGGAGGCCTATATCCAGAAGCGGACCATTCGGTGGACCCTTCGTGGCTCTTACCGAAAAAAATTAAAAATGTTACTTTAACCAACGTCTTAAATTATCTGTCTTCTTTCCGCAAGTTTCATTACGTGTTAGCGAGAAGTTGACAAAGTATGTTAAGCATTGCTTAAAGTTAAATAACGTTTTTAGGTTAGCCGCTTATGTCTGAAATGATGACGAAATACCGCAATAACCGTTATTTTAAGACTTATTAAACCGACTACCGACCGACCGACATACTAAGTCGGTATATAGTTGTAAGCGTCACTATAGTAGCAATATACTTCTGAATTGAAATAGACGAACAATTTCCCGAATAGTAAAAGTAAAATGTCTGAGAGTTCTCAATGATCTTGAAGATGTGTGAAGTCTGCCAACCCGCACTTGGCCAGCGTGGCAGACTATGGCCTAACCCTTCTCACAATGTGAAGATGGCCCGTTCCCAGCAGTGGGACAGTTTGTACAAACAGGGCTGATTAAAAAAAAAAGTAAAATGATAATACAATGATTTTCCATCACGTGGACGTAAAGTCTAAAACAAAATTCTGTTAAAAAAGTCTAAAACAGAATATGGTGTCCTGGGTCGACCGATACTTGTATAGCAACTAATACGAACTTGAAAGATCTTGATATATAGACTCTATGTCGCCGCGCTAAAGACTAATTTAGAAGTCTAGAGACGTCTATTTTGCCGCTTCGAATTATTTTGAAAATCAAAACTATTTTAATTGTGTAAGGGGTCTAATTAGATCTCATTGAGCTCGGACGTTTTTAAAGACTGACTACATCCCGTTGATACTTTATCAACGTGATAATAGTATAATCTCGATAGTTGAAAAACGATATTCAAGCATATTATATTTGTGTAACTACTCCATAGAGATTGGAGAATCATGCAATAGCAATGAAAGTGATCGATCACGATTTTCTAAACAAACATGCTGACGAATCCTTTTATAAATATGAAGAATATTGTGTAATCCGGCTATTTGTGAAATCATACTGCAAATAACGATGTGGCACGAGGAGATCGCTATGTGGTGGTTACGCATCCTAGATGCAATTGCATAATTGTTAGCTTAGAAAGTGATGTTGCTAGAAATACAATGGAAAATTTACCTAAGCTCAGATTTTTATAGTCAAGAAAGGCTACATCTATATGCTAGGCATAAACCACTGGTCACTTGATGTTAAATGACTGTAATTTAAGATTGCAATCATACGTATTCTAGAGTGGTAACTGACTCGTTTAAGTTAAAAAAGTCGTTTAATTCAATAAAATTTCATCTATTTGAGATATTAATCCATAGATAACATTATCAACTAAAACATCTTCAAATATGCGTATGCTTTTTTTCTAATTCTTTTGGAACTCACCGTCAGATTTTCAACTTAATTTATTATTAGATTTTGCAAGCCTGGCTATGCACCACGATGTTTCCCTTCACACACAGACAACTCGAAACACATTGTTGGGTCCACGCCCTCCGGTACCTACTGAAGATCAACGACCAGCTACCAATATCTTCTTATATTTTGTCAAGATCAATCTAAATACCAGATTCATTTCATTCTTTATAAACATAATTTATTTCTCCTGCAGTAAAATAATAATATACACTTAAATTGAATTTATAATTTTAGTTTGTGTTCTAAAAATATATATATATATATATATATATATATATGTATATATATGTATATTCTATCAGCCATCTAATTCCATAGTACAAGGTTTGCTTAGTTTGGGCTAGATGGTGTTGTGTGAAATGTCCACAAATATTTAATTTAAAAAAAATAAATTAAAAACCGTACTCAGCGATATCGATCCACATTCCTGTTGCGTACTGCACAAGAATGGAATTCGTTGCCGCCATCTCTGTTTCCTGAGACCTACAATGTTGGAATTTTCAAGGCTAGAGTGAATAGATATCTTCTAGATCGACGAGCTCCATCCTCGGCCACACCGTCGCTTAACATCAGGCGAGTTGGTGGTCAATCGTAGATCTATAGTGTATAAAAAAAAAAAAAAAAAAAAAACTGAATGCCCAAGCCCAAAAAGTAACACTTCATCCTTATTCTCCGCAACCATTCCGAACTCTCCGGGCATTCAGAGAATTAACGACTTATACGGAAATACTCTCCGTCAGTGTAGTGCATCAAAAATATTTAAATTTAACTCGTGCGGCGCGAACGAGGACAAAAATACACGGGGGCATTTCCTCCAGGACTCACAATATAGACGACGCCCTGCATTATACTGCACGTGGGAAGTGAAACAGTGAGACATTTGAAGAAGTTTGTGACGTTAAATACTCCGTGGAAGAACTCTGAGATGGACCTGATCGAAACGGTGCGGCTGCAGGTGAGGGAACGGACGATGGACGTGTTGAAAGTGAAAAGTATTGTAAAGATATTAACGGAAGTAAGCTTCATGCACACAATACAGGAAGTTAAAAATACAAGAGATGTTTTTAAGATAAACTATTGAAATCAATTTGCGTTACTTATAAAGCATAGCTTATTATAAACAATATATATAATAAATTAATATATAGACATCTATATAAATAAATTTAAGTTATATATTTTGCTTTAGCCGCAAGTAAAGTTAAACTAAGCGAAAAATCAAAGTTCCAGTTTATATTCTGTGCAAAATTATTTTGAATAATTATAGTTTATCAAAATTTAAATATCCGACTGCAATTCGTTTACTTGGATGATCTATTTTTCCAGTTATTTTGTTATAAAATATAACCACCCCTGAACTATGACCTCTATCATCAAAATCAATGCATAATTGGCAAAGTAATCGCTGAACATACAAAAAATAAAAAATACAGTTGAATTGAGAATCTCCTCCTCCATTTTGGAAGTCGTTTACAAATTCAGTCGACCACAGTCTTGTAACAGCTGTATTAGTGTTTATAAAAGTAAAATTGTGTTTTTCTGCTCATGCTGTTTTGCTCGATGAATATTTATGAGAACTTTAGTAATGCATATTTAATACAACAGAATGTGCTACGGAATGTCATGAATTTTGCATAAATACCGTGTGAGGTTGTTTACCAAATGACGCCGATTCAATACAATTCTTCACCGGAATTGAATATCGTGAAGTCAGAAGTATGTGAAATATAAAATTTAAGATGTTTCGGTATATTGCGTGTGAATATTTCTAAATAATGAATATTCATTATATCTAAACATTTGTATATTCTGACCTTGACAGAATACCTTGCCTTTGCTAGTGCAAAACAGTGCACGAAGTAAACAGAAGATAAGACGAATTTAGACCGAGATAATAGTAAAAGTATCTCAAGGATTCCAAATATTCTCTTTGTGTTTTACTTTTTACTTTTTATTTGTACTAATTTATCTTGCAAATTTACATATACGTCTTTTGGGCACAGGCTTCTCTGTATGTCTTCCAGATTAGTTATTACTTTATCGTTTATAAAATTTGTTACTTTATCACCCTAAATATTTTCATGTAAGATATGTACATAAACACTAATAGTCACTTAGATAATAATAATAAATAAATTTTGGTGGATATTTCACACAACATCATCTAACCAGCCAAAACTAAGCAGAGCTTGTACTATGGAAACAAGATGGCTGATGGAATACATATATACTTTTTTTTTATAAATACACGCTTTTGATACATACTACATAGTAACACCCAAACACAGAACAAACATCCATACTCATCAAAGAAATGTTTACCCTGGGTGGGCATCGAACCCATGACCTACAGCTTAGCAGGCAGACATTCTACCAACTGAGCTGAGAGGTTAATTAATATAAAAATAGGTACCATCAAACAAGTTTGTAGTCAAACGTAGATTAATTTCGTGTTAAAAAAAAATCTTTATTATGATAAGATAAAGGTCTTAATAAATACTGGTAATAGCTCAGTAATTAAAAGCTATCCATAGTTCATTCGTTTCTGCACTTCTTCTCTATATAAACTTCAACTCTGCCAAATCTACTACTGGACAACACTACTACTGGAAAAGGGTGCATTTTTTTGCGGACACAATATTCTTACAAAAGGCCTAAGTTTTTGCTTATTTATAAATATATATATATATATATATATATATGCAAATTATTCGCAATGGTGTTATAATATTGATTTAGATATATAAGTAATATCGTCTCCGATGACAACCTTCGCAGGGACATGTAAGAATTTGGCACTGTGCCATAGAATGAGGTTCAGCAAAGTTATTAAATACCCTTGAAATGCCAGGGCAGCCGCTGTTGTCGCTTTCAAGCCATTATTAATTACTTTATCATAGACATTCTAAATTTGACACATTTGACATTAACAAGCAAAAATAAAGAAATTGAATTTGAAATTAATAATAATGGAGTTCTCAGACTATACTTGATGTTGGTCAGAAACTTTCTTATGTACAAGATAGGTATAAGCTAAGATTTGATATCCATAATTATCTATTTACTTGCTGTCTTAAGTTGAAATGTGATTCTCTCCTTTATTTCAATGTTTTTTTTTTTTAATGTAGAAATAGGTAATAGGTTATGTTACTTTTCGGGTACTGTAAACATACGTATTTCTGTTGGAATATATGTCATGACTCTTTTTCTGTAACACGTAATCGAGAAAAGATAGTCCCGGCTGTACCCGCTGGCTCACATGGCGGGGGCACGGCCGTGCCCCCAGATGGTATCAATATCAAAATATAGTTTGTGTCCCTAAAGCTTCGATGACACTGGGCTAGTTTACTAGCTGCTAGTCGGCGAGTTTAAAGCTAGCGAGTGAACGAGTGCGAGTGTCGATGACACAATGAAAAGCAGATTGTAAAAAAGCTCAATGACACGGAGCGAGTTTACAAGCTGCTCGCGAACTCGCTGGCTTGTAGCTTGTAAACTAGCCCAGTGCCATCGAGGCTTCAGAGTTAAAAAAAGAAAAAGAAAAAAAAAACACTATTATTATTAACGGGATATTGACCATGGGTCGCGTTGATTTTGAGCTCGCGAACCACGGTAAATATCCCGTTAATAATAATACCTAGTGTTTTAATGAATGACCGTGATAGTTTAAAAAAGAAAAAAAAAAAAAACTGTTTAGATTGTAGCAATCGCAATTAAATTGAACCTTATTGAGTACTTCCCAATGACTACAATAACGAAATTTGGTATATATCAAGTATTCCAAGTACAAACCCGAAAATGTGTCAAATTGTAGTTGTACGAGAAACTCGCACTTGGGGAGATAACAAATGGCTAATTTTAAAGTTCTCATGTAACAGAGAGCTTCTCGTTTGAAAACATTGAGTACGGGACAGGAAGTAAAATTTACATTTGGATCGAAACTGTTTTGATTCCAAATGCGTTATGAAAGTGAGAAAACATTGATTTATAAAAGCTTTCAGATGGCCGAAACGTACGAGTATGTATGTCGTAACAGTTCAGTAGTCCATAGAGAATGGGATGTACTGTACAGATGTTTCTGGTATGTCGGAAGACTGGTCCTGCGGTTTCACACAGTAGGCACAGTAGTCCTGAAAATGGATGATGACTATGATGATAGATAAGATATCGTTTTTTTTTTTTTTTAAATGTAACTAACAGACAAAGAGATAGTTATTTTAAAAGCTTTTATTCTACTTGCCCTGATAGTATGTTAGTATGGGAAAAATCTTGCGAGTTAAATTAGAACCACTTCCTGTCGTTAGATTAGGTTGAAATTTGGTTTACTTGCGTAACTTCGGTGACAATGCAATAATATGTAGTACCGTGAAGCTGGTCTCAAGATGGCGCCGGAAGGTGGCTATCGGAACTCCTAAACTAAACGAGATAAAACCATCAAGTTATGACTCGTTTGAATACTCTTGACAAGCACTCTTTTTTAGTCTAGTAAATAAAATATTAATTTAAAAAAAACACAAGCTTTTATTTAAATGCTCTAAAACGAAGAAAATAAATTTTATATTGATATACATAAAAGCTTGTTTTTAAATATTTTTTTTTAAATTAATATTTTATTACTTTTATAAGTCAGAATTCTGTAATCTTGATTATTTTATATACCTATATGCGTATTCCTTTTTAGACTACAAATACGGTTAAATAGGCTTATATCTGTCCGCATATTGTTTAGATTTTATTTCTTCAGATACTTTGCGTCGAGTTATTTGATTTGATTGTGATAATATTAGTTGTCTCATTAATTATTTCTTATATTTGTTTATCTTCTATAGTGATACAGATGTATCATGCTCGCCTAACAGTCGTGCTACGATGTAGAGACACCAAATTGAGTCGCCCACATGCGTCCAGTCCCGAGTAAGTAATTTGTTTACCGCTGCCGCATTGCAGTCACGTAGTTTTGTTGAATGTCCAATTTAGAGGCCTTTAGATAGCCTAGAAACGGATTAAGTCCTATAGATCTCGGTGACCTTTTAGACGTTTTAGCCTTTAAATTTTCCCATTGCAGGGCAAAGGCCTCCCTCCCCTCCTTCCACTCTTCCCGGTCCTGGGCTAGATTCATCATTAAAAAATATACTCACATCGATTTCAGAATACCTTATATTGTGAAATTCGCAGCTTTATTACATATTGTTTGCCGCCGTCTCTGTTTCCGGAAAATTACAATGAATTTGGAATTTTGATTGCTACAGTGAATAGATATGTTCTAGATTGAGCTCCGCCTCGGCCATACCGTCGCTTGTGATTAAACGAGTTGGTGGTCAGTCGTAGCTCTAACATAAAATAAGTTATACCTAGTTAGAAAAACATAACCCTCTTACTTACGCAGTCGGGTAAAAACACGTACGAAACGCTTCAGTTCCACTTTTATTTACACGACCTGCGCGTAAAGTTTGTGACGTGATTCCCAAATGGGGTTTTCCCGATATGCACTTGTAATTTGAGTAACTTTAAAGCACGAATGATTCGATTTCGTCTGGACAATGTCGCACTATTGTGGACTGGAACATTCGATAAAAAATTTGGCAAGGTCAAACGCAAGCCTATTCATGAATAAGAAAACGTTAAATTATGTTAATCGTCCAAAAAATGTTGTTCAATAAATACTATTTTTTATGTAATATAGATCTACGATTGACCACTAACTCGCCTGATGTTAAGCGACGGTGTGGCCGAGGTTGGAGCTCGTCGATCTAGAAGATATATCTATTCACTGTAGCCCTGAAAATTCCAGGTCTCAGGAAACAGAGAATTTAGCTATAAATAGCTTTTTTACGCAAGACAGATCTACGATTGACCACCAAGTAGTCTGATGTTAGGCGACGGGTGGCCGAGATTGGAGCTCGTCGATCTAAAAGATCTATTTATTCTAGCCTTGAAATTTCTAAGATTGTGGTTCTCATTAGAGAACTTCAATTTAAATCTACTCGTAATAAATGATATCAACAACGTATGCCCATGCGTCGGCTCATTCATTGAAAAAAAACATCAACACAAATAGAGTGGAATGAAAAAAAAAACCGCCGTGAACAATAAAAGCACGTGGGAATGTGTGTATTATGACGGGTGTCATGACACTGACACAGTTGGCAGTTTGTGTGTCGTCGCGAAAATAACCCGAGATGTGTCCGCAGCTTCCCCTAACTCCCGTGATGTAAGAAATGTTGTAGATCTAGTCAGTGTCGTCTTGATTGCCGGATATGAAAATATATTTATTCATATATTTATTTAATTGATCTCCATACCACGGTTGCCTGGAAGAGATCGCTTTTAGCGATAAGGCCGCCTGTTGTCACACTAGTTTTGTAAGTTCTCTGTAAAATTGTATCTTTAATGGTGTACGAGTACAATAAAGAGTTTGTTTTGTCTATCTATCTATTTTGTGAGTAATATTTCAATGTACATACATACTTTTTAATATTTTACTGTCTACTTGAAAAAGGAAAGTTCGTTTCGAATCGACGTCCTTAATTATGCTGGTTTTTAGGGATCCATAGTAAACAAGAAACCCTTATAGTTTCGCCATGTCCGTCTGTCCGTCCGCGGCTTTGCTCAAAAACTGTAAGTACTAGAAAGATTTGATAGATATGCATATTTTTAATTTGACAATATTAATTACCACAACCCGCACTTGGCCAGCGAGGTAGACTATGGCCTAACCCTTCTCATAATGAGAAGATGGCCCGCGCCCAGCAGTGGGACAGTTTGTACAAACAGGGCTGATAAAAAAAAAACACAGACTCACAGGGTCCGTGCCTTTTATAAACCTATAATATGTATTTTTAACTACTTACATATTTTTTTTAGTATGCAAGAGGAAGACATAATTAATACATTTATGGGGTAAACTCCCCCCTCCCCACCCCCACACACGTAAAGTGGGGATGAAATTATCTCATCTACCCCATCGTGTAGGGTTTCGTTGGATAGTTAATCAAAAAACATGTGGCGTGTTCGAAAACCATTTTCGATGTAGGAATTTGTTTGCGAAATATTAAGCTTTGAAGTGATAATTTTTGTTACTTTTTTAAACTTCTCTCTTGTTGTTTTTCTTCTCGTCGAGTTCAAATTAATTGTTAGGATTGATCCCCGCACCCTTCAGATTCATATCCAGTGAGCTATAATTATTTGGCACTACTCTATTAGTAAATGATTTATGGAACTGCTACGCCATGCCTTGACATTGACCGTACTACGCGACTCTACAATTGGATAACAATACGCTGATAATCTCGGTTTGCCATTATGTTCCACAATATTTCCGTCCTGTTCATGTATTTATGAAATATTTTCATATACAAATACTTTTATTTTCTCTGAAAGTATTTAAAACCTTAATATTGTCAAGTTTTCAATATTAAAAGAAAAGTAAAATACCCGACTGCAAAAGAGCGACTTTTGCAGTCTAACTTACGATTTCATCACGCTTGATATGCTGTTGAGTGTACATTTTTTTCTGAGAAAGTATGCGTAAAGTCGCTTTTAAAGGTTGTAAATGCGCATTCTATAGAATGATGCTGGTAAAATCACATATTTATCAAGAAAAAGTTCTTTAGAGTTTATGAAAAAAAGCGCATTTTTTTTGCGAAAGTTTTTTCATTAAAATTACAAAACAAGTTGCCTATGACACAGTGAAGACGAATCTAACTACACTTCGCATATCAAAATCGGTCAAGTCGTTTAGGCTGTAGGTAGATCATATAGAAACAATACATATATACAAACGTACATCCACTCGAAAAACAATCCTCCTTCTTGCGCAGTCGGGCAAAATGTTGTAAGTAGAATTATTTTTGTTCAGCAGTAAATATTCATGGGTGCATTCTTGCCTGTTATGGATACCAACATATACATAGGTACCTCTGTAATTTGCCTAAGGTGTTATTAATTTATAGTTCGCTAATAGTATTTTATATTTTTGTGTTAAATCTTAGGTAATTTATTAAAAAAAAAAACGATTTACAAGTAAAAATAATATAATATAATGAAGGTTGTCGACGATTTTTTTATAAGGGGCAAGTGCCTTTATTAACTACAACTAAACAATATACAAACTACACATACTTACCGATAACGACCGATACAAAGTATTACAATCGAAATGCTCAAACGCAGTACCAGTTGGCAGCGTACCCATCATACTGTCGCATTGCCATCTCAGCCATAAGAAGTCCACTGGACATAGGCCTCCCCCATGGCTTTCCAAAAAGACCGATTGGAAGCGGCTTGCATCCAGCGTCTTCTCCCGCCACTTGTATGAGGTCATCTCTCCATCTCGTGGCTGGTCTTCCTACGCTGCGCTTGCCGGTACGTGGTCTCCACTCGAGAACCTTTCGGCCCCATCGGCCATCAGTTCTACGTGCTATGTGCCCTGCCCACTGCCACTTCAATTTGCTAATCCGCTGTGCTATATAGGTGACTTTTGTACGTCTAAAACATGTGTAGGTAAATGTTATTTACTGTTGTAACTCTCGTATTCCTTATGGTATTTTCAATTATGTTTTATTCACTCTCCGTATTTTCCTCTAGTTATTTATATTGTATTCGTTAGTCATCATCATCTATAATTAACTTAGTTTAGTCCACAGTTGAACATGAAACATTTCTAAACACCATTGAGTTTCAATTATATTCTTTTTAGGGCTCCGCAGTCATCTGCGAGCCGTTATCCTTCTCCATCCGTAATTGATGAAGTTATCGCGTAACAAACATACTAAAAAGACATACAGTCGTATTAAGAAAGTCCTTCTTTTTGGAAGTCGGTTAAAAAGCCTTACAGTTACAGAAAACAAAAGCTTATTTGCAACCAGCTGCGCCCCACGGTTTCAAAATACGCGCCAACCCTAGAACCTTCCGAGACGAGGACAAGTTATTATATAATTTACATTTGTAACTAATGGTTAAACGAACTTATCTGTACGGGAAGTTCTATCACAATTTTACGAAGAACGTAGTCCGAAGAGATTAAAGATTATATCATTGAATATAATATAAGTAAATAAAGCACAGCGGATTAGCCAGTTGAAGTGGCAGTGGGCAGGGCTCATAGCGCGTAGAACTGATGGCCGATGGGGCCGAAAGGTTCTCGAGTGGAGACCACGTACCGGCAAGCGCAGCGTAGGAAGACCAGCCACGAGATGGACAGATGACCTCATACAAGTAGCGGAAGACGCTGGATGCAAGCCGCTTCCAATCGGTCTTTTTGGAAATCCATGGGGGAGGTCTATGTCCAGCAGTGGACTTCTTATGGCTGAGATGATGATGATGTTGAATATAAGTAAATAATAAATCTGTAATGTACTATTCCATACGTGCGAAGTACAAGGCAATATGTGACCTCTGCATATATGTCGACTCCATCTTACCTGTCTATAAATCTTGATATTTATCTAGCATCGCGGGAGTAACTTGCCCGGCCAAGTGGAACGAGATATCGCCTTGCGGACTGTGACCTACCTCTGTGCTTCCTTATTTATCTACTCGTGTCCCTTTGGCTTATCTCGAGAGGAGTTGGTTTAGATTTAGTTGGTGTGCGTTAGTGTGCGTGGGTCGAACTTTGTGAGAGCTAAGTATCTACATAATATATATTAAAAGACCTAAATACCCCAAACGCATGGGAACTGTTTTTGTACATATAAAACATACACAAATATACACTTTCATAATTATATGGAGCTAGATTTCTTGCTCAGTCGGGTTAAAAGTCTTCTTTGTTTTGCCCCCATTCCCAGTTCATCTGGGGTCGGGTCTCCTCGTTGCGCGGCGCCAGGATGTACGGTCCTGGGTTGTCGATACAGGCATGTCAAGACTTCACATCCTTTTCCATGTTATTCCACCAGGTGGCTATGGGTCATCCTCTACCTCTGGGTTTGTTGGGCATGTTCAATGCCTTTTTAACTACGTCATCTTAAATTTCATTTTAATTTCATCATCTCGTCTCATTATGTGGCCATACCATCTAAGTCTTGTTTCGGGTTAAAAGTGCCAACCAATAAATTAAACTATTTTGATTTCTGTTAGTTATGAATATGGTTACTGTTTTGGTGATAATCAAAGTAGGTACATATGTATTCACAGCGAATTCCAATGTTTAGGGTTCCGTAGTAACCTACGAACCTTTATAGTTTTGCCATGGTCGTCCGTCTGTCCGTCTGTCCACGGCTTAGCTCAAAGACGTTTCAGTTACTAGACAATTAATAGCTTTTTTTTTTATTATATAAAGAATTCGAGCACAACAGACTCCAGACTAATACATTATTTTTTTAGCTAACTTTACATTTTATAAACTAGAGTACAAGAGGAAGACGTTAATACTTAACTACTAACTGTTAATACTTAAGTAACATGCACATGCTTGCGTGTGTACGCCGAGCAGTCCAGCTCCCGCAAGCAGCACCCGTTCACGAGTTGACGCATGTGCCAGCCATCGCTCTCCTCAACCATATTTGAGGGAAGAGGGCGACCCGCCACACAACGCCGCCGCAAGAAGAAGCCTTTAAGCGAGCGTGAGTGCTCTGGGTACACACGCTTTCCTACTACTATTTAAGGGACAACATAAGAAATTTTTTTTTTTTACATCGTACACCGAAACTTCGCATTCAGGGCCTCCACTACCGTCGCGTTTCGATCTTAATTAGTAGCTTTAGACTTTTTAGCACTATGGGAACTTGGATTAGTCAATAAGATATTGGTGATTTTTGGCACCGTGGTCATTTTAGCACCTTGGTCATCCCAGCTTCTTGGTCATTACACCCCGAAAAGCTATAAAGTTGTAATTTATGATGGGTATACATATTTATCATGCTAAAAAATGGTAGAATAAAATATATTTTAGGATAAAGTGATTTGAGATTAAAAAAAATGTACAAAGATGAATATGATAGATAAAATATACGTATAGATTTTTATTTTTTGATGCGAGTTTGTGTTCAAGAATTTGTAGGTCTAATATGTGTCAATTTTGTCATAAGCCGATTCAATTTTAAAAATGTTGATATGCTATTACGTCAAATGAGCCCGTGGACTCAGAGATGGACTTGTGGGTCGAGCAAACCATGAAAGAAAACTGAAAATGGACCACCAAATCTGTAATAAGTATCTAGGCACTTTAGAATGTGCTTAGATTCAGATTGACGTCAAGGCATGACTAGATGACGTCAGTTGCTTTCTACGCTGTCGCAACAATAGTATCGAAAGTCTGAAATAATACTCAGAGCGGTTTTTGTGACTACTTTACCTGTGGTTATCTCGTGAATCTCGTGATCGAGAACATTCATCGTCCGATTACTCATTCTATTTAATTGTCTGTCATTTGTTATGTATATGTGGTTGTTTTTGGTGTGTTGTCTCACTAACTTTGTTTTTAATGTGTGTTTTTTTTAAATTAATTAACAATTATTTTTCCATCTGTTAATAATGCATTTGTTAACAATTTTTTCATTATTTGATTACCTGGTTGTGTTTATCAGTGAGGGTGATGACAAACGGTGATGATGATGATTAAATGTAGCCTATGTCCATCTCGAGGTTCTTAGCTATCACGTGACCAAATTCTATAACGATCGGTTCAGGCTGTTTGATCGTGAAAATTTATTTTTAGGGTTCCGTACCTCAAAATGAAAAAACGGAACCCTTATAGGATCACTTTTTTTTCTTAGAGAACATTTTCACTCGACACCATCTTGCCCCAAACCAAGCAGAGTTATCAGAGCTATGGAAATCAGATGGCTGATAGAATACATATTATTATATACTTTTTTGTTGTAAACAACTACGTATGATATATGTTAGCTTAGCAGAAATGTTTGGCCTGAGTGGGGATCGAAACCACAGCCTTCAGCTCAGAAGGCAGACGTACTACCACTGAGCCGAGAGACCTGTAAAATTTTCAAAAATTTACCTACAGAAAGGCAGAGAGTTTCTTTTGCTTTTTATAGTATTATTAGTAAAGATAAGGATTAGCTTTTTTATATATTAGAAAGATACTACCAACTCTTTTGATGTTAAGCGAGTTTTTATCTGCACTTCTGCACTATCAACTTCGAATTTCGTAGATTGCATCACACATATTCGTTTTCAGCAGTTTTGTATCTTTACCCGACTGCCGAAGCAGGGTAATGTTCTTAAGCGTATAACATAGATTTAACACAGTTTTTAGAGAAACGTTATAAGAGCCCGCCAAACATGTAATAGAGGGATACTTTTCTTCCTTCCTTTGCAATTCCTTGACAAGTCAATGATGAGCATTTGAGATATTGACATACCCTTAAATATTTGAATATGATATATTGCGTGTTATGTAAACGTATAAATCGAATGTTGCAGGTAGAAGAGCGCAAGCGAGCGATATGGGAGGCGTCGGTGTCCCGTCGCGAGGCGTTGTTACAGCGCGAGCGCGACCGCACCGAGCGGCTCGAGAGGCAGCGAGCGGCTCGCTCAGCGCCGCGGCCCGCGTTCGCATTCGGCTCGTCCACACCGAGGCTGCTCGAGCCGCTCGACTCGGGAGGATTCTTCTGGGCCGCGCGCAGGTATGTCATGTTACACTGATACGTCACGTGATACACTGTTACGCCACGTGTCACACTGTTACGTTACATGTTAGTGTTACGTCGCGTGTTACACTGCTACGTCACGTGATGCACTGTTACGCCACGTGTCACACTATTACGCAACGTGTCACAATGTTACGTTACATGTTATAGTGTTACGTAGCGTGTTACACTGCTACGTCACGTGGTACACTACTACGTTACGTGTTATACTGTTACGCCACGTGTTACAAAGTTACGCTACGTGTTACACTGTTACATCACGAATAATAATAATTGTCTATGGAAATAAACTGTAGCTCGATTCTGAACGCTGTCAAAATTCAATCGCAAATAGATGTGCAAATGTAGCCAAAGAGCCATTCGAATGTACTAGAGCTTTATTACTCGCCACACCATGCTCGTCATGTGGTCATGCCCAGCGATGGAGCGAGAACAAGAGCAGGGCATAGTGTGGGTTGCTGTAGCTTAAGTAACTTGTGGGTCTGCATATATATTGATTAAAGACGCAAAAAGTCTCTATTATCTACTTTATTTTCATATATTGACCATGTTTTTCAGCAAAAATCCTATGCGCTTGAACTTTGATAGGCTGTAGGAATTGGGCAATTTATACATAAGAAAATATCAAGGAAAACTTGATTTTTCAAAATGTAGTATTTTCGTAATAATAAAGTACAGTGCTTACGATAGATGAATGATGAATTCGATGAATGAATTGCACAAATGATATAGAGAGTGACAGTTTCATCACCTGCTTAAGCACTCGTGCACACATTGTTGATATTTTTATTGTTATAATTGTAAGATTTTCAATGATTTGTTGAAATCACAGAAATCGGTGATCAATGAAAGATCGAATTACAAATTTATCTTTAAGGCGATCTATTTTAATTCAATGCGATTGAATCTTGATAGTCACCACAATAAGATTGCAGAACTATCCACAGTTTCCTCTTTTCTGTGATTTTGAAACTATTTAAATTATCTTCCTACGTTACAATTTTTTTATGCTTTGCTTATTTTTGGTGATGGTTTTTAATTTCAAGAATTTTACTTGAAATCCCCAAGTGAATAATTTTGTGAATATTTTTATTTATGTTACTAATTTTGTTTTCCTTTTTTTTTCCACCCCCAGTACCAACCCCATAGATCAGATGAACTTTTTTGAATCACTGTAAGCTGGATTTTTTTTCACATATTTTTGTTATGTCCCAACTAATTTTTTTGTTGTATTTTGTACTGATTTGTTTGACTAATCAAGTAGATTTTTGTGTTGCAATTATTAGCTGCTGTATTTAGAAGCTAGTTAGTTTTTTATAGCGTTTTAATATTGCATGATCTGCCTGCTCCGTTGTACATTTGCTACTTACTTGCGTGTAGTGTTGATAACGTTATCATTGTATTATCTGTTATCGATTTGATAACGATGTTGTGCACGTGCTTTGACGGGAATATGCCAGTTTTATTCATCACCTTCAATAAAAAAAAACTGGCTGGTAGATTGCCCACAAAGTCAAAATCAAAGTCATTTATTAATAAATATATATAGATCTACAAGTCAAAATAAAATTGTATACCAATATTATCATAATATAAATTAATTATTACACTAAATTACCTAAGTATAGCTTCAAAATCGTAAAAAAAAAGGAAAAAGAAAAATAAAAGACTGGAATGCGGCAAGTCGATCCTCAGTTCTTTTGTCAAGTGCCAATTTATTATTTACGTAGGTGTAACACAGATTTGTTTCAAATGATGAAATCATTTCATTTAATGTTTTTATACTTTCCTTATATTCGAAATGACAAACAGAGTGTTTAACTCTGTTCTAGTGTAAGACCTATTTATGCACTCGAACTATTGGCACAGATAATACTAGCGCACGAGCGTAGCGAATTTAAAGGAAAACCTTAAATAAAACAATCTTGATTTCACATATTTTTAGGGTTCCGTAGGAACTACGAAGAACTCTTATAATTTCTCCATGTCCGTCTGTCTATCTGGCTGTCTATTTGTCCGTATGTCATAGTCATTTAACTCACAGACACCCTTACATAAACGAACGAACTTTTCAGTTCGTTTGCAAAGTAGTCTATAAATACTAATATTCGCCAAGTTTTTTTTTTTAGATTACAGCATTAGTTACGGAATCCATTTAGTTTCTAATTACGGAACCCGTTTAGTTTAGCATTATTTATATGCGTGTCTCGACACGGTGTTGGCCACTTATTTAATACTTTAGAGCCTCACCTACCTATCACAATAATTGGTTGCCACCCATTCTTAAATAGGTATACACGAAATATTAATAAATTACTTGTGATGATATTGCAGTTTATCAAAACCAACCATCGAAGGTGCGGCAATATCTGACAGTAACCATTTCGTGCATATTTTTATCTATCTTCAAATTAAAACCATTACTAAGTAACTATAAATTTGGAGTTAAAAATATGATAAATATCGTAAATTAATTATATTATTTTGATAGTGAGATAATAAAATAATTTTCCTGTAAAGTATTACGCATAATAGCTATTGTGTTTATTTATAGCACTTATAATAGTAGCTGTGCCTTGTGACTTCACCTGCGTAGCGATGAAAAACTGTGACGGTGACGATGATGATGAAAAGTATCTTATGTCCGTTTCCAGGTTCACATCTGTCTCTGTACCAAATTTCATAACGATTGGTTCACTTTTATAATATTAGTAAAGATAAGGATAGTAAGGGTAAAACTTATTTATAAGAATATCATAGCATCCGATAGACAAATATGGAAAGAGGGAAGAGAGGCCTTTGCTCAGCAATGGGAAGATGCGGACTAATATAACAATATAATATAATTATTCACTAAATTGAGCTTTTAATAAATGGTAGCACACCTAAAAATACACAAACATACCCATAGAATTCAAATGGAAATTAGGCCGCGTTTTTATTTTAGCAGGCAGCATTCTTGATGCGTATATTGCACTGGAACACGCTTCTATCATCTATGTTTTCTGAAGATTGTACAAATCTTGGAATTTTGGAGGCTAAAATGAATAGATTTCTTCTAAAACGTCGTGCTACATCGTCGCTTACCATCAGACAAATTGATGATCGCGTCGATCTTATTGTGTATTAAAAAAGCAATTTAGCGAAAACACTGGTAGATCGTGTTATGACGAGCTGTGCCAAATACGCATATCATTTGTTTTATTTGTTCATTAATTGTTCTACACCACAAATGGATATGCGCAATGATATTTTCAAACTATTTTTCTATTTATTTGATGCTATAGTGTAGCATTGAAATGAAACAAATTTTAACGGATTTTCTAGTCTCACCTGTGACAACAGACGCTACAAAATGTACGATACGTCAAGTCATAAAATTACATAATTTTATGACTAAAATTTAACTTTATGAAATAATTTTTAACGAATTTATCGCGTATATACATATATACGCGATAAATTCGTTAAAAATTATTTCGTTTCAATGACTTACAATCGCGAAAACCTTAAAAAACTTTATAGTGTAGCATGTCTGTATTTAAGGATTTTTGGGGCTACGTAAGTAAATCCAGCACGCGCCGCCTTGCCGCTGCTGACCGCTGAAAACAAAAATGCATCCTAAAATTATGTAGCTCTTCCCATATCTAATCTCATTATCCGAGGCAAATTTTCTTTTGAATAAATCAAATGCTTATCTGCAATAGTATGAAATTAAAATAAATTTTGACTACTAGTCTGGTAGTTATTTAATTTAAAAATAAAATACACTATTATTAGTAAATAGGTGTAACTAAATTTTCCACTTGTATATCTCTTTTATCAATATATTTATTAATATCTCCAGATAACAATTACAATTGATTTTTCACTGTAATTACAAAGAGATACGATCATAAATAATTAGATCACTCGGTCTATGTAGGTATATAAATTAAATAATTAAAAAAACTTACCTACGTCCAGTTTCATAAAAATATTTGACTTCTTCATTGACGCTTATTAGACAGGATCAGCAACTATTTCATTAATTGTCGATTAATAAACAATATAATCGAAAAAAAAACATATTAGTTTATTTATGGGATTGGGCGGGCCACGTGGCAAGGATGCATCCTGATCGATGGGCCAGGATCGTCACACAGTGGGTTCCTGATGGAAGACGTTGCGCTGGAAGGCCTAAAAAACGCTGGCGTGACGACCTTGAGGCATTTCGTGATGATTGGCAGGAGGCAGCGATGGACCGTGATTTATGGAAAGAAATGGGGGAGACCTTTGCTCAGGAGTGGGACAGTATAGGTTAAAAAAAAAAAAAAAAAATACATAAACATTATGTACAACAGGAAAAACAAAAATTTCTAGGGAAAATATAAATTAGACGTGTCTGTGGTAGAACAACTTTAAAGTCAACCATTACGTCATCTATTTATCAACTATTTTACGGCAATTATTGGCCTTGAAAAAAATATAGCTTTACCATTATATTAATTAGCAATTATCCATCGAAAATTGCTCGCCACTATCACGCCGCATTACTTCACGCGCTCCAAATTCCTGTTTATTTTTATCTTCTCAACTCTAACATTCCAATATGTAGAGTCTAGACCGGGCTGGCTCATTTAGGTCATACAGTGCTTGCTAGCGTTCTTGGTTCTTTAATAAGGGCAGGAAAACGAAACCTGAACTGGGTTTCGGCTCTATCTGTGTGTAAAATTATGCTTTAACCAAAAGAACTGCAATGCTAAAAACTCTTGCTTAGCCTGTAATAATGTTGTTTCTGTAAAACGATTGTTGGCAAGTGATTCTCTATTTGAAACAAAGAAATCAAAATCGGTTTAGTACTTCAATTATTTCTTGGATGCCCAATAAAAAGAGCAATAGTTTTAGGTGTGCGTAATAGATATTTGTTTCTGTAGCACATTTATGTGTATATGTATGATTTATGTGTATATGTGCGTATCGGTTTGGCTAATTTGAATGTGCGAAATGTCGCGGAATTCATCTGTACCTCTAGATAGAGTAGCCTAGCCTAGTCAAATAAAAATCTAATCTCTCGCTCGCATAAAAGAAAAACTTAACTACTAGCCTATTCCAGTAGATTCTAGATGGTACTAGAACCGGTCGAAGAGATGTTCAGTACATTTTAGTTTTTGTAATGGTTTTTAAATACTATTTATAATAAACCCTTTTTTTAAAATATATTTATAATACTATTTATAATGATACCATGATGACAGGCCTCGTGGTTCAGTGGCCTACCTTTATGGTATGTTTACCTTCGGAGCTGAAGGTCGTGGGTTCGATTCCCACCCAGGGCACACATTTCTGCTGAGCTTGGATGTTTATTCTGTTTCTGGGTGTTTCTATGTATCATATGTATGTATTTACAAAAAAATAGTATATAATTATGTATTCTATCAGCCATTTGGTTCCTATACTTTTGCTTAGTTTGGTTTGATGGTGTTGTGTGATAATATCCTCCAATATTTATCTATCTAATGATACCCTTGAAATGAAACAAATTTTAATGGATTTATCCCGTATCCTCCTCCTCATCCTCCTCTATTCGTTTGCTCACTGCTGAGCGTCGTGATGCTCCCGACTCTGGTGTGGCAGATGATGACAAATCTCTTTCCATCTCTGACGATCCTCAGCCTGATGTATTGCATCAGAGATTTTTGTGCCCAGATTTTGTGACACTTGGTCGGACCATCTTATTGGGCTGCGTCCGCTGGATCTTTTTCCTTCCACTTTACCGGTCATAATGAGTTTCTCCAGGTTGTCGTGGGGCTTTCGGGCATCCCGTATATTGTACATAATTTTATGACCTGACGTTTCGAACACTTTGCAGCGTCCGCTGGTCAGTTCATAAAAAAATATGTAAAATATACGCGATAAATCCGTTAAAATTTGTTTCATTTCAATGAGTCAATCGCAAAAACCTTAAAAAACACAATGATGTCATGTTTTAATAATATGATTTATCTATGATAACCTACACCTTGAATTAACTTTTATTTAATCTGTGACTCAAAGTTGTCACCATAGATAAAAAATGTAAACAAAGCATGAGTAGAGAAATAACATTAACTGAAATATGATTAAACTAATACTGCGAATGTGAGACATGCACATGATAACAATGTAACTGAAATAGTTTAACGAATCTATCACATTATCGCAACTCTTAAAACCATGTTATTAAAGTTCAAATTAGTTTGTTTTACTGCTGCGAATAATTTTCACAATGATTTGATAACACTTATTTTGATGGAATAGAGTTTGAAATAGCATGTTTTAAAGGTAATATAGCAGGGTTGCATGATACATAGTAATTAAAATGCGTGAATTTTTGCTGGTTTTATGTTGTGACCTTTACATGGACTCCCCTATTTTTAACCATATAATATCACTGATTAGGTACATTACAAAGTAAGAAATAAATTTGTTTATTTAGATAGGAGAAATAGTTAAAAAAGTTATATTCTGATATCACTTATACTGGCGACGGAGTAGTGAAAAGACATATATTTACCTATTCTTCAGCCAGTTTAAAAGAACTCACTTTCTAACATTCCTAACCAGTGATTTTATATGTTCAAAAATGTTGTGATGCCCGAGAGAGATAGCTGCGGGTTTTGAACCGATCCTTGATCCGGCGTGATCCGGTGTCCCTATAAATAAAAGTCGCTAACACCGCACCGGCCACGTTTGCGGTTTCCGCCTGTCGCGGCTAACGTAGTGTCAGTATGGACACTCTCCCTTTTAATGCTAGAAGTTGAGTACCTGCACGTTGCATAATCGTTCTAAACTAAAAACATTAAAAAAACGATTATATTTGTTTTTTTTTTGACATGTAATTGATTTTTTTGTTATAATTATAGTTTAAAAATTGAAACATCGACTTAAAAATGTGCAACTTTGTTTTATAAACCGAACTACTGTAAGAAAAATAATTGTTCAAACCGGTTTATAAATAACGGAGTTATTAGGTTAAAAACATTACAAAAAAACACAACTGAATCGTTAGCCTCGCTTCTTTCTGAAGTCGGTAAAAATAAGAAAATAAGAATCCATCTAGTTGAGTGTGTTTTAACGGAAGCCAAATCCTACGTCAATCATTTAATCTGCCTATTCTCGCCATATGTTAATTACATAATTATTATTTTTATTCCCAAAACCTAATAAATTCACGCCTGTTTCCTTTACGAGACCAGCAGAACCCCAATAGTCAGGAAGTTTCCGATACGCTACATATTTTCTCGACATTTTCTATACACTTTATGTAGAGCGATAACATAAGAATATTAGGAGGATTTGTCTGTCTTTTTTACACTCTACAAAAAAAATGAGAAAATTTTATCACGACACGCAATCTTATACTTGCATGAAGCCGTTGCACGGTATAATTGACGGCTGTTAGAAGAATACAAGATGTACAATTTTTGGCATTTTTAGTGACACCTTAAGTTTATAGTCTTCAATAACGCCAAATCCTACAACTGAATTTTACATTACATACGCTAGAGAAGAAATTTAGCTGACACATTCTTATTTGTTTGTATTAGTTCGACGTCCAAGACACGGTCTCATTTATCTGTCGTCATTATCCAGTACCTTATTCCTCTACTGAGAAGAAATCTATTACTATTAACATTTAATTACTATAACTATTAATACTATTAACCAATATCATTAACCACGGTTCTGTATTAGGTTCTTCTGAAAAAAAGACTTCGTTTTTTGGTGAGGCTATACAAATTACTTTTCTCTTCCGAAACGCCCTTACTGTCTATAGTGGGTCCGGTAGACGATGACGTCACCTTCCTTCCTATAATTATGTAGCGCCATTGTCTGCCAACACAATCGAAGGCAATTTGTCAATCGAAATTTTGAAGAAAACAATTATGCAAGCCGGGGGTCGATGACTTTTCCATAATGAATATATATTAAACGCTTAAATACTACTAACTGTATTATCGTGTTTTTTTTTTTTTTTTTTTTTGCGATTAGACCTTATCCGTGTTAAAATTATTATTTGTCTTACAGAAAACCGTTACTCAGATTTGATCATTTCGAGACATTGTTTTCATTCTCATTATTAACAGACTTCAAAAAAGAAGGAGGTTCTCAATTCGCTTGTATTTTTTTCTTTTGTTAACTCATAACTACGTCAATTATTTGGAATTGTTTTTTTTTTTTATGAATGAATATATATATATATGTATATGTACTATCAGACTGGTCCCGTAGAAGTTCCACCGAAATTAATGTAGTACTTTGGTTTTTGAACCGAATAAATGGAAAAATTGTCGTGCAAGTAAATGAAATCGAATATTTTGAAGTCGGATGTTTCGTTTTTTTAACTATATTAATTACTGTAACTATTAACTTAAAAGCTATAATGGCACACAACTTTCTCTCAATCAGCTAAATAATAAATGGAAAGATAATAATAATAACCTGCGATGTGTGCTTCGCATCCAACCATATTAATATTATTAACTGTATAGTTGTGGAGCTGGGTTTAAAAGTTTAGCAAGAGTTTTGACTGTCAAAAATCAAAATGAACCAACTTACCAACCAATCGGTGACTTCAAATCGTGAGTGTCCATGCTAGTTCCCAAATTTGTTTAATATCGAGCTAGTTGTATTGCTTAATTTTATTTAAAAAAAAAAAAAGTGAAATAAGAGCGCTGTACCTATTCGGTTTTTAAGATTAAGAGCCATGAAAAGGTCTCGATTTTTATATCTTCATTTTTGCCACCTAAAGGTTACTCGGAAGTGATTTTTGATTTTTACGTTATTTTTTTTACAGCGATGCAAAGTTGGCTTACGCCGTTTTCATCTTACTTTTCATGCAATTAAAAGTTTGACACAAAAGCGACTGTTAAAATATCACAATTCAAAGTAGAATAATTTTTACTTTTGTTTTGCACTCTTAATTGCATATAAATCAAGATAAAAATTAACACGAGCTAATTTCGTATCGCTGTAAGAGATGCTTACTAATCCTGCTGGTCAAATTGGAAATAAAAGTAATAGTTTATATCACGATTTTAAGCTATTATCAGTTAAAACTCTTGTATAGTATCGGTACCGAAGCCCGGCTGCGTATTTACAATTCGCGCTCGGTGTAACGTATGCACGTGTTGCGTGTTCCAGGGCGGCATCAACGACCAATGTGATGTTTGCTTCTGCGCCGCTCACGAGGCGAGCCTCTGCACTACAGCTGGACTCTTCAGACACTGACAACAAAGGTAATATACTAGCTGCGCCCCGCGGTGTCACCCGCGTACTGATGAGAAACGGTGATGATGATGTTGATGAAATATATCCTATGTTCTGCTCCAGGTCCTAAAGGATCTCTGATAAATTTCATAACGATTAGTGCAGCCGTTTAGCCAGGTGAAGTTAACAAAGTTAGTGAAGAGCTAACAGACAGACAGACAGACGACAGACATAGTTACTTTCGCTTTTATAATTTTACTTAGGATTATGTCAAAATCTTCATCATCATCTCAGCTACGAGGAGACCACTGCTCGCCATAGGCCTCTGGATTTATCTCAGCGGTATTTGTTTTTGTGTTTCTGTTATACGCTAAATCAACTTAATTAATATGTACTGCATATAGAGATACATTGATACTAACTCGCTTATTAGTACAATAATCGACACTATCCATACTGGCTGTACGAATCAACGTATCGTTGGTATCGACGGTATCAAAAAAGTCCAGACTTGCAGCTCAAACCGTATGTCTATACCTTCTCATGTTCCCGCAGGTTTTCTTTAACTATTTATTAATATTGTTATGTATGAAGTATCGTCAAAAGCGTCTTGATCGTCTGCTCATTCGCTGGTTATAAGCAATGCAACATTGTATAAAATTCAATATGTTGCCCTCTAGATAGCATGAAGTTATAATTCCGCAATTTGATAGTACTAGCACAGATTAGGTGTCCTATTAGCTCGATACCTTTCAAAACACATTATCTAAAACCTTCTATTGTTTGAATTTCAACATACTTAATCTAATCTCGTTAAAATAAAGTTAAGTTAAAGTTAAAGTAACTTTAACTCAAATATAACGACGCGTGCGCGTGAAATGCTTTCTCGTTAACTAACCGTTGGCGTCGTTGTAACGGGGTAACGTATTCTACGCACGGCTCATGCCATCTTTGAGTCCTTGAAAGTTTGAAGGTCAGTAAACTAGGTGGTACATGGCACGTCCTTGGTTTAGTGCCCAGTGTGCGGTGACCACGCGTTTTGTCTTGCCTCGGTTTCTTGGCAGACAAAAGTTACGTAGTTTTACATTGAAATGAAACAACTTTTGATGGGTTTAACGCGTATATTTTACATAATTTTGAGACGTTACTTTTCAAACCCTTTGCAGCGTCTAATCGTCAGGTCTTATATTTTATGAAAATCTAGGTAGCATTAGCCAGCTGCATCCCGCGGTTTTACCCGCGTAATGATGAAAAATGATGGTGACGGTGAACGGTGATGATTTTGATAACATATTGTACCAAATTTCATAACAATCGGTCAGCCGCTAGGACGTGAAAAAGTAACAAATATACCGACAGATAGACAGAATTACTTTCGCTTTTAGAATATATACGAAAAATCTGTTAAAAATTAGTTGTTATAAGTTTGACCAAAATGTTTTTGTTTGATAAAGAATTTGATCGAGAGTGTTTTTAACTACGCTTAGCGGATTCATCTAAATCGGTGCAGCCGTTTTGTATGTCGGTTTTTTAAAGTTTTCTAAACTTGTGTCTAGTGCCTCACGCGTGGTCACCCCAGTGCCCGGTGGCCAAACGTTCTGAATCAGTGGTTAGGTATTCGTGCACTAGAATGTACACTGCGTAATGAATACGTACAGTGGTGTGCCTAGGTCTAGGTGTTTGGCCCGCAGTTACTGGTACGTTTAATTGCGCAGTCTGCCATACACCGCACTACTAATTTTTGTTTTTATATTACGTAATTAAATAAAATTGTTCGATTTAAAACTAAATAATTTCAAAAAGACCTGGTGAAAACTTTTGTTCTACAGTATTCTAAAACACTAGTTTTTTTTTTTTTTTTTATGAAAAAAATTATTGTGATTCCGTTTTGATAGTGCTGTATTTTTAAACTTTTTGCCATGGTAGGAATATCATCCAACATATCTGGCAATGTTCTTAAGGTTACTTTAAGATATTAGTCTATTTGCGGATTTAAATTAAATTTTCTATGTGTAATATCAACCTTGTGTAGGTATATGATAATAGTGAATATTAATAATGTATTGGTTTTCTAACGAAACATCTTTCCCAATGCTGCCAACGAAGGGGTGATGTTCTCCAGTCTGTGTAAGTTTTAATATAGTATTAAATAAATTATATGTTTTTTCATACAACAGGAGATGACTGTTTTTCACCCTATCCGGTTTTTTTTTTTTTTTTATATGTTTGGAATTATAAATGGTAATGCTTTTACGGTTTTCTTAATTAAAAAAATATAACTTTTAATTGATTAACTTCGGAATTATAACGTAATTTGGAAAAACCGTAAGCAAACCGTAGAGATATTTATAATTTCAATGAAATTAAAAAGAAATCATTTCGATGATTCCTTTGATGATGGATGATTTTCGATGATTGGATAATAATATTGTATGGGTTGAAAACAGCGGTTCTATCTTCGTATAAATGAACAAATGCCCGAAAATATTTCTCTTAAAAATAAATTTATTGCAGAGGATAAAAACAAAACAAAATGTTTATGTTGAATGTGTAAGTATGAATGTTAAAAAATCTAGCGTAGATCTTAAAACGAGGCATATTCAGTTACATGAAATACTGGGCGTAAATACTTCATTCAATTTTTCATTAAGTATGTTTAAAACGAGTATCATTCGAAATAATGCATGTCTTATCTATCACCAAGGTCTTTCAGTACACCGGGTGTCAAAGACCTCGATATTGAATTTCTTCTTGTTACGTAAACATCGTACAAATACGTCATAGACGGTTCAAAAACACCTGCGGCTGCGTGTGCTCTGCAAATACGTGTTTTTATCGGAATTATTTAAATAGTACAGAAAATTTGTTACGAAAATTGTTTAATCAGAATTCATATTAACATACTCGTATTTAGTGCAAAACATCCACAAGACGCTTCAATGCAAAAGGACAATTTAATATGTAAATTTAACTCGCTTGTCTAAGCCTGCATGTCCGGCTATACGAGTTTGCCGCTAAAGCAGCTGATTGCTATCCCTTGAAATAAAAGTTCTGTCGTTTGGTTATTTCTGTTAATAAATGTTACGGACGTATCAAGATTACTTCCGGACGAACGCGCCCTCGCTTCGGATTAAATAGATAAGTAATGTGTTAAGTCACCGTCTAATCCGCATTTTATTGAGAATTCTAGGAAAACCTAATACATACTCTCGGTTAAAACTGCTGAAGAACTGTCCGTATATACAGCTACTAGTATTATTTCTCCCTTGTAACGGTGTAAACGCCGACACCGACCTGCGGCCGGCGCCGCGCTGTCTACGTGGGACTGCACCGTAAAAGGATCTTATCGATCATATTGTGTATGTAATCTAAGTGTCATCGAAATAATATCTGTAAGGCAAGCGAGCATTGTTATCCTTGTCCATCTTCTAGGTGGGTATTCGAATAATTTACAAAACATTATGAAGCTCTCAGTATTCAACGGACAACATCCCTCATTAAGGTTACAAGGGTAAAGCGATGCGTAATGCATCTCCAGTTACCGGATTGCGCTTGTCCATTGGATGTGCGTTATATCGTCACACGACGCCTCAACTGACCCAGTGTCATCTGGCATGCTACAAACATTTTATATGAATAATGTCATAACACACCGACTTCAATGTAACTTTCCGCCGTCACCTTTCCAGACGAGCCAGACAGGCAGCCGATGCCGGCCATGTGGTCGTCAGTAGCGCGCCGGCGCACCGACCTGGTGCCGACCCTCCCCGCGCCGCGCGCTCCAGGTAGGGCGTACTCCATGACGCGCCTGGACCGGCTGCCGCACTCGCCTGCCCATCATCACAACACGCGTAAGGATATCCCGTCAGTTCTGTACCAGGATGGCTTGGGGCAGGCTTCTTGTCTCTAACATGCAGCTTCAAAACGGCAAAAAAAGTGGAATCGTGACGCTTTCCGCAGGTTTGGTGCTTATGACAGCGTTTGGCGCTTCTTGACAGAGTTTGGTGCTTCTTGACAGCGTTTGGTGCTTCTTGACACCGTTCGGTGCTTCTTGACAGCGTTTGGGTGACTTTGGACGAATGGTGCTCAATATATCTGACTTTGACAAACACTGACGTTGAACAGTTACATGGTGATGTTTTAATGCTATCAAAATCTCCGTATGGAGACTAGTAAAGATTCTTCTCTCCAACTTGACTCTGACAGACAATAGTTTACGCACGGATGTGGTCATTAATTCTGGACACGCTGACGGCTTCAAGTAGGGCTTTCGTCGTACCGTGACTGGCGAATAGCTTACTTTATTTTTACTATGCAGAATCAAAAAAGATTATCGAGTGCTGCAATTTCTCGCTCTTCATGTGTCTGATATATCATTATTCGCCTTGAATCTTTAATTTGGCACTTTATACCTAGAACATGCAGTTTTCTATCACTTAAACGATAAGTTTATGACTATCGTTGGCTAAATGTCAGTATGATTGAGTTTGTATAATATTTAAGGTGATTTAATTTCCTAAACTTATTGTTTTAGTTCCTCCTGTACATAATATGTTTCCTGGCAATAATTCAGTGTATAAATAACGATGACTAATCGGGCTTAACCTCTGTCCTGTGTTTTGTGTTATATTTGTAAGCTATCGGTTCAATACTCAATGAGTTTTAATAGGATTAACTGCGGATCATATCGTTTCATTTCTTATTAGCATATTCATGTTTCGTTCCTTATTCTTCTTGGTATAAATTATTTACTACATTCGATATAAATACTTCACACAAACGTCCAGTTTGATAATTGTTTGTATTAACTGTCTCATCTGATAAAATATTGGTGTTTGGAACTATTTTGTAATCGTGTCCATAAAATTTTGCTATCTTATGAAAATTTGGAACTTCAAAAGACAAACAAAATTAGTTACTTCTCTATATGTAAACATTTTGGATGCTGCGTTTCCGTACAATGTGATAGCGACGATGTACATCATCATGTTATCTTTCTTTCTAAATTCATACTCACCGACTTTGGATCATCAATTTACATCATTTTGAATTACATTTATCGCCCAATTGGCAACTAAGGTAACATGTATAACTGTATTACTGGTCTAGCAAATCGTATCCATGGTGTGGGCATACTATCTACTTAAGTTACATGGTAAGTGGGAACTTTTTGCTTAAATCTCTCTTTGCTTGCCGCTGAAGAAGGCACTTGGTAATATTTGTAAGCACTTTACTAACTTATAGCTTACGTGTTATAGAACTTTCAAAAATACTTATTTGAATTCATGCTGCATGTCAGTGTACCAGGCAAGCGTGATTCATTGTAGACGCAAACATCGATCGAGTTTGCAGTCAAAAGCGAGCTTATTCAAATAGCATATATTTACGTAAATTTTACATTTGCTGAATAAACTAAAAAATTCCAAAGCCTAACTCTTATATTGATCATATTTATTGATAGCTTTATCTTGCTGACTAATTTCACAATTTTGATGAAACAATAAAGATTAATGAATTAAAAAAACATCACATATTCTTAAATTCAACAGAAGAAAACTTTTCTTTTTACAACAAAAAAAATTG
The DNA here is from genome assembly GCA_947563715.1 of Lycia hirtaria. NCBI lineage: Eukaryota > Metazoa > Arthropoda > Insecta > Lepidoptera > Geometridae > Lycia > Lycia hirtaria. The sequence goes on along the minus strand of OX387380.1, from coordinate 23,392,325 downwards.
TACCTACTATTCTAACCTATATAATATGTTTGTCGTGTAACACACCGCTTACCGTCCGCCACCGTGACTAACAGAGACGCGCAGCGGCGAGACGACGCCGTCGCGGCCGGGCTCGGCGCTGTCGGCGGCCGCGGGCGTGCTGCGCCGGCCCGCCACCGCGCCGCGCAAGCCGCGACCCGCCTCCATCGCGGGCACCGGCGTCAATACGCCGAGAGGTACGACACCAATCCTCAACCGACGATGTGGCCGAGGATGGAGTTCATCGATCTAGGATATCTATTCACTCTGGCCTTGACAGAGAACAGAGATGGCGGCAAAGAATTCAATTTCTGTGCAGTACGCATCAAGAACGTGGACCGATATCGCTAAGTACGAATTTTTGGCGATTCGATGAGAAATGGAAGTCATTTCTAAACTCATCTCTTTTTTATTAAACTAATTTTTTAGCTTGCTGTAAACTTTATTATTCAAAGGTGTTATATAATTTGTCAGTTGATGTATAAAAACTGTGCTTTTTTACATGTGCTTAAGAACACTATTTCATTCTAAGCATAAAACTTGTGAAATATAAATCTGCTATATAGATTCAACTGTTACTTCTTAAAACAAACAAGCAGAACATAAATATACGCGTTGTAGACACTATTTGTTAAGCGGCCGAGGTCCAAAGTAGCCTCTACGAGTGTATCCTTGCAAATTGCAAATCTGTGGTGTCCGTCCCGAAATATGATCGTTAGTTTAGAGAGAACATTTATAAGACGATACATGAAGTGAAAAACTCATTGTCGAAAGATCTAAAATGTATCTAACGAATGAAAAAGAAAAGCAATCTTTGGTGTTTATATTATGACAACGCTATCAAGCTATGTACTTACGTGAAATAACTTGATGATGTTTATCTGTTATCGAAGTAAAAAGCGCACAAAGAAATTTCATATGCGCGAGGTCCGTTATTATAGTACCATTTGCAATAGTTTCTTCACTACGCCGCCTTTAGACATAGACATATTTTTATTTGCGACAAAAAAAAAACACAACATGTGAACACTTAAAAACCGGTTCTAACTCAGCATTAGCTGTTCCTTGCCTTTTGTTCGTTTGTTCGTTAACTTCATTAGAATTCCCTTTGTACAGGAGGCGTGGGTGAGACGCTGGCGCAGAGCGCGGCGACCACTCCGACCGTGTCCCGGGACAGCACCGTGGTGGGAGCCGGCTCGGTGACGCGCCGGGCCGCGTCCACGCCGCGCCGGCCTCGCCCTGCCTCTATACATACTACCACCAAACCTGGTTAGTCTCAACCTCGAAAAACAGAAATTTCACTAAAACATTTTTGAAACCCCCCAAATCCCTTAAGAGTAAACCTCTTCGAATAAATTTCTATTTTTCCAAAGCATTTGATGCAATCACCATATAATCTCTTACATCCCAAGGTTGTCTGGAAGAGATCGCTGTTAGCGATATGGCCGCCCTTTGTGCCATTGTTTTATGAGTGTTTTTTGTTATTTTTATTCTTTTTGTGGTGTCAATAAAGTGTTATTGATTGGTTGATTGATGTGGTTGACCACGCTCCTCCTATTTCAAAAGTAAGCCGTACAGGAATCCGCGACATTTGACGTGATAACGTCTTATATATCGATGTACGCCGGCTGCACGCACGAAAAAGCATGACTCATTGTCACGTTCCGCCTGAGCCGAGCGTGCAAGCGAGAGCGCGGAACAAGCGTAGAGAGGCACGATCGGCCTAAGTGTTCCAATTGTGACGCATCGTTATCAAGTAAAATTATCGTACGTAAACCGACTTTACAGACAACCATTTTTTTTATTGAAGTAGTATGCATCTTGCCACTGTAACCGCTTCTAACTGATCATGGTTATATATTTATATATATATGTAATGACAATATTGTCATCGGGAGTTCTACAGGGATCATACCTGGGTCCTCTATTTTTCACATTTTCTCAAATGCTAATTTTCCTCTATTCTGATATTATTATGTGGTAATGTAAATATATTTATTTCAGCGGCGCCGGTAGCGCCAGGCGAAGGCAAGCCGCCGCTACACAGAAAGCCAAAGCCATCCAAAGAACACGATAGGGTATGTTTTAAATGTTGATTCAAATGCCCATCCCAAAAAAAACTATTTTCATGTTCGCTTGTTAATTAGTGTCCTTATGGCCGAACACATAATATTCAAATTTTCATCAAAAGATTCACCGTGCACTTAAAAATAAGTGTTGTTCTTGACAATTCATGATTATCGTCATTTGTTATCAGGATAAGAGTGAAATCATGTCGCATATTTTTTTGCGAATGTCTACGAACTTATAATGCCTTGATTTTGACAATACCCAGCGTGATACTGATAATATACCGATGTGGTATATCGTACGTTCAATAAAGTATGTGTAACGTGTGTCCGCAGACTCCCCGCGGCAAGTCCGCATCGGCGTCCCCAGGGCGCGGGCTGTCGCCGTCGCCGCCGCGACACCGCGACACCAGCCGCGACTCAAGGGACAAGGATAAACATAAAGTGCGTTGTTAATTACACAACACATTTTCAATACTATTGGATTGAAAGCTAATGCAGTTCGTGCGCCATCGTCATCATCCTCTCAGCCACAAGAAGTCCACTGCTGGACATAGGTCTCCCCCATTGGTTTCCAAAAAGACCGGTCGGAAGTGGCCTGCATCCAGCGTCTTCCCGCTACTTGTATGAAGTCTTCTGTTCGTCTTGGGGCTGGGCTTCCCACGCTGCGGTCACCGGTGCGAGGTCTCCACTAGAGAACTTCTCCGCCCCAGCCCTCAATTTTACGTTCTATATGCCCTGACCACTGCCACTTCAAGTTTTTTTTTTTTTTTTATAGAAGATAGATCTAGGATTGACCACCAACTCGCCTGATGTTAAGCGACGATGTGGCCGAGGATGGAACTCGTCGATCTAGAAGATATCTATTCACTCTAGCCTTGAAAATTCCAAGATTGTAACTTGCTAATGATTCAATCAATTTGCTTGATAATTCAATCATTTCTGTGAAAAAAATATACGAATTCAACCCATTAAATCTTTATAAAGCGGCCGCTTCGTAAAGAAATCGCATTAATTTGAACACAAATACAACAGGGAATATGCATGAGTTTTATATTACAGGAATAATAGTTTTAATGTATAATATACTAAAATTTAATACATATCCTAAAAAAAAAACAATCAGTCAATAAATTTTTCAGATATAAACATTTAAAGTTTTAGGGGAGATATCTCCGTCTCTCTCTCGCGAAACAACAGTTTGTATTGAATTAGTACGCAAATTTGAATCATGACGTCATCATTCGCTATCGTGTGCTCTCTAACATTAAATTAAAACATTATTTTTTAAGGTATTGTAATTTTGTTGTTGTGGAATGGATCTATTTGTGGTTAGCTTTTTTATGACCAAATAAAAATAAATCGTGCATATTCCCTATTGTATGTTATATTGTTTGTAAGCAGGCGGCGGGTGGCGGCGAGAAACGTCTGGTGAGCGCCGCGGAGGTGACGCACAAACTGGAGGCGTTGCAGATACACAACGGGGAACACACCACGGAGAAGGTACACACTAAATATTGTCTAGATCGACGAGCTCCGTCCTCGACCGCACCGCACGCAAGTCATTTTGTATCTTCCAAAATGTTAATATGCGCGAGCGAGACGGACGATGGTCGAGCTACAAACTGTTAACATCTGGCGAGTTGGTGATCAAACGCATATCTGATGTAAAAAAAAACTTTTTACGCTACCATATACATATGTATTATATTTTGAAGTGTTACCATATATCGGACACTCCATACAACAGCACGCTAATCAGTGATACATACGCACGTTGACGTCTGTATATAACACACATGTATGTAGTTATGGTTTTTTATGTAGTAATAAATAAATAAATAATAAAATAAATATTTGTGGACATTTCACACAACACCATCTAGCCCAAACTAAGCAAAGCTTGTACTATGGAACTAGATGGCTGATAGAATACATATATATTTTTTTTGTAAATATATACATATGATACATAGAAACACCCAGACACAGAACAAACATCCATGCTCATCACACAAATGTTTGCCCTGGGTGGGGATCGAACCCACGACCTAAGGCACAGCGGGCAGACATACTACCAACTGAGCCACAAGACCAGTCAAGTCAGTCAATAGATTCGCGCTTGAACGCCAAACTCGCCTGATGTAAATCGACGTTGTCGTCTGATTGCCGCTCGCTTGTGATGGCAATGGGGATTCGAGCGCTTGAAGTCCGCAACGCATGTGTCTCGACTGACAAACGAATGCGCCGTCCCGCCCAACTCCGGCAAACGCCAGAGCAAGCGCGTGGATCGAGTGAGGAACCCGAGATTGGCGGGAGGCGGTGTCCGTTCTGTATGTAATACTATTAATATCTTCTGTAGTTTTACACTTAGGTATTAACCGTTAAGCCGCGTATCCACTAGGCAACATTTGGCGCGCAACACGTGCCGCTCCAAATGTTCGGAATCGTCGCGCGTTGTTGTGCAATGTTGCCGAACATGTTGAGCGGCACGTGTTGCGCGCCAAATGTTGCCTAGTGGATACACGGCTTTATTGTAAATTAAATCCATTCTACTATAACTTACGCGTCAACACAATTTCTGACACCTCAGGTGACGATCGAAATCCACGACGCTGTAGCAGAGACTAAGACAGAAACGAAACCCGAAGCACCCTCGACACAACATGAACAAAGCCAAGAAACAGCGAAACAAATCGAGAAGAAAGAAGAAGTGAAGTCGATCGAGAAGGAGGAACAACCGATAGAAGAAGTGAAATCGCTGGAAGAAGTGAAACCGGCCGATAAACAAGAAGTAGAAAAGACGGATAAAGAAGCAACCAAACCGGTCGAGAAGAAGGAGGAAAGGAAAGAAGAGAAGAAGGAGCCGTCGATCGAAAAGACTGATGATAATGAAATGACAGGTATGTAGCTCTGACATCGATGAGGATATTATTTGTTCGAACTATGATCCACGCCTAAAATATCAACTTCTTGAGCGACAAAGCGAGTTAGCGGTCAAGCGCAAACCTATTTACGTATAAACAACAAGTAATCGCTTAAAAAACTAAAAAAACCGACTTCAGAATACGCAATTCGTTTATGATTATATATTTTTTCCAGTTATATTGTTATAAAAACCAATATATTGAAACGATTTAGATAAAATTTCTATGGGCCCTTGGCAACACCAAGACATATAAAGCTAAGATGCTGAAAGGCCTTAAGGATGTGGTCTTATCCTCGAAAGTGCTGAGAAATTAGATTTGCCATGCTTTTACTTCATATTCAGTGAGTAGAGCTTTTTGAACTAATACCTGCTTCGGAGTTCCACCATCGTACCTACTTCACGAAACCGCCAAAAAGCTCACCCCCACATTTTGCATAACTGGAAAATCCCATACAGTCAGGTTCTCACGCTCCTTCCTCCCGCGAACAAGCAAAATGTGGAATGTCCTTCCTCGGAAGGTTTTCCCGCCGAGCTTCAACAAAGAGGGTTTAAAAAATGTATCTACAAGCACCTTTCCGGGTTAGCAAAGCAACAGTAATGTCAGTGATGTTGCAGTTGTCCATAGGCGACGGTTATCGCTTACCATCAGGCGACCTGTCTGCCTTTTCGCTTCACCTATTTTATAAAAAAAAAAAAAAAAAAGTGTACATAAAATGTTATTGAATGAACTGTTGTGTTGCAGCGTCGATGAGCGCGCGCCGCATCACCACCGAGGAGGAGGCGAAGGCCGCGCTCGCGGAGCGCCGCCGCCGCGCCCGGGAGGAGCTGGAGAGGCAGGCGGAGCTCGAGCGACAGAGGTGAACCACTCTCATACACTCATATATATTAATATACAAATAAATTTCAAGACCGTTCGGGGCCGAAAGGTCCAGTGACCTAAAATGACGTGTCCCAAATGTCCCAATACGTTTATAAATTCAGTTGTAAATCAAAGTTGCGTAATGTATAGTTCAATACAGTAAAAAAGTTGTTAGACGCTTGTTAGTGTCAAACTTGACGGGTCATCCCGTAAACTGTTGATCCTAGACTTGTGGGTTCTTCACAAAAGTAATAGATCTAATCGAGATCTTAGTTTCGAGTTTGATACCTATAATCCGAAATGAAGGTGAGATCTAATACTTTTGAGTAGAAACCAAAGGTCTAGAATGAATAGTTTCTGGGATATGAGTCTGCCAAGTTTAACATCTGTCATTTTGACAAGCGTCACTCTTTATAGTATGAAACTGCACATTCTTCAACTTTAAGACTTATGCCACTTTGACAAATAACTGAATTTCACACTTGACCTTTTGCGACTTGTAATTTTGGGTCTGGACTTTGTGACCCTGAAAGTTGGTTTCAATGCCAAGGCACGCCAATAGATGTTTCACACCAAACATACAAACTTTATTAGTGTTGGCTACTTGTGTACCATTAGAAGTGAGTGATGGTTGCCAAAAATTAAAAAAATAAATGTCAAAAGATATATCTTACATCTCTAGATATCAAATCTTATTTTCTATTTTTTTTTATATTAATAATAAATATAATTCTTGACATCATATATTATTATTAAGTACAATTTGGGAATCGTTTAAGTAATTATTTAAATATAATAACCTAATTTCCATGTATAAATTTATTATGGTATTGAGTGCTCGATGAGGGTAAGCTAGTAGACTTATATTGCAATGTCATCTAGAATAATATGCTACATGTGTCAGCTATCAATAACAAATATTGGTATATAATAATAAATAATAAATTGGTAAAATAATAAATATTGGTGGACATTTCACACAACACCATCTAGCCCAAACTAAGCAAAGCTTGTACTACGGAAACTAGATCGCTGATAGAATACATATATACTTTTTGTAAATACATACTTTTGATACTTAGAAACACCCAGACACAGGACAAACACCCCTATTTATCACACAAATGTTTGCCCTGGGTGGGGATCGAACATAGCAACTGAGCTGCGAGGTCAGTCACTATATGAATCTCAATAAATTAATCTGAATGTGCAGACTGCAGCGTGAAGCTGAAGAGGAAGCAGAGCGGCAGCGGTTAGAGCGAGAGAGGGAGATGAGAGAGGAGCAGGAGGCGAGAGAGCTGGCCGAGCTGCAGCGACGGAACGAGGAGGAGAAGCTTCGGAGAGCGATCGAGGTACACTGACACATATATCTCAAAAAATAGTTCTTTTTGGGTGGGGTGTTAAAATAATGAAAAATAAAAAGTAAAGAAATATATATCTTAATGCAAATTTCCTTGCTTCCTTTAAAGTTACTGATATTCACAACAATAATCATCATCATCATCATCTCAGCCACAAGACGTCCACTGCTGGACATAGGCACCCCCCATGAACTTCCAAAAAGATTGGAAGTGTCTTTCATCTTGCGTCTTCCTACCACTAGTATAAGGTCATCCGTCAATCTGAATAATTTCATCATCATCATCATCAATCTGAATAATTTAAAGCGTGATAATTCTAGGTCCAACAACAGTTAGAGCGCGATGAAGCCGAGCGTAAAACGCGAGAAGAGGCGGAGCGACAGGCGAAGCTCAAAGAGGACGAGGAGAAGAGGAAGGCCGCGGAAGAGGCAGAGAAGCTGAGGAAGGAGGAGGCGGAGCGAGAGGAGAAGGAGAGACTCTTGAGGAAACAACGAGTCGAAGCCATCATGGCCAGGACTAGGCTCAGGAAGGTCAGAATATAAGATAACTTTATACTATTGTACATCCATACAGTAAAACTTATTATTAAGTTATACTGTTCTGTATTCGGTAAATTAAGAGTTTTGACTGGCCTCGCAGCTCAGTTGGTAGTATGTCTGCCTGCTGAGCTGTAGGTTGTGGGTTCGATCACCACCCAAGAGAAACATTTTTGTGATGAGCATGTATGTTTGTTTTGTGTCTGGGCGTTTCTATGTATCATATGTGTATATTTACAAAAAAAAAGTATATATTATGTGTTCTATCAGCCATCTAGTTCCATAGTACAAGCTTTGCTTAGTTTGGGCTAGATGGTGTTGTGTGAAATGTCCACCAATATTAAAAAAAAGTTTCACTCGCACACCGAGGGTTACTCCCATGCAACATATGAACACAGAAAACAGGACTAACACTTGGTGAGTTGACGATCACGCGCAAGCCTATTTTCGAATAAAAAAAATTAGTAAAATGTGCTGTAAATCTATGAATATATTTGTAATTTGACATATTTTCTATAATATAGTAGAAATATTCTGAAATGGAAGGTATTTATAAAAGCGCCATCAAGCGGATAAAACATATAGATAGTCTAATTGTAGAACCATAGTCATAATCTCGAAATGGTTGTATGTAACATTTTTCTTTTCATACCCCATTGCTGGCAAAAGATAGCGTGACAACGATTCTCTTAAAAACGATAGGTAATCATATCTTTTGAATGTGGTCAGGCTGAAGAAGACAAGAAGCAGCAAGATAGCAAGCAGCCGCTACCTCACCAGCCGCAGCCCTCCGCGGAGAGCGAGCCGCTCCCCCCCGCGGAGAGCGACCCTGCTCCCCCCGCGGAGAGCGGCGCCTCCCTCCCCGCGCCGCCGGTTGCAGGAGACCACAAGCCGGACAACGGGAACGTCGCGACCGACGACCTGCTCGGATTCACTACGCAGGTGGGCACTACTGTGCGTCTGCTATAACGGCGTACACATTTTTTCCAGTATTTTTGGAATTTTCAAGGCTAGACTGAATAGATATCTTATAGATCGACGAGCTTAACATCAGACGAGTTGGTGGTCAAACGTAGATATATCCTGAGTAAAAAACAAAAAAAAAAAACGGAGAAAATCTCTTATATAAGTGGGCTATTTACAGGTGTCCAAGTGTTACCGTGGATATCTGAGATGTGTTATATAAAATATTATTTCATTCTTCGTTGTGGTATCATTCCGTTGTTTTTGAAGACGGTTTTTTAAATTTATAATTTACTGAATTACCGCTCCAAGTGTTAAAATCTTTATTATGACGATCGTCCGTCTCGCTTGCGCATACCTACATTTTTTGAACATAAAATGACTGAATGAACTTCAAAAAATTCGTTGTTTCGTTCACTAGAAAGCAACAAAAATAATAAATTTAAAATAAAAATATTATTTATTAATTTGATAATTTAATTATCAAAAAAGTACATTGTAGGTTAATGCATAAAAATGATTTTTGGAAATTATTAACGTAAAAATGATTTCTTCTTGACCGACTTCCAAAAAGGAGGAGGTTCTCAATCCGTCGAAATATTTTAAGACCCTGGACCGGTTTAAAAATTATGTTTTTTTTTGTATGAAAGGGTATACTTTCCAGGCGGTTTCATAGAAATCTTATCAAAATCTGTTCAGTATTTTGGTTTTTATAACAAAAAATGTCATCCAAGTAAAAGAATTGCGTATTTTGAAGTCGGATTTTTAGTTGTTTAAACGATTACTTGTATATAAGGATTATGAATATTTAGTTTATAAGTGTGTTGTGAAGCCACCGGTGTGTGTTGCAGACGGCGGTCCCCGCGACCCCCGCGCGCGCGGAGCTCGGCGCAGGCGACGCGCCGCAGAACAACGGCAACCTCACCGCAGACCTCCTTGGACTCTCACAACAAACTATTGTAAGTCATACTTAGTAGACGACACATGCGACTTCATTTATATAGAATCCCCGCGTGCCACATTTTTGATATTGAATGTGACGTCACACAAACAATTTAGTTATGGAATGTTCCATCAGCGCGAAATCGGTTCAACTCATTGCTTGCACGCTAGTAACTAGTTGACAAAAATATCGAATCGTAACTATATATCACCTGAAACTAAATAAATTCTAGGGCGTCAAGTGTGACTCCTTATCTTCCTGTTGACACGCTAGATACATACATACACTTGGGGTATCTATAGAAGTCTATGCTTATACCATAGAAAACTTTAACTTTAACTTTTACTACTACATACAGAAGGGACACTCTCCGCCTCCCGCCAATCTCGGGTTCCTCACCCGCTCCCCGCGCTCGTCCTGTTGCGAGCCAGAATCTGGCAGAAGGCTGTCATGTTTTTTTTAAATTCGTTCTCTTAACTGGGAGCCGTCAAAGAATGGGATATATAAAGAAAAATGTAACATAAAATATGCTGATTCCATAATCATTTCGATATTATATGACTAAACCATATTTATTTACTTTGGGCTCTTAAATTGATGATATGATGCATATTTTTTAATAATTAATAAATAAATATTTGTGGACATTTCACACAACACCATCTAGCCCAAACTAAGCAAAGCTTGTACTATGGAACTAGATGGCTGATACAATACATATATACTATATTTTTTTAAATAAATTTGTTAATTAGTGTTTTAATATAGTGTTGTAAACAATAAAGAGTTTATCTATCTATTGCTTAAACCAACTACCAATTGTTAGCGTACCCAGTATGCTACTGCATTGGTTTCATATTTTTTTATAACTGGAAAAAATATGTTATCCAAGTAAAAGAAATTACGTACTTTGAAGTGGATTATTTCAGTTTCTTTTAAATAATAATAATTATTATTTACATTTTCAGAGCGAGGACATAACGGTGGAGGTGCCGACAACAAAAACGACAATCGACAACACAACAACCCTCCCGACGGAGACCAACAACGGCAACCTGCACGCCGACAGCGCGCCGCAACTGTCGGCCAACGTGTCGGCCAACTTGTCGGCCAACTTCATACAGAACGAGATCGCCACGAACGAGTCGCAAACCAAAAAGGCAGACAACCTCCTGTTAGACGACGATTTCACGACGCACAACGGCCACGGAACTCTAAACCATCCGCTAACGTTGCAAAATGCAATCTAAACACATTAGAATAAGGTTGGAAATGGAATTTCAAAGCTTATATATTGGCTGCGAGTACATCGCTCCGCTGAAAACGCACAGGGCTTCGGAAATATCGTAGAGCATCTCTATTGATATTGTTTTAAAATATGCTTGATTATTCGCGCGTTGCTGTCTGGATATTTATGTAACATTCTTTTTAAATAAAGATTGTGGGCTATGTCTGCCTCGGCCACATACATATGTGACGCGTACTGTCCTCTTTTACTTTATGACTGTAATGCACTACACTCGGATATGACTGAAATAATTTTTATTACGAAATTTTGATTTAACGTGTAGCAATTTCGTGTACCAAAATATCTAAAACATACATACATATACTTTGATATAGATATATTACTCATATCAGGTATTTGGGTAAACATTTGGTTTGATTATTAAAATTCGTTTTGTTCAGCGAATTCGAAAATTAATAATAAATGGTGCCTTTATTTTTAGAATGATCGGTGCTAAACCTGGTTATAAATAAGTACTAAAGTCCTAAGTAGGCGTGTAGCGTGCCGCTTGAATGCTATAAGCATTATGGAAGCGGGTTTGAATTTAGAAAATTTAGTTTTTTTTTTTTTCTAATTTAATATTTTGTTTCTATAGATCAATAATAATACTCATGGCGTAGATTTATAAATACATGGATACGGGTCACTGCTCGGAAATGCGAGATGCAATGATTTACTTTGATTAGTTCGATATGAAAATAGATAGACATTGTTGTAAAATTAGTCATTGTTAAGACTTAAAAAAGTATCCCAATTGTTAAATCTATGACTGTAGTATAAAAATCTGTAATATATTTCAACTTTATTTTTTTAGAATAAATCTTAATTATTGCTTGTAAATTTATTATACAAACATAATAACAAATTGACGCGACACCAGCCAATATGTATGCATTGAAAAGGATCGCTAGTCTCTATACCGCTCTTTGGAAGTCGGTTAATGGTTATAACATTGCGTCAAATTTATAACACTTAAAGCGTTCTAACACAAATGTTGTTGTCATATGTATCAAAATTATTAAATTGTGTTATACAATTACTGACATGTGCGACAAAATTATTAATCTTAGCAGTAGAATGTCTAAAATTTGTTACGAATTATATATACAACTTGTAACTTAAGGTTTGATTGGTTGTGTTATAGCCATTATAACTTCCATAGCAAGTTGAACTCAAAGCGGTAGAAAGGAACGGTTGTTGCAGAGACATTTTAGTAATATTTCTATTATGCATTTATATGGCAGCTGTTTTCGTTACGAATCGACGGTAAAAGCTTTGGGTTTTTGCTATTCATTATCATTAAATAAACTTTATTTTTAAACATTGTTACTTTCATTAAGAAAATAATTATTGAAGTGCTTTGAAAATGTATACCGAAATTAATTCCGTGTTTTGTTTTTTATTGGCATAAAATGTAAATTGAATTATACGAAATACGTAAAAAATTAAATGATTCTAAAATATTATCATATATTTAAATGCAATTTACATTAGCAAAAAAGTTCTTTAAAAATTTACTAATAAATATATCTTATTCTCTAAAACATGCCTACTTGCCTGGCTGTACTGGTTTATATACCAAAAATTAGGATTTAACTCTGACACTACATCTACTAGTGTAAATTGCATTTTTGAAAATTTTATATTTAAAAGTGTTTAAAATTAAAGTCATAATTGCAGTGTCTAGCCCCAGTAATAAGACTTCACAAAAACTCGTATTTTTTTTTACTAAACTGGTTGAGTTTTCCACTAAACTGGTCGACTTTTTTACTAAACTGGGCGACTTTTCCATTATTATGGCCAGCGCTATAATTACATACTCAAAGCTTCGAAGCATCTCATTGTAAGCGAAATTAAAATATTTTCATACGATCCAGTACTTTAGGTAGTATTTGTTAACAAAATAATAATTAGGTTTCATAATAATAAATTCAGTACTTTATAGTGAATGTTATCATTTAATTTCGGCCGGTCATTAGGTTGTGTAACGTTAAATTAAGTTTTTATTTATTGTGATTTTTTAATTAATTATAAATTATCGGTATGGCGAAAACATATCATTTTTTGCTATAGCATACTATCATAATAAATCTATTAAATATCAGTTGTTTATCTCGTTCTAAGAGTAAATTTTTGATTACTTTGAAAAAGATTGACGCATGCCGTTGAAACTATAGTCTGAGATCTCAATATAGACGAGAAGAACCCGTACTTCTAAAAATCTAAAGTTTCACACTGACCGTTTCATTGATCTATTGAAATCCAGAAAAATCTGTATACATTAAATATTAATTTAATATAGTGTGCTATAGTATAGAACAATATCACGTCTAACTTTACTTCGCTTTGTTAAAAGGACACAGACATACGTAGAGTGACCGAGTGTAAGTGAGAAAGTCCGCCCAAACAGTGCAAATAGCAAAATCTTGAGAGCAGTTTGGCGCGGGTTTATTTAACGCACTCGTTTATTTTACATCTCGGACTGACATTGCGCGTGCGATTTGAATTTATATGTAAAATTACAAATCTTTAAATTTAACGGTATGTAAATTTATATAAACGAAATCTTGTTTCCGCGCAGATTTTGACCTCAATACCATGGTTTAAGCTGATTTCCAATAGCAAATGCTTGATTATTGTTTGAATTAAGAACTGTCACAAAAACAGAATTCGTTGTTTTTTTTTTAATTCATTTTTGGCTTGTACGGGCTGTACATTTGCCATATTAATGAAATAACGTGTGATTTCTGTGTTTGCTATTGGAGAAGGCCGTGTTTTTAGTTTTATTTTGAAATCTATACGCTGTGAGCCTTGTATAAGTGCAATGAACACCATATAGCTCTGAAAGTTCCGTTCCGGGACTCGTGTATTATACACAACATACTAGGTGACGCCTAGTGTATGAAATATGCAACAAACACAATACTATAATAATAATAATTATTAATTTATTTATAGACTTGCATAAAATTATAATGTATTATAAGTAGTTAGATTTCAACTAAATAATTATTAACTACTGATTTTCGTGGATCGATCGTATGAATTTTGATTTCTAAATTGTGAATGAATAAAAATGCGTATAATAATGATTTGTGTCACTTAACACAAAATGGCGGATGAAGGCGTTCGTACATTAGGTAATGCAAATTAATAATTTGAGCAGCTTTCTTAACGTAATCATTTGCCGTGTGCTGAAATTGAGGTAACTTCTGATAGAATCGATCAAAATGTTAAGAAGTTTCTATGTAGTACACATTTTGTATAGACATGCAGTTTAATAAAGTAGTACGAAAATATATCGACGACGAACGTGTACTATCCGTGCACATAATATAGCGATTTCGTCGTGGTGACTATACGCGAAGCTACTCTATATTTTCGTCGCCTTGTGTACTAACAGCCTTATGACACTAAAAAATATATTTACAATCGATCCAAGAAAATCAGTTTTTTTTTTAATATTATTATGGCATCAAATTTATTAGAAAAAATAATGAAATAGAAAATGAAAATGTCATTTATTTGATGCCACAATAATATAAACCTTATGTTTATACTGTCTGTATGTTATTTAGCCGTCTTTTAATAATTATCGACGTTTATATTATTTCGGTTGTTTTGCTAGGTTATATATTTCAAATCTATTAATGCAGTTTTTTCCAAATCAATTTAATATAAATAAAATTGAGCTTTTTCGATGGCGATTAAATTAACTTTTTTTTAGTAGGTATTATAACAAATAAAAGTTTTTTTTTTGTAACGTAGCCAGAGCGTTAAGTCTTAAGTCCTCGTCCGATAAGACTTGTGTAATCATAATATTGTTCCGCTAGAATGTTTTCTACAGTTGTTGGGTTTCTAGTTATCTGATCGCTTGTTATTGTGAAAGTGCGACCACATCTGCATCGTTTGCGAGCTGGCAAACTGTGGATTTGGTAACACTGGGTGAAAGATAAATTATTTCTCGTTAATTTCGTATGTGGACGATAACCAAATCCATGTGTAAAATAGTAGTTTGACCATCGTCGGTCCCTCTCGCGCATACCAAAATTTTTGAAGATATAAAATGACATTGAATTTATAAAAAAAAAAATATCGTTCATAAGACACTAGAAAGCAACATCACAAGTTTTCGACATAAGTTTCATTTTGATCCAAGTTAATTTTCATACAGAAAAATGATTTTTGCAAATTGTTAACGTAAAAATTATTTTTATCTATGAAAATTAACTTGGATCAAAATGAAAATTTTGATGTAAACTTGTTATATTAATTTCTAGTGTTATGTGGGACGATCTTTTTTATAAGTTCATTCAGTCATTTTATGTATACAAAAATGTTTGTATGTGTGAGCGAGACTGACGATGGTCGAACTATAGATTCTTAAGGCGCCTGGGTTGGTACCGTAGCGAGTTCGTTCACGCACAAAATGAAATGAATTCTTGTTGACAAATATGCAAACGGCATCACCATGACAATATTATTTGTTATCATTTTAATGAATGCGTAACAAACTTTCGAATAAGCGTTAATTATTTTAAATACATTATAATATTGTTTTCATGAGCATAAAGTTTGCGTATCTATCAAATGTACATTCAATTATTTTATATTTGGAAAGATGTCTCGTGCGTGGTAATAACTGCAACGCCTACCCTGGCGCCTTAAAGCCTGAACACATTGAATGCTGACATGCGTCGCGTAAACAAAAACACAGCGTCATATTATATGGCAGCATGACTGAGACTTTGAAAGGTATCGGTCTTGTATGAACAACTTTTCCTATGGGGTTATTAGATATGCTGAAATCGAGAAAAAAATTAGCTGTTCCATACAAAAAGTTCATTGACCTGCGAAACAATGCTTCGAACAGCTGATTCTAAGTGATTTCAGTATTGGTCCATAGATATGTTCATATTATCATTATAATTATGTAATGAGTATACCACTTAAGACGTAGAGTTGGTTGGTGTAGCTGTCTCTCTCATGCGACTCCTTTTTTTCTATATTTACAAATTTTAAATGCACTTTTGTTATTTGAATATTTTAATATTATGAGAACAGTAATACAATAACTTAATAATATAAATTTTATATAATAAATAAATATAATACACATTTTATAAGTAGACTGTTTAAAATTTTCACACATCCGACTGTCTATATGTTTGTGTATGTAAAACATTCAAAAACATCGAATATTAACAATATTTGTTGTTAATTTAAGTGTCATTTTGACCAAAATAAGCGCCCAGACGGAAATGTTGACGTTTGGTCATTTATTTTGGTTCGTATAGCAGATATAAAAAATAAGATTTATTGTTAAGGCATTTTAATAGTGTTCTCGTGCTTCTAAAAAAGGTGACGCGTGCGAGCGAGACAGCGGGTCCACCCAAATCTGGGCCTTAGAATACATAGTAAAAAAGAATAGTGGTGTGTTTATATAATTAATATAAGCGACACATGTCAGCATAGCAAGAAATCAACCGTTACGAACGTGATATAGAAAGGTTACTTACCGAGACGCTTTCTATATCAAATATCTAAATATTAACCCTTTAACTGCCCGGTCGGATATTTCCGACAAAGCTTTATCGAGGCCCACCAAGATTTTTTTGGTATATTATGTCGAAGTTTGTCGGAATGGGTTCGAAAAGTTGTTGTCGGAAATATCCGACACAGACGGTTAAAGGGTTAAGGTAAATTATACAAATGGGGACGGTGAGGAGGTTATTTCGCCGAAAAAAAAAGTGTGAAAATATTCCATAAACTTGTGTCACTAAGTAGTAGGATAGATTACTAATTGTCGAACTAAGCGCATCAAATTCACAAATGTCGAGACTTACCATTTTTGTAGATGTAGTCATAACATACGGTTCTATGGGGATCTAAATGAATAGCAAGAACGGCGCTGTCGGGATGTTTTTGAAAGTTTACGCAGTAACTTAGTCTCCGCGCATATCAATAATTTTGATGAAATACAATTACTGCGTGTTTTTAAGAAAAATCTGTTAAGCAAAACAATTATAAATAATATTACAAAACGAATATATGTATATATATATATATATATATATTGATTCAAACAATTTTTCAATCGGAAAATCGATTCTGATTGTGATGCATTAGTTTTTTAAATTAATGTTTTTAACGTTTATAAAATTCTGTTGTTTGTTTGCAGACTCGATTTTTCTTAATTGTTTTTTTTTGGTATGCGAAAGAGAATAATGTCTGCAACATCTTACGGCGTTTGCTTCCAACAACAGCTCTATTGGTATGTCGTTCGCACATTACAATCCGGAACATGAAATCGTCAAGTTCAAGGTCTTAAAGACAATATGACATTAATATAAAGATCCTTGTTGAGTTGTATATATATACTTGCTTGTACACTACTTTTCGTCGCCTTGTTACTTTGAATCATACATGTATTTTATATACTTACTACATAATTATATATATAGTATTTTCATTTCTACTGTTAATCATTGATTATTTATCAATTACTCATAGTAAAAATAAAACAATTTTTTGTATGAAATTTTGTTCCATAAACAAGATCAATTATTTAAAAAAAGAAACCATCATTCTGTTAATAAAATACATATTTGACATTGACATTTGTAGATAACCTCACATGTACTATTTTTGCTAATATATTTTCTTGTTTATTCTGAATCATGGCCTCGAGAGGGCGTACCTACTACATATTTTAACATTTTGCAGTGAGAGTGAAAGAGAGAGGAATCGTTTGATCAGTCTCGAAGTGTAGCAAGTTTGCGTTAGTTTTATGGGACGATAGGCTAGAAAATAATATAAAATGTACACACAAAATGTAAATAAAATTTTCTACCTACTGTAATAAAATTGAAAAACTGATGGGTAGAATTGAATTTTTAAGTCTGGTTCGAAATTTGTCCGTTTCGCTCACGCATACTAACATTTTTGAAAATATAAAATGATTGAATTAACTTCTACCGCTTCTTTAGGGTCTATGGTTAGTTTTGAGTATTATGCGCCGGATCAAATTGGCTTTTGGCGTGGCAATGAAGGCGACATTTTCGATTTTTGACACCTGCCAGGTGTCACCGGCAATTTTTTTCATGGGATCTTGAAATTGCAATACTTGTTTATTTTCAATTTATTATTTTATATTAAAAAAATTGTGTCCCATGCCATGTATATAATGATTTAATTTTTTCGAGTATATCGTCCCGTAAAACGAGTGTGTATGTGTGTGTGTGTTGTATGAATGTCCCACGCGGCGACAGCCGTCATAGAATCAGCGACACTGTGTATTTATGTATATCACATAGACATGGCTTCTTTATACGTTCTATTATATGTTAGCGATCGATGGATTTATAAGAAGAAGTTTTAATAAAAAACATATTACGAAACTATGTCTGTGTTTCATTTGCTATCCTAATAGACTAAGAGCGGGCCGTATCTTTACTCACCTTATCGGGTAACAAGATGTGAGCTATCTAGGATGACGCTCATTAGTAAGGTGTCTAAATGTACAGGGTTGCTTAGGTTAACCATGGAACGTTTTGTACAGATAGCAAACATGTGACCTTTTTTTGGGTGTCCACCAACACAAAGCCTAAATAAATATGGTGGCATTAGTTTCATCTTGTTACTCGAGATGACGAGATTGGTATTATTTTTTGGCACTCGTAAAGTTAGGCAGACTCATCCAGAGTTAGTCGAAGCACCATATTGATTTTATGATTTTGGCACTCCTCGTTAGGAATTTTCAAATGCACTACTTGTTACCCGTTGACGTGGACACGCCAAAAAATTATAAAATATTTGCTAACTGTACAAAACGCTCCAACAAAAGGCAATAGAAATGCTATGTAGGCGGTTCCCGACCACTACAGTTATAACCAGCAGCCCTGAACCGGAACCAGTTGAGCTCTTAATTCGACTGCGACAGCACGTACGTCACTACTTTAAAGTGGACGTGTAACGATTTAATAAGCCATACTGTGCCGTTTTAGAATGCAAAAATATGAGCACTAGTATTAAATAATAGCACTAATACTCTTCAAATCGCGAGTGAATAGGTTTCTTCTAGGCAAGCGCGCTCCATCGTAGACCGTCTGTCGCTTAACATCAGCCCCCGTATTCTGAAACCATTCGGTTTCGAAATCGATTCGATTTGTATATCTCCGTCTCTGTCATTCTGTATGGAAATGACAGAGACGGAGATATACAAATCGAATCGATTCCGAAACCGAATGGGTTCAGAATACGGGGGCAGGTGAGATATTGGTCAAGCCCAAATCTATTTTTCGAATAAAAAAAGACGTGTGGCACTCGGAGACTGCCGCGGTAAAGCTATTGCATAGCATTTTTTATCAACTTATGTAATTATAATTATTTAGTTATTTTATTTATGCAGTATTCCTAACACCCCCCACTCCGACCGGCACAGCGGTGATACTTTTTAGTTTTTAGTTTTGCCATCTATCGATGAATAGCAGAACTTTTAATGACTTTTTGAAATATCACGCTTGTCTCTTTAGTTCTGTAAATCGCCTCTAGG
The DNA here is from genome assembly GCA_947563715.1 of Lycia hirtaria. NCBI lineage: Eukaryota > Metazoa > Arthropoda > Insecta > Lepidoptera > Geometridae > Lycia > Lycia hirtaria. The sequence goes on along the minus strand of OX387380.1, from coordinate 23,372,805 downwards.
TGGCATTGGTTGTATCGGCGTTACTGCGTTAGGTTATTTTCCTTACGGAATTATCAAGATGAACATGGACAATGCCCATGCTCATGTAGTGCCCACCCCAATAACTGTGGGGAACTCCATTCTTGAAGTTGTTGACGAGTCTTCTACCTGGGACATACAGTCCGACTAGACAGGTCCAACTTTGCGAGAGAGGTCAATCGTCAAATCCAACTTGGATGGGCAGCGTTCGGGAAACTCAAAAGCGTCTTCTCGTCCAATATATCCCAGTCCTTGAAGTCGAAAGTTTACAATCAGTGTGTGCTACCAGTGATGACATATGACACTGAAACGTGGTAACTTTTTATGGGCCTTTTAAGGAAGCTTAAAGTCACGCAGCGAGCTATGGAGAGGGCTATGCTCGGAGTCTCTCTACGAGATCGTATTAGAAACGAAGAGATCTATACACGTACAAAATTCACCGACATAGCACAGCGCATAAGCAAGTTGAAGTGGCAGTGGGCAGGGCACATAGCACGAAGAACGGACGGCCGATGGGGCCGAAAAGTTCTCGAATGGAGACCACGAACCGGCAAGCGCAGCGTAGGAAGACCAGCCACAAGGTGGAAAGAGGATATTTTACAAGTGGCAGGATGGCCCTGGATGCGAGCCGCTTCCAACCGGTCTTTCTGGAAATCCATCATCATCATCATCATCATCTCAGCCATAAGAAGTCCACTGTTGGACATAGGCCTCCCCCATGGATTTCCAAAAAGACCGATTGGAAGCGGCTTGCAGCGTCTTCCCGCCACTTGTATGAGGTCGTCTGTCCATCTCGTGAGACATCCATGGGGGAGGCCTATGTCCAGCAGTGGACTTCTTGTGGCTGAGATGATGATCCGTGCTTCTGATGAATGCTTGATGATGATCGTTCATCCGTCCGATGAACAGTGCTGAATGTTGTGTATTATAAAGTATTTTTACCGACTTCCAAAAAGAAGGATATGTCCTCAATTCGACTATGTTTATATGTTTGTTCAGCGATTACTTCGCCAATAATGAATTGTTTTCAATGATTCTCTTTTTGTTTGATAGGTGGTCCCATATAATTTGTATTAAAATTGGTTTAGTAACTACCTACATTGGTTTTTATAACGTTAAATAACTGAAAAAAAAACATCCAAGTAAACGAATTGCGTATTTTGAAGTAGGTTTTCTTAGTTTTTTTTAACTATTATTATTTAAGTTTTTATTTTATGTTTTGGACATCCATTATTCTATTTTAGAGTAGAATTTTTAGAAGCTTTATTTTATTTTATTTTTATTTTATTTTATTTGGAAAACAAACAGTAGTATATAAACTAGTTCAAAACTTAATAATAACTAAACACCATTAATTCGTTTTCGCACAGCGAATCTACATAAACACACTTCCTTGTCAAACTGAACAAAGCGAGACGCCACATGAACCATTATTAGTTCATATGAGACTCCTAGATCCAGACCAGCATCCCGAGCTTTGATAAAGTATCAATGGAATGTACCGTGAGTATCCAAAAACGTCCGAGCCCAATGGGATCTAATTAGACCCCTTGCACGATTAAAATTATTTAGATTTTCAAAATACCTAATTCGAAGCGGCAAAATAGACGTCTCTAGACTTCTTAATCTAAATTAGTCTTTAGCTCGGCGACATAGAGTCTATATATCAAGATCTTTAAGTTCGTCATTGTTGGTATATGAGTATCGGTCAACACAGGAAACTATATTCTTGCATTTTGTTTTTGTCTACGTCCACATGATGGAGGTATTGAGTAATGGGTATAAATACGGTGTTTTAAATTAAAATAAAACTAATCTAACATTTGGCAATTGCATTTATTCATATACCATTTGCTATTGTTATATTCTATGATAATATATAATTCAATAAATAAAAGTACTTACATTTTGCCAGCCCCTACAAAATGTATGAAACAAACATTCACTTTTTATATAGATAGATTAATAACAAAAGCCGGACAAAAATTAATGCGACATATTCAGTTTTCAAATTTTCGAAGATTCATATATCTTTATATACCTACGATATATTAACGATTCCAGCTAACTAGGTATTATATATGTAACATGTAGGATTTATCTTCTTAACAATTTACTATGCCAAAATATATAATTATTTAGATACAATTTAATAGGTAAGTCTGTACTAGGTACTTACATTTTTAACATTAAGAGAAATAACTTTGAAAAACCAAGTAATAACAAGTGGACAAATCTTTTTTTTTTAGATAGGTACTTAATGTTATATGAATTCTTAAAAGTAAATAAGTATCTAATACTCTATATCTGTTGTTAAGAGATGTTTATATCTACAAAATAGCTATAATAGGTTGAACTGTATAAGATTCCGTAGTCCGATCATCGTCTGTCTCGCTCGCACATACCTACCCACATATTTGAAGATATAAAATGTCGAATGAACTTATAAATCGTCGTTTATAAAACTAGAAAATAACATCACAAACATTTGACAAATTTTTTGTTTGATAGGTGGTCCCATATAATTTGTATTAAAATTGGTTTAGTAACTACCTACATTGGTTTTTATAACGTTAAATAACTGAAAAAAAAACATCCAAGTAAACGAATTGCGTATTTTGAAGTAGGTTTTCTTAGTTTTTTTTAACTATTATTATTTAAGTTTTTATTTTATGTTTTGGACATCCATTATTCTATTTTAGAGTAGAATTTTTAGAAGCTTTATTTTATTTTATTTTTATTTTATTTTATTTGGAAAACAAACAGTAGTATATAAACTAGTTCAAAACTTAATAATAACTAAACACCATTAATTCGTTTTCGCACAGCGAATCTACATAAACACACTTCCTTGTCAAACTGAACAAAGCGAGACGCCACATGAACCATTATTAGTTCATATGAGACTCCTAGATCCAGACCAGCATCCCGAGCTTTGATAAAGTATCAATGGAATGTACCGTGAGTATCCAAAAACGTCCGAGCCCAATGGGATCTAATTAGACCCCTTGCACGATTAAAATTATTTAGATTTTCAAAATACCTAATTCGAAGCGGCAAAATAGACGTCTCTAGACTTCTTAATCTAAATTAGTCTTTAGCTCGGCGACATAGAGTCTATATATCAAGATCTTTAAGTTCGTCATTGTTGGTATATGAGTATCGGTCAACACAGGAAACTATATTCTTGCATTTTGTTTTTGTCTACGTCCACATGATGGAGGTATTGAGTAATGGGTATAAATACGGTGTTTTAAATTAAAATAAAACTAATCTAACATTTGGCAATTGCATTTATTCATATACCATTTGCTATTGTTATATTCTATGATAATATATAATTCAATAAATAAAAGTACTTACATTTTGCCAGCCCCTACAAAATGTATGAAACAAACATTCACTTTTTATATAGATAGATTAATAACAAAAGCCGGACAAAAATTAATGCGACATATTCAGTTTTCAAATTTTCGAAGATTCATATATCTTTATATACCTACGATATATTAACGATTCCAGCTAACTAGGTATTATATATGTAACATGTAGGATTTATCTTCTTAACAATTTACTATGCCAAAATATATAATTATTTAGATACAATTTAATAGGTAAGTCTGTACTAGGTACTTACATTTTTAACATTAAGAGAAATAACTTTGAAAAACCAAGTAATAACAAGTGGACAAATCTTTTTTTTTTAGATAGGTACTTAATGTTATATGAATTCTTAAAAGTAAATAAGTATCTAATACTCTATATCTGTTGTTAAGAGATGTTTATATCTACAAAATAGCTATAATAGGTTGAACTGTATAAGATTCCGTAGTCCGATCATCGTCTGTCTCGCTCGCACATACCTACCCACATATTTGAAGATATAAAATGTCGAATGAACTTATAAATCGTCGTTTATAAAACTAGAAAATAACATCACAAACATTTGACAAAAAAATTCAATTTGATCCAAGTCAATTTTCATATAGGTATAAAAATCATTTTTGTGTAAATAATTTCTAAAAATCATTTTTGTGTAAATAATTTCTAAAAATGATTTTTGTGTATGAAAATTAACTTGTTTTTTATGCAAGATAGATCTACAATTGACCACCAATTCGTCTGATGTTAAGCGATGGTGTGGCCGAAGATGGAGCTCTTGATCTTGATGGATTGATGGAGATTTTTCTAAATCGACGAGATCTTAGAGAAGATGGAGATCTTCGCCCACACCGTCAATATCTATTCACTAACTTCATTAGATCTATTCATTAACTTGGATCATATTGAAATTTTTATCGAATATTTATGATGTTGTTTTTTAGTTTTACAAAATACGATTTTTCATAAGTTCATGCAATCATTTTATATCTTCAAAACATTGGGTATGCGCGAACGAGACGGACGATGGTCGGACTACGGACTCTTTATGTCGTTTCTTTAGATAAACACTTACAAGTAATTTTATATGATAATAGAAATTATTTTATTGACTAGAATCAGTTACATTCGTGAAAAAAAACGCTAAAATAAGCCTTTTACAAAGTTACATAGCGCGCCTGCCACGAGCCACGAAAATGATCGATTTTATAATTATTTCATATACCTAGTTAACATTTCTCATTCTATTTCATTAAGGCTGCGCTTGAAGCACGCAGCTATCTCTCTCGCACATTATAACATTTAAATATAAAAATATTATAAACGTGAAAGACAGTGTACTTATATTAGAAGAAATATTAAAAAAAATAGATTGGCGACGAAGTTATGAAAAAAAAACCATACATATTTCAGCCAACCTAAAAGATATCGAAAAGAAAACTTTTATATATTATTTAAATAAACAAAATTATCTCTCACAATGAGATACATAATTGTTCTTTCACTTTACAACATCACCACTCAATAATTTTAAATGTTTAAAAATGTTGTGATGCGCGAAAGAGTTAGCTGCGCGCTTTGATCACAGCTTTAATAAAATACAATGGAATGTTTAATATTTTTGAATGGACTGTACGTACGGTCTCCGTAATTTAAGCCTTGGATGTAATCAAATTATCTGAGTAAGCTGATATATTTTGAGACGATTTTGAATAACCATTATAAATATTAATTTAAATTAAGAGTTTTATGATGTTCATTTCACAACTCCGCCAATGTCATGTAAAATAGAAACGTTGAGAGTGGTACAGTTCTAAGCGCTATTAATCGGTGACTCGATTGCAAAGTTATTGTTTTGCCCATCTAAAAAGGTTGATCGACACCGTAGCTACGTGGCTTCCAGCAGAAACATCTTACACATAGGATATGTCATAGAAATAGTCTCACAAATAAATAGGCAATAAGTTGTGATCGTTTAAAGCAACTCAGTTCGGAGTTTCCATCTCTGGGCTCGAGTCTGAAAATAACGGAAAATTTATGTTAATAGGGTGATATTACAGTCGGGAACTTCAAAGAGCTGGATATAATAAGTTTTAATGTAAGTAGATCGTTTTAATGTCAGGTAATATTCTATTTAGAAGTTTTTAAACAAGTTCTTAATAATTTTACTACCCTTTTTATCCTACCCGAGAAAAGGGAGAGTGTTTTCTGTGTTTGACGTGTGTATCTGTGTGCCTGTCTGTGGCATCATAGCTCTCAAACGCAGAGGCGGACTAGCAGCCTTAGTCGCCCCCTTTTCAGCCATGATGATCTTATTATCAACTTGACATCCTACATCACGGACCCCCCGTGATGTAGGATGCTACAATACTATATAATGCGCCACAAGCCAGCGACAGAGTATTTTTGATTTTTTATTATACTGTTCTTTGGACAATCAGTGTATTTTTTTCGCGATTGATCGCCAGGCGCCCCTAAAATCTGGCGCCCTAGGCCTGGGCCTTTTCGGCCTTCAGGATAATCCGCCTCTGCTCAAGCGGATGAACTGATTTTGATCTAGTTTTTTTTTATTTGAAAGAGAATTTCATCAAGTGTGTTCCTATCTATGTTTCATAAAAATAGGTTCAGCCGTTTTTTTGTCGGTGGTTTATGAGTTTTCTTTAGTTAACTTACTTGTTTAAGTAAATAATAATAATTAATATTGTTATTGTAATAATAAATTATTCACACATTTAACCCCAAACTCTATACGTAAAGCTTGTTCTATGGGAACTACTTACATATCTGGATATAACAGGTACTTTTTTTTAGAGACATAAAAAGACATTTTTAATACATAGAAACATCCAGACCTATAAGCCTAAAGTTTCGCGATGTCCATCTGTCCGTCCGTGGCTTAGCTAAAAGATTAGTGCTACAAAAGTGAAATTTGGTGTAGGTACGTATTAATCACGCGGAAAAAGCGGTAAAATAAAAATTAGGGTACCTTGCCTACACGTAAAGTGAATATGTTTTTTTTTTCGTCTACCCCATATTGTGATTTATCATTGGGTAGGTACTTGGGTCGGAGGTAATTTAAAATTATTCTGGGTGTGTTAAAACCATTTTCTATCTACAAAATATGATAATTCTTATTACCTACAGTCAAATGAAAAATTTTCAAAAATTGCTGTTTCGACTCATATGTTGATAGTATTAATGTATCCTCCAGTTAACATATCCCAAAGACATTCAATGCACATAATTTGACCCATTACACTGTTATTGCCTGTATTAGTAGGTATATCGAGTTTCAACTTGTGCAAACTTTGACACCGTGACAATCATAAAATGGTAATATCACGTGCATGGCCGTAGGCAGGGGGGGAGGGGGGGTTCAACACTTCCCCCCCGAAATATCTTGGTCATTATCTAAAATCCTTCCTCTCTTTTTGGGCCATGTCAGTACTAAAACAACATGAACAGCAAATTAGCATATTATGTACTTATATAAAATACCCAAAATTTGATAAAAGCTTCAACATTTTCGAAAAATTTGTTATTAGTGTTCTTCTGGGACATAAAAGTGCTAGGAGCCCGTTATAAAATTGAACATTGACATGGGCTGCGTCCCCCCAAATGAATTCCTGGCTACGGCCTTGATCACATGCAACAGCCATTGTAAGACCGATTACGATCTCCGGGACCGTGAATAAACTAGTATCATCTGAAGTAGCTCACATAGATCGGTGCTAATCACACTTGCTAACTTGGTATGGCACACATTGCCGATAAGTTAGGCTTTCTCATGCTTGAGACTTGTTTATAGCAGCTAGGTAAAGATAAAGATAAAGATAATTTATTTGCATACAACACGAGAATTTTATACAACAAGTGCATAAAAGATGTTACACTAAATTTAGTCGCTTAAAATCATGTTGTGCCGATTAGGCGTACAAATGTCAGGTAGACAGCATCATGCACATGCGAAAAATTATAAAATAATTATTATTATTATTTGTTATTAGATTAATACACAAACCAAAAATATCTATAATATGACAAAGCAGAAGCAATAAAAGATACACATAATGTCAATAAAAATTAAAATTTGTCATTTAAAAAATCATTGATAGAATAATAACACTTCTGCAATAACAATGCCTTCAACTTACATAGGTACATGTTTGTGGTGCTACATTTTACTAAATATGAAACTTTGATAAAGTATCAACGGGATGAAGCATGTATCCTCAAAAACGTCCGAGCTCAATGAGTTCTAATTAGACCCCTTACACGATTAAAATAATTTCGATTTTCAAAATAATTTGAAGCGGCAAAATAGACATCTCTAAACTTCTCAATCTAAATTAGGCTTTAGCGCGGCGACATAGAGTCTTTATATCAAAATCTTTAAGTTCGTCATTGTTGGTATATAAGTATCGGTCAACCCAAGACACTATATGCGCGAATTTTGTTTTAGACTTTACAATATTACCTATATCATAATAGGTATCTTAGCACTTCGTCAAATCTGTGTCCTAAATACCTATGAATACGTCAATGGTTTTCGACAACAGAAATAGACCCATTCAAAGAAAATGATGTTAAAAAATCAGCTAATGATTATAAAACCTCACCATCGCTCCACTTCTTGCCGCGCATTCCGATGAAGCCCATCTGACCCTTCCTTTTCGGTAGCGGCCCGTTGTCCAGCAAAAACTTAATCTCCTGCGCCGCGTTGTTTTTCAAGTCCTTCTTGCCGCGGACGCCTATGAACTTGCCCCTGAAGCTAACGTCAGCGAGGCGCTTGTCCATGGACTTTTTTCCACGAACGCCAAAGAACTGATGGAGACTCGCCGCACGTTTCTCGATCTCATTAGTGATTCGCTCGTCTTCACCTTCGCTCGACTGCGCCGTCACAAGAGTGGGCGGAAGCACAACCTTGTCTAAATACGCCTGAAGCAATTCATTTAGAATCGGGAACTCTTCTTTATTATCCTCGCTCGTGTAATCTATCTGTCCTATCAAGGAACCTTGTCTCCTCGGGTAGAACGGACCGTCCATATTGTCGAACTCGGCTAGATCTTTCTTTCCACGCATGCCCATGAAACCCATGGGAGCGCGTTTGTAGTATGCGGCCACGTCCGGTGTTTCCATGAAGTCGTAGAGCTTCTTTCCCTTGACGCCGACGAAGAACTGCGGTTTCCTTTTGTAGAACTGTTCTGTGGAATCGTATTTTTTTCCTCGAACGCCGAGGAAGCCTTGCGGGCCTCGTTTGTCCATTTCTTGGGCGGTGATGACGGAGATGAGGTGTATAGTGACGAATATTATGCAGGTACGTGATGACGCGCCCATTGTTGTGTCTGTAACAATGGAGATCAACATCTTATACAGAGTTATATAGTGATGACATTGTATGGTTAGGATTGTGACATAATTATGATGAATATCTATATACTAGTTTAGTTTTACCCGTGGTTTTACTTGCCCGGCACGGAGAAATAATGAAGGCCTCTAAGTTATCTACATGGAAAGTAAAGACAATAGTAGTAGGCAAGAAAGGCAAAGTAAGTTGTAAACATTATGATGATTCATGTTAATGCCCGCATCCCACTTAAATATTTATTGCTACAGGACTACAACTTTCTGCTTTCGTTTAAAAAAAATTGGAGGAGGACATTTTCACACACCTTCTAGCCCGAAATTACCTAATATGTGAACCATATAGCTGATAAGATACAGTCATAATAATTAATATATGTTTTTTTGTTGTAAATACATACTAAAGATACATAGAAACACCCAGACACAAAACATCCATGCTCAGCAGAAATGTTTGCCCTGTATAAAAATATTTATTATAGTCTAAGTTAAGTCTAAGTTTAGTATTAGTTATAGTATTATTAAATATTTATATTTACTTCTTCACTTAAACATTTAAATAATTTATAGGTAAATTTTACCCGATTTCTCAAGTACCTATAAGATATTTATTAATTACAAGAGTTTCGTAAAAAATTATTTCGTTTCAATAATTATATTAGAAGCATGCAATCTATGTACCTTCAGTCCAAACTCTAACTCTAACTAAACGGAAGACTTCAAAAGTACAAAGTGTTGCTAGATCTGTATGCCCGCGATACTACGAGCCGAGTTTATTTTTGTTACCAAAATGTATTTGTATAATTCTAGACATTTTCTACGTTTCCACCTGATGCCTAGCTCAATCGTCCATAAAGAGCCCTACTCAAGTATTCCCGCAGAATGTCCCCGGCCGTCCAGTGGACAGCAGTGCCCTGTCCCTTGGGACACTGATGTAGACACTGCCTTACGTCACGTGATGACAAACGGAGCATAGTAATGAGGTTGTAGTTAACAAGCGCTTCGCACGCATTATTGGAGATACAAGCGTGTATTCTACTGGGAGAAGCTAGCTAAGGATTTGCATTTGATGTATAAGAAGCTATAATTCACCGATCACAACCGAGTTGTTAGGACATATGAATCCTTTACTCATGGTTCTTAAGATCATCCATGGCGACATTGACAGCCCATATTTACTCGAAAACGTCAAATTACATGTCCCTCATCGCTGCCCCAGAAATATAACTTTTGGCCGTCAAGTATACCGTACTAACCTCGGTTTGAACTCACCTATGGTGCGCATGTGTTCATCGTATAATGTTATTGGCAGCAGCGTGGATATTTTCTCATGCACTCTAATACAGTTTAAGAAACAAGTTTTCGAGATATTAGCTAGAAAGAAATGGAAATGTGCTTCCACATCCACAGTTCAATGTTATTTCATAGTTTTCTGTTTTATACTCTTTCGATAAATAGAGGAATTTTCTAGTTAATTTATTAATTTAAAGTCTGTACGTGTATAATACGTGTGCTGTTGGCGTACCATAAAATTAAATGAAGTTAAATTAATTCAGTGAACCAAGGGCACTACATTTATATTTACAAAACTGTAACTGGACTTCGGGTAGGAAACCTTTCGATTCGTAGATTGTGAAATATTATAATTACTATGATTTAAAAAACTGAAACAACCGATTTCAAGTTACGCAATTTCGATTACTTAGATGGCATTTTTTCAATTATCTTGTTTCATAAACAAATTGATGAAATTTCTATGAAACCAGTCTGAAAGTAATCATATCCTTTCAAATAAAATAAAAAACATTTTTAAATCGATTTATAGTTTACAGCTAACAAATAAAAAATCAAACGATTTGAGAACCTTTTTCGAAGTCAGTTGAAAATAGGTGCACTTTATGATAAAAAATAAAAATAAAAAGTCGTATTGAGTACATCCATAATATACCTATGCAAGGGCAAATATAGTAAAAATACTATAAAATGCAATTATGTACGTTGTATTCAACGTACATAATTTAACGTTAACCTTTTTTTTATTAGATTTTTTTCATCCTTTTTTTTTATTTAGTTCATTGTTCCATAATCTATGAAAGGATTCGAACTTTAGCAAACTTAAAGACTAAGTATCTGTAATTCGTTAACCCTTTAACCCTAGTTAGTTAGACCAGATACACGAAACAATTTTTTTTACTATGAAAACTATGAAATACAGTAGATAATATAAGGCTAAGATAAGGGCTGTTCAACTACAGATGCTACAACAGCGTTCATAGAAAGCATTTACGATGCATGGGAAAAACATCAAGATGTTATAGGGGTCTTCTGCGATCTCTCAAAGGCATTCGATTGCGTAAATCACGACATTCTATTACAGAAGCTAAGTTACTATGGCGTTAGAGGTGGATCGCTCAAACTGCTTAAATCATATTTATCAAGTAGAATTATGCGTGTTTTTATTGATGGTGTGCTATCTGATGCAATGAATGTGGATGTAGGAGTTCCTCAGGGGTCTATTCTGGGCCCATTCCTTTTTCTGGTATATATAAATGACCTCCCTCTTTTTGTTAAAAACTTTGCTAAAATAATTTTGTTTGCGGATGACACCTCGTTATTATTTAACGTCAACCGCAAAACCGTGAATACAGATGAAATAAACAGAGTTCTCTGTGAAGTCTCTAAATGGTTCAGCGTAAACAACTTAGCTTTAAATACACAAAAAACCAATTGCCTTATCTTTACCTTAGCCAACAATAGGACCTTGAATGCTATCAAAATAGACAATGAACCTTTAATATTCTCTTGCGAAACAAAGTTTTTAGGTCTAATTTTAGACACTAAATTACAATGGGGTCCTCATATTAAACAAATGTCAGCTAAATTAAGCTCTGCAGCTTATGCTGTTAGGAAAATAAGGGAGTGTTCTGATATACATACGGCTAGAATTGTATATTTCAGTTACTTTCATTCCATCATGAGTTATGGAATTTTACTATGGGGAAATTCAGCGGATGTAAATTCGGTTTTTGTTCTCCAAAAGAGGGCGGTTAGAGCCATCTATAGGCTTGGGTCTAGAGAGTCCCTGAGAGAACGTTTTAAAGAAATTGACATTTTGACAATGCCTTGCCAATACATATTCTCCTGTATCTTATATGCCAGAAAAAACCTGCAACATTTTGTTGAGCGCGGGGCTGGCCATGACTATAATACACGGGCGAGATGTAAGTATCAATTACCTCGGAGAAGACTAGTAAAAATAAGTAAATCTTTTTTGGGAAATTGTATTAAGTTTTACAATATTTTGCCTACATCTATAACAAGCCTTACTGAAAATCAATTTAGATTTACACTAAAAAAGCTCTTGGTAAAAAAGGCTTATTATGATATACATTATTTCATAAAAGACGAAAAGGCCTGGCGAAACATTAATATTGACACGGCTTTGGCTTTAAATAATGACAAATAACAATATTTATAATGATTTTTTTAAGGACATTTCTTACAATTTATATTTATTTTGACATATTGAATGAATTTATTATATTAATTTAATTTTATTTACTTGGCATTAGTATTCTAATGTATGTAGTTTTTATTTTATTTTACAATTTGTTAAATTATCTGAATTAGCTGTTTCTGACTATTCATAAGTGTATTGTTTCAATACCTAAGTGAAATAAATGAAATTGAATTGAATTGAATTGAATACAAATTCAAAATTATTTATTGACAATAACATAAAACAAATAAATGCAGCGAATATGAAAATACGATGAACTAATATATAAATTTAATGATTAAATAACTTTCATCACTTTTATAATAATAAATACGAAGTTATGAAACTACTACTTGAATATTGTATAGGGTTTAAAACTTGGTAACATCACGTTTGTACTGCTAGTTAATGTGTGGCAACAGCGCGGGTTCCCGAATAACTTTTTAATACCACTTGATAATATTTGAAAACACTAAGCGACGCGCGACGGTCGCTTGGTTTGTCTTAAGTTTAGGGCTTTTCTCTTATGGAAATATGAAATAAGCAGGCATCGTAAGAGTTACATTTATGTTCCACATCACGATACCAATAACTTTATACGGTATGTCTGGAAGAGATTATTGTACGCAATAAAACAATAAAAAATTGCACTGTTTGCTATTATTTATATTTACTGTTAATATATTTTGAATATTGCATTGTTTAATTGCTATTTATAAACATTTTTTTAAGAATCCCTTATATTCGAAGTTTTATAAAAATTTAGTGAATATATTAGAAATGTCCCTTGCGGTAAAAAAAAAACAAATTCTGTTTTCATTTTTATCTTTTGCGCTATTTCTTTTCCACTCGCGTGATACATCTTTGAATCGGACCTCTTTCACTCGCACTCCAAAATAGACCCACTCAGGTATATTTTGGAAGTGTAGAAAAAAATCAGCGTTGTAAATACCGTGACGTCAAAGCAGGGGTTACAGGGGTTACTGTCACAAGAAAAAGTATAAATATAAAAAAAATACAATTATTATAAAAAAAGTTAAGCTCTTCAATCCAGATTCCACTTTACCTTGTGTTAAGCCTTTATAAGTTTCCGATACACGTTTTCCCCAAAAACTCACAGCGGCCTCAAGACCTCTCATTACAGCATTAGGCTCACGACTGACAAATCCTCCGCTAAACTCAGCTTCCCCTCTAAGTCCAAACCCCACCCGGAGTCCTAATAACTCGTCATCACACAAATCCTAATCTCAGACGTGACGTCAGAAATGTTCACATTTTATAAGCTATATATATATATATAACTATAAAAATATTACAGTCCGACAAAGCTATAAACAAACGTGGCCAGAAATAAGATTATAGACGTCCTATTTTATTTTTACTAGTAACAATACTGTTTATTGTAGAACCTTATTTTATTGTGTGACATATAAAACGTCTGAGTGTACTTAAGAAATAAAGTAACTAGCACTAACCATACTTTAATAAGTTCTACTACTTTTACTTTAAATTATTTGTATTCTTGCAGTAAATTTGTACATATTTGATCTAAATCAATACATATTAAAATAATTATAGATTAAAAAGTGAAATTGTCAAAACATCCACTACTACACGGCCACTATTATACACTACTAAATATAAGTAATTTCTATGATAATATCGATTATTAAAAAAAAACTAAATCGGGCGGAAATAATTGGAAAAGATGTCGGATACACAGAATAAAAACGATACTTTTTATATTATTTTTTAGCTCAACCACTAACAAGAATTCTTGTTATTATTTAATTTTAAGTTAACTCAATCAATTATTTTTTTTTTTTTTTTATTGCTAATATGTCCGCGATTGACCCCCAACTTGCCTGTAGGAAAAAACTAACGTTTAGGAAGTAATTTGAGAGATGTACTGATCTCAAAATATATTCACAAAATCGGAAAAAATGTTTAATTTCACTATAATATTTTTAGAAACTAACCACAGCACAATACACCTATATTTTGCAGTCAGTATAAGGCGTACAGAGAGACCCACAAGCGATGTTCGTGTTCTTAGACAACCACATTCATTTAGATCCTTGGCGAGCTTTATAGTAAATTATCAGTGGCAGATATGAAGTGATAAGTTTGTTTGGGCTGCAATATTCGGAAATGATAACTAGTGAGAAGCGTGATAGTTTTTACAACATCAAATGCGTGTAAATGGAGATAAAGAGTGCTTTGTGGGTATTAACTTGTGGGATGGTAGGTTTATCGCACTAATACTATACATATAACATCACCGTATCTCGTAAAGAGTGTGTAATCTTTTAGGCCTTTATATATCTGACACATTTTTTTTGAGATTGCGAGTTGTCAGCCAGTTCACGTTTTCAGGATTTCGTTTTCAACAAGTAACCCTTATAGTTTCATCATATCTGTCCGTCTGTCTATCCGCGGCTTAGATTTAAGACTTAAGTACTAGAAAACTGTAATTTGGTATAAAAAATATATAACTAATATATATATTTTTTATACATCGTATAAAAAATATATAACTATTGTGTCACGGGTTTTATTTATAAAGTGTGGTGAAAAGTGAGATCAATTTAACAGAGTTACTACTATTAGCAAGTACAGGACCAATAAATAAAGTAAGCTTTAATTATCAGGATGACTTTAACGGCATCTACCTGTAGGTAAAAATTAAATATCATTTCATTATCCGTAGCCTGCATATGTGAATATATGTATATTTCGTAGATCGCAACAGCTGGTTAGCATCAGGACAGTTAGGGGTCAAGCGCAAGTTGATTTATTATTATCGTCTCAGCCACAATAATTCACGGACATAGGCTGTCTCTATGAATTTCTGAAAAGACCGATTGGACGTCAAGCGCCAAATTATCGTATAAAATTTATTTGAAAAATCATATAATTTATATGATTTCACATTCAAAAGTAAAGCCGTAGTTTAGAATTATAAGATTTTTTTTTCTGATTCATATTTGACTACAAATTTTGTACTCTTACCTTTAATTATTTATTATTAAAATAGCTACAGACATAACTTTTTTCGCTATGCTCGTGTCTTATCTACGCCGACGTAGCTATCGTGCTCGTAGCACGTAGCTGCTACATCAGTCTACGATATTTTACATTTATGTGCTAAAAGAATATAAAGAGCTGTAACTAAATAAATATCCGCTTGTAGCGCTCGTGGCGTAGCTTGACTCGGTGTTCCCGAACGATCACCAATGTTAAGCAACGGACGGACCGGTCAGTCATGGGATGGGTGACCGTGAGTGGCATTTCTTACTGAGCGCTACCGTGGGTCGAATGACACGTTAAATTGTAGGTCCCGGTTGTTCAGCAATCGTCAAGCCAAGTCAGAGGCCTTTCGACGGCTTAATAACTCTGATAATAGGGCTGGCCACTCAGTCTATACGAACTTACTTTTTAATATCCGCTGTCCATTTATCTGCCAGTTTTTCCTACACTCCTCTCTCAACTCATATTTTACAGTTCAATAATGTATATTTTAATCAATAAAAAAGAGCTGCTTCAAAATTTCACAATGGTTGGTGGTATCAAGTGTTTATAAAACCAAGCCAACATTGCATCTTGCCTTTTAATACTCTATATCCACAGATTATAATTGATTTTATGATCTGTGTCTATATCCTTCTAATACTCTCTCCTTTCCACCTAGTCTAGAGGGTTTCTCTCTCTCCTTTCTACCACAGTGAAATGTAGCGTGAAACTGCTTTATAGTCTTTGGTTCACTGTCTACCCCTTAAGGTTAATAAAAACCAGCCAAACGCAAGTCACACTCACTCTAGGCTTTTTTGTTATTTGCAACATTAGCCGGTTTGACTCACTGATTTGGATTTGCATCTAAACAGCCAGACGATATTTTAATTTCCTCAAATATTTTAAAACTTAACTTACACATTTCTTTTAGTTGCATCGTTATTTAATATAATATGAGATGTAGTTAAACGCCCAGCCTATCTCTAATCAGACTTTATTTAAAATTTCAACGATATTTACTTTTCGAGGTCAAAGAACTCGCTGTTTCTAAAAAATAAATTAAAAACCAAGAGAGTGTCAACTCTTGATGACCATCAACACTAAAAAGGACTGTGTAAGCGAGACAGATATACATCATATGTTGGTGAGTAAACGAGAGAAAAAATTACTAATGAGCGCTCCTGTGTCTACCCTCATCAAGTTTTTAGAAGCCGTTTTAAACATGGAATAGAATATTTTATAGAAATACAGCTCGCAAAATCTAGTGTCTGCTATTCACTGGTATTTTGCATCCTTTAATTTATTGACATAAATATTTTGAAAGTGAAGATTTTTTATTGGATTTTTAAATACAGATACTTTTTAACGTATAATACGGGTTTTAACTACATTGGCATTGACTCTAAGCTAAGCAATGCTCGACTTTAGGAACTCTGTTACCTAACTGTTTGTTTTTTATATCATTGAAATAGGAGACGAGCTGGTCGTCTTGTATAGACTTTTATATGGAGAAGTGCAGAAATGAATTAATTTATAAATATAACTTCACAACGGTGATAATCGCATATAATTTATATTTTATAGTAATAATGCGGATTTATTTAAATGCTCTCACAGCAAATTTAAAATAATAAGAATATCATCCATTAGTGATGAATGAGTAAAATTATGTTATTAATTTACACAATTGCAAATGAAGAAAAATTTATTTAATTCATTTTAACCAACTTCAAAACAGGAGGGCTCTACGTTCTACTGTATGTTTTTTATAATGTATGTGTATTATATGATTATTTATATAATGATTTCTCCGTAAGCAAATTTTGAAAATTCTTTTTACGCTAGATTTCATGTAGCTTCCAAGTTGTCTTATAAGACATGTAAGAATTTCATCAATTTATCAATTTTGCTACAATAATTTAGTAACTATCTCCAATTATAAGATTATTTCTTTAAAAATGTGTTGGTTGAAGGTTGTATAAGTTTTTACTGACTTCAAAAGAAGGAGGTTAACAATTCGTCTATATTTTTTTCTTTTACTTTTGTTACCGCATAAATCCATAATTCATAAAACGATTTCATTTTTTTATTTGAAAGGATATACTTTTAAATTTGTTTCATATAAATTTCATGAAAATCGGTTTAGTAGTTTGGTTTTTTAAAACAAAATTGCGCATTTTGAAGTCGGTTCAATAGTTTGGTTTTTAAAACAAAGTTACGCATTCGAAGTCGGTTTTCCAGATTTTTTTACTATATTTATTGAAATTATACTTGTCCCTCTGCACATTTTCTATTCAACAATAAAGATGCGCCAAGCTCTCTAACAATAGCCACGTTAACATAACGGTTGTGAGTGTTAATAGTGCCCTTGCGTGCGCGCCGGCGGCTGGACCCAAATTAGGGCCGGGACCTTTTTATAAAACGGTTTTCACTAATTTTATGAAGGATAAATTAAGAATAAAGGAACGCAAATATTATGAACTGAGTTCGTTTGCTAATTAGGATAATTATATCTTGGGTTTTGTTTGGGATACCCGATTTGTCTATGAGTAAATAAGACTCACCGACAGACAGTATACATCCTAAACTGCGATTTATTGAACTACGATCGAAACGCGGCGGTGATAGAGGGGCAGAGAGTAGGCGACAAAATTGTAAAAAAAACGTGAAAAAAGGCCGATGTGAGAGCAGTCTCTGATAAAGTCCGATCAACCGGTGGCAAACAGCTAATCTGGGAAACCCCGTCTAAAACTGGGCTCTACTACTGACTGCGTTTACATAAATACTAGTAATTATTATTTAGAAATAAGGATTGTGTGTACATCTTGAGCATTCACGCTCACCATCGAAGGCTCCTTCTTGCGGTGGCGTCGTGTGGCGGGTCGCCTTCTTCTCTAACATATGGTTGAGGAGGGCGATGGCTGACACATGCGTCATACTCGTGATCGGGTGCTGCTTGCGGGTCGATGGTTTGCTATCGGTATACACACAATATAGTAATAAGTTACTTAAATACATTAAAATAAAATAATCTTCCCGTAAGGATATGTAGTGAACTATTCTGACAAAGGTCACGGTCCCTGGTGTCTGTGGAGCTAAAATTGAAAAAAAAAACTGCGTTTTTACTAATCTCTTGTAGAACTATAGACTCTTTTATACTAATGTTAGTATGTACTACCTACATAATGTCTTGTTTCAAATTTACGCCACTTCCCGGCTTTAAAAAAACATAATTATCATAGAAATTATTTTGCAGAATATTTCTTTGATTTAAAATAATATCTTCTAAATTCAAAATAATATCTTTAAAATCTCGTTCAGGATAAAAGTTTTTCTATCAGTTCAGAAATGAAAAAGCCAGAAATACATATGTAATTTGAGTGGCTTAAAACCGGCGGTCTGAACCTACGTACAACAGGAAATCATCCTTTCTTGTTGGTTAAAAAATAAAATCATAATTCGAGCTTCATTTTATAACCGACTTCAAAAAGAAGGAGATTCTCAGTTCAACTATATGTTTTTTTTTTTTTTTTTTTTTTTTTTTCAAAGAAAACTAAGTTAACTATTTTATTGAGAGTACAAAAACAATATGGAATCAATATATAAAATACCTACACATACTAAATATATTATCATAATCTAATAAAATAAAGTCTAATTCTTAACTAATGTAAGGCTGCAAGTCCCACGCATGCAGACCCTGATCTGAGAGTCCCCATCACGCTCGCAGCGTTACCGCGCTGAATAGCCAAGGAAATTTGTTGTACTAGGTACCACCCAGATCTCGGGTCGCGACCTCTTTCTCGCATTCGCCGTCCTAGATCTTGAACAAATTCCCTGGCTTCTGAGCCCCAAGGTCCCGCTGTCTCGACGGCAAACGGGACGAAATCATACGTTGATTCCAGGCAGGCATATTTTAATCGTTTGCCTCTAGCTGCCGCCTCAGCACCAGCACCAGCAGACCGTTGGGTAGCAGGGAGGTGGCAGGACGCAAACGTGCTGACGCACGTTGCGTCCCAAATGAGGCAACGTCCTCTCTTCCACGGAATCAACGTGAGTCCATCAGGCCGTTTGCCGTCCGAGCGAGACAGACCAGAGGGCTCTAAAATGCACGGAACGTCCGCTAATACGAGGGCTCGTCGGATGACCTCATTGATTGTGTGATGGCGAGGCCTCCGTCCTGCACATCGAATGCAACTCAGACCATGGTGACCGGTCGCATCAACCTGGGCCCCGCAAATACATATATGAGGCTCGCAAACGGCGCATCCCAGCCGAAGTCCCGTTGCCACCCTAAGGGACTCATTGTCAAGAAGTGTACCCATGTGAGGAGATGGCACTGCATGTAGCCATGCGCCTGCCTCTGGCCTAGTAACAGCGATTAAACGGGCCGACTCGACTCCAGAGCTCTCCTCCCGCAGCTGGGTCAGTAAGTGATTAGAGCTACCATCATCCCAACTCCTTTGCCGATCAGGTTTCTTTGGTAGATTAGCATTTGGGCACAAGCCAGACCAAACATCCTGGGCCTCGGTGGCGTAAGGGATGCGAAACGAGCCACCGTTACTAGGGAGAATGCGAGTGACAAGCTCCGCAACACCATACGCAGAGGCGAGGAAAGCTATTGGGCCGGTCTCTTGCAACCGACGCACACCCAAGCCACCATACCTAACGGGCAAACTAGCTTGGCACCATTGAGCTTCACTCAGGCTGACGTTAAGAGTTTCCTCAAGAATTCGTTTAAGTAGGCTATCGAAACGAACTACTTCTTCAGGAAACTTCCACGTTGGTGATGTCCTTACAATATACGTTAGCTTTGGCATTGCAAAGCAATTTCTTATTAATGTAAGCGAGACATGAGCCGGTAAGTGTTTGAGGTGAAACGCAAGTGATGCCAGAGTCTGTGTTTTTAACTGCATAGTGTCGGTAACGCCTTCAGAGAAAATTGGGGCACCTAACAGGCACAGGGATCCACGGTCAACCACTCTAAGCCCTGGAATGAGGGATGTAAATCTGTCGCACGATTTCGCGGCCACTGAACTGCAAGGAAACAATTCACACTTAGCTGTGTTTATTTCCAAGCCCAGCTCTTTCAGAGCCGGAAAAAGCGATTTCACATCTCTCTCCACTGTATCTGGACTGCCTCCAATGATGCCATCGTCCAGATACCATATATTTAGGGGAGCTTCCAGAGATTTGATGGCTTTATGGATGGCAAGACAAAAAATAAGAGGACCTAAAGGGTCCCCTTGCTGTGCGCCGACATGAGAAACGATACATGAGCTGTTGTAGGACAGGTAACTCTGATCCGAATAACATTGGTAAAGGAAGGGGAAGATAGCTGGAGTTAGTGACCTGACCTCTGACAAGATAATGTCCCTCTCGATGCTATTGAAGGCATTGCGAATATCTAGTTTGAGAAGGACATCATTGTTCCCGTCTTGCATAACGAACGTCCTGGTGGCGTGTATGGCTGCTTCGCAGCCAAGGGGCGTCCCAAAACCTATCTGGTGAGGCTGAAGGTAAGTTGCCATAGGAATTTTGGCCGCGTGACAACAAAGCTTGGCAACGAGACGACGATAAGTGTTTCCCACCGCAATTGGCCTGATTCCTCCATCTTTTTTATTAAGGGCGCAGAGGGAAGCTCCATAAAGGAAAGGACAAATTTCCTTATTTAAACACCCACTTAGGAGGAAATTGCAGAAGCGCGTCAGAGATTCAAGTAACTTGGGCCCGTTGTCACCCGCTGATGTAGAAATTAATTCTTTGAGATGGTCTGGGCGCATACCGTCAAGACCCGATGCGGATCCACGATAAAACGATTGGAGAGCTCTTGAAACATCCTCAACTTTCACTGTGAGGCAGGGCTCTAAGGGATCGTCAACTGGTAGCACATAATGAGGGCGCGATGAGGTAGGATGTTTTTCCCTGAGAGCGGCTACAGTGTCTTCATTAAAGGGCGCTAACGAGCAATCCGACGTGAGGAGACGCGCCGCACCCCGAAGGTCTCCTTCATATACCTTTGCTTCTACGGCCCTGAACACTGAAAAAGGCTTACGGGGCGTTCCGTCCACTGACAGATCCAGGTGGACTTTTTCAACGTTGTCCTTTACCTTGGCCGTTAAAGTTTTTTTTTCTCCCTGATTTGGCACTCTCAGGGCCGTAAACGCAAAGGTCAGTAGTGCAATCCAATCATGTGTACTATTGGAATGAACACACTGGTCGATTATTGTAGCTAGCTTGCCGGCTGCTATGTATCTGGCCCCTTTAGGTATATGCCTAAGTATACGGATTTTACTTTTGAGGGTGAGTACATCTTGTAGGTTTACAAGTGATGAGTCACATCTCTGCGAAGCGTCTTCGAATATAGCGGGCGTAGATAAAGCAGGACTACACTCAGAGACATCTTTGTGCTTGTGGCCAATATGCACCTTGAGGCCGTGAGGTATCCTATACAATTTAGAAGAGTCAAGGCAGTGGGGGCAGGGGGCACGCGTGACACTAGACATCCTTACAAAAATAGAAAATACAATACAAATACGAAACAGGCCAGGAAAATTAAATGAAATTAATTATCAACTTCTTACATAACAACTAGGAAGACGGACGCGTCTTGACGGCGCATGACTTGTGTCATTGTCATACAGATAATGTACTTTAATAAGTTTAACATGTATTGTGGATATACATTTTGCAACCAATATTTATTGTTCGAGATTCTTTTTAACAGCTTCGCCGAAAGCTTTGGCACCTTCTTCGTTTTTAGAGGCACCTGGCAATTGAGTGCTGAAGAATGCACCTCTGAATATTGGGGAATGCTGAGATGTCCCAGCCAACTGCCAGTATATTGTCCGCAAGGTAGGTGGCAATAGCACGGCTTACCCACAGCGCAAATCCGTCGTCAACCAACGTAGGTACGCAGTGTTGTGGATTTATCACCAAGAACTTCTCGACGAGTTGTTCCTTTTTAAACAAATTTACAATTTCGACCTCAATGGGCACTCCAACACATTTGGCGGCAAGCAATGCACCGCGAGAAGGTCCACTTTGCCCTTTTAATTTTATTTTACTCGTAATTTATGTACTACTAGTTTTTACTTACTATATGTTTTATTTTTGTATGTTTGTCACGTGATTACTTTGCCAATTACGAATTGATTTGATGATTCTGTTTTGTTTGCTAGGCCATACTTCAGAAATGATCCCATTTAAATTTTATCAAAATCGGTTTAGTACTTTGGTTCTTAAATCAAAATAATTATAAAAAATATTTTAAAAGTCCTGCATATATCATGTAGCATAAAAGCTAGAAGTTGTCTCACAGCTGTTTTAGTGTCGCCGTGTTAACGCTCCGCCGGAACTCGTTTCCATAACATAATTGCATTTGGGGTAACGGTGTAGAACACTGTCGACATTTCCTAATGACACACTCGAATTTAGCTTTTTAACCACGTGGAATAGCGATTTTCCACACTGCTTTCTTTTTAACCTCCAACCCAAAAACAGGGATGTTGTAAGTTAGACGTGTGTTTCTGTGAATTTATGTGTATGTCTATAGCATCATAGCTCTCAAACGGATGGAACGATTTTGATCTAGTAGTTTTTTTTTTCTTTGACATTAACATTTCGAACACTTTGCAGCGTCTGTGGTCCCAGGTGAGACCATACAGTTGACTTTTAACCGACTTCCAAAAAGGAGGAGGTTCTCAATTCCAATTCGACTGTACTTTTTTGTATGTTTGTTCAGTAATTAATTCTCCAATTATGAAGTGATATTGATTATTCTTATTTGTGTAGTAGGTCATACTTCAGAGGTAGTCCCGTATAAGTTTTACCATAATCGGTTTAGTACTTTGGTTTTTATAATAAAATAACTGGGAAAATATGTCATCCAAGTAAACGAATTGCGTATTTTGAAGACGATTTTTTTTCAGTTTCTTAAGCTGTAGATAATTATTTGATAGGAAAATATTAATTACTACAGCCTATTTTTTTTAATGCAAAACGTTATCTATGCAGGCAAATTAACTCACGGCGTTAACAGGTAACGCAGATCTGTGTTGGAGCTGAGTTTTTATTAATTTGATGACCGGGTCACATGCAGGTGGCACTTGCAAACCATCTTCTCTATAAAAGTTCAGGTATTTCTTCATTTCAATAAGCTCGCGTGACATTTTTGGTACATAACACGTCTCGCTAGCCAATATTTGAAGATTATAAAAACAGATGTAATGGTTTGGCTTATCTAGTGCATGCTCACACACTTGAGACCTGTTAGAGCGTCTATTTTTCATATCCGCAATATGTTCCTTCACCCGAGTCCCAATGCTTTTGGTCATTACGCATATTTATAACAGTAACCACTAATGGTCATAATGCGAATCGGTCAATGCTCGTCTAAACTTAAGTAAAACAAGTCATAGTAACAGTTATAATCAAGTATAATAAGTTAAGTGACAACATTGTCGAAGGTCAAGTTTGGTTTAAATTCTTATGATGTAGCTGTGAAAGTGAAGCCATAATCACACCTTGTTAAAGTTGGTGATTTTACCGAAGCTCCTATAGAACTTTGCCGACGATATGAAATTATAAGTTTCGCCGCATTATTTAACATTTTCATTAATGTGCGCGCAATAGAAGACATTGCAGACACAGAACCATTTTCACTCATAAAAATCCGAACAAATTTAGATAACTTAAAAACCCCGACATAAAAATGAATGGATGAAATGAAATTTTGATAAATTATAGCTATATAATTTAAATTAATCCATTCATTTTTCATCATTCTAAGAACACTCCCGATTAAATCCTCTTTCAAAGAAGTAAAGCTAGATCAAAATTGGTCCATTCGTTTGAGAGCTAGTATGCCACAGACAGAGACGCAGGTACATACGTCAAACTTATAACACCCCTCATTTTGGGTCGGAGGCTGGAAACACAATTTTTGGTGAATAAAAAGTAAGTGATGTCATTGTTTTTTTTCAATTTCGCGCCAAAACTTTTTTTTTATACAGATCTACGATTAACCACCAACTCGTCTGATGTTAAGTGACGGTGTGGCCGAGGATGGAGCTCGTCGATCTAGAAGATATCTATTCACTCTAGCCTTAGCTTTGTAACTCAGTGTAAAATATTTATTCTAATTGCAAGGTAATCAAGTTTTTTTATATGTACATATATCTGAACAATTTTCTCGTTGCTTGTGTATTATTTCCATGAAAATTAAAAAAATACATTTATGTTTTTAATTATGCGTAAATTTCGACTAAACAAAATATCATCTTTCCTTTCTGCTCATTGCTGTGTTCGCAAGGTCCACTCCTTGCTGAGCTACTGGTAATAGATAGTGAAACAGTAAAAGTTTCCTTCTGCGAACCTGCGAAAAGTCAAGTGACGTAGAATATGCAATAACGGTACAGAAGTGGCACTCCGCCTCCGTCGCGACCAATTACCTTCAACCCTCATATTGCACTATTTCACGTTAAACTTTCCGTTTTCTTTTTTTCTTTTCTGGGAGAACCCTCCCAGAAAAGAACAAACTTTCCACTTTTTCGCATTTGTTTGCAAAATTGTACAAAATATTTTCAATGATTTCAACTTTACTGAGAGATGTAAAGTATCATTAACATATTAATTTCACAGCCAATGTCAAACAAAATTTGTTATGGTCAAGTCATGACTCACCTATCATTGGTAATGGGTTTTCTTGGAAGGTACATGGGCTTTGATCCCTTTGCCTTTCTCTGCTGGTGGATATTTTCGACAGGCAGTCCCAAACTAAGCAACTCTTGTAACTACAGTGGGAACTAGTATTTATCTAACAAAACAAAACCTAAAGTAAAATAAAACCGGTCAAGTGCGAGTCGGACTCGCGCACGAAGGTTACCGTACCATTATCTACAAAAACGCCAAAATTCATGTCTGTTGTATGGGAGCCACCCTTATTTTTTTTTTATTTTTTTTTATTTAATTATTGATTTTAAAGTGAATAATATGATTCAATACTCTGTGAATATTTGAAGCGTCTACCTGTTGCCGTTATCAATATCGAACAAAAACGAGCAAAAAAATCACGTTTTATTGTATGTGGGATCCTTACAATAAAATGTGATTAAAACTCTTAAATATAAGTAAACTCTTAAATATTTATTTTATTCTATTTTTTAGTATTTGTTGTTATAGCGGCAACAGGAATACATCATCTGTGAAAATTTCAACACTCTAGCTATCACGGTTCATGAGATACAGCCTGGTGACAGACGGACGGACGGACAGACAGCGAAGTCTCAGTAATAGGGTCCCGTTTTACTCTTTGGGTACGGAACCCTAAAAATCACAGTATCAGTTCAATACTAGTCAGTTATGGTTGGAAAGCGTTGTTGTACCGTATTTCGAAAGAGCTTTTAAAATAATAATTGCAATATTTATTTGTTAGAGCAGTTTATACAATCATCATTATCATCATCTCAACCATAAGAAGTTCACTGCTGGACATAGGCCTCCGCCATAGACTTCCAAAAAGACTGACTGGAAGATTTATCTTCACTTCCTGAGTGCCATAGGATATATTTTTAATCGACTTCAAAAAAAGGAGATTATCAATTTGATTGGTGATAATAACAAAACATCTCTCACAAGAATTAAAAAAAAATGCGTTTTATCGTAATTTTGATTAAACTTTTTTGTGATAACAAATGAAAAAACGTATATTAAACAGCGTATCAAGCTGATTCAAGCGTAACGAAATCGTAAATTAGTCTGCGAATACCGCTTTACTGCAGTCGGGTATCTTGTTTTTCTTTCAGTATAGATACTTGTTGTTTAGATATACTCTAGCTTTTTAAGTAAAAGTTGTTTATATAACATTGATTGTATTTAAAAATAAATGTCCTTAAAACATCACAAACATGTATCATCATTATTTACCCTAAAGCGATATTATAAATACGTATTGTTATAAAAATCTTGTAAGTAAAAAAAACCCCCGCAGGGTTTAACTAATTAGGTTCTAACATGTTAAGTATGTTATTTTCCTAGAAAGAACATAACATTATACTTGTACCCACAGAATTCGCCCTATTACAGACCTGTACCAATAATATTACTTGTGTTTTTTTTTAAATTATATTTGGACCCGCTTAAAGCATTTGCCAATGTCAAGTATTAAGATTTCTTAAAGTTTCTTGTAATAAAACAAGTTATAAAAGTTCTAGTCACAATCTAAGTCACGTATACAGTCAGTATACAGTCATATTAAAATTAAGTCATTTACAGTTACTATATTTACATATAGTCAGCGAGAAGTTGACAAAATATGTTGAGCATTGGTCAAATTTGAGAATCTTTTGTCGGTATGGCCCAATGGATAAAAGTAGGGCTACTGTTATTTTGGTCCCTGTTACGATTACTATAAGTAATTTATGCAAAAAAAAGGCAAAACGTATGTATATTCTAACATCTAAAATATCACTTAAAACTTATATGTAGGTAAAGCTTTGTGAATTGTGAAACAAACAAAACTAAAATAATAAAAATGTATGAAAACCTACAATAACTATATACAATACAATACAAATACCTATATTGTCTGTAAAAAAATAACATAATCGTACTCCAATCAGTCTACAATCAATCTGTTAACAAGAGCTTAAAAAACAGTGTTTATAAGTTGAAATAAGTCACGAAAACATTTTTTTGTAGCTTAAAACAATATTGTAATATGTAACTTCTTTAGAGCTAAGGTTATTTGTAAAAAAAAATTGGTAATAAATATTTTTGTATTTTGTATTACTAATAAAATTTAAGTAAAAGTTTCTATTTATAAAGCTTTGTGAATTATGGAACATAAAAAGTGAAAAATAGAGAAAAAGTAAATGAATATCTGTTCCTGACAACAACACACGAAACGATGTGAAAGAAAAAAGAATTAGTTAAAAATTTAAAACAAAGTTGGAGTTGGCGGTCAAGCGCAAACCTATATTGTATTAAAAAAATATAACTAGTATAAAAATATTTTTTTCTTTTCATAGAATCCTGATTCGGTCTATTACAAATATTTTAAAACAAGAAATACTTGAACTTTTTTGACATGATTTTTAACCGGCTTCAAAAAAGGAGGTTTTCAGTCCAGTTTTTTAATGTTTGTTATCGCATAACTCCTTCATTTAGGTCGTTACATTTAATACTCAACACGGAATTTTCCTATTATTTTTAAATTTATGACTTTATGTCTTCTAGAGTGCCCCATATTGGATTTAGTGTGACGTCACATATCCTGTCACTAATAATCAACACGTGTAGAGAGAGAAAGCAATATACTACGTCACATTTCTTTCTCTTTCACTCCGACACAGAAAGGTGTACGCATGTTTTGTCTTTATCGGTGTCATAATCGGCTGTCCCCAAACTGTCGCCAAGATTTGTTGGTGAATGATGATAGCTTAGGGACAATTTAGAAATATACATGTTTTTGGAAATTTTATGTTTTCCAACGTTTGCGCGATTGTTGCTTATTGAAATTAAATAATTTTTAACGTAATCACGCATTTTTTTATGAGCAGACGTTTCGAATACTTTTGAACCCCCACAGTCCCTGAACACTTACCGGGAGATCTTCAGCAAGTTATAAAGGTGCGGCTGAGGAACACGCTCGCGTCACAGCTGCGACAGCCTGCTGTCTTGCCGTACATTGAAGTGGTGGCAGACACGATTAGTACCATAGTCGTTGAAAATAAACAAGACTTATTTCAAGCCGTACAAGAAGATAACCCAGTGTCTCTACCTACAAATATTTCGAGAGCAACTAGAAAAGAAATATTTTAAAAACAATTTAATTTTATTTTCAAAAATTTAGCAATTTTATTTTGTAACTGTGTAAACTTTAATAAATAATTGAGACTGAGATTGGGATCTAAATTTATATAGATTTTTCTTACACTTAATTTGTTATTCAGGGTTTCTTTTAATTTGAAAGAAAGAAATAAAGAAAATATTTTATTTTCATACACCATACACTACAACAAAAAAAAACAAAATTTGGTCTATGTCTTCTTGGGTTCCTTTTTACACTCAGCAAAATGTATAAAGCCGATGATTTTTTTATTTTTCAAGACTAAAAAAATCTAAAGTCCTATAACTAATGTAGTTCTTTAGGATTTATTGAAACAGATTCTAAAAGATACATAAAGTAATATACGATTAAAATTATACCTACTGTCTAACCTGCGCCCCGCAGTGCCAAAAATTTAATTGTGATTAAAAACGGTGATGATTATGATGATAAAAGACTTAAGATGCCTTTTCACGTTCTAAGGAATCTCAGACCAAATTTCATAGCGATTGGTTTAGCCGTGAAGAGGTAACAAGCAGACAGAGAGACAGACAGACCAAGTAACTTTCGTTTTAATAATATCAGGTAGGATTAAAAAAAACAGAGTTAACAAAGAAAAGATAACCCATATGAACTTAAAAATATACCTATAAACTTATGTATACAATATCTGTATAGTAGAAATAAGAACAAAACTTACAAAAACAAGATCCACCACCTCACTACAAATACTTTCTAATCACTGTAGGTACATGAATACAGAATCCGAGATACGAGTGTGAGAGATAGTTGCGGGCACTTGACTGTACTCTCCCAGGACCAGCTCGTACTAACACAAAGTAAGTCGCTATGAGCTCATTCTGTGACTGGTACTGTCGTGTAGACAAGTGTTCATTAGATTTTACATATTTTTTTCATAGAAGTGTTACGAGTATTTAAATTTTCCAACTTGCGTCATCAGCTCCGATTGCGGTTGAAAAAATTGATCATTTTGGAGTGTGCGCAAGAGCTTCACTACCTATTTTCCCCATTTTACTACAGGACTAGCAGAAAGCCGGCGCATTACCAACCATTTTTTATTAAAATGACAATAATCCGTACTCAGCGATATCGGTCCATGTCCTTGATGCGTACTGCACAGGAATGGAATTCTTTGCCAGCATCTCTGTTTCCTGAGAACTACAATTTAGGAATTTTCAAAGTAGATACCTTCTAGATCGACGAGCTCCATCTTCGGCTACACTGTCGCTTAACATCAAGTGAGTTGGTGGTCAATCGTAGATCTATCTTGCATAAAAAATTATAAATGCAAAAATGGTATGATACAATTTCTTGAAATTTAGATAGATACCTCTTTATTGTACACTAAATTAACAAATGCAAAAAGTACAGAACATTTTATTAGACAAAAACAACAGGCAACCTTATCGCTAAAAGCGAGCTCTTTCAGGCATCCTTAATGTGGAGAAACAGATAAGATATATAAAGATAAAAGAGGGTTAATGCTAAAATGTTCTCTTTATATCTCAAAACAACCGCAGACAATATTAGACACATTTTATTGCGAGAAAATACGTTACAGTTTTGTAATTTCTTCTATAACAAATTTAATCAGCGTGAAACTTGAGAAAACTTCTGTGGGCGCCAGTACAGCACAGCCAGTACTTATGAAATGCATCAGTGTCCATCACATCACATCCAGATTGTGTATCGCTTCATAAAATAAAGTTTAGAGGACGCCCTTCACTAATGGAGCGCTGAGTGTCGCCCATCCCTTATCAGCCGTTAATGTGATTATGAAGGTATGGAGATAACGCTAATGTGGAGTGATCGGGACGTATTGGGCATTCGAAGGTCATGGCAGCACGCTTTCAAAGGATTTTCAGGTTATTTACTTGTTTTGATCGCTTTTCATACATCAGCATCATCATCATCTCAGCCACAAGAAGTCCACAGCTGGACATAGGCCCAAAAAGATCGGTTGGAGGTGGCCTGCATCCAGCGTCTTCCCGCCACTTGTGTGATATATTCTGTCAACCTTGTAGCTGGTCTTCCTACGCGTGCTTGCCGGTTCGTGGTCTCCATTCGAAAACTTTTCGGCCCCATCGGCCGTCAGTTCTACGTGCTATGTGCCCTGCCCACTGCCAATTCAACTTGTCAATATGCTGTGCTATGTCGGTGACTTTTGTACATAAAAATGAACATAAAATCACGCCTATTTTCCCTTACGAGGTAGACCATGAGGCCGTTTGACGACACATTTGACCGTAGTTAGAGGGTTAGAGGAGATTAGATGTAATTTTTATTTGTTTTGTAGAAAGTCGGCGAATTACCACCCATTTCTCGTTGAAATGCCAAAAATCCGTACTCAGCGATATCGATCCACATTCCTGTTGCGTACTGCACAAGAATGGAATTCGTTGCCGCCATCTCTGTTTCCTGAGACCTACAATCTTGGAATTTTCAAGGCTAGAGTGAATAGATATCTTCTAGATCGACGAGCTCCATCCTCGGCCACACCGTCGCTTAACATCAGGCGAGTTGGTGGTCAATCGTAGATCTATCTTCTATAAAAAAAAAGTAATTTAACTTGCAGTGACAAGGGTTCAACCCATCGCCTACATAAATGCCAATTTCCATTAAATCCCTTCACAAATTTTTATATTATACCTCGGAAGAGAAGCAGTTGGTATATTCTATGTTTTTATATTTCTTCTAGTCCAGCATGCTTTTGCTCCAACCGCTTTTCGAAATAGATAGGTCCACGTTTGACCAACAACACGCCTGTTGAAAAGCGACGATGTATGTGGTCAGAGACGAAACACGCAGATTTGAAGATAGAATTGAGTACCTATTCGATCTGAATTTTAAGATACCCATGTCGTCTCAAGAAACAAGTACGAGTAATACATCAGTTTCTTCTATTTCTTGGCTGTACAGATTATCATTGCAGAATTAAACTGAATTGTCTTGTCCTAGACATACAAAGCTCTCCCTCCGTAGACGTACAAAGCTCACCGACATAGCACAGGGGATTAGCAAGTTGAAGTGGCACTGGGTACCTATAGGGCACATAGCACGTAGAACTGATGGCCGATGGGGCAGAAAAGTTCTCGAGTGGCGACAAATTTCAAAATTTAAGCCATTGCTCCATCGTGGATCGCAACGTTACTTAGCAACAGGTGAGTTGGCGGTCAAGTGCAAACCTATCAATTAAAAACAATCTATTTAACTATTTATTCGTGGAAATATAACAAATGAAGTGACAGAGTCCCTTTCGCTTGTATGATATCAATTGATATCAAAAGAAACTTATTTATCCCGAAGTGGTGTCACTAAAATTGCTACTCATATTACCTTAATTACGTATATCGTAAGATAATGGTTATTGTGTGGGATCATATTTTTCTGGAGGTTACACCAGCCATTATGGCTTAATAACAACATAATCTTATTTTCTCATATCCAAATCGGTAATACATGGAAGTATTAATTTACGTCGGCAAATCGATGGTTAAGGTTATAAAGGTCAACGGTGACCACATCTGCAACAAGTATAACATTGGATAATAGAATGCAGTTGTAAATGACTCACTGAAAGATAGAAACGAGACGACCTCCGACTTTCCTGGGATACACAAGCAAATTTTATCAAGAGCTAGTGAACATTGGTGTTTGAAGTATACTTTTGTGAGATTAACTTGAGAAATTAGCTTGGTTAAATTTATTAGTTTCAATCACATTAATCTAAATCGAATCAGCTGGCTAACTTCTCAATTGTAAATAAAAATAGTAAAATAAAGACGTTTTAAATACACGACAAGATAGAAGTGCTTACCTGAGAAATGAGACATTTTAAAGTCACTTCCTATGACAAAGCTGTTACTCAACTTCAATAAAATCTGGACACCGGACGAGTTTTAAAAATCTAGACCAAGGATAGGTTAAATTGTGAGCGCGCGAGGATAAGGCGAGGATGTGCTGTTTAAATTTTTACAGGCCTTATAAGGAGTCATAGTATATTTTGGAGATAAAGATTGGATGGGGTAAAGTTTTTTTT
Source organism: Lycia hirtaria (assembly GCA_947563715.1). NCBI lineage: Eukaryota > Metazoa > Arthropoda > Insecta > Lepidoptera > Geometridae > Lycia > Lycia hirtaria. Next base: position 23,340,642 of record OX387380.1, on the reverse strand, counting down.
TTTTTTTTCATAAGCTACTTTAAAACACAGACTTAGGAAAGAAGAAGAAAGAAAGAAGTCTTCCTAAGTCTTTAAAAGTATTTAATTTTAAATTATATAAAAAAATAATTTTTGAAGTCCCACAGTTAGCCCTTTTATTTGATATCACACGGCACGTTTGATAGTTTTTACTGTCTATTTTTCCTCTTAAAACTGACTCTAGTTCGTATTACGCCACAGGTATACAGATATGTACCAAATTTTAACTTAGTAACTTAAACAAACACCAGAGTCCCATGTGAGTTTATTTTTACCTTTTGAGGTATACATTCTAACAAGTAAGTTTAGTTTAAAAACTCTCGACCTAAAAAAGAGCTGAACCGATTTTATTGAAACATACATACTCTCAATCAATTCTCTTTCAAACAAAATAAAACTAGATCAAAACCGGTCCATCCGTTTCAGAGCTACGGTTCGACACACAGATACACACGTCAAACTTCACCCCTCTTTTCGGCTCGGCTGCTCATCGCTGATATTCTAGCCGCGCCTTAAATCTCAGGTTGCTATATTAACAGATGCAACGGAGCTGGAACAAGCTATAAAGCTTGCCTGGCATCCTGCAGCTCTTTGCAGCTTTAATACCCGGGCTACTCGTCATGGTGATGGCCACACTTCATTCTTGCATTTTGTGTATATGACAACACTAATGGACTGCTTATGTTGCGGAAAAACTAAAGATCCTTGTAAATGGACAAGAAAGAATGTTCAACTTTTGAGTCGAAAATTAAATAGTCAAATATAATAATTTATATTAATTGAAGTAAAACATACATAGAATTAATATAAATAATATAATCGATTAAGTTGAAATAGTTTTTAGGGTATCGCAGTAAATAAGAGATTTTATTTTATTTTCGACATATCTGTCTGTCTAAATTAATTTTCATACATAAAATGATTAATATAAATTTTATTAATGTAAAAATGATTTTTATGTGTGAAATTTAACTTGGAATAAAATTAAATGTTTGTCGAAAACTTGTGATGTTGCTTTATAATGTTCTATGTCACTATTTAACCCCCGACGCAAAAACAACGGGGTGTTATAAGATTGACCTGTCTATGTGTGTGTGTGTGTGTATGTGTCTGTCAGTGGCATCGTAGCTCCCGAACGGATGGACCGATATTGATTTTGTTTTGTTTAAAAGGTCTGGAGTGTTAGCATGGAGAGCTATGTTTCATCAAAATCGGTTCAGCGGTTTTTTTCGAGTTTTTTTTTGAGTTTCTAAACTTATACTTGTTATATTCATGTTTTGTATAAGTTATTCAGTCATTTCATATCTACAAGAAAGTTAGTATGTGCGAGCAAGATGGACGGTTCCGTACAACAACAATAAAAATGTCTACCCCTAAACATTATCCGAGATCGATCCATCCTTTTTCAACCGATTCCCAAAAAGGAGGAGGTTTTCAATTCGACTGTACTTTTTTGTGTTTGTTATTGTGATTACTTTGTCAATTATGAATTCATTTTGATGATTCCTTTTTTATTTAATATGTTTCATAGTTCAGGTCCCATATAAATTTTATCAAAATCGGTTCAGTACTTTGGTTTCTATCGTAAAGTGTTGACGAAAAAAAAACCGTCGAAGCATAGCGAAGTATAACAAGTATAAATTTAGAAAACTAAAAACCCCCGATAAAAAACGGCTAACCCGATTTTGGTGAAATGTAGCTAAGAACATCCACGATTAAATCCTCTTTCAAACAAAAACAAAAACTAGATCAAAATCGATCCATCCGTTTACATTACCACAGACAGACACACAGATATACAGACACATACACACGTCAAACATATAACACCCCTTTTTTGGGTAGGGGGTTAAAAAAGATTTATCGATATTGAATAATAATACATATTCAGGTAAAAAACAGATTTTTCCTGTTGTATGAAAAATGCGTAATCTACTGGTCAAAATACCGCTAGAGGATAAAAATTAACCTTATTGAAATTTCAAGAATGTTTTCGTTTAGTATAAAAATATACACGGAATGTGTAGGACCACGATGTAAATATTCACGGAATGTGTAGGACCGCGATGTAAATATTCACGGAATGTGTAGGACCGCGATGTAAATATTCACGGAATGTGTAGGACCGCGATGTAAATTTAAAATTACGATTTTCATGCATTTTTTTTTATCAGTCCTGTTTGTACAAACTGTCCCACTGCTGGGAACGGGCCATCTTCTCATTGTGAGAAGGGTTGTGATCTTCTCGCATTTATCCCAAGTCTATCTCTATATTACCTGTAACATCTGTATTATTAAATATTCTGTGACGATAGCTCGATTTTTCAACTTTGCAACTAGTAACAGGTGCTTCTAAGTTAGAACTAAGTAATGCAACGAGCAACCGGCTTGTTACAAAGTTATACTGCTTGAACCAATCAAGTGCATGGCTAACTTACCGGCTGTAGACATCCGACCTTATTCCATTGAGTAACGTTATTTTTAACTTGATTAGTTACTTGAACAGTGGTTTTCAAAATTTTATGACTATTTTAAAACTATTATATTACATTTACCTAATATGTACTACTTAAATTGTAATAAGTATAGGGAGTTACGGGGAAAAGCCTGAAATTCTAGACGTTTATATACAATATACATTTCAACACAGAATTCGCCCTATTTACAGTCTTTGCATTTCGAGTAAGTTAGAATTATAAGTAGTTCGAATAATACAAATAATAATAATAATAATGGGTGGCGAGTCATCACCTGCCTCAATATTTTTGGATAATGAGACAAAATAGGCAGGTGCCGATATCTCATTCTGATGCTCCCACACAGAAGTACCTTATCTTACTCACTGTGTGGGAGCATCAGTCAATAAACTAGTTTTATAAATCATAACCATTTCATTTCAATAGCCCCGATTTGTCAAATTCCATATTATACAATAGTTCCATCATCCATCCACATACCAAAACACTGTATTTTTTATTTTTTGTAAAGGGCCTCTCAGTGTTGGCTTCGGCTCCACTGATGCCCATCAAAGGACCGGGCTGCGACCCGAGATTTAAATTGAATAAATAATAATAATATTTATTTGCGAATATGGGTAACAGAAATAGCTGGAAAAATAGTACAATAGAACGTCATAAACGACGGCATGCAAATTAATGTACAAAGTAGCTTAAACGAATTGGTACCTTAAGACACCAAAATCAAAATCTCATGTATTATCATTAACATCCCATCAAAAGAAAACAGATTTTTCTCTATACAAACATATTATAAATGTACCGTTTACTCTATTTTAAAATTCTTGCCACATGACACCAAGTGTCAACGACACATTTACTTGTTTTTCTTGTTTTTTTTTGTGCTATCAACAAGGAGGCTTAACTTTTATTTAGAACAATATTTCTATATTTCAAAAATTAATTACGCAAGCTTGTCACGCATTTGAGCAGCTTTTAGTATTTTTTAATTTATGAACTCAAAACAAATTCTGTAAAAATTTCAACTTCCTACCCTTTACATATAGACAGACAGACATAGATATGCTGCCGCAACAAAAAAAATTTGCGTTTGGAAACAACCTGCAATCAGCGTATTCCTGCCAAGCGGTTTTGTGAGTTTTAAAGTTAAACATTTATGTTAAACTTATTTTCTAATGAGGTGAGTTTTCGTAAAGTTTCTGCTTACCCTTTAAGATTCTTATCCAATTAATCATTAACGTCTGGGCTATTCCGCCGATAGATAAATCAATCCGCTGAAATTTTACTTGGGATAATTGTCTTAGATAAATTAATTATTAAATTAGAACAATGAAATTTCCTAAAGGTCAATGCCAAAGAATTAAATCGGTTTAGACTTTGCCTTTTTTTTAGAATCGGAGACTTTACCCGATCGAGCGTTACATAGCCGAGCGTGACGGCTCAGTCGTATTACCTACAATATAAAGAGCGCAGCGCACCTAAAGATGTTTTTAATTCATTAACTCGGCGTTTAATAAATCGGATATCATTAACAAGCGAAATAAAAAGCCGTTGCATTTAATTTTATTATGTAGTTAACTTGGCTCCTATTAGATCTCTTGTCCATATTTCACCTCGACCTACCGACCGCATTCAATTCCGTACTCATTCCGGCGGCCGTCGTTTCTCACTGTCACTTTTAAATCAGATTTGGTCCAGCAGCGCGGTTTCTACTTGTTATTTTTGATCTCATTGACATGTAGATTGTGTTTGTAATGTGCTGTGACATTATACACTTACACTCAAGCCTGAAAATATTTTAGTCAAATAAAAAATTGAACTTAATCGCGGTAACTGGTTCAGTACATCCCATGCATTCAGATTTTTTAGGATTTGTTAACCAAAGGGTTGGACCCTTTCGGAACCCTATATTTTTTATCCTTTTTAGCGGATAATCGATTGAAACTAGAGTTGCAAGTCGACCATCTACCTATCAACAAATAATAATATTAAATGAGGGCAACAGGAAATACTCCTTGTCTGGTATAGTCACCAGTTTCCAGAAGCACAAAATCAAATTTTGACCTTGCCGGAAGGTCAAGGTATCCGCAAGTCTGTTAGAAGACCGGTTAGATTCTCTCCAAATAGTCAAACAGTTCAACATAATAGGGCCTCAGGGCACACCCCTTCAGGGGTGCCAGGATAATTCGACTCCCACCCAGACGACGTCCCAAGCTGAGGTCCGAACCTCCTTCGAGGTGCCCTTGAGCTAGTCCCTCGTAACCTTTTGTTTGTAAGCGGTCCCGTGTCTGCTGTGCTCGCCAAAGTCCGTTAAGCTGTCTACAGCTTACCGGACTCCAGGCTGGTAAAGGCCAATAGCTATTATACATAAATATAATAGTCATGAAAAAAATTGGGCTTGAAACCATGTATGCACCCCAACTCACCATGTGGAATATTATAGAGACTGTTTTTTCTAAAGTAATAGAAAATAAAGTCCTAAGAAGCTGTATTTAAGTTAGATTTTAGTTAAGATTACGTTATTAAGTTACTTAAAACTTTTATATATGAAATTAAGAACAATAAAATGTGTAGTTACATATTATATTTAGTAGTGCATGGACTGATGTTATTCTCTGAAACAATTTTGATAATGTATTTACTTTTAGTTTATAAAAATAAATAGTTCGTCAAAATAACTTCGAGATCTAGACATAATTTATGTTTTTGTATTTATTTTTGTAGTTATAATACAACTAAATATAACTCCAAACGTTTCAAAGGCGTAATTGCAATTATGACTGTGTAAGCGTAATTTTTAGGGTTCCGTGCCCAAAGGGAGTAACGGGGCCCTATTACTGAGACTTCGCTGTCTGTCCGTCCGTCGGTCCGTCTGTCACCAGGCTGTATCTCATGAACCGTGATAGTTAGAGAGTTGAAATTTTCACAGATGATGTATTTCTGTTGCCGCTATAACAACAAATACTAAAAAACAGAATAAAATAAATATTTAAGGGGGCTCTCATACAACAAACGTGACTTTTTGCCGTTTTTATAGATAATGGTACGGAACCCTTCGTGCGCGAATCCGACTCGCACTTGGTCGGTTTTATTGATCATTTGATTTGTGAGGATCTTATTTCGATAACTATACTTATAAGCTTTCATCAACTAAGTGGAATGCAAAACATGTATTAACAAACTTTACAAAAACGTTATAAGAGCTAAAAAGCTGCAGCGCCATATCCGGTTTTAATAACCAGTGTTTGGCGGTTCAAACTAGCTTTGGCCGGTTCAAACCGGCTGTGAGAGCGGCAAATAGCCCAGAAATGCATTCATACCGCACGCTAATGGATCCGTAAAGGAAACTCACGCTCAAGCTGAAATATTTTCAGATGAATATCGAAGCACGAATAATTTTACTATTCATTGTCTGTATTTCTTTATTTTTATAATTTATAAGTTTGTACAAAAAGTATGCATAAAACACTATAAAAACCACTGCCGGCATTGGAGTACACTCAAGTTAACGACGGTGGAGGAAACAGCGCATTGCAATTGCGCAGAACATACGAAAAATTCTTCTTTTTTTGTATTGGACCCCGCGATTAGCAATTTGCCAATGTAAAGTATTGAGATATCCGCAATTTTCTTAAATAATACAAGCTATATAGTGTTCTTGTCACAGTCTAATTCACGTATACAGTCATTTTCAACTTTGAGTCCTGCCTCAGTAATGTAATGTAAAGTAGTGTAATAAACGACTTTACTAGAAGCTTCTATGGAGTTTTGCCGACAACGTAATATGAGACGTTTCACTGCTTTATTTAAGTTTCCCATACTCACGCACTTGATTGAACACTTAATGAATAAATTACCATCATTTTTATCGCATTAATATTCAAAATAACACAAGTTTATGAAAATAAAACAGAGCAACAACATGTTTATAAGACGTTCGCGCCAAAATTCCATTGCCTTTATTATTTAATATTTTACTGAATTGTCAAGATAAGCCTTTTGACATAATTGAGGTACTTCAATACGACTATAGACTGTGATCATCGAATCAACATCTCATATGGCGGTTATCTCGTGAGCCAAGTCACTTGATGAGCTTGTCCTTCCCGGCCTTCACGAGATTCTCATTTGGGATGGCGACGTCGACGAAGACAGTCTCATTATGGGGCTGATCCATGACCACGATATAGACATAGACATATTTTTATTTGCAAGAAAACCAACAACACCATAAAAAAAAAAAAAAAAAAACTATAGTCATTTTTGTTACAAACCTTCAAGCTCAATAAAATCAAGCTTAAAAGTTGCATCTAAAATAATAAATACTTAGCTTACTAAGTGTTTATTTTAAGTGCGTTAGAATTAACAGGATTTAGCCAAGCAATAAATATTTGGTTATTTTGTAATTTTAAGTGCCATATATCTATATTTTTAATTCTACCATGTAGGTAAAAGTGAATATTGTCGTTTTTCAATTGATTCAGCAAAAATTACTGATTGCACTTTGCTATAGCATTGCTGTCATAAACATCGTAATGTTAAGAGGTCTTCCTTTTAAATAAATTCCATGTTTTAACTATTTTCCAAAGTTTGGAACATCGGCGCTAAGTTCTTGATCTATCCTGTCTTATTGACCACTGATCGAGAGACTGTAAATCGGATTTATTTTATTTTATTCCACTATTTATATTTATTAGACCTTACAAAAAAAAAGCATACACTTTTCTATTAGATACGATATATGCTAAGCTTTTAAATACTCTAGCTACCCGACGACATTGGTGCGGCTTGCGAGTAATACTTATTAAATGAAGGAATTATGATGTAGCAATAAATCTGGGGCCATCTCCCACCCTTGGCCCACCCCGGAGCAATTATACCGAGCCCGGGGCTGGATCCTGCCGGACAAACCATTCATCCACAAATGTGACAATATTATAAAATCTGTTAGAGCTTGCCCTTTAAATTATATCATTTTTGATGTAAGAATCAAAGTGATATTTTCATTTGGATATTTTTTGATTTTATTCGGTTCATTTTTAGGGTTCCGTACCTCAAAAGGAAAAAACGGAACCCTTATAGGATCACTTTGTTGTCCGTCTGTCCATATGTCCATCTGTCCATATGTCCGTCTGTTCGTCTGTCTGTCCGTCTGTCCGGGTGTCAAGATCTTTATCTCGGGAACGCGTGAAGGTATCGAGTTGAAATTAAAACCATATACGCAGATCCATAGTATCTTGCTGCAGAAATAAAAATAAAATTTCTCAGTTTGCGTAAAAAAAAGTTACAACCGAATATGTGGTAAAAAACGTACATTTCGACACGCACAAGGGAATCATAACCTATGGGGTACTTCCTGTTGACCTAGAACTATGATGAATTTGGCAAGAAGCATTGTGTTAGAGTACACATATAAGAAAAAATCCAAAAACTGGACATTTTTAATTTAATCACAAAAAAATAGCGTCTTTATGCAAGGAATGAGGGCCCAAATTTTAAAGTGAATTAACCGTATCATGTGGGGTATCATATGAAAGAGCTTCATTAGCCTAAGCTAAAACAGGTTTTTAAATATTTTTATTATGTATATTTTTCGGTTTATGAAGGAAAATATGATTTCCCCCTTTTATTTAGTTTGTACGGAACCCTCGGTGGGCGAGTCTGACTCGCACTTGTCCGGTTTTATTGTTATTTTCTGGATTATTTGGTCGGACGATTTTGTAATTGTTTGATGTCGTGAAAACGTTTTCAGTATTTTACTTTATAATCATTAGGAAGTTAATATTTACTAGGGTACATTCGTTAGTATACGTACACAAGTTCTTTGGACTATTGTATAAGTAAGTGAATATATAGATTAGTTCTTTAGAAACGGCTGAACAAATTCAAATAATGAGATGAAGATATTTTAATGCTTGACTTGGCCGATATATTCCAAGTAAAAAGTAGGCATTTCGAGTGATATTTCAAAAAAATATGCATTTATGTTACAGAAACAATCGACAAAAGCAAAATTTAAATTTAAAAAAGTGTTAAATTTAATTGATAAATAATTTTATCATCATACCTATTATTGTCTTCTGGGATCATACTTCAAAGTGTCATTATAATAATGATATAACGTCACCGATAATAATAATAATAAGGTATACTACTTAACTCTATGGAACATTCGTTTTGAATCAATTGAATTCATCCACCCGATGAACGGGCTTCCTGTTTTCTTCTAGACAAAAAATTTTGGAGCCAACATTTCAAATGTTAACAGGTAACTGTTAATTAATAATTCAGTATTTTACTACATAACCATATAACCTATTCCCCGAAAAAATATTAATAAATTACACATAAATAAAATTTTGTGTTGTAGTAAGCACTAAAGCATAAGCTTTTAGCATCTTCCAAAACCGAAATACATCTTTAAATTATTTTTGAGTAAAAATGTTTCATCCTACACATTTTCAAACTTGTTCAGAGTGACTAATACTGACAATATATTTACTTAAGCACTCATCACTCATTTCTCCAAAGTTTCCAAGCAAAATATTGGCTGACTGCGAAGTCTAAAAATTGTCAACAAACTTAATGCGAAAACTTCTGCCCAATATTTACACGAAGTCGAAGTGTGTGACTCGACAAGTACAAAGCCATTAACACGTTCACTGCTAACTTTATTTTTATTTTATGATGAAACTTGACGTAAAACATCTCGAACTATTTTAATGTTAAGTGCAGTCATGCATGCGTTAACCCGTTTTACGGATATAAAGGAAATTAAAAGAACAGGAAATAAAGAAATTCGAAGACTAGCCGTGACACGCGGATTCACACAAATTAGAGATATTACGGGCTAGTTTTGAGTATCCTCATCATATTTGTGTGATACACATGGATATTAATTTGTTATTTCTGAATGTCTATATGTAGGTATTATAAGTTTATTTACAGAAACTATGTATGTATCCATTCAACTATCTGGTTCCCATAATACAAGCTTTGTATTTGTAGCCTGCTTGGGATTAGAGCGCGTGTGCAAAATGTCCACCAATATTCTTCTAGGCAAGAGTTCTAGTGGTGTGTCACTAACTTGTTGTGTCATTAACTGTTGTGTCGCTCAACGTCGAATTAGCGGTCAAATGCAACTCAATCAATGATAAAACGACTAAAAGAATACCTTAAAAATACCGATAAAAAACGGCTGAACTAATTTTGATAACACATTTTCAATCCTAAATCTAAACCTAAAAACACTTTAAATCAAATCCTATTATTAAACAAAACTAGATTAAAATTGTTTATCCATTTCAGAGCTACGATGCCGTATGCTAGATACACAAATACACAGATATACACGTATATAACATGTAACACCCTTCTTTTTGAATTGAGAGTTAAAAACACTCCAATTTACACTCACCGGCTTTGTAGCATTTATAATCTTAGTTATAGAGTAAGACAAGTACATAGGTATTTAATAACAATATTCCTGTTGATTTAAACTACCTACATACTTAGGTTATTTTTTACACGAATAAGTCCACGTTTGACCACCAACTCGCCTGTTGGAAAGCGAAGATGTGGTCGGAGATGAAGCACGCAGACTTAGAAGATACCTATTCACTCTGACTTTGAAAAGATTGTAACTCTCAGGGAACAAAGAAGCCAGCAATTTGTTCCACTCTTTCGCTGTTCCGATGTTCCGATAAGAAACGTAGAATTAAACCGTTTAGTACGAATATTGGGCAAATCAACAATATATATATATATATATACTATAGGTATATTTTCAGAAGGTCAGTTGTTGTTTTTTCTTTTCAATAAGTAGCTGTCAAGAACAGATCCGTGAGGTTCTTCCATGAATCACAAAATATTTACTGTTTGCGTATCACGATTTCTTACTTTCTTATTCTATGTATCTTAAGTACCTATGTATTTATAAATAAAAAGTATATATTATGTATTATATCTAGCTTTCATAGTACAAGCAAAAAAAAATATAGTGAAACTAAAGGCAGCTTTATGTTTTTGAATATAATTCGTATATTTTACATAAATACACATATATCTTTCTTTGTATTCTGTATCTAATTATTTACTTTGTTGGTTACAAAAACACATTATAACACGTTATAATATTTAAAATATCCCTTAAAAATATTGTGGTACGCGAGAGAGATAGCTGCGTGCTTGGAGCGAATCCTTAAAAGAAGTCAATTAAAACCCAGTAGTGGGAGCAATCATCAGGTCGTTTTGCAGTAATGCAGCGAGCACTGACTCCTGGTGGAGTAACCTCGTTACTGAGATTGCGTCAACAGCGTCGCTGACCAGCTCTACTAATTTAGCTCGGAACTTCGTTACTGACTGTTTTTAACGGCTTTCTATTTATATTCCGAATTGTGAAATACTGAATATCATTTCCCGTAAAAAAAAATAGTTTTTCAAAAAACACATTTTTTATTTATATTCAGATTTGTAGTGATTGATATTTCATTTCTGTAAAAAGTATAAAAATTGATTAAAAAATTACGAAGATGATTTTAGTTTATCATACGCAAAACGGTGCGCAAATGAGGTGTAAAAAGACGACAATAATGTGTAGTGACGTACGCATCATCTCGCTCATTCACATCTGTATATGTAGGTACTATTCATGTATATTGTGCTTACACATGCATATCTATGGACCTAGTGTGAGTGAGTGTGTTGTCACGTGCCGACGTCACTGACCATAACCGCAATACGATCGCGTTTTAAACGAGGCAAATATTTCATTGTTTAGAATCCAAATATTTCTTGCGTGTTAGAGCCCCATTGGACAATACAACAAAAACAAATAAATTATAGTTTTAAAAACTGAAAAATCGATTTCTAAATGCGTAATTAATAAAATTAATTAGTGGCGAGTAAATAATTGGATAGAAAATTTTTGGAAACAAAGAAAATTAAAAAAAAACCTTTTTTTGAGCTAGAGGTGGGATTTATATTAAAAACTTATCTAAATACATATGTCCATTTGTTGTATTTAGATAAATTCTTTAGCCTAATAAATGAGTGAACTTTCCATTTGTTTGAAGGTTTTTAGTTTCTATCGGTATAGTCAGAGGAGCAACCCTAGTCAGAGGGGCAACCCTAGTCAGAGGAGCAACCCTAGTGTGATTGAATCGGTAAATAAAATGACGGGTAATGGGTCGTCTCCCCGGGACCACGGGTAAATAGGAACTACTCAAGTTCATAATACATACGAAAACATTGGTTTGACGAAAACATGTACTTTTTAATTGACGATGTTTGCCCATACTTTCCAACCACGGTATTAGTTTATAACCGCATACAAAAAATAACACAGACGGTTTGTAACTAGGAAAGTTGTTGTAATATTCTCAATTTCTCAGGCTTAAAGAAATAAAAGTTGAAACCACTTTTCAGCCCCATTTAGTAGCGCTCGTGGCGTAGCTTGACTAGGTGTTCTCGAACGATCACCAATGTCAAGCAACGGACGGACCAGTCAGTCTTGGGATGGGTGACCATCAGTGGCATTTCTTTTTGAGCGTTACCATTGTAGACCGTAACTGTCGCTTAGCGCCAGGTGAGTTGACGGTCAAGCGCAAGCCTATTTCCGAATAAAAAATACATACCCACATACATACACTCGAAAAACATAACCCTCCTTCTTAAATTAAAAATAACACGAGGTTCATTCTTTTTTTTTATCCTCATGTCTCCAAGTAAGGTTGCTACTCAGACGTATGTTCAAACATCTCAAAATTCACCTATTTCGGCGGCTATAAAATGTGAACTTTAAGTTTATAAGCGGTAAAGTTCAAAATTAAGTGAGTAGGAATGAAATTTGCTTAACCGATTATTTTTATAGCAAATAAGGGAGTCTACGTAAAATATATTGGTAAAGTAAGTAAGTTCGTATAGACGGAGTGACCAGCCCTAGTGTCAGAGTTATTAAGCTGCCGAAAGGTTAACGATTGCTGTTTTTTAAGAAGAAACAACCGGGACCTACAATTTAACGTGTTATCCGACCAACGGTAGCGCTCAGAAAGAAATGCCATCGGTCACCCATTTGAAGACTGATTTCGTCCGTTGCTTGATATTGGTGATCGTTCAAGAACACTTAGTCAAGCTACATCACGAGCGCTACAATATATTGGTTGAATATTTACTATGTATGATATTATTTCCATCTCGGGGCTGGTCTTCTGCGCTTGCCGGTGCGTAGTCTCCACTTGAGAACCGTCAGTTCCAGCACGAGATGGACAGATGACATACAAATGGCAAGAAGACGCTGGACGCAAGCCGCTTCCAAGCGGACTTCTTGGAAACCTACGGGGGAGGCCTATGTCCAGCGTTTCTGTTTGTTCGTCAACACATATACCTACTGTAGTTCTTAGAGATGATGGTAATGACGATGTTACATCCGTAAACGTTATCAATAAAAATACATTTTTTAAAGCGAATAAGTACGCGTTTAATCACGAACACGCTTGTTGGAAAGCGACGGTGTGGTCGAAGATGAAGCACGCAAACTTTTTTTTCATACATTATAGATCTACGATTGACCACCAACTCGCCTGATGTTAAGACTTAGAAGATATCTTTTCACTCTGACCTTCAAAAGATCCAATTCAAGCACACCAATCATTTGCACACTATATATTTGAATATTGCGCTGGTTTGAGTGCGTAATATTGAACTATATAAGTATATAATTTAAACAAGTAATTGTTTAAAAAACTAAAGAAACCGACAAAATATACAATTCCTTTACTTGGATGACATATTTTTCAGTTATTTTGTTATAAAAACCAAAATACTGAACCTATTTTCATAAAATTTCTATGGAACCACCTGATATCCTTCCACACAAAAAAAAAATTCAATTCGGTAATGCCCCCTGATTCAGAACTCATTCGGATTCAGAATCTATATCTCCGTCTCGGTAATTTCATAGAGAATACCTCCTTTTTGGAAGTCGGATAAAAACAACCATGGGCGTGCCTAGAGCGGGGAATGTACCCCGTAGTAGTAGAAGTAAGAAATTGTGACAACCTTTTTTGAGGGGATTGGATCCGCGACTGCATTTTTGTTATTTTATTTTCTAACCTAAGAATACAATACCCAAAACAATAACTTATGTATCAATGTATGTACAAATTGGTAATTGCTGTTGGGATGTTGCGTTTTTTTCTAAATGTCCTTACTGAAGTATGAATTCTAAAGAAGTATTGTGTTGCTTATTCCTTGTATCACCCTAATTATAATGACAATACGTGTGTCTGTCTGTACGGACCTCCGTCATGCGATATTTGACAGGCGGGTTCAATAGCCCGGTTCACACGTACACATTAGGTATATATACCTACCTACCAAATATGAAAAGATATTGTCATACAAAGTTCGTTTCAGCATATTTTCTAATCGAAAGGTACATATAACTTCCGGAGAATCTCGACATCTAACCATTATTATTTTTTATATTATTAATCAATATAATTTTTTATATTGTCGAATAAAAATTAAAAAAAACCAGCCAAGTGCGAGTCGGACTCACACACGAAGGGTTCCGTACCATTATCTATTAAAACTGTTAAAAAAATCATGTCTGTTGTATGGCAGTCCCCCTTAAATATTAATTTTATTTTAATTTAATTAAGTATTTATTTTTAACGTGAATAATTATAACTCAATATTCTGTGAATATTTCAAGCGTCCACTTGTTGTCGTTATCAATATCAAGCAAAAAAAAACACTTGTTGTATGGGAGCTCCCTTCAATATTTATTTTATTCTGTTTTTTAGTATTTGTTGTTATAGCGGTAACAAACATACATCATCTATGAAAATTTCAACTGTCTAACTATAACGGTTCATGAGATACAGCCTGGTGACAGACAGCGGAGTCTTAGTAATAGGGTCCCGTTTTACCGTTTGGGTACGGAACCATAAAAATGATTAACTATGCTTGCGCTTGACCGTCAACTCACCTGAAGTTAAGCAACAATTACGGTCTACGATGGAGAGCACTTGCCTAGAAGAAACCTATTCACGCTACTTATAATGCTATGATACATTCACCCGCATTCTGAATTAAAACAGTGATGATGACAATATATTACCTAGGTCCATTTCCAGGTTCTAAGTATTCGACATGTTAAATTGGTGCAGCCGTATAGTCGTGAGAAGATAACAAATAGACAGGGAGATAGAGTAACTTTCGCATCTACTTCCAAACATTGTATCATGCCAGATGAACAACACATACAAACGACAGGAAGACGCTTGATGCTAACCGGTTCCATCAGGTTTTTGTAAATCCAGCTTATGTCAAGTGGACTTCTTTTGACTGATAAGATGATGATGATGATTAAAATTCTCAAGCCCACTATATTTGATAGCATACCCAGCATGCTCACAGCATTCCTTCGTCACAATGCAAACCTTAATGGCTGAGTCAATTAAACTATAGCGCTACCGTCCTTGAACAATCGGCTGATTAAAAACGATTATTCCTGTTGTCCCCCAGTTTCGTATCCCCCACTGGGGGACAACGGGAATAATCGAAAAAGTTGTGCTGATGTTGTGGACAATGCCACAACTTTTTACATTTTTTCGTTGTCCACCACTGACGCACAGTGATACCTTTTCAATAAGTTTTCATTCAGAGTCACAATGTTTAGTGAGCCAAAAGGTCCAATGGGCCAAAATGACAAAACCCAAAATGTCTAGTCTGAAATTCAATTGTAAATCAAAGCCGCGCATAAGTCTTAAGGTTGCATAAAACACCACCTTAAATACTTTTTAAATATCAAGCAAATCGAGCATTACCACAACATCTAAAAGCACTAAGCCATAAAACTCAGGCAATAATCAGAAGTCACCATTAAAATGTAAAGCAGAAAATGATGCGATCACTGGCAATACCGCACTAAAACAAAATACTAACGTCACGTCGCGAAACCGTTCCCGCGACTTTACTGCCGCGAACTCGACGAAATATTTATTGGTGTTGGAAGGTGGAAGGTGCCAATAAAAACCGTAATTTCTTCATGTTCCCACTGGTTTATATTTCGGTTTAATTATCTACAGTTTACAGGTGGGAAGTTAACTTTGAAACGAGGCTGGGAAAGGTTTTTAGAGCCCGTTAGGGATGATTTTGTGAAAATAACGAGTTGTAATTGTTTTGGACTGGTGGTGTGTTTTTATTGTTAACGGGCTAACATTGACCGCATTTAACTGGATCTCAAATCAGTATTGAGCTTGCCATACCCGATTGAATAAGAGCGATTTTCGTTCTGTGAATTTGGCTTGCGTTACGCTTGATATGCTGTGAGAGTGTACGTTTTGTGAGAAACTAAGTGCAAAGATGTTGTATAATTTATTCAAATTAACGTTCTTTTTAATAGCACTTGTAAAATAAATAAATATAAATATTGGTGGACATTTCACACAACATCATTAGCCCAAACTAAATAAAGCAAAGCTATGTACTATGGGAACTAGATGGTTGATACTTTTTTTAATAAAAAATATACTTATAATACATAGAAACACCCAGACACAGAACAAAAATCCATGCTCATCACACAAATATTTGTCCTGGGTGGGTATTGAACTCACGACCTACAGCTCAGCAGGTAGACATTCTACCAACTTAGCTTTAAGGCCACTCAATCACTTATTTGCAAAGAAAAAGTTCGTTGGAAGTTACGAAAACTAGCATTTTTCATTTTTTTGAGAGTTTTAATATTAATATTTCAAAAAATATAACATTTGGGGAGTGAAGACAAATCTAACGACATCTCGCATATCAAAATCGGTAAAGCCGTTTAGGCAGTAGGAGGTAATATATAACCATACAATATATACCCATATATACGAGTATATACGTATAAACACACATACACCCGAAAAACATAACCCTGATTCTTATGCAACCGGGTAAAAAAGGATTTATCAATCACAGATGAAACTGCAGGATGTAGGCTATAAATAACTATATAAAAGGTAATTCCAGTACATATTCTGTGCACTGATACCAGTTGAAATATACGCAAGTATTTATTAGGAAGCAGACAATAAGTTGCCAGTATTCATTTTAACTGTGAATGTTAACTGAACCATTAAAATTGTTTGGGCAACAGAAACAATGAAGAAATGACATTTGGAAGATAATTACGATTTGAATCTTGTTTAAATTTACAAAGTTATTAATGAATTATATGGTTTAAAGTTTAAAATATTGCCTTTAATTAGTCTCTCAGCGAGATCGAATCGATATTAAGAGATCCGTAGACGTACGAAAGTCGCCGACATAACATAGCGGACTAGCAAGTTATACGTTCCGAAGTTGTAGATAAAACTATCTTGGTGACTACAGAATTATAATCAGTTTTAGCTCACTTGATTACGTCATTATTTCAGAGCTACAGATGTATAATTAAATCATTTAGAACGCGTCAAAAGGCTTATGTTGGCGGTTTTATATTTTAGCATTTTCACGCAAGACCCAAACTAAGCAAAGCTTGTACTATGGAAATACATATATATGATACATGATAAACATCCATGTTCAGCAGAAATATTTATCCTGGGTGGATCGGACCCACGACCTACAGCTCGGAAGGCAGACGAATTGAACCATGAGGTTTGTTAACTTCAAGTTTATTTATTGTACAATGTACGTATGTATATCTTTGAACCGTGTATGAATAGGTTCCTTATAGGTAAGCGTGCTTCATCGTAGACTGAGACGGTCGCGTAACATGAGACGAGTTAGCGGTCAAGCGCAAGCCCATTTTAGAATAAATAAATCCGCACAAGTGCGAGTCAGACTCGCCCACCGAGGGTTCCGTACAAACTAAATAAAAGGGGGAAATCATATATTTTTTTATATTTTCCCTTATAAACCGAAAAATATACATTATAAAAATATTTAACACATTCCTTGCTCACCACTCGGATCCGAGTAGGAGCTATAGTAGCGGCACCTCCCACTCGGATCCGAGCGAGCGAACGTTTGAGGCAGCCCTCATTCCTTGCATGGAGACACTATTTTTTTGTGATTAAATAAAAAAAAAACAGTTTTCGGATTTTTCCTATATGTGTACTCTAACACAATGCTTCTTGCCAAATTTCAGAGTTCTAGGTCAACGGGATGTACCCCATAGGTTTTGATTCCTCTGTGAGTGTCGAAATGTGCGTTTTTTACGACATATTCGGCTGTAACTTTTTTTTACGAAAACTGAGAAATTTAATTTTTCTTTCTGCAGCAAGATACTATGGATCTGCGTATATGGTTTTAATTTCAACTCGATACCTTCACGCGTTCCCGAGATAAAGGTCTTGACACCCGGACAGACGGACGAGACGGACAGACGGACAACAAAGTGATCCTATAAGGGTTCCGTTTTTTCCTATTGAGGTACGGAACCCTAAAAAGGTCAGAGCATCGAGTTGAGTGCAGTATAAATTACGTAATTATAACTCAATGCAACAATCACGCATATACACACGTTGAACCTAGAACACCCTTCCGTTTGCGCCGTAGGTTAAACAAAACTATTCTTTTGGATAGTCGAGTAAAAACATACGCTATTTCGTAACTTGTAATTTAGGGCACGGGGTAAGTATTAAGGACGTCACAACTTCAACTTGTCTTTATTAGGGTCAACTTACCTCCATAACTAAGTTGTCCAGCTTAAGTTTTAAACGTACAAATCAGAGTAAAACTTTTCGGCTAAGTTATTTTAAGTTACGAGTAAGTACATGTATTTCGGGAACTGGGTTTGTTTTGGAGAGTCTTTTGAGATAAACTTGAGAGACTTTTTATTTATTCCGTTTAGAGTTAGAATTTAGGAACGACATAATTTTGCAACTTTGCAAAAACTTTCGTTTAGCTATCCAGTTAAGGTTAAAAAAACAGTTATATTGTGATTTTTTTATAGATGAAGTCAGTTAAAAATAGATCTACGTGTGACTACTATCTCGCCCGCTTGTAAGCGACGATGGTCTGACCGAGGATGGAGCATTTAGATCTAGAAAATTATGTATTCATGATAGACTTGTTATTTTTTATTTTTTTTTGAAATACATAAGTACTTATGATACATAGAAACACCCAGACACAGAACAAATATCCATGCTCATCAGTCATCCCCCAATGTTTGCCCTGGGTGAGGATCGAACCCACGACCTACAGCTCAGGAGGCAGTCGCACTACCACTGAGCATGAGGCCTGTTTATGATGTCTGACACGACAATAAGTAGTTATCAGGCACATAGAATTTACACAATCTATCGTAGATTACTGCAGATCGGGTGTGTCCATATGCCCACGAAGAATTTTGCACATGAATGTCAGTTGTTGTTTTTCCCAGTTTTTTTAAAATTGGATTTGGACCCGCTTAGAGCTTTTGCCAGTGTCAAGTATAAATATTTCTTCAAGTTTCTTGAATAAAACAAGTTATAAATGTTCTAGTCACAATCAAAGTCATTTAAACAGTCATTTTCAAATTCGAGTCGTGCTTCAGTAAAGTGGTGGCGGCTTTACTGAAAACTTCTATGGAGTTTTGCCGACAACGTGAAAAGACATGTTTCACTGCTTTATTTCACTTACCCACACTCACGCACTTGATCGAACACTTAATGAATAAAACACCACCATTTTATCGCATTAATATTCGAAATAACACAATTAATCCCGGTTGTTTTTGTTTGTATTATTCAGGCCCCAGCACAGCAAGGAGCTGAGACTTATTTTTAATTTTTGACAATAGAGTATATGTCTATGTCAAATTTAGAGAAGAACTTGTAGATTTTCAACTAACTTAGCTAAAATATCTAAAGTTCCTCATCTTACGTCATCCTAAATTTTCATTATACCTTTCGTATTAAAACGGCATGAGCTTAACTCGTAAATTTAATTTGAAGCGGGCTAGAGTACCGGCCGGCTAAACACTTCGTTTATATTCGACACTCGGGACGATGGGGAGGACTCTATGACTCTAGCAGATGAGCTATGAGAATTACATTGATCTTTTGTGCTGATGAATTTTCAACCCCCGACCCAAAAAGAGGGTGTTACAAGTTTACGTGCGTATTTGTGTCTGTCTATGACATCGTAGCTCTCAAAGTAACGGATCGATTTTGATCTGTTTGAAAGATGATTTCATCGACATTGTTCTGAGCTAGTTTCATCAAAATCGGTTTATACGTTTTTTATTCTTGTCGGGAGTTTTTGAGTTTTCTAAACTTATACTTGTCTATTTATAGTTGGATATATATTTATCTACATTATATAGGTAGATTTACAATTGACCGTCAACTCGCCTGACGATAAACGATAGTGTGGTTGAGGATGGAGCTCGTCGATCTAGAAAATATCTATTCACTCTAACTTTGAAAATACCAAGATTGTAGTTCTCAGGAAACAGAGCTGGCGGCAAAGAATTCCATTTCTCTGCTGTACGCCTCATGAACGTGGACCGAAATTGTTATTAAGGGCATTTTTTGGCATTTCAATGAGGACTGGGTGGTGGAATTAGGTCCTTAAGCTCTTGCGCACACTCGCTGAAATATACTACTATACGTCGGTCGGTACTGAAAACTGAGCTCCAAACTAAGCAGTTTCATGGCAACTTGTGTATTAGTCGTAACATATGGTAGGAAATCATAGAAAACACTTATCGCCTAACTAATCTTAATATGTTTCATTTAAGTATTTTTATGACGTGTCACATACCCGACGTAGTGCCTCGTGTTTGCGTTGCATGCATTGATAAAGATAGCCAAATACAGTACAATAACACTATAGTCAAAAATTATGAACATTGAGCTGTGTCTACTTGCGTACGAGAGCAGACACCACTCATAGCTACTTTATTACATTCAACTGCGGCGAGAGCGCCGCACCTCACTCAGTGGCTTACTAGTGAAGTGAGTGCTTTCGACGTTTTGCTGGCGAGAAAACACACCATAGATGCAATTATGCGCTGCAAGTATCAATCGTATCGTATAATCCTAGATAAACGATGTAATTACTATTCCAGCGCTGTAACGCTGTTTTATTTACTTTACCAAAAAAATTGACAATAATTTAGCTTCAGATAGCTCCTCTACTTCTTAATTACATACAGCTCAATGGACTCAACAGATACGAGTATATTTTAACCTTTTTCACAAAGTATATGTATAACGTTAGATTCCGTAAAATAATACTTACAATTCTTCATAAAATAATCCAAGAAGATATTGATAACATTCAAAAAAGCCTTTCTATATTTTTTTTAATAATATTTGTTTTGTACCGTTCTTGTTCAAATAGTAGAATCATTCATCTGAGCGCCTGATCGATGTGACGCAGTAATTGATCAAATTTTAACAGATTAATTACAATGTACCTATACAATTTTGCACGCCGGTAAGGCAGAATATGGAGAGCTATGTTTTTTACCTGATGTTCCACCTACTGTACCCATATGCGCAATAAACACATTATAAATTATGAATTATAAAGTATCTTTCACATTATTTTATAAGCAATTATTTTTTTAATCTTAAGACGTTAAATGATGAGGTCTTATATTTTTTCAATTTATAATATACGCGAGTAATTCGTTAAAAGTTGTTAAAATTGCATATAAATAAATAATATAAACTCGAAAATTTTTCATTATAAACTTGTTTATCTTTGGGTGGTAGTTATCTGCAAACAAGGAATCGGGATTTGCGTTGAGGATAAATTCGGGGAAGTGGAAAATCTTATTAATAATTAAAAGTTACTTAATTAAGCACTCCCGTTCAACTGGGAGCGTCGCATCTGCATTTGCTTAACTGGATGTTTGAACGTTGACAAACTATCCGATACGACATAATTATAGTTTAAAAAACTGAAGCAACCGACTGCTCATGGATGCCATTGTCAGAACTGGACCAAATTGAAATGGGACCACACGGAAAGCACCAGCTTTCAAATAAAAAATAATCATCAAAATGGGTTCACCCAGTCGAAAGTTACGAGGTAACAAACATTACAAAAAATACAGTCCAATTGAGAACCCTTTCCTTTTTTGAAGTCGGTTGAAAATAAGCAAACGCTGCGAATGTAGTTAATATATTGACAAACCGACTTAAACCAACAGACCTGGACACCATGTACACAAAAACATACAAATTGAAGACTTCCTTTTTAGGATCTGATTTGATGGACTAGCAGAAAGTATACACATTACCACCCATTTTACATTGAAATGCCAAAAATCGATACTCAACGATTTTGGATTTTCACTGAATTTGATTTTTCTGCCGCCTTCTCTATTTCCTGAGAGAAGATAGGAGTGAATATATATTTTCTAGATTACCGTACTTACTCCATAATCGGCCACACCGTAGGTTACCATTAGGAGAGTAAGAGATCAATTGTATACAAATATTTCATATAAAATCATCATCATATGCCTTATTTCATCTAGACAGATGATTTAAACAGCGTCATGGATTGGAACACTTGCGTTGGTGGCAAAAATAGTAACAAAAATAAAATAATATAAAAAAATAAAAAGCAATAAAATATAAATAATAATAACATATAAAATAATTACAATTTAAAAAACAAAAAAACCCGACTTGACAATTTGAGAAACTGCGCAATTTCGTTTTAAAAATCAAACTGCTGAATTGTTCTGTTCCGTGACGTGTCAGAGGATATGAACTTTCTATGGAAACAATATACAAGTATATCCTTTGGTACAATAAAATAAATTTTCAAATCGGTTTATAAATGACGGAGTAAAAGAAATGTGAAAAAAAAAAAAGTTAAAAAAAAGACCTGAATTGTTAACCTCCTTCCTTTTGAAGTCGGTAAACTTACTATGTATAAACGAATCATCGTCAATTTCTCTTGATAAATTATAGAATATTTTCGTTCAATTACAGTGATGATCATAAGTTATTCGATTTCATTATCTTTTTTTTTTGTTTTACAAGTATTTTTGTAACTTTTCAATGATAACAATTCATTCGATATTTACTTAAAATTATTAAAAAAATATTATTATTTATTAAATAATTAAATTACTTAAAAAAATGTCTTTATATCTAAATGAAAAAAAAATATATAGTTTAAGCCAGCTGCATTCATTTTAATCAAACACCTTTAGTTATAAAACTATAATATCTTGTATTTTAATGGTAATGGTAGTGGTTGGAAACGTATAGAGTAAGGATCCCGCTTAAAACAAGTTCAGATTCCGAATTTGCAGTTGAATTATTGAACAGCTGCAAGTCAAATGCTTTTATTCAGATCTGATAGCGGATTGGCTTTGAGATGACATTTATTTTCAGAAAATGGGGCCCAATTCAGTTATTCAAGACCGCTCCATAGCCGAACCATATGTGGAGCGTTTCCCATTGGCCGCCATAGTTTTTTTGATTCAGTCACTTTTATGTCATACAATTGACACATTTGATGAAACGTAACACGTCCTTCACACGTTACTAAATCAAAAAATTATAGCAGCCGACAGGAAATGCTTCGTACAAGGTTCAGTTAAGGATCGGTTTTGAATAACTGAACCTACTGAACCTGGTCGAACTACGGATTTTTAAAAAATATCAATCAAATTCTACATATTTATTTCAATTTTAGGGCTACGCAGTATGTTCGTATTTTGATTGCAGATTGAATGGATACGTAATTGACACCTGACCTCATCAGACGCCATTTTGATTGATGAACCCTATCGGAAAGGGCGGCTATCTGCCTCCGACAAGGTAAATGAATAAATACAATTCTAAATATGAAATGTTTTAATTTTAGGATGCTGATTTATTGAAACCCATGTTTGCTAATGGATGTGATTTTTTTATACAGTTACAAAATTACATAACTATGCCTATAGCTTTATTCTTCCACCCATATTTTTAACCCTCGACCCAAAAAGAGAGGTTTTATAAGTCTATGTGTATCTGTATCTGTATGTCTATGTGTATCTGTGTGTGGCATCGTAGCTCTCAAACGGATGGACCGATTTTGATCTAGTTTTTTTTTTGTTCCAAACAGGATTTAATCGAATTATTTAGTTTCATTAAAACTTAGCCTTTATTTTTTGTTGGGGGTTTTTGAGGTTTCTAAGCTTATAGAACTTGTTTCTGTTAATATTAGATTTCTACATTGTTTTTATTACATTTTTGTGCGCAGTCGTTTGGTATAAACAGAGGGTTACCGGAAAAGTTTTTGGGAGATGGGAAAATTGGTGATTATATTGGTTTCAATATGCTCTTAGTAAATGTTTACTACTACATTTTTGAAAATGCAAGCGGGGACATTATTTATTCAATGATACTTTACTCGATACAGTAGGCAAATTTTAATTTTACCCTTTTCCATAATCATTATCGTCATCTCAGCTAGAAGAAGTCCACTCTTGGTCATAGGCCATGGATTTCCAAAAAGACCGATTGGAAGCGGCTTGCATCCAGCGTCTTCTCGCCACTTGTATGAGGTCATCTTCCCATCTCGTGGCTGGTCTTCCTATGCTGCGCTTGCCGGTGCGTCTCGGACCGTGTCGGTCTCCACTCGAGAACCTTTCGGCCCCAATAATATGGCATCTCATTGTCGCCATATTAACTTTTGATTACTGTTTTGTCTTTAGTGACATTTGGACAGTTAAGAATAATCGAATGATGTAAGAGTCATCAAAATCGGTTCACGCGTTTGGCCTCTTGAGTACCACAAAGGAACAAACATACAAAAAAAAGGGTTTTTGCGTTAAAAATTTCTATTTTTTTTTTTTTTTTGTATGAAAATTAATTTGGATCGATGAAATTTATGACGAATATTGGTGATGTTTTCTAGTTTTACAAAAGACGATTTTTTATAAGTTCATTCAGTCATTTTATATCTCCAAACATGTGGGTATGAGCCACGAACGATGGTTGAACTACGGACTCTTTAAGCCTAAACTAAAATAAGCTCCACGTGTCTAACATATTTCCCGAAAGAGATACAATCCTGATCCTAAAAATACTAGTCGTATCAAGTTTAACCAAACCTCGGAAACAATATTTATTTTCCGATTGCAGACCTAAGTAAAGAGTAAAAATGTTGAGCGTACCTGCCTCCCATAGTTCTATAGTGATACGTTCAGACTCTAGTGTTGACAAACTACTCGGGAGAAATGTTGGGGACCCCTGAACTAAAACCGTTTCCCTTGAGCCAACACTTTGGGGACATAAGGTGGGGGTTACTGTGACGGATGCGAGAGACTTTTCAACTGCAACTTTTCTCTTTACCCTATCGCAGGTTATTGTCTCGTTTCGTGTACTCGTTTGGTGAGCACATTTGCCATTATTTAGTATCAAGGCTTCTCACCTGACTGCGCAAGAAGGAGGATTATGTTTTTTCGAGTGTATTGTTGTATGCATATTACATAAATATATTTAAACATATATACATTCGAAAATCTGTATGTATCTGTATGCACATACAGAGGAGTGAAGACGATAACTTCAATTGAGCAGATTGTCACAGTTTTGATAAGTATTCTCAATATATTCTTCTACAGAATCTAAAACTATTTTGTATTCAAGATTTTTTTTTTTTGAGTTAAAAACAGTATCCGAGTCTTCTTTTTTTATTGCGTTAGGTAACTTATTAAATATTTTTATTACCATATACCTAATATGGGCTTCTATTAAAAATATTTATTCTTGAATATAGCAGGCTCAATTGGTTCTTGTTGTAGGTTTTTACATCGTGGGTGTCTTTTGTATTCGTTTCGAAGGGGCTATTATTTATGGAAACAAATATACGAAATTCTCACTGTAACTAGTATATATATACTAGAGTTATGTATGTTTGTGAAAAGTAATAAATCTGAGTACTTCAACCACACATCCAGTCGTGCCGATAACTTACGTACCTACCAAGCATAAATGTAATCTATGTATGCAAAATACAAAATACAAAATTTTTGGTCAATAAACTATTTTGTATGTATGCACCAGGTGAACAATACCATGTACTCAGAAAGTACTTTTATAAATGCAATTAAAGTGTATAACCATTTGCCTGTACATATAAAAATGTTATGTGGCAACAAATTTAAGTGCACCTTAAAAGAATAGTTAACTAGTCAAGTCTTCTATGATCTCAAAAAATATTTTGACGCAGATATGAATCAATGTTTGTAGTGTATTTTATATTACTGTGTTGGCTGTATAGAACTTAACTATTACAATATTTTATGTACATAGTATATTGTATTGTCAAAAGTTACGAGTAATATTGTATGTCCGTGATGGACAAAATTGTTGAAACTTATTTTTATGCTACCACCTTTGTACACAGTTATACAATAAATATTTAGTCTAGTAAAAATAAGATCTGCGACAACATAAAATACTACTAAGTATGTTGTTATTTATATGAATGTACTGGTGTTTTGAAATACATTTGACACAATTTCATAATATTATTATAAAATCTAATTTTGTTACCTTTACATGCTCAAACGGCTGAACCGATCGTTATGAAAATTAGTATAGAGATAGCTGTGGATCTGGAGACGGACATAAGCTACTTATCATTATCATAATCATCACCGTTTTTCATAACTACGCGAGTGAAACCGCGGAACGCAGCTAGTCTATAAATCGGGGATTATTGCTGATCTATGATTTTTAGTTATTTTCCTATCATAATTTCAAAGAATCCCTCCAGTTGCAAATATTGCGATCTGCTCCATACAAACGGATTTATTTTTACTACACAAACTACAATTTTCTGATTTCTGATTTCTTGTTCGAAATGTTCTCGAGTGGAGAACACGCACCGACTACTCAAATTGAGTATAAAAAAATATTTTTAGTAATAAAATCTAACTGACCGATCCACTTTGATGTTAAAATCCATATGTTAGGCTATAGATAAAAACAGAAGCACACATACATACACTACATCCACACCCCAAGTACATTTTCCTTTTTCTTGTGCAATCTATAAAAATCTCGCTCGATCTAAGCTGTATCACAATCTCAGTCAAAACATTTATTTATGTGTCTCGGCTCAGGCACATTAAACTGTATTAACACAGTGTCGTGACAAATACGCAAATCATCACCAGTCAATCGACGCTGGATATAATCTAATTACTCCGATCGCTCGCTAGATGGCAGTTTCCGGTGATTACGTGCGATATTACTGGTTAATGACGTCACTTCCTCACCTCACGACGGTAGGTAATAGATGACGTGTATAGTGAGAGTTCTTAGGAAAAACGTAAATAATGACGTTTATGTATTTATAGAAATAAATGTCCTAAGAAACGATGTAAATAACGATTCTGAAGGGTTAATAGTTAAGTTGATTATGCAGTCATCATCATCATCACCTCAGCCATAAGAACTCCACTGCTGGACATAGGCCTCCCCCACGGATTTCCAGAAAGACCGGTTGGAAGCGCCCTGCATCCAGCGTTTTCCTGCCACTTGTAAGATATGCTTATGCAGTACACTTGCGGATTGAAAGGCATATTTGTATAACCAAATACGCCTTTCAATCCGCAAAGAAAAGAAGAAAAGAAAAAAAAAAGAAAAGAAAAGAAAAAAAAATAGTTTTTGAAGAAAAGTTCATATTTCAAAAACTAATTACTAATTTGAACCACACTACTTAAGAATTGGCCTTTGTAGTATATAATTCACTTCCATGCTGGACTGGGAGAAAAAGAAGAACTTAGAATGTACCAGCTGATTTTCTTCCCGGGCATACTATAAAAGTCAGTTAAGGAACTTTATAAAAACTTTATAGAACTTTATAAAAATTAGCCTTAATATAGGCAATAGGCTGACTACAAGCCAACATTACATCTTACCGTCTAATCCCTTCTAACTTCTAATACCCTCTCCCTCTCATAAGAACTAAAGAGCTGTAATTTAATATGAATATATAACACGTTATTTGTATGTGTCCTTACGATATTTTTTGTGAATAAGTTGATATATAAAATATTTAGATTAAATATTTTGATTTAAAACTATAGCGCCGCGCTAAAGTATAATTTAAATTGAGAAGCTTATAAGTATCTATTTAGTAAAGCTTGCTGGTTTAGAACTCATTGAGTTCGGACGATTTTAGCACAGATGCGAAATCCTAATTGGTGTAGACTGTAGATGCACTACGCCGTAGGTGCTCTACGCCGTAGATGCTCTACGCCGTAGCTAAACTGCGACTCATGATGATACGAGGAAACAAGCTCTTTGTGAATGAAGTCGGTTAACAATTAGTCAAGAAACGAGAGAGCAAACATTTGCTTAGTTATTTTCATGAAGCACCTATATCAATTTTGGTTCGTATGATTTATTCAAACATAAATGTTATCATTTTATTTACTATATAAACAGTTATGTTTATAATTCATAAAATAAATTGTTAACATTATGTTTGTTAAACTTTGCTTTAATAGTCGTTCATAATCAGTCGGTGATGGTTCTTAAACTACTAAACGATGGTTTTATAGAGGAAACACTAGTAAAGAGGTATTTTTTTACTGTCATCAAAAGTGTAGGAGGCTCCATTTTTTAAAAAAGGTCGTTTAAAATAATACACAAACTTCACTAGAAAAGCTAGTTGGCAGGTACCACCTACATGGAATGCTTATCAATAAAATGTCAGCCCCTGTACATATCAGTAAAACCTGTGACCATGACTAGCTTCTGCGTGCATGGGAACCGTTTTCCAAGAAGTAAGTATACAGTTTTTTTTTTACATACATCCGTCGTTTTTTTTTTTTTTTACATATATCCTTCGTCTTCCTCTTATATACTATTAAAAAAAAGTAAATTTAGTTAAGAAGTAATATATATTAGTTTATTAAAGGTACCCTGGAGTCTGTGGAGCTCAATTTTTCAAATAAAAATAAGAATACAGTTGATATTGATATTTTCATAACAAATTTTGAGACACTGTCAATTAATCACGCCTGTATCTACGAACATCGCAAATTGTTTCAATGATTAATAATCACTAAAACTAAGGTATTATTCGATTTTGTTTGTTATCAGCTCGGCTATCGTATTTATTCTCTATAATATTATACTCTGTAATATGACAGGTTATATTATAGACTTACTCGTTTTTTCTCCCTTTGCAAACTGAAAATCACTCGACAAGTTAATCTTTAACATAACACATCACTTAGCTGTTACCTCCTCCGGAGGTCCTCTGAGACTCACACTAGAAAACATTCAGAGAAATAACTTGCAAGTTTTTAATTAGGCTCGAGTGGTCAAAGTAAGCATTCAAATTCTCGGAAATTATCTAAATTATCAAAATTCGTGTATGTGTGTATCTTTTTTTTGGAAATTTGTCATTCGATTACTTTACCTTATATAAATTTATTTTGTTGTTTTTTTAGTATACCATATATTAAAAGTAGTCCCATATAAATTTTATCAAAATCAATGTAGTACTTTGGTTTTTATAAGAAAATAAGTGAAAAATATGTCATCCAAGTAAAACGAATTGCTTATTTTTAAGTCAGTTGTTAATTTTTTTTTAAACTATAATTATTAATTATGTTAACCGAACGTGATTTGCTTCAAAGGGTGCCGATCTGTTGAAGCAAGGTATCACACGACCGGACCCTTTGCAGTTACTATAAACTGGAAAGAGGACGAAACTGTGTGTTTTGAATAGTTAATACCTTAATACCTAAATTAATACCTAAGTATAGTCACACTTAAAATAAATAAATAAATATTGATAGACATTTTCACACAACGCCATCTAGCCCCAAACTAAGCAAAGCTTGTACTGTGGGAACTAGGTAACTTATATAATATTTATATATATTTTTTGTAAATACATATTTATGATAGATTGTAAAAAATTTACATTGTCTTTAGCTACGAAATAGTAAATGAAAAAACATAGACTATTATGTAATTTTTTTCTCGTATAGCACTCTCAGCTTTCAGTTATGTATATCCTATAAATTTATTTCCTCTTAAAGTTTTCGGGACAAGATCACTCTTAGAGTCAAGGTCACCGCTCATTGTACTCATTATTATTTTTAAATTAATATTACTCCTTGTCATTAATTTTAAATTGTAAATTATAATGGTTGTTTTTATCTAATTTGTCAGTAATCGTTTCTTTACAAGTTCCCTCCTCCATGCTTGAGGTGTGAGGTCCCTGGAGACATAAGGTCTCAACCCGGGTTTATTTGTAAAGGTACAACAGCCGCTGGTCAAGATTAGATCATGTTATTAGTTGACCCTTCACCTCTATTTGGTACCTACTTGGGTTATTTTAAAATGATTGAGGTTTGTCAAATAACCATATAAACAAACGTGTGATGTTCGTTGTAAAAATATACGTTCTATTATTTTTATTACTCTGAACGTTTATATATAACTTTTTATACTCGTATTTTGTATCTATTTTGAAATGAAATGAAATGAAGTTTATTGGAAAAAATGCTAGGGCTAATTACAGACACCGAGGAAGAAACAAAATACAAAAAAAATACAAAATACAAAAATATTTATTACCAAAACATGTTTACAAATAACCTTAGCTCTAAAGAAGTTACATTTTACGATATTGTTATAAACTACAAAAAATTGTTTCGTGACTTATTTCAACTTATAAATATTGTGTTCTCCTTAGCAAGAGGTTTAACAGATTAATTGAAGGTCCTGCACTAGGAAAATCCTGTATCGCAGGACCCAGAACGGTGCTATGCTTGCTATGTAGAGGTATGGTGCGGCTTTTTATACTCGCGTTTATAAACTTTTTGTAGGTGTGGGTGTGGTGGTGGTTTAATATTTGTGTGTGTATATGTGTGTGTGTATGTGTATGGGTGTGTGTATGTATGTATGTAAGTGTGTGTGTGTGTGTAGCAAGAGTGCTTATGTAATGTTTAGGCAGTTAAGCAGTTAGGCTAATATTTTTAGCAGTTTCTCAGTCTCATCATACGAGAGAGAACATAAATACTTCGCTATAAAGATTTTACATTTCCTTGTTGTTTGATTGTGAATGGCAAGCTGTTTATCTATCTTATTATATGTATAAATATGGAAATCTAAATTCTGGAAAGCGCTGCGCGAAGACAGTTTTAGTGAAAGGCTCCTTAGCACGGGGTGGTTTCCTCTTTGGTGGCCCAGAGCCGTGGAGAACCATTTTCTGATGGACAGTCAAAGCAACCTTTTGTATATAAAGCTGACGTACCCGTAGCACTTCTGCTTTAGCGTAAAGGCCATCAGTTGGGTGTTGATATGGCAGTTTGAACATAACTTTGAGTACAACCCTCTGGGCTCGTTCTACTTCCATCATGGCTGTGGCCCCAGTTCCTCCCCAAATTGTTATAAGCCGTGTATACTAGACGTAGAACGCGCTCGTTAGCCACTTTACGTAAGGCTCCCATGACATGGATTAGTTTGCGAACTCTTTTTGCCAGAGTTGAGATTTGACATTTAAATGATATCTGTTCGTCAATTATGATTCCTAAATATTTTATTGAAGGGGAACGTGATATCTTTTCGCAGTTGCAGAAAGACAGATTACAGGCAGAGTGAATTTTAAGAATAATACGAGGATCTGGCTCAGATGCTTTGGTTTTGTGAAAGCAAAGGTACTTAGTTTTACCAAAGTTTAATGTGAGAAGGTTCCTATCAAGCCACTTCTTGATAAGTTTCATACTGGTTTCTGCCCTCTGCAATGCTGATTCCCACGTTTTTCCGTGGAATAAAATGACAGTGTCATCCGCATAACAGATAATATCAGAATTCTCAGGGCATGCAGTATGGATGTCATTAACATACAGAATGAAGAATGTAGGACCTAGTACGCTGCCCTGGGGTACTCCGAAGCGGATAGACAGTGTATTACTTGTAGTATCAACAAACAATATGAAAATTACAACTAAATAAAATTACAGTTACAACGGTGTGCACTGAAGCCACACTAGGGTGACCTGTGTCGTGGGTTTCAGGCTCCTCCTTAAAACATACAAAAAAGGGTAATAGTTACCTGTAGATAATTATTCAAAAGATGTATCTACCATAATATGGTATGAACAATTATAAGATTCACGCTATTAGACTAAACTCATTTTATGAAAGTGTGAAAGTGTAATACATAATACCTAAGTTGAGCCTAATTTTGTAAATGTTAACGTTAGCATAATTCGCGTTAACTGCTAATCTGAATAAAACAAAAAAATTAATCAAACTAAATACAATAAGTAGTAGATAAGTATAAATGCCGCATCCGTCTCGCAATCGCACAGGATTCTTGCTATTACTATTGGAGGTTTAAATTATAGATCGTAAAGTGGCCAGAAGACCATGAAGACCAGAAGATGTTTTTTTTATCAGCCCTGTTTGTATGAACTGTCCCACTGCTGGGAGCGGGCCATCTTCTCATTGTGAGAAGGGTTAGGCCATAGTCTGCCACGCTGGCCAAGTGCGGGTAGCAGACTTCACACATCTTCAAGATCATTGAGAACTCTCAGACATGTAGGTTTCCTCACGTTTTCCTTCACCGTTTGAAGTTGGCGGCAATCAACAATACGCACATAACTTCGAAAAGATAGAGGTGCGTGCCGTGGGATTCGAACCCAGGACCTGCGGATCGCAAGTCAGACGGTCTCCCGACTAGGCTGCCGGAAACTTTTTGTAGATGGTTAACCAACCTTTAAGTAAAACTATAGATATTAAATGCGATAATATAATAGGACAGTAAACATAAGTGTAGAATAGATATACAAATACATATTAGTTACGAAATTTAAGAAAATTATATCATAGTTAAGTAAATTATGTAGATAAGTTTAATCAATAAATCAAATAAAAATGTGTTAGACCTAAGTATTACTATTAATATTTACATAATACAAAAATAATTAAGATAGAAAAGTGCAGTAATATACTTAAATATACAAGTATTGTAATATAAGTTTAGAAAACTAAAAAATCCCCGACGGCCAAATCCAAAAACGGCTGAACCGATTTTGATGAAACATAGCTAAGAATACTCTCGACGAAATCTTCCAAACAAAAAAACTACATCAAATTCGATCCATCCGTTTGAGAGCTACGATGCTACAGACAGACACACAGATATACAGATACACACATCGAGCTTATAACAACCCACGGATGGGGGTTAAAAAAATAGTAGTATCCAGGTAGCACTAGTATACATTATGAAACAGATATATTTATATATAAACAGAACGGATTGTAATCATATTATCTTATCTCTGTAAAAGTTTTAATAAATGTCGTTCGCTTATAATTATGTTTCAATTAATAAATTCACTTCTCTTGGCCGTGAAAAACTAAGTATTTTTAAGGAAACCGAGCTAGAAACAAAAGCGGAAATAATTTTAAAACTTACTTATTCAACTTGTCCGTTTATCTGCTAGTGACAAATCAGACTCTAGTTGAAATTACGCGTTCGTGGAGAAATATTTTTTGACTATCTACCGACGCGGCTATTTCGTGAAATTAACTTTCTGTTGCTCAATATTTTTAACCGACTTTCAAAAAGAAGGAGGTTCTCAATGTGACTATATGTTTTTTTGCGTGTTTGTTCAGCGATTGCTCCGCCAATTCAAAATTTGTTTTTGATGATTCTTTTTTGTTTTGGTAGTCAGTTAAGTGGTCCCGTATAAATTTTTATCAAAATTGGTTCAATACTTTGACATAAGAAAACGAATTGCGTATTTCGAAGTCGTTTTTTTTCAGTTTTTTATAACTATAATTACGCTGTAATTAATTTGTTATTCTCGAATTAATAGAGCATTTTTTATGTTTTTTACTAGACTTTTACTTTTACTTTTATTATCACACGAAAAAAACAGCTTAAACTATCTGCACGCATTAATTATATATATTATATTTTATAATTATAAGTTAAGTTATATATGTTATAATTATAAGTTAAATTGTTGTTTGTTGTCAGTAGGATTATTTAATGAAAATGTATTTTAAACAGTAATAATTTGAAACTTAAAATTGAAGTTTATGACTCTTGGAAAGTGACATATGGCATATACGTACTTTATTGTGACAAAAAACAATACGAAAAACGAAAAAAAATAAAAAAATAAGCAAAGTTTTTTCTCACAAACCGGCCCCAGCGCAGCAAGATGCTAGTTGCAAGCAACCAATTTGTGTTTGTGTATATTAATGAAACTATTGATATTTAATTTTATTGTTTCGTTTGTTGGTTTCTGTGTGTCCATTTTGTCATGATGCTAAATAAGTAGTATGTCTGTGTAAATTATTCTAATGCATTTAAGATCACAATTTATTGTGCAAACTGTTTCTTGCAAGGAATTAATGAGTTATGAACCAGCGCTGATCTGCCACCGGAACAAATAGGTCAAATGAAGGCAAATCTAACTGTATATCATATTTCAATATCTGTCAAGCCATTTGGGCTGTAAAAGGTAATATATAAATAAACACCCAAAAAACATAACCCTTCTTCTTGCGCAGTCGAGTAAAAATAAGACTAAACGTAATGCCTAGTAAGTTCCAAGAAGGACCAGTTTTCCTATTCTAAGTACGTGACTTACCTACATAATTTCAACTGAATTAACTCATTCAGCGCAGAGGAATTAAACTCTTAGCACCAAGGCTATAGTGGCAAATTTAATTTCGTATCCGCAAACCTCAGTTTATTTCATTATAAATGGTTTTGCAAGTTTTTGGGACTACAATTTAATGGCAGGTATATGTGGTGTACAATTTAGAACATACTTGACTGATCAAAGGAAAAGAAAGGCGTCTTTAAAGTGACATACGAGTAAATCAAGTGAATGGATTTGGTGTTTGTGTGTCTTTATTGATATATGTTGAAGCTTCGCAAGTTATATAGCCAACAGAAGTTGAACAATTTAAATGTGACTACTTCTAGAGATTGTTTTAAAATCACTTAAATTACAGCTATAATAGGTACTAACAAAATTTGAGCAAAGCCGTAGACAGACAGATAGACAGCCAAACGGACATAGATAAACTATAAAGGTTATTTGTTTACTACGGAAGCCTAAAAAAACATAAACAGACAGGCCTCGTGACTGTATGTCTACGTTCTGGGCAAACCACAATTCCACTCATTAAAATTATTATTATTATTATTTAAGGATTTCAATTATTAAAAAATAATTGAAATCCTTAAATTTTTGATATAAGTCCAAATCGGACCTACGAAAACAGCATCGGCGCGTTTCTTCATGGACCGAATCGACCTATTCCAAAATATGTCTTGGGCCATTCGCACCGCACCAACCACTGCGGTGCGAATGGGCCCATTCAGAAACAGTACATGGGCGATTCGCACCGCGGTTCGAATCACTTGCGGCGAAACGCCCAAGTACACTAAATCCTCCATTTCCTTTTTTCGTATTTGATTTACTTAGTGTCAGGAAACGAAATCGAATCTAATGATACATCATACACTAAAATTTGGCAGATGCGTTTGCAGAGCCACACATACACATACATACAAAGAAACAGACTAATGAACGCATTACCCTCTTTTTTGTCGTGCAGTCGGGTAAA
Organism: Lycia hirtaria; assembly: GCA_947563715.1. Lineage (NCBI taxonomy): Eukaryota > Metazoa > Arthropoda > Insecta > Lepidoptera > Geometridae > Lycia > Lycia hirtaria. Next base: position 23,305,565 of record OX387380.1, on the reverse strand, counting down.
AAGGGAGGAAGCTATTTAGTATTTTAGGTACGTATTGGAAGTGTAGGTTAATTTCCACAGAGAATTCAATTATAATTGTAATGCTAATTTGTAGGCTAATTGTAAACCTCAGGGAAATTACAAGTCTAATCGCTTTCAATTGTACAGATTTCGATACAATATTATTAATATTTGGACTTATTTGTACGTAAGCTTATATTATTTAGTATTTTTGGCCAATATCGAAAAAGGAGAAACCTTTCTCATTTCTAGCAAAAAAAAAAATCACTTAAGTCTACATGTATATTTTTTATAATTTATGTGGGTTAGAGTAAGTCCATGGTCCCCTATAGCCTTACTTAGGGCCTCCCGACCTTTGTCCAGCAGTGGAATTCTTATGGCTAAGATGATGATGATGTGGGTTGTCTGATTTATCCTCACTAGCCTTGAAAATTCCAAGAAAAAATTTCTCTAAATTCTCAGTGGCTGAAAATTAAGTACAAAGACTTACAAGGCACCTAAATTCTAAATTAAATTAAGTTTAGTGAATAATTATGGTTAGTAGAATGTAACCAGTAACTCCGAGGGATCCTATTATTTTCTAGGGATATTTTACAAAGAAACCAGAATGCACCAAGGCACTAATTAATAATAATATTAAATTATTTTAACATCATTGTACACGGTTTATACAATAAATGTTTTCTGATTTCTGATTTCTGATGTATATAGTAGATAGAAGTTATGTATAAGTCTAGGCCGGAAGTGTGTGATTACGTTACGTCCTGTAGTTTCCAGCTCAATCCAACTACGCTGCACATACAATGAACTTCCAACACCTGGGGACAATCTGCGAATACTCGGCTTTATACTTGCTCACTTAGGGTCTTACCGAAAAACGTTGCTCAAATTTGAGCAATGCTCAACATATTTTGTCAACTTCTCGCCGACATGTAATGACACTCGCGGAAAGAAGACAGAGAATTTGAGGCGTTGATCAAAGTTAAGTGACGGTTTTCGGTAAGGCCGTTGGTAAACTTAGTATAATATACTTGTAACTTTTTTCATCGGTCAACTGGGGTATTTGCGTCTTCGGGGCTGTTGCGTCTATTTAAAATTTTCAAAATACTATATACTGTAGATAACAGAACAGCTACCATCTAGCGTCGTTTATATTCACGATACTAGTTGGTAATAATAATAATAGACATCGCCCAGAACCAGTTGTTCGATTTACGCGGCATTTTGTATACGTTTACATGCAATGCCAGCCCTGCTTGGGGCGAGCGATTAAAATCTTTTTAAATCTGAGTATATACGAGTACATACATGGTTTACAGTTTTGATTTTATAATATTTTGATTGAGCTTTATGAATTAACTTAGTGTAGGAAACTGTTATTTTTACTGATAGGTAGAGTTTGACTTTTAAGAGTCCGTAGTACAACCATCGTCCGTCTCGCTCACCAATAACCACATTTTTTAAGATTATTAATATGACTTTTATAAAATGACTGCATGAAATTATTTAATTAATTATGAATAATTTAATTTAACCATAAAGCCCAATTAGATTACCATTTTATAACAAAATATTTTTTATTTTATAATGTAAAGACGCATTTGGCCCAAACTGGAAATTGCGTCTAAATTTACTTCTTTTTCAAAAACGTATTAACTCTTATTAGTATTTTTTTAAATAGAATTAAAAAAACATTTTGACAGCAGATACTTGCTTTGTATTGAGTTTTGAGATTATCTAATTATACATTAATTAATCAGATATAAGGCACTAAAGTTGAGTAAGTGAAAACTGTGACGCAATAAGCCCCGTTAACCTGTGTATAAGGAACATATATTTTTTTCGACTTATAAAAAAGAGGTTTTCAGCTCGGTTGTATTTTTAAGGTTCCGTAGTAAACAAGGAACCGTTGTAGTTTTGCCATCCTCGTCTGTCTGTCTGTTTATGTATCAAACATAAACAGACAGACCGCTATATTTCATAACAAACAGTTCAGCCGTTTTTTCGTGAATAGATAACAATCTACGCATTTAATATGTAAGTTAGGATTATTATGATGTCGTATAATACTTTCCCCTTAAATAACAATTTTGTTACTTTATTTTAGGTTGTCGGAAATCTTATTTTTATTGGAAAAAAAAGTCTCCCTGCTGGACGACCAAGTTTTGCCTAGAGGCTAAAATTACATTGTGTAAAATTTTGTAATTAACAGTTTCGGAATAATTTAATGTCGAATTCTTCTGAGCGGCGCTTCTATAAGTTGGGACACAAAAACGTTTCACTGACCCCATAAAAATTGATTACAAGTAGAAAACAATAAAAATCATTCACAAAAGGGCAAGCTTTTAGTTTAACGAACTATAAATATTTACTAACAAGCTTCCTGGTATTTTTTTAAACGACCAGTTCTGTTTGTAAGTAGTAGTATACACTTAACTCTAATAAAAAAACCGGCCAAGTGCGAGTCAGACTCGCGCACGAAGTGTATGAACCCCCCTTAGTGTATTATGTATGAATATTAATTTAGTGTATGAATATTAATTTTATTTTAATTTAATTATTTATTTTTATAGTGAATAATATAACTCAATATTCTGTGAATATTTTAAGCGTCTACCTGTTGCCGTTATCAATATCGAGCAAAAAATCACGTTTATTATATGGGAGCCTTTAAATATTAATTTTATGCTATTTTTTTGTATTTCTTGTTATTTCTTGTTACATCATCTGTGAAAATTTCAATTGTCTAACTATCACGGTTCATGAGATACAGCCTGGTGACAGACGGACGGACAGACAGACAGCGGAGTCTTAGTAATAGGGTCCCGTTTTACCCTTTGGGTACGGAACCCTAAAAAACAATTCAAGCTACCGAAAATAGATACCTTAATTTAAAAAAAAAAAAAACCTAAATTTCACACGCTTCTTAAATTTTAAATTACTTAAACCACGACATCCTACATCCATGGGGGTGGATGAGAATAAAAATAAACTCACTTTATGTGAAGGCAAGGTACCCAAATCTTTTTATCCGACAGCGTAACAAGGAGGGTTATATTTTTCGAGTGGGTGTATGTATGTATGTAAGTGTGTATGTATGTTTCTATATGATCGTCTACAGCCTAAACGTATTGAACGATTTTGATGTGCTATAGGCTATATTTTTTAGTAATAATAATAATATATCCCTTGCAAAAAAAAAAGCGTTTTTTCAAAACTCCAACAAACTTTTTCGTAATAAACAAGTAGTTTTACTAGAATTATTTTAAACAATGCGAATTTATAATCATTACAGGAATTTTACTTTCTCACAAAAAATGTACACTCAATAACATAACAAGCGTAACGAAATCGTAAGTTAGTCTACCAAAACTGCTTTTCTGGAGTCGGGTTTTTTGTTTTTCTTTTAACATAGACTCTTGTTTATTTTTTTTATCTCATTATCGGCGTAATTAATAATATATATACCCACATCCAATTACTGCTTTCTATTACCAAGAGTCTTTGACTCTAAAGCCGCTAAGCCACGGACAGACATACCTACAGATGGACATAGACATAGCGAAACGAAAAAGGTCTCTTGAGTAAGGAACCCTAGAAAACGAAGAAAAGCGTCTAAAATGACTATATACTTAAACAAAGTTGTAGATAAGTTACGAATAATTGCATTGAAAATGCGACTTTCATTACACTGTCTGGTTTCTAAAGTCCTGCATCTACTTACTTCATATAAATCTAGAGCTACATTGTTCTACAAAACCGAGGAACAAGTAAAGTAGTTTGCAACTGACAAACATTGTCAGACATTGAATGTACATCTACTCTCGTAAGTAGGTAGCTAGTGGGAGTAACCAACATGTGACTTCGAATTTATTAGGACTGGACAACTTTTCCCCTTACAAATGACAGTTTATTCACACGGCAATATGAAAACCGTGCTTACACTCGTACCTGCAGCGCAAAATGATAGTAATCAAACAGGTCGCAAAATGATAGTAATCAAACAGGTCGCAAAATGATAGTAATCAAACAGGTCGCAAAATGATAGTAATCAAACAGGTCGCAAAATGATAGTAATCAATCAGCTCGTGAATAGAGGTTAGTGGACATTGTTTTACCTGACTGCGTAAGAAGGTGCGTTGTTTTTCGACTGTATATATCTTTGCTTTTATATATGTGGATATCTCCAACGAACTTCTTTATAATTATGTGTGTAGTGATTTTATATCTATACTACTTACGATCCCGACCGTTTTAAAACAAAACCGGACAAGTGCGAGTCAGGCTCGCCCACCGAGGGTTCCGTACAAACTAGTAGATAAAAGGGGGAAATCATATATTTTTTTATATTTTCCTTCTTATACCGAAAAATTTACATCGAATAAATATTTAAAACCCTGTTTTAACTTATGCTAATTAAGCTCTTTCATATGATACCCCACATGATACGGTTAAAGATCTTTAAAGTTTGGACCCTCATTCCTTACGTAAAAACACTATTTTTTTGTGAATTAATTAAAAATATCCAGTTTTCGGTTTTTTGTTTTTTTTGCTTCTTGCCAAATTTCATAGTTCTAGGTTAACGGGATAGGTTAACCTCATAGGTTTTGATTCCCTTGTGAGTGTCGAAATGTGCGTTTTTTACGACATATTCGGCTGTAACTTTTTTTTACGAAAATTGAGAAATTTGATTTTTCTTTCTGCAGCAAGATACTATGGATCTGCGTATATGGTTTTAATTTCAACACGATACCTTCACGCGTTCCCGAGATAAAGGTCTTGACACCCGGACGGACGGACAGACAGACAGACAGACAGACAGACGGACAGACAGCCAACAAAGTGATCCTATAAGGGTTCCGGTTTTTTTTCTTTTGAGGTACGGAACCCTAAAAATCGAAGTTACTTTTTTTATTAAAGTACACTAAAATAAATTGCTTATGGCTTTTCTTTGATGGAGCAGATATCTTGAGGGGATGTCGAGCCGAGTTATAAGTCTAAAGTTCTAGATGATATGCTCGGGAGGATGATCGTGAGTCTGGTGGTGATATTGTGAGTTCCGCTTGCTGGAACATTCCTGACACTCACGAGAGTTCTAGTGAAGAGGACACTTCAGCTGAACCGACGCAAGACGACCAGCTTCCCGCCCTAACCCTTTTGCATCCGACGACGTCACGTGCGCCATGAGCGGCACGTGGCAATGCGAGGCGCGTCACCGACCGAGAGTGACGTTTGCGCTGCTCCTTTGAAAAAGACCGCCGAATGCGGTTGAAACTATAGTCGGATTTTTCGACTCAAAATAGACGTGAGTGACCCGTAGTTTTTATTTAAGAGGCTTGAAGCCGCTAGAAATTTTTCCGTACCGCGTACGCAGTCGCGGCGAGTGCATACTCGCTAGTTTATTAATAAATTGTGAATAAATTACATTTTTTACATTTACATAAATTACAGTTTTATTTGAATTTTACAACAGAATTTCCAATTAATCATATTCTTACTAGCACGTAAAAGCGATATTGTTTTATATTTAGTTGATATTCTAAACTCTTGGACGAAACGCTTTATCTAGGTACACTTTTATTGTTCGTACCGCCAAAATGTGGAACACACTGACTGAATGGGTTGTTCCGAATGGATATAATCTGTGTATCTTCAAATCGCGCGTGAATAGGTTCTTTATAAGCAACCGCGCTTCATCGTAGACCGCAACAGTCGCGCGAGCTAGCTATCAAGCACAAGTCTATTTTCAAATATTTTATTCAAAAAAGTAACAAAAAATATAGCCGAAATGAAAATCTGTAACCTCTTTCTTTTTGAAGTCTGTAGAAAATAGACAATAAACATAAATGTGAAAAAAAAAATCAATAAAATGTAACATGGTAACTAACCAAGCGAATGTTTTGAATTGATTATAGCGAGTTTCCATCTCTTAAAGCACCTACCCTACTTTATAAAAGTAGGGGACGTCTCAAAGAAAGGTTCAAAGAATTCGTAGAAGATGTCTCCGATAGGCACCACTTTACCTCGATTGAAACATGGAAATGTCACGGTTAAGTGATTAAAGCGACTTCAAAATCGAGGAATATATATACTAGGTATATACTTGAAAAACAACCCTCCTTCATGCGCAGTCAGGTAAAGAAAACTAAATCAAAATTTGTTCATTCATTTGGGAGGTACTTACACAGACAAATATACAATGACACGTTTTTGTTCGTATCAGACCAGGGTTCTATGATATAATTTTCCAAAACCACAACCAATTATCAGATCAAGTGTCAAAGCGTCGATTTATTTTCAAATAATAAGAAAATTATTATCTTGGTCTAACCTCAGGCTACTTCATTTATAAGATACCTAGCAAGTATATTTACCTAATACGCAAGTTTTGCTTTAACTTTATTAATTTTTATAATTCTATTTTCGGATAATTTCCTTTATAAGTACTTTAAGACAATGCTTCTTGCCAATCTTATTTTGATATCCTTGTGAGTGTCGAAATATGCGAATTTTTGTGACATAGGTAAACTGATGTAACCTCTTTTCCAATAACTGACAAATTTGATTTTTTCACAGCTTCAAGGGACTACAGATCTGCGTGATTATATAGTTTTAATTTCAACATCTCCACGCGTTCCCGAGATAGACGGTTTTGACAGACGGACTGACGGACAACAAAGTGATCCTACATGGGTTTCTGTTTTTTCCTTTCGAGATACAGAACCCTAAAAACCAACTCGGATGCCATGACGGGAAATGGCATGATTCCCTTTCATGGCGTCACGTCCCCCTACATTACTGCGTCCAACACCTATTTGTGTGTGCATTTACGTTTTATGCACTTTGATAGTTCAATGTGTATGCTGCGTATTCAACTTTTTTTACATTTGATAGATCTACGATTGATTGACCACCAACTCGCCTGATGGTACCGGACGGTGTAACCGAGGATGGAGCTCGTCGAACCAGAAAATATCTATTTGCTTTGAAAATTCAAAGCTAACTTTCAAAAAACAGATAGTACGAAAAAAATGCGACATATATTGTTCTCAAACGGATGGACCGATTTTGATCTAGTTTTTTAATTTGACAGAGGAGTCCATCGAAAGTGTTCTTAGCAATGTTTCATGAAAATCGGTTCACCCATTTTTGTCGGGGTATGTTGAGATTTTTTTAAATTTATACTTGTGTATTTTTACCAATATTAAGTAAGTATTGTTTCATCTGCCGTGATAACCAGCTTTTCAACCATAGTTGCTTTATATTTCAACCATAGTTTTTTTAGATTCTTATTTCAGTAGAAATATATTGAAAAAAGAAAAAAAAAACAGTGCATTCAATCACATCGGACAGGGAAGCTTTGGAATACTTTCATAGCAACGCGATGATGTCTGGAAATGAATCAGCGTTATGCAAAAGAACTTATTCAGCCTTTCATGTTGGATGTTTTTGCTTTTAATCTATTGACAGCATACTTACGATAGAATAGGTGGTAATTGTCGTTGTGACCGGACCACGGAAGTTTTTATTGTCGCTATACAAGTCCACCCATAGTTTTACTGAATAGAAAATGTTTTACAACTAATAGGGGTATGTAAATTTTTAGGTGCATATATTATGCTTTTATTTGAAATATTAAACTATTTTAAGGAACTGATTTCAATATTTTTGTGTTTTTTTTTTTTTATAGAAGATAGATCTACGATTGACCACCAACTCGCCTGATGTTAAGCGACGGTGTGGTTTGTCTATTTTTTTATTGATGTTGTTTGTATATTTTTAATTTTTTATTTAATTTTTGCAGTGGGGAGCACTGTGAGGGTGACGTGTGAAAAGTTGTCCTGGTTCTTTTGACTAATCTTCCCATTTAGTTTATAAAATAACAAGACCTCGTTTATGTAGGTAGGTACAGTGTTGTTTTTATTTATTTATAGAATAGAACGTTAAAAGCGGTCTAATTACATTTTTTTTTTTCGGAACAATGGGTAGATATAATCCGATAGATATAATCTGGGTGTCTTTAAATCGCGAGTGAATTGGTTTCTTTTAGGTAAGCGCGCTCCATCGTAGACCGCAACGTCGCTTAACATCAGACGAGTTGGCGGTCAAGCGCAAACCTCTTTCTACATTTAAAAAAAAATGGAATCGGAAACGTAAATGAAAATATTAGTCAAAAGTACTAGGATAACTTTTAAACGTCACAGCGTTCTCATCTACAACACTTAAAAAAACCGGACAAGTGCGAGTCAGACTCACCCACCGAGGATTCCGTACAAACTAAATAAAAGGAGGAAGTCATATATATTTTTTATATTTTCCTTCATAAACCGAAAAATATACATCGTAAAACTATTTAAAATATCAAAACTAAAACAATCGACTTGAAAATGCGCAATTTTGTTTCAAAAACCAAACTACACCGATTTTGTTCAAATATCTATCTGCAATCTGAACATACATATATTCATTCAAATAAAAAAAAGGTGCAATTGTCTGTTACTTAAGTTTAAGTTTCATACTTACTCACACATTGAAATCAATAGCCATTATCTTAAGATATATCTTCACAAAACTAATTAAAAAACTAAACTAATACCTTTGTTTACACGATACAGCCAACGTGTTGTCTTAGGTCTCATACATCTTAGAAATGGTATACACGTGAGTGTGCATGAATAATACCTCTTTGGAACAATATTTGATCTCTCTTAGATAACAAAACAACAATATTATGTTATTGTTATGTTACTTATTGTAATAAACAATGCCACAATGAAGTATGCTTAAATTAAATTAGTTTTCTTCAATAGAATTTATAATACCATATAATTTATGCGAGAAAATGGTGTAGATATACTGTAATTTTGTTGTATCAAATTTTAGCCACCTTTAGTGAAAATTGTAAACTAAGTCTTTAATTAACTGTTGAGTAACTATATTCTGCAGATGAAACAAATTAGCTACGTAGCAGGTATTTTAAAAATTGATATTCGAACGTCGTCAAAATATACATTAATTATAAATTACCTGTTGAATTTATTTAGGTACATTAAAAGCACTAAATTAAAACTAGACGTAAGAAGCAGACTGTAAAAAATTAAGCCAAAAAATGTTTTTTAATTATAAAAGAGCGTTGTACTGAAAATGATTATGTGAAATTTTAGTGGGTACTTCGATAAAAATTTAATATAGAAGATTCTTGTGTTCTCATAATTACTTTATAAATAGATGTTTTATATTGAAAATAATGGAGACCACGTACCGGCAAGCGCAGCGTAGGAAGACCAGCCACGAGATGGACAGATGACCTCATACAAGTGGCGGGAAGACGCTGGATGCAAGCCGCTTCCAATCTTATTTTTGGAAGTCCATAGGGGAGGCCTGTGTCCAACAGTTGACTACTTATGATGATGATGAAAGATAACCTGATTTTATCTATCGACCCAATAAGGAAGAGTAGTTTGACTCTAGTTAAGCCCTAGAGTTGAATCTCCATACATATGGATCGAACCGATCGCCTGGGTTATGAGAGTGTCGTTTTTGGTAACGACTCGATGGACACATTGTGCCGGTCACTAGGGAAGGGAAGCAAAGGGAGCCAATTTCAAAGCGTTAATTACAATCTGTATACACGACAAAAAAAAATTGAGGTCAAACAGCTTCCAGATCTGGTGAAGACAGATCGTAGGCATTTTATTTAGTCTGTTCAGCTAGAAAATTAATGTGGCATAGAGGGCACTGCTGTCCTTATTTCATTATGTTGTTCAGTCGAGACCCCAAAATATCATAATAGTACTTCCAGTTGGTAGTTTCCATGTTTTCCCGTGATAGTTCTTTATTTAAACATATTCTATTAGCTTTCAAGTAGACCGACCTAATATAGAAGCAACCGTCTTCAAAATACGCAATTTAATACGCGTAAATACGAGTTTGACACTTTTCCAGTTATTTTGTCATAAAAACCAGAGTATTGAACTGATTTTAACACGCTTTTATTAGGTCGACCTGTATGTAATGAAATTAACTAATTAACTATTAATTAGGTAACTAATTTAACCATCTTCCAAGGATCGTAGCGTCATGAAAATTGGCAGCTGTATGTAGTTCTGATGACAATACAATAATATGGTACTGTCGAACTGATCTGATGATGGAGCCGGAAGATATCAACTTCATGATGGAACATCGTATCATAGCTGTGTTTGGATTTGTTAGAAAAGTCTTGTAATGGACTTTGTAATTTATTGATAAATATATGAGACTGCCTCTGAAATTCGACCTACGAAACAAAAATAATCATCAAAATCGAGCTTCATCCTCGGCATCAGGCGAGTTGGTGGTCAATCGTAGATCTATCTTGTATAAAAAAATCAAGTCATAATTGGCGGAGTAATAAAAAACATACAGACAATTTGAGAATCATTACACTACATTACATTAATTAATTTTAAATTAATATTAATTATATTATTAATATTAATTATTTTTTCATTATTAATTTATTTAATCATAACATTACATTTTTTAAGTTTTGTATATCCAAAATAAACGATATTGTTATATCCTCGATGAATTTAACTAATTCTCAGACGCCGTAGACATAAAATCAAATTGTGAAGCCAAAAATGTACCTTGAAGGATATTTGCAAAAAGGACAAATAGATTAGGGAGGGTCAAACAAAAATGTTTCGAGTTCCTTTTCAAACGTACTTATTAGTAATAGACAGTGATTGCTGTTTGAAGTCCCGCTCGCTGTATTGACCTTCTGAACACGATTTAACTTCCTATACCTACTACTCAAAAGTACTTTTTCTACTTACTACTACTACTTTGACTTGTAAATCTATATTTATTAATAAAACAACTTTTACTTTGTACACAAGTATTTGGAGATATTGTAACCAACTTTCCACACAAATATTTATGGTAAACTGACTGAATTGTAACTACTGAATTAAAGTTTACTACTATTTTACCTGACTGCGTAAGAAGGAGGGTTATGTTTTTCGTGTGTACGTATGTATGTGGTTATATATGTATATATGTGGGTATGTATGTACGTGTGTATGTACGCACCTATATATGTATGTGGGTATGTATGTATGGTTCATAGGTTTTAGGCGCTCATATAGCCCCTACAACCTAGACGGCTTGACCGACTTTGTTGCGCGAGGTGTCTTTAGATTTGTCTTCACTTCCTGGGTGTCATATGCTATTTTGTTATCTAATAAATAATACATCTCTCGCTAATATAAAAAAAATGTGTTTTTCGCAACCTGCAACGAACTTTTTCATAATTACTGCAATTATTCGAAATAATAGCCATTTATAATCTTTTACAGCATACTTTCTCTCAAAAAACGTATACTCAACAGCGTATCAAGCGTAACGAAATCGTAAGCTAGGCTGCAAAGACCTCTTTTCGGCAGTCGGTATTTTGTTTGTCGTTTAATATAAATGCTTGTTTAGGAAGTATTTTTTACTATTTGTGATAAAAAGCACGTAAATCAGTACATGCTACTAAATTAATAAATAATTTTTTTTAAAAACGACAAAAACGGCTGAACCGATTTTGATGAAACAGCTTAGAACACTCCCGACTAATTCACCTTTCAACCAAAAAAAACAAAATCAAAATCTGTTCATCCGTTCGGGAGCTTCGATGGCTCCCGTCACGTCAAACACGTCAAACTTATAACAGCCAGTCGTTTTTGCGCCGCTTTGGCTCCCTCAAATTACTTGATTATCACAATGTAATTGTACTCAGTTATGTATAAATTACGTATACACTTTTAATTTTTATTTAAATATTTCTATCTGAATAAACATAATAATCTCCCACTTTTATAATATTCCCGCTCACTTATTTTATAATTATGTTAAATATAACTGTCCTCGTAGCTCAGTTGGTAGTATGTCTGCCTGCTAAGCCGTAGGTCGTGGGTTCAATCCCCACCCAGAGCAAGCATTTGTATAATGAGCACGGATGTTTGTTCTGTGTGTTTCTATGTACCTATCGTACGTATTTACAAAAAAAGTATATTATGTATGTATTCTATCAGCCATTTAGTTTCTATAGTACAAGCTCTGCTTAGCTTGGACTAGATGGAGTTGTGTGAAATGTTCACCAATATTTATTTATTTATAATGTTTTGATAAGCGATTGCTCTTTATCTTTCGCAGTACAACCGGTCTAAAAATTTTACCAATTCAAACGTAAATCTTTCCTAATAATACATACAAGCTTATTAGTTTGTTAATTTGCCTCAAACAAGCTGCAATTATCTTCCAGTCTCATTTCAGTAGGAATGTAATTTGATCGGAACTGTGAAATAGTCGCCGTTCCAATCTTGCGTTGGCTCGAGTCTCGACGCTTGCCGAACGTGATGTCCTCATGAATATTTTGAATATCAGACACTTGGTTACACCAGTATGGACTATAAGCTAAATACAGATCTCAGCCCTTATAGAATGATTATTTATCTTTATAGTTCCGAATTATGAAATATCGATTATCATTTCCCCGAATACCCTGTACGATTTTTTAAGTGAAAACTTCTTTAGCGGCATTGTGCATTTTTTGGATGGGTAAAAAATGTTAAACTCGCATCAGATCGTCAAAATAAAATTCGTAAGACGGATGGATTATTTTAGTCAGAAACCTATTCGAACGTTCTGCATTTAAAGTTCATTATTGTATGTACAAGTTTGTCCTTCTAGCATGACGTCATTTCGTTGTGCCGAATGCTTATTTTCGACATATGCACGTAAGACTCGTTAGCTCAGTAGGTTAGAGCACTGATATAAATTTCAATTAGTCCATCGGAGGGCGGAGGTTCAAATCCTTCACGAGTCAATCTTTTTGCTATTTATATTTATTAGTTTTCACTTCTGCCGGCACTCCCAGAGTGCAACCCGTTGTTTTTTTTTTCAAAAGACACTATCAAAATCCCGAAAGCTCACTTACTTGACAAGTCATCTAATAATCCAATCTTTGTTAAAAAAACGTTTTTATGCATGTTTTACACCATTTTCCGTCAAGGCTTACGAGTTGATTTTACCGCCAAGAATAGATATTACTTCAATTCAAAATAAAGGGCCATGTAGGAAAGTAAATTGATAGAAACCGTGGAACAAACCAATATCATACAAACTTACAAATTAACTTCACCCCTCGTGTTCCCGCGAGAATTATGTTACTGCTACTGTTCTGTAGGTATTTATAGATATAATAACTGTGGCCAGAAGGTTATGTCGATGCTTGTGGCTGTCCAGTTTACTGTTCACATTGATCTCTAATATTGACCACTATAAAAATGTCTGCGTGTGGATGTCGTAGGGCAATCGTCTAATTGGGCCGATCGAGATTTGCCTGGGTAGATCATGTTGTGCCCGGCATTTCTTGATTTGGCCGTTATCTTACTAAAGTTGGAAAGAAAGTTATAAATTTAGAAAGAACACTAGTGCTTCATCGGCCGCTGCCGCGTCATGCCGCAATCATGTACTGCCCAGGCAGATCTCGATCGGCCTAGTTTAGACAATCATGATCTGCCCAGGCAGATCTCGATCGGCCTAGTTTAGACAAACATGATCTGCCCAGACAGATCTCGATCGGCGTAGTTTAGACAATCATGATCTGCCCAGGCAGATCTCGATCGGCCTAGTTTAGACAATCATGATCTGCCCAGGCAGATCTCGATCGGCCTAGTTTAGACAATCATGATCTGCCCAGGCAGATCTCGATCGGCGTAGTTTAGACAATTTGTCTCATTCTCTTAATTGCAGAAAAAGCAACACAAAAATGGGTGCGAGACAACTTTGCATCGCTGTAAGAGGTGAGCCTAACCGCTTGAAATATATTAAGAATGTAAATGAGCTAGTGCATTTTGGGTAGGCCAAAACCACAAATGTTACAAAGCCACGCGGTAGCAAAAAGAGATAACGAGACAAGCTTGACTCCCAGTGCAGTGACTGGACCAGTGATGCTTCGACCGCGAGAAATGGAAAAAGGGGAGAGACAATCATGGCTGAATTAAATTAATACATTTTAATATAAAAAATGCTAAGTAAATAAAATTAAGTATATTATGTTCCACCCTGTATTTGTACCGAAAGATGGCATAATAGGTAGACTGAGATGTGTCCAGTTCTAGTTGTTTTAGCGAGCCCTAGTGAGTCATAGTCATATCAACGTAGAGACGAGGAGTACCGATCTAGACGTAAACCGTAGACGTGTTCTAGGGAAACCTGCAAATCAGCAAATAACGCAGGACTCCCCTAGAGATTTGAAGGAGTCATGCACGGCAGGTAGACTTAACCTAGATAGGTTAACATAGATATGGTTCGAAATATGAAACACCGAATATATGTTTTACCCGACTGCGTGACGCAAAGGAGGGTAATGTGTTTATTTCCTTAGGTGTCATTGGTGTCATTAACTGACTTCCAAAAAGAAGGAGGTTATCAATTCGACCCGTATGTCTTTTTTTGTATGTTTGTTCACCGATTACTCCGTAATTCGTGAATAAATTTTTGTGTTTCTTGAATTGACATATAGAGAAGCTCCCAAGTTCGAAAAAAATCGAAATCCCCTATGTAGGTGCTCTCTAAAAGAGATTGAAAGCGTAAAACATGTAATTCACTGGATTGTATGTAAAAGCTTCAGAATAAAGTGACTTTTAAACGCTCTCACCACTGAGCAGTTCTGCCAGCAGCTCAGAGCCTCGCTCTGATATTTCAAAGTGCTGAGTTGGCTGGAGAAATGCTCGTAGTCTTAGCCCAACGTCAGTAGACCTGGACCTTTCGTCCTCATATCGAATAGGAATAAATAAACGTGTAACTGACCACCAGTGGAGGACTGAATCACTGTCCTTCATCACAGTAAAATCAATATGTTACACAGCAGTTCGTCACTATTATATTCAAGTAAAAACATTAGACATTTAACCAAAAGAATAATGAAACCTTTATGTAAATATCTTCCGCTCCCCATTATTCTCTCTAATACGTTTTGTATTTACAAGACGGTAAAATAAGCTTCAATAGAAAGAAACTGTAGCAATGCTTCCTTATTCCCCGTATTCCTACGTTAATACAACTACAATGTGCTTGCTTAATTATTGTGAAAATAAGGGAATTTATTATAATAAGGATAACTGCTGCTTAGAACAATTTTCTGATACATTTTTTTTTTTGGTTTCGGAAAACCTTTGAGGTAAATGCCAGGGTTGTGTAGGTTAGTTTATTTACTGAAGTTTCCTTAGTTCTACGGGTAACTTAGTTTCGCTTTATGTCAGTCGGTCATACCTTCTATATTTATTTATAAAAAATTTATAAAAAAAGGTCACGTCTGTGGACCTAAGATTTAAATGAAAAAAAGAAACTTTTTTCTATTGATCTACGTTTGACTATAAATTCATAAATTAGAATTTTGTCTTCTTCTTGCATAATTTAAAAAAAACGTAAGTAAGTGGTTAAGAATACATATTATTAGTTTTTAAAAGGCATGGACCCCGGAGTCTGTGGAGATTAATTTTGTCAAATACATAAAGAAAAAACTTTTTTTTTAAAATAGGTAAATAGGTGAAGCAAAAAGGCAGACGGCTCGCCGGATGGTAAGCGATAACCTTCGCCTATGGACAACTGCAACATCAGTAACATTACTGTTGATTTGCTAGCACGGAAAGGTGCTGGTAGACACCCTTTTTAAAACGCTCTTTGTTGAAGCTCGGCGGGAAAACCTTCCCTCAATCAAACATCAATTCATGAATGAAACTGTTGCCGAGGATGGAGCTCGTTGATCTAGAAGATATCTATCTATTTACTCTAGCGTCGAAAATATCAAGATTTAAATTTTCAGGATATCGCCTCTATTTAGGTGGCTGGGAGTTCCACTCTTGTGCTGTACGCATAAAAATATGGACCGAAATAATTGTGTTGTTGGATTTTCAGCATTACAATGTGGAATAGGTATTGTGTCGAATTTCTGCATAACATATATTAGAATGGGGGAGTGGAATAAGGTAGTACAGTAATTGTCCGGGTGTTTTTTTTTATAAATAATGATCACACCTAGATAACACATAAACAGCGATAAAAATATCAATTTTTTAACCGACTTCCAAAAAGGAAGAGGGTCTCAACTCGACTGTATGTTTTTTTTTCTATGCTTGTTTAGCGATTACATCGCCAATTATGACTTATTATTGATGATTCTTTTTTTGTTTGGTAGGTCATACTGCAGAGGTATTTGTCAAAATGGGCTTAGTACTTTGGTTTATATAACAAAATAAAAAAAAAAAATGTCGTCCGAGTAAATTGCGTATTTTAAAGTCGGTTGTTACAGCCTTTTTAACTATACGTTTTAGTAGCGCTCAGAATAAATACTTATATATTTGTATATAAGTAGTATATAAGTATAAGTTTAGAATACTCAAAAACTTTCGACAAGAAAAAAGGCTAAACCGATATTGATGAAACATAACTAAAAAACAGTCACGATGAAATCCTCTTTTAAACAAAAATAAACTAGATCAAAATCGGTCCATCCGTTTGAGACCCGTCACACCCCTCTTTTTAGATTGGGGGTAAAAAATGGGGCTGAATTTGATTTTCTCTAATACCCCTTCGGTATAGAATAGGTCTTTCTAAATTAAAGAAAGAAGCTCAAAATCGGTCGTTTGAGAACTACGATGTCACAGACAGATACACATCATACACACGTCTTCTAAACAACACCCATCTTTTTAGATCGAGGGTTAAGGAATGCCAAATATAATGTAAATCTCTGGCCATCCATCCGCAAAGTGAACGTCATCCGTGAAATGTTTCAACTTTGGGAAAATAAAAACAAAGCAGAACCGAATTTCCATAAAATTTTAATGAGAAACTTGAAAAGTATATGAAAGAATGAACAATCAGAATTAAATAAAAAACCGGCCAATTACGATTTTGTTTCGTACTCAAACACCAAGGGTTCTGTACCTTCCTCCCCCTCTACCCCCCTCGCTTACTAAAGTTTATTAACCATGATAACAGGCCTCTTTTACCCGACTGTGTAAGAAGGAGGGTTATATTTTTCGAGTGTATGTATGTAGCTATGTATGTATATTTCTATATGACAGCCTACAGCCTTAACGGCTTGACCGATTTTGATGCGCAAGGTGTCATTAGATTCGTGTTGACTTCCACAGTGTCTTAGGCTATATTTTTTGTAATAATAATAATACATCTCTTGCAAAAAAAAATGTGTTTTTCGTAACCTTCAACTAACTATTTCGTAATAAACAAGTGATTTTACTAGATTTATTCTAAATAATGCTCATTTATAACATTTTACTTTCTCACAAAAAATGTATACTCAACAGCGTATCAGGCGTAACGAAATCGTAAGTTAGATTGTAAAAACTGTTTTTCTGCAGTCGGGTATTTTGTTTTTCTTGTTCTTTTATTTTCACTATGACTTGGCTTTGTGACATTTTGTGATTACAAGTAAATGGGACCAGTAGCGTCTGGTTGGATAGAAACATTGGGTAAAAAATACTTGGGTAAAGTCCCATTTTTTTTTAAAGTAGATACCTAAGTATATAGCACACACATTTTCGTTCCTAGCATGTCAGCTGCCTCATTTCAAAACCTGGTATGAGACATGTTTTCTCTTTGGGGCAGCCAATATGTGTGCGTACTTAATTATGTATGTGTGTAATCATTTTCAAAACAATGCCTGATCGAAAATTACACCAAAATTAGCCACCTTACCCCTTAGGGAAGAGGTAAAAAGCACATCCATTAGTGGCTTTCTAAGTGGCGGTCATGTTAGTCCAAGTTGCGCAAAGTTTCGAGTTGGGCCGTCGCGGCGCGACTTGTCGCCGTCAACTCTGGGTAATGTGCGAGATACCGTCAAACTCTGCAATTTACGCTCCCGACTCAAGAAAGTATTAAATTTTAATGTTAGCCGTCACATCAATTTTAAAATTCTACAGATATAAAAGGTTTAAGACTTGCCTGCTTTGGTTAAACTTAAACTGATAATTTCGCCTACTTCTCCTTAAATTAATAATAAATCTTTGTTCTTTAAAGATAAAGCATGCTGAATATATTTTGTATAAAATAATAAGATTACACACAGTATTTAACGACAATTTATATAGAGCATCTCGTGGCTGGTCTTCCTACGCTGCGCTTGCCGGTACGTGGTCTCCACTCGAGAACCTTTCGGCCCCATCGGCCATCAGTTCTACGTGCTATGTGCCCTGCCTACTGCCACTTCAACTTGCTAATCCGATGTGGTATGTCGGTGACTTTTGTACACCATACAAGTGGCAGGAAAACACTGGATGCAAGCCGCTTCCAATCGGTCTTTTTGGAAGTCCATGGGGGAGGCCTATGTCCAGCAGTGGACTTCTTATGGTTGAGATGATAATGATGATGTTGTATACCTAATAGACATAAGATAACGACCGAAGATGTAACATCATAAAACCGTAAACTTTTTAAACGCTCACAACTTGTCAACGCAGACGTTTTAATTTCCTAAACATAAATTAAACAGTGATTACTTGGCGGCTTCAAACGGCTTAACAGAATGATATTTAAAGTCGCTCCGTGACTTCATACGAAGACATGCCCTATTTAGATATATTCCTACCTTAAAATAGGCATGTTAATACGTATATATCTGCTAGTATAACCCCCTAACAGACCGAGAGCTAATATACTTTTAATGGATTGATGGGGTGTTACCGTAAAAGTTTAAAAATATTAGTACACCTAATTATGTTTTATAAGTTTGCAGTTTAGTTCGCTGTACATCTAAAAAATCATTATTTCTATATATACAAATAGACTGGCCTCGTAGCTCAGTTGGTAGTATGTTTGCCTAGCTGTAGATTGTAGATTCGACCCCCACCCAGGGCAAACATTTGGGTGATGATTATGGAACTATGGATGCTTGTCCTGGGTCTGGGTGTTTTTTCCTTTTTTTTTTTAATTCTTAGTTTGGGCTAGATGAAGTTGTGTGAAATGTCCATCAATATTTATTTATTACATATTTATAATTACAAATGAAATTTTGGACTAACAAGCTTTTCGGTTGTGTTGCTTTTGGTCTATTTCTTAATATGTTTTGTTCTACAACAAATACAAAAATCCGGCCTGGTTCGTTAATATTTAATGTCAAAATGACATTTGCTTAGTTTAACCTAAAAAACCGGACAAGTGCGAGTCAGACTCGCCCACCGAGGGTTCCGTACTAAACTAGTAGGAAATTATATATTATCCTTCATAAATCGAAAAATATACATCGTACAAATAATTAAAACCCTGTTTTAGCTTGTGCTAATGAATCTCTTTCATATGATATCCCACATGATACGGTTAATTTACTTTAAAATTTGGACCCTCATTCCTTACATAAAGATACATTTTTTTGTGATTAAATTAAAAATGTCCAGTTTTCGGATTTTTACTATATGTGTACAAACCTTTTGCCAAATTTCATGGGTCAACGGAAAGTTCCACATCGGTTTTGATTCCCTTGCGAGTGTCGAAATGTGCGTTTTTACGACAACTGTAACTTTTTTACGAAAACTGAGACATTTTATTTTTCTAGAAGACTAAGAGACTATGGATCTGCTTATATGGTTTAATTTCAACACGATACCACTACCGAGTCTTGACAGACTGACGGAGGGACAGCCAGACAGACGGACAACAAAGTGATCCTATAAGGGTTCTGTTTTTTTCTTTTGAAGTACGGAACCCCAAAAACATCAAAATCGGATAATATTTAATTTAAGTATGAAAAACTGTTTCCTACTTTTTGTATGGAGGAGCGCACGACAATATTTCTCTAACTGTAGAGATCCACAGATTTATTTGTCATTAGATAAATGATAAATAAATAAATAATAAAAACCCGTTTATTGAGATAAAAACGGAAAAAGACCAATTACAATTATCTCACAATATTCAAAAATTATTCCTAAACAATTAATGTCTGAGGATTAGTAGAGTCTCTACTCTACTAATCCTCATACATGAATTGTTTAGTAGATTGTTCTAGACGAGCATGAATATGTGTCATCATGCAAGCGACTTGCTCGGCTCGGTTAGTGCAATAAAAAACTGTCAAATAAATATTACGAATGCTCTCTAGAAGAATAAGATTACTAAAGTAAATTTTAGGCATCACGAATTACTAGCTATTTAAAAGTATCAACAAATAAAATATCAACTTCATTTCATTTAGACATAGCTTAAAATTCGGATATTTGTTTCTAGTAAGCGTACACTTGTGTATTTTTTTTAACTACTCCGTTTATGTTTGATTATTACTTGTAGAGTTAAAAACACAGAATTTATAGTTAATAAGAAGTACATTCTACGAATTCTAGGATTGAAATTTAATTTGAATTTTGTGTTAGAAAAGAAAATGCATTAATTAGGCTTTTTTCATTCTTACCTAATATCGTTTTATTTTACTACACAAATGAGGCAATTATGACGGAATATAAACGACGAAACATCTGATCATGATAAGTACCTATATTAAAAAGTTCATTTGAGAAAATTTGTACTTTTTTCTAAAATAAAATGTTAAACTTACCTTTGAATACTGGCTGGCAAGAATAATATAGTAGTTAAGCACTCCGCATAACTTTTGCGATAGTTGGTTTGAAAATGGAACCGCGATCACGCTGGTAGTTCGCGCGGGAAAGTTGCGGACAACTGATGCAAAGCGCGCGAAAACTCGACTACTTACGTCAACGGTCGACCAATCACAGCCGCCGTACGCCTCCGTTAAAACTCGACCGCCAATCACGGGAAAGGGGAAACACTTAAAAACTTTTCACGTGAGAGGTCAAACAAAAAACGACCTGCACAAAATAGAGACTGGAATTTGAGATTGAGCCTCTAATTTCTGTTCAATCATGAGCCTTGGTAAGATTATAATTATCTACAATTAGTTATGTCATACTATGTTGTGACTGTATGCAGCCATATTTACTACAAAAAAAATCTACATTGCATTATGGTTTAAAAACAAATGCTGCTTGATATTTTTCTCACGGACTTCAAAAAGCAGGTTAACAATTCGGCTGTATATTTTACCTGACTGTGTAAGAAGGAGGGTTATGTTTTTTGTATGTATGTAGTACATTTGTATGTAAAAGTGTATACATGTATGTCATTGTATGTATGTATGTGGGTATGGATGATTCTATATGATCGCCTACAGCCTAAGCGGCTTGACCGATTTTGATGTGCGAGGTTTCCTTAGATTCGTCTTCACTCCCTGAGTGTCATACGATATATTATTATTTTGTAACAATAAAAATATATCTCTCGCAAAAACAAAGAAATGCGTTTTCTCGTTTCATTTGTAACAAGTGATTTTACTACAATTATTTTTTTATTTGAAAGTAGGCTTGCGCTTAACTGTCAACTCACCTGGTGTTAAGCGACAGTTACGGTCTACGATAGAGCACGCTTGCCTAGAAGAAACCTATTCTATCGTGATTTGAAGTAGATTATATATATTCGGAAAAACCCATTCAAGAAGCGCATTCCACATAAAATTCTTCCGCATTTCTTTATTCTAAAAACTGCGCATTTATAATCTTTTACAGCGAGTTTTACGCATACTTTCTTACAAAAAACGTAAACTTAACAGCGTATCAAGCGTAACGAAATCGTAAGTTACACTGAAAAAATAGTTATTTTGCAGTCGGGTATTTTGTTTATCTTTTATTAAAGATGCTTGTTAAATGTCAGTTACAGAATAACTCCAACACGTATAATTCAAATTTTTTTTTTTTTTTTTATATACAATATAGGTTTGCGCTTGACCGGCAACTCATCTGATGCTAAGCGACGTTGCGGTCTATTATGATGTAAGAATATATTTTCAAATGGGTCCCATATTTTCAACTTCACCAAAATAAAAAAAAATAAAAAATCGGTTCAGTAATTTAGGTTTTTAAACAAAACTGCTAATTTTGAAATTAGTTTTTAGCTATACATTTTCCGATCAGAACAGGCACAGGCTGAAACATTAGCTTATTTCTATATTAAATACATTTCGTAATTTCAAAAGTCGTAAATTTAAGAACACTATATTTATAAAATGGTTCAAATTTAGTTTGAATTTATGATAAGCGCTCAAATGAAGTATAGGAACCTTGCAAAAAGCTTAAAAATAAAGTGTAGCTTAAAAATTAAGTGTGTACTCTTTTGTTTGACCTCTCACTAAAAGGTTTTTCCTGTTGACTCTACTGAATGAGCTGAAATCATCAACAATTATCTATATATTGCCATTATTAGCGATAAGTGCGCTTATGCAGCTAGGGAACAATTATATGATAAGCATTCTCTGATAAATGACAAAAGCACCGCTTCATTATCTGTAGTAACTACTTAAGAGAAAATTTTCACCACGCTTGTCCATACAAAAGGAGATATTTACCTAATTCCTACTCCTACACAATATCTGATTACGTTTTTTATCTGTCTTCTATTCATCTTGTTGTCTGTCTGTCTGTCCGTGGCTTTGTACAAACACTATTATTTCAAGAAAGCTGTATTTTGACATTCAAGTTCAAATTCAAATTCAAAATATTTTTATTTCAGGTTAATTGTACCCATAAAATAAAACAGTCTCATTAAATATACAATCAATACAGTCATATAAAATCATATAGTCAAATTATAATCATATAATTAAAATACAAAACATGTCAATAATATAGAAAAACAATTTAAAATATCTTAGAATTATCACATATAGTATATATTAAAATAAAATAATAAAATCAGTTAATATTCAACAGTCAAAAATAAAAATAAAACACAGTATTAATTTAGAATAACCATCAAATATAAAAATAATTACATTGAACATACATAATGATAACGCCGAAATATAGTAGAATAAAATCTTCAAATAAATAGTTTTTGGGGTACCTCCTCTAAAGTAAAAAAAAGTGGGGATAAAAAGTTGGGGTACCTCCTCTATATTGTCTATCCTCCTCTATCTAAAAGTGGGGATGAATTATTTTTTCTCATTTACCACAATGTAAGGGATGGACAATCAAACATATTGTATGGTGTGCGAAAACCGTTTTTCAATTTAAGGATCTGTTTGCGAAATATTAACTTTTGAAGTGATAACTTTTGTTAAGAGTCAAGTGTGGCGGACACTTGACTCTTGAACCTTGAGATGGAGATGTGATACAATCTCCATCTCAAGGTTACCTGCAAGAGATAGAGAGAGAGAGATGCTTTTAGCGAAAAGACCGGCTCTTGTTTCAATGGCATGTAAGTCCTTTCTTATTAGTTTGTCTTTTATATTATTGTATTTAAGGTTATACCTTAAATAAATAGGAGACAAATTAACCCTTCGCTCACTCGAAAGTAGAAATAAAACGAAGTTGTTGGAAAATGAAAATCAAATCACTGTTTGAGTTTACGGTATTCTTCGTAGATTAGTAGGACGTGGGCAAATAAAACCGTCGACGTGATCGACTCGCTCTTTACTCTTTTTATTATCTTCTAGAATATATGCGAATATATTTCACTATAGTTATGGACGTACGGTATTTTTTTAATTTAAATTTTAAGTTTTTTTTTACATTTACAAGTACAGTTATAACAGTTTTTTTTTACTAAAGACTACAGTTTTCTTTTTGGTTTTTTTTTCTTTAATTAATTGGAAGTGCAATATTTCAGCTCCATCGGGTATCGGGAAGGGGGTCAAATATTACTTGCAGGATTTGATTGCACACAGGAACATGTGAAACTAAATAAAAGCTAGTAACAAGTAAAAGTTTATAAAACTCAAAAAACCCGACAAAAAAAACGGCTAAACCGATTCAATTTTTCAATTTCAAAATATCTTTATTGTTAAACATAACTTACTAAACATCGCACGTCTCTAGTGTACATTATAAATCCTAGAGGGTACAAGAAAAATAAAACTTTTTTTTTTCTGTTATCAAGTTAAACACTTATACAAACTTATAGCAGGTAAAAGATTATATATAATTTAGATCTTTGTGTTGCTAGTAATACAAAATTTTATATCATTTTATGTAATCTTTAGTTGAGTATTACATTTTTAGCAGGATTTTGAAACATTTTATATATATATATATATATATATATATATATATATATATATATATATATATATTTTTTATACCATACGAGGGTAGACAATTTATGTAACAAATACCAAGTGCTTAGGCGTAAGCAACAAACAACACGCGCTAAGCGAGGCAGTCGTGTAGGGGTGACGCGCAAGCGCATGCCGATCGGACCGGGGCCGCGCACGCCACACCGCTCCGTATATCCCGGGATAATACGGGCGAGAATAGCGCGCGCGCGCAGGTTCAAAATCGTACCACCCGTTTGCAAGCTACCGATGTCACAGACAGACAGATACACAGATTTAGACACGTACTTATAACACCCCTTTTTTTAGATCGTGGGTTAAAAAGCGTGAACTCCAGCCCAAATATTTCTGACATAATAAGCAATTTCTCTTGAATTCCCTTGAATCACAAAGTAAAATATCCAAAATTTGGACAGCTATATTTACTTCGTTGACTAAATTAAAAATAAAAATTGTGGCCACAGACAAGATAATTCAAAATTAGGGGAAAATTTCCAGCCTTACCGAAAAACGTTACTTAACTTTAAGCATTGCTTAAAATATTTTGTCAACTTCTCGCTAACACGTAATGACACATGCGGAAAGAAGATAGAGTAGGTAGGTAGGTATTTAAGACGATGGTTAAAGTTATGCAACGTTTTTCGGTGACGAGATGGGCAGATGACCTCATACAAGTGGCAGGAAGACGCTGGATGCAAGTCGCTTCCAATCGGTCTTTTTGGAAATCCATAGGGGAGGCCTATGTCTAGCAGTGGACTTTTATGGCTGAGATGATGATGATGATGAACGTTTTTCGGTAAGGCCGATAACGGTTAACCTCGTCTCAGTTTTCTACTAATTAAGCGCTATATAGACGACATATTTACCTTACATTACGATATGTAAAACTGTCTACTAATGCAAAGTTAAATTTAACGATGTTTTCAAGCATTTTATATTTCCCGTGTGTGTATAAAAGTATATTTTTATCGCGAAGTTCCATACAAGCGGCAAACACGCTTTGAATAACAAATGAATAGTTTGTTTCATAAGCGCGATAGTGCTGCCTGGTTAATTTTCAAGGATATTAAATTTTTTTTATGGCGGGAGAATGATGTCGTTTATGCAATGTTTTTGACGTAACAACGTCTAATCGATGAATGCCGGCTGCACGCACGAAAAAGTATGACTCATTGTCCCGTTACGCTCATTGTCCCGTTACATCATCATCATTTCATCAATGTTTTGTTATGACGTTGTCACGTTAAACTATCGTCCGTAAACCGACTTTACAGACAACCAATTTTTATTTTTTTCTCTGCAGAAAATGGTTTCGCGCTGTTGCAGCATTTAGATTTTTTATACCTATAACAAAAATGGCCAAGTGTGTATCACGACCCGCGCAATCTTGGGTTCCGTGGTTGCACATCATAATTTATGTGTACATAAAACTGGATCTTCTGTTTGAATACTATGAGCGTACGAGTTAACTTACGTTAGTTTAAATGTAATTTGCACAAAACTTTCATGTACCTTCTCTAAGTTAGAGATACTAGAAAAATAAATTTGTTTATCGTCTGGGTGTTTCTATTTATCATAATGTATTTATTTACAAAGAAATACTTACTTATATGTATTTATTTACTTATATGTATTCTATCAGCCATCTAGTCCCAATTATTTTTGTATTATTAAAATGAACAATCTCTTAAGATTTTTTATTCAACAAATGGACATAAAAAGTAGTCGCTCATCAAACTGCGTGTCTACAATGTTAAGCTTCAAGCTTGACCTTTTAAAAAAAAAACATCAACAGTTCAAATTCTTTCTGAGGCAATGCACTGTGCTCGTTACAATGGGATATTATATATGAAATCTCGCTGTGCCGCAAATTTCTCTGTTCATACTTATAGCCCTTCAAGTCGGAACGTTATAGAAATAGATGTGCATTGTCGAAGTAAATTGTAAATTCTGCATAATTACAGTTTAAAAAACTTAAATAACCGACTACCAAGGGCGTCGCCAAGGGGGGGCAAGAGAGATTTAAAAATGTAGCCAAATGCAAAGCAACACCTGTACCTACAATTCATATTTTTCTCATCTTCCATAATATTAACTTGCCCCCCCCCCCCCCCCCCTCCCGGCCCCCCAGCAACGCTCTTCGATGACATATTTCCAGTTATTTTCTTTTAAAACCCAAAGTCTTGAACTGATTTTGTTAAAAATGATATGAGACCACCTCTGAAGAATCATCAAAATCGGTTCATAATTGGCGAAGTAATCCTGTAACATACATACAAAAAAAAACTATTTGAAAACATCCTCCTTTTTAGAAGTCAGTTAAAAAATCCAACTATTTTAATATCTAAAAAGTATTTTCAGAATTTCAAATTTGGTCCTGAATTGTAGTAAGAAATTAACTCGTTGTAAGAAATTAACAATTGTCCCTTTCAAGTTGAGCCTTTCCATCCAGCCCTGTTCTACAAACAAATGTGTGAACTGATTTCTGTGTCAGTTAATCAACCGTACCCAGGTGGATGATGTAAATTGGCTGCATTGCTCATTACTGAAAATGACCTGCAGGTGATACGATACCTACACAAATAGAGATGGGCTTGTAATCGAAGACCCCGAATTTAATTTGTTGTATTATTCGAACTTTCAGAAATTGTTTTACAGAAATCGTAGAAAACAATCATCATCTACTAATATAATATGAGTGTCGAATCTCAAATTGCAATATATTTTACAACATAAAAATTAACGGTGTGTGATAGGTTAATAGGTTTGTAGACTGATATATCATAATGTGATTATGGTGTCAAGCATAGACCATAACAGGTTGATGTATAGTAAAGCTGGTGTCAAATATCTAGCCATGTGACAAACATACACAAAGAGTTTTGGCGGGAACGTCTTAGTAACGTGATGTTGCTTTGTTTTATTTTCCTAAACTTGTGTTATTTTGAACATTAATGCTATAAAAATGGTGGTGTTTTATTCATTAAGTGTTCGATAAAGAGCGTGAGTGTGGGCAAGTGAAATAAAGCAGTAAAACATGTGATTTTACGTTGTCGGCAAATCTCCATAGAAGCTTCTAGTAAAGTTGTCACCACTTTACTGAAGCAGGACTCGACTTATAAATTGACTGTATACGTGATTTAGCTTGTGACTAGAATATTTACAACTTGTTTTATTCAAAAAACTTGAAAAAATCCTAATATTTGACACTGACAAATGCTTTAATGTGGGTCCAATACAAAAAAGAAGAAGAACATACACAAACTTCTTCTTCTTATTTTTTGTGTCGGACTTACGCGATTAGCGATTTGCCAGTGTCAAGTATTGAGATTTCTTCAAGTTTCTTGAATAATACAAGTTATAAAAATGTTCTAGTCACAATCTAAGTCACGTATACAGTCATGTCAAGTTTGAGTCCTGCTTCAGTAATGTGCTGGCGACTTTACTAAAGGGCTCTGTGGAGTTTTGCAGTCAACGTGAAAATACACGTTTCACCGCTTTATTTCTCTTGCCCACACTCACATACTTGATTGATCAATTGCGTGAGTGTGATGGAACAATGAATAAAACGCCAACATTTTATTCCATTCCATTCCATTGAAATTCTAAATAACACTAATTTAGTCAAATGGATTAAAAAGGAACAAATTATACTAAAACACAACCAGTAAATTTCTGCACTGCAGGATATAGGCTCATCAGCTTCTGCTGCTTGCCTATCATCAAATAAATAAATAAAACAAAGTGACAACATGTCCATGACAGTCGCGCCAAAACGCAACATTATTCCAGACATAAGTACAAACTTATTCGATCCATTCGATTTATATAACAGATACATGAACTCTATCTCTCCCTACAAACGTTATGCACTATGCAATTACTGATTTTATTTGACGACTGTGCTGTTGACAGTATGCAGTGAAATCATTGCTCGTTTGAAGCGCCAATTTGTGTCCCATGAGCCAACAAACGTGTCAATTTTAATTGCTCTCGCACCAAAATTTTGCTAAAATTAAATTCATCAATTTACACAAACCACGCATTTTACATTCTATTCCATTAATTATTATATTAGGGTGTGAATACTGCGAATTGAGTACAACACCTAAACACACAAAAAATGTCAAGTTCCTCAGATAAGTATAAGTATGAGGAGGTAAGTGTCGCTATGAGAATAAAGAAAAACAAAGCGGCTTTTAACCGACTTCAAAAACTAGGAGGTTAAAAATTCGGCTGTATTTTTTTTTTGTTTGATGAAAGGCAATGAAGGCAATGACGTTCTCATTGTATAAAGGATAGACGTTAGTTCGCATTTTTGCCACGACTGTTCTCTTTTCCAAACTATTGAAACAACCAAGTTCATTTAGCACATTATCGAACAATACAAACACAGTTACGCTTACTAAACTACTGAAATAAATTTGAAAAAAAAACTGTGCTTAAAAAACTAGTACAAAATAGGTGCAGAAGAGTCACTCCGCAAAAAATACTATTTCTGCCACAACAAAATAGTTAAACATGTACAACAACGGTAATGTGATTTTATGGGCACAAAACATGAAAAAAAATAAAAAGATTAAACTAAAATAGTGTTTTATGAGACTTGCAGTGAATTCGAAACATGTTCCAAATAAACAAGGAAACAAGGACCTTTTGACATGTATGCCCAGTGGCTCCAACACGTACCTACATACGAGAAAAGAGGCTTTAACGTAGACGCCCAAGAGGTTCAGTGCATGTACATGTTAGAACTAAGATAGGATGCTTTAATTGAGACGCCCACGGGGTTCAGTGGACATTCATGTTAGAACCAAGATTATTAAGATGCAAAAGAAGTTCAGTGCATGGGCATGTTAGAACCAAGATAGGGTGTTTTAATTGAGACACCCATCGGGTTCAGTGCACATGGATGTTAGAACTAAGATAGAGTGCTCTAAAAGAGACGCCCACGAGGTTCAATGAATGGCCATGTTAGAACCAAGATAGGGTGTTTCAATTGGGACGCCCACGTGTAGTTCAGTGCGCATGCATGTTAGAACCAAGGCAGGGTGTTAAAATAAGGATGCCCACTTAATGCAGTATATATGCACGTGTTAGAACCAAGATAGGGCATTCTATCAGGACCTTCAGTTGACCTTAATGACTTACATATAATGTTTAAAAGGCTTTGGAGAATTCAGTATAATTGTGTTTGAATCAAGATATATAATTATTAACGTATGGGGTAGTACGTATGGGTAAGTACTAACGTATGGGGTAGGGTATTTCGAGGTAGTTTGCTACACGACATCTTAGCATCGATGTTAATAGATTTGTTACGTATCTTTGTAAATAAAACATAGTTTATTATATGCAATTCCAAAATAGTTTTTTTTTATTAAATAATTAACAGCCGTACCAGTTTTGGATGGAGACAAATACTACTAAAGTATGCCTGTAAAATTTTATTATTGTGATGTGGACTTATCTACTGTTTCATAGGAGTTCAGGGCCTCCGTTCTCCATCATATCGATATCACGAGCCGCGAGCAGCACTTAGTTCTAATGCTGCTACTTTTTATGCTACCGTCTTACTTACAAACGCTGAATAAGCACATGTCAGTTATAAAAGAGTTTTATCAAGTATTTTTCCGAAACAAATGTTAGACTACTCTAAATAAATACTATTAGCATACCATCATCATTATCATCATAATCTCAGCCACAAGTCCATTACTGGCATAGGCCCCCATGAATTTCCAAAAAGACCGTTTAGAAGCGGTCTGCATTCAGCGTCTAAAGTCTTATTGCCACTGCTTAAATATCTTCTGATTCATTCGTAAATTATATAGTAAACTGTCCTCATGAATCCTAATTACTAGAAAGTAGAATGAAGATCCTTGCGGCTTACTCCAGCGCGGGGCGAAGCGAGAATGTTAAACTTCAAACTATTTCACTGCTTTGCTTAATAATAATTAGCCATAATAATGTATAGTTTAAAAAACTCAAACAAGACCTCTCTTCATCCGCTCGTTTTTTATTTTGTCAAGAATGAGATTTGTCATTGAATGTAAAATGCTTTGTCTTCGTAGATTAGAAAATGTGCAGATGTTTATACGATAATCCTCAACATTTGACACTATATTATATACACATATTTTTGGGCCAATATTTTGTGTTGCTTAGGAGTCTTGTAAGTCTTTAACTTTTGCAAAGAAAAACGTGTCGGTGGATCTCTGCGATTCTATAATCTGAAGCACTTAAATTCACTCAGGCATCAATGAAAATATTCACATGTTTAGATATTATTCAAAAAGTAATAAAGCAATATTTATAATATATTTATGGGACCACCTCTGAAGTATGATCTACCAAATACAAAAAGGATCATCAAAATCAATGCACAATTGGCTAAGTAAACGGTGGACAAACATACTTACAAAAAAAAACATACAGACCGAATTGATAACCTCCTTCTTTTTTGAAGTCGGTTAAAAAGCATGTGACGACCTGGAAGCTATATCGAATTTAACACAAAATACAAAATCGCTTCACAACTCGGTGAACATACATAAAAATATACTTACACAGATATAGTCAAACACACAATCTCCTCCTTTTCTGAAATCGGTAGGTACCTACCTACATATCCGACTGCAAATAAAATCTTGTTCCCGTAGGAACATGGCATTCGCATCGTGAAGCGAAGTCCGAACAAAACAAACAAATGCTGTGTGTGCACTGTTCCCGAATGAAACAGTGTAAAAGGACAAGATATAGTAATTACTGTACTGTGACTATCCAGTATAATATAATATTTATTTAAGTGTTTGCTTTCGTACATAATATGTATATATTTATCTTCTTACCATACGATGTTATTTACCTATAGTTCCCGTCACGTAAAAAGAACGCTGGTTTGTTCGCGCTTACGAACAAATCAGCGTTCTTTTTACGTGACGGGAACTATACAGTAGGTAAATAACCTATCGTTAGTAACTGACAATAATTATCTAAAAACTGTTTTGTATCTCATTAATAATTTTTAGAAGCTATGTCACGGGGTAATTTCGTCACAGTTAGCACCTTAGAACACACCTATCAGAACCAGATGATTTATTAATATATCTTTATAAAATCCTCAAAACATAATACAAAGCAACCACTAATTGTTGTCAAAATGTAGGTATTACCTAATTGCTTTTTTTAAGTTACACTTTAAAAGTTATTACGTGTTTTTTTTTATAGAAAAAATTTTAGACGCAATTTCTTGTTGTGAGCAAATGCATCTTTACTTTATAAAACGGTAATCTATTTAGGCTTTACGTCTTAACTATATAGGTACTTTGTTGTGTACTGTTTGTTGATCATAATAGGTTACAAAATTACGAATACACCAATGAAAGGTTGACTATAACTGCATTTGGGGGAAATGCGGCTTACAGCTGATGCAATAGCCCCGAAGCGAATGACGCATTTACCTCAAAAACCATCAAAATTTAAAACTATTTTTAGATATTTTAAATGCTGAACTCTATCAATAAAAATAAAAAAAAACAGAAAAAAGTCAATTCATACAGCTATCTGCAAAGAGAATATGCTATCTGCGGGATTACTCTCAATTCTTATAGCGATGCAAAGTTGGCTCAGCGCCCGTTTTTATCTTGCTTTTTCTGTAATTTAAGAGTGTGAGACAAAAGTTCAAATGAATCTACTTTAAATTGTGATATTTTTAATAATCGCTTCAACTTTTGTGAAAAGCTAGATAAAAACGAGCGCTGAGCGAACTTTGCAACGCTATAAAAGTTGAGAGTAGGTACCTACGGCTGCTGTTATAAATTGAAAACTGTAAACCATGCATAGATGTAAATTAAAAAAATATATCACCCACCCCATGCAGCTGCCATTGCATGAAAATGTATGAATTGCAAAATGCCGGGTAAATCGAACGACTGATTCCGGGCGACCTCTATTATTACCGTATCCAAATTATATCTTGAATTTAAACAACGCTAGATGCTGTTCTTTTATTATGTTTTATGATTTATATTTAAGTAGGTAAATTTAAAAAAAAAATTGAATTGATGCCAAAGACGCAAATATACCTCTTCTACAGTAGTCAATCATTATACATATACAACTAACTGTTAAATCTCTGATTGTACTTTATATGATTATACAAATTTAAGTTTACATATTTTCTACCATAACCATATTTCCATTAAGCTTCTTATGCTATGGAAGATTTTTCCATGGCATTTGTACACGCTGCATGCTGGCATAATTATTCTACGAATAATGTTAAAATTTGTTATTGCCATCTCTCCTATAAACGGTGCGAATTAAGTTAGAAAACAACGTGTTTCTAGCCGTAATTACACCTAGCTACGCTTGTTTCAGTGCACAAAAGTGCTGAAACCTGAACTAAGACGCGTAGTTAAAAAAAATCACTAGATGCCGTTGTTAACAAAAATCTGTGGTGCCATCTATTGAGACACTTTAGTAATCTTTTTTTTTTTAAGCAGTATAACTGAACTGTCATTGATCTGTTAGTTGTCAACATCAATATCAAAAAAAAAAACTTCACGCTTGCTTGGCGATTGCGAAGCGAACAATAATAGCGGCCCATCCACTAACGTTCATTTCTTCCGACTTATCCCGTCGTGCAAACTGTACAGAAAATCGACGGGATAAAATAAAACCGTTGAAGCCACTAAATAACCTCAATCCTACGGTCTTTCCCCTGACTTTATCACCACACGCCACCGCATGCGGAAAAACAATCCTTTAGTGACCATACACACGTTTAGGTACATTCCTGTCAGTTTGCATCTTGTCAGTCATACCGAGGGATTGCGTGTCTGTGGATGGTTATAATCCTAACATTTTATGAAGATTGTTGTCATTTAAAAGGAATGCGCGTCATTTTGAATTATCTTTATGGATTTAATCATTTTGCAACAACATGTGCACCCGTAAGCAACAGATTGCTATTGCTTTGAGTTTTATTGCGAGTGAATATCTATTTAAACTTTATTTTTAATTTGCCATAAGGCAGGGTGAGATTTGTAGGTACATATTAGTTCTTTTATTATGTGCTTGGGCACATTTCTAATGTCAGCTTTATCGTCGATTTCTTGTTGGGAATCCATTTTCCTTCCGAGACGACAGACACAGACAAAATGATTACAAACGCGCGCTCAATCACGCCGGACAAATGAACAGGCACTAACTTGATCACAGAGCGCGTCGCGTCCTTCACGACGGGAGGGGTCGCGGGGTTATAATACCGTCATTCTTTCTCGCTCTTGCAAACCCACTGGCGTTCATTCCGTAAGGATTGTAGATTCCGGCAGGAATGAGCGTTAGTGGATGGGCTGCTAATGTTCCTTGGAAGCGAACATCAAATTCTAACGCTATTTTGATGTGGTCGAATTTCTTTAGATTTCATTAGATTATCAGAAATATCTTGAACTGTGAGAACCTCAAGCTCATCTGAATCATCAGGTAAGATCTCTTTACTCAATTATTCTAAAATATAACGTTGCGGTGATTTGTAGGTTAATGGTCTCCGGAGGCGTATTTTCTTGCATTTACGTGTTTTTATGGTGAACAAAGTTTTATACGACGTAAAATAACTTAAATGGTTCACAGTTTCTCAATATATTTATCTTTTCGGGACGATTTTAATCGACTTTCTATTTGTTCCAAGCTTTCATAGTCGTTAAGTGTGCAATCAAGCGAACAATTCGCAACATTCCAGAATGTCAAGTCAGGAGGACAACGACTCGCCACTGCCCGAAGGCTGGGAGATGCGGACGAGCCGGTCCACCGGCATGACTTACTACCTCAACAGTTACACGAAAAAATCTCAATGGGAACGCCCTGACGCTCCAGCCAACGCGGGCGAGGTTCGTTGCAGTCACTTGCTGGTGAAACACGCGGGCAGCCGTCGCCCGTCGTCCTGGCGCGAGGAAAACATCACCAGAACTATTGACGAAGCTCGAGAAATGGTCAAAAATTACCGTAAGCAAATAGTTGCTAATGAAACTACTTTCGAGGACCTAGCGTCTAAGTATTCTGACTGTTCTTCAGCCAAACGCAAGGGTGATCTTGGACACTTTGGCCGTGGTCAGATGCAGAAACCATTTGAAGAAGAAGCTTTCAAGCTGAAGGTTGGACAGCTCAGCCAGCCTGTCGAGACTGATTCCGGAGTCCACATCATTTTAAGAACTGCTTAAATTGGTAGATTTGTCTATACATCTGTTGCATTTTAGTTTATAAGATTGAGCCTTATAAATGTTTTGTATTCTTTTTGGTAGTATCCTATCTCAAACATTTTTCTAATAAGTATAAGCAATAAAATATATAATGACTATTAGTATCCGCTTATAACATGTTTTAAATACTACTTACCAGTTCCGTTCCATTGCTGAACAGACATTTGCTGCTGACTTCTTTCCATTCTCTTATTATTTTCATTCAGTACAATGTTAAGTTAGTTGCTTGGAGATTTCTAAACCTATTTTTTAACATAGAAGTGAAAAGTAAAGATATCTTTTGAAATCAAGTTTGTGGAACACCTTGTTTTTTGTAAAAAAAATATTATTCATTGCTCATATATTATAGATGGACCTTAATTTGGTTATTGTTGATTGAGCAAATGAAGTGCATGAAGGATCATGTTAGAATAAGGCTTGGATGTCTGTTTGAGCTTCGTTCACCATCTACCATGCATACATTAGATTATTTGGATGCAATTTAAGTCTATTTTTAACAGACTTCAAAAAAAGGAGGTTATCAATTCGTACTGTATGTATGTAATATTGCCAAAACTGCACAGTTTTTGTATATGTTTGTCTATACCGGCTTCTAAGCATGTGTGCCAAATTTCATAAGTGTATGTTTGTCCTCATATTATGCAGAAACTAGAAGTCATACTGCAAAAAATATTTCTATATTGAATAAAATATCTCTCAACTTCAACTCAACTAGGAGTCACTGTAAGTTTTATCAAAATCGGTGCAGTAGTTTTCAAAATATGGATTTTTTTATTTTAAAATATGAGAGTTTCAATGACGCTATACAAACTCCTGGTCGGATTTGAACGAAATTCGGTAGTTTTATCACTCATACTATGTGAAAGTATCTGGTGTACTTTATAACTCAAAAAATAGGAATTACAATAGTAGTAAAGTGTGTTTTAAAATTAAACGAACTTACCCAGTGAAGTTCTGTGAATACAATTTTTAGTTTCAAACAAAACAAGTAAATACTATTAAAAATTAATAAATAAAAGTAATTTGAAAGAATTAAACCGACTTCAAAACAATCTAATTAACCGAAAAGTGAGAAATGACACGAAAAAAAATATAACTAGCATCTACCTAAGTAGGTACTTAAAACTATTTTAGACGTCGTTGAATATAGGACTTAATTGGTGATACTTTAGGGCTTGACACCGACCTCAAAAATAGTTGGTGTATTAGGTACATACACCAACTATTTTTGAAGTCGGTGTCAAGGTAGAGGCCTAGTTTTGATTTTTTTCGTGTTATTTCTCACTTTTCAGTTAATTAGATTGTTTTGAAGTCTGTTTAATTTTTTCAAATTACTTTTATATCTATTATTGTGCTCACAAGTTCTATTGCACCCAAACCTACAATTATAGTACTTACCTAAATATAGCTGCTGTTAAGTATTGCTTTAGATGGGATTGCCTAACTGATAGATAACCTATTGTTAATTATAATTGTCACACTTAAAATTAAATTGAGCTGTTATAGCAATGTTTTAAAATGTTGTCCAGCATGTCATTGTACTAAAATTTCGACAAAGCAATTTTAAAAATACATCAGACATTTCACTTGTGATTTAAGATTAATTTCAATGCATATTAGGTGCTCATCAAATCTCAGTAATGTGAATTAAGCTTAATACCATATTATAAAGGCATTTTCCTCTACCATCGCAACAGATCTTTGTAATTAAAAGGTAATATGATATTCTTAAATAAATCCAATGTTATATTCATTTCGTTTCTCTGAATTCAATTTCTATGTATAATAAGTTTGTCTGCAGGATAATTAGCAAACTACCACAGTTATGAATTCATATATTTCAGCATATACATAATGTGTTTAGTAATTTGTCTTTATTAATACAGGGTTATTTTTAACTGGCTAGATATCTTTCTTCTGTAGTTGTAACAAGCAAATTTTTATTCATTGATAGGCTTGCATTATTATTATTTCCTTATTGAATAATAATTATTATTATAATTCACTCATGATTTTAAGACACCTACGTTATATTTTGTGTGTAAAGGAATCAGTTTTATTCATTTTGCTGTATATCTGTCAACTAACTTATATAGAACAGCCGGTATTGCTTAAAAAAATCGAAAAGTCGTACAACGAAAATTGTTATATGTTACTAAAACTGCTTTTTAAAAATGTATTTTTTTCTGTTTGTACAAACTGTCCCACTGCTGGGAACGGGCCATCTTCTCATTGTGAGAAGGGTTAGGCCATAGTCTGCCACGCTGGCCAAGTGCGGGTTGGCAGACTTCACACATCTTCAAGATCATTGAGAACTCTCAGACATGTAGGATTCCTCACGATGTTTTCCTTCACCGTTTGAATTTGGCGGCAATCAACAATATGCACATAACTTCGAAAAGAAAGAGGTGCGTGCCGTGAGATTCGAACCCAGGACCGGCGGATCGCAAGTCAGACGGTCTCCCGACTAGGCTGCCGGAAAAAAAAAAATTAACTAATTAAAATTAACCCTGTATATATGTTAATTCATCATTATTATGATTAAAGCATACATATTAGGTCAATGGATTCAAGTATGTATCAAAGATAATAAGACTGTGTTGAATTTTACTTATAATTTACTCTGTATAAAAACCAATAAATGTTTTGTGGGAAAGTAAACTCTTATGGTCATAATTATAATATTTTATTTCTTTGTTCACCATAGAATCATTGGAAGTTGGACGACAAAGTAACAATTTAGTTTTTATGTGCCATGTTTGCTATGTCGTTAACAATCCCAGCCATTTTGTTAAAGACATAACAATTATTATATTAAAACTACGAGTACAAAGGAAATCTACAGTTTCATATTAGTACATTATTTGCTATGCCTCATTAGATAATTACTACATTTTGTCATACACCAAAAAATAATCGTTTTTACTAATGATTAGTTTTACCAAGATTTTACTGATTTATTTGTCCATGGTGGTACATGGATCCATATGAAATGAACATTACCTGTCAATTTATTTGAAATATTAGCTATAGGTACATAGTGTTCTATTAGATAATGCTAATGCAATGAAAAAAAGCTCAATTGGAAGAAAAAAAGAATGTATTTTTTTTATTCAAAATATATACCAACCTAAAGTAAAACTGTCTTTACTTGGGGGAGAGCACTTATTAATTTTGGATTATGTAGGTATATCTAGTAACGTAAATAGGTAGGTATGTATTATGAAAATTACCTAGATTTCTTTTGTGCTCAGAATCCAGCACTCAAACTGAATCGGCAAAATCTCTTTCAAATACGGACATTTCTATGTGTAATAGGCAAGTAAAATATTCGTTTTAAAGGACACCAATAAAAAAATTGTGTACTTTGTCCATCCGTTTGATCATAATATAATCTAGGTATATCTAAAAATGTCACATCAAATTTAACTTACGACTATTTAACAAACGATACAACAGAGTGCATTCGTTTTTACAAATGGCTTTAAGCAATAATTACAAAGATTTCGAGTTAATAAACTTTTTGTTCATTTTAATATGCATGGTTTACTTAATAACATTGCATTCAGTCGTATGGCACTGGTTAATACATCTAGAAATCTAATTTGAATCGAACTTCTTTGGCAATGAAATCGGGAAACAAAAATGGTCGATTTTCCGTTTTACAGCGCGTTCTCTTGTTCGTTCTGAAACTGTTTGTTTCGGAGCAGCAGTATGGTATGTAGGGTGCTATCCTGGGTATCTTCCGAGGCAGGAGTCCAAATAGGGCCTATTATGGGAGGGGACCGCTTGCCACCCCAGATGCTGAACTTCATCTTCCTCTTTCCATCTTTCTTCAAATGCACCTCGTTGTATGGATGACCAGGCTTGAACATCTTGGGAGATGAATCCACTAAAGCGCTAAAGGGAAGAGCCTCACGCGTAGTCCTGTCCATATCCACAGTACTGCTACTCAAGGCCAGAATTTTGATGGGGTGTCGTTTATCCATGCCCGGGATGAATTCGAAACTCCTCAACTGGCTCCCGCTTCCAGGCGAGTAGTTCGAAACTATGCGCTTCAATTCTGGAATCGTTGAGAAGAATATAATCTTGGACGCTTTCACTCCCGGTTTGTAGATCATCTGCCCGCTTCGCTTTCCTCCCCACGGGCTGAAACGGACTCTTTTCGGCATGCTTGGCTCTCGAATCCCAGCAGATCGCTTCCAAGACCACATGTGTTCGAATGACGCGTGCGGCATGTCTCTTTTTCCACCCCAAGGGCTAAAATTCTTCTTTTCGACTTCCGTTTGATTATCGTCATGATAATCAATGACTAATGGTGTGGGGGTGTCGCTTTTGAAGTAGATCGTTTTGTCCGTGTCGACTATATTGGGACTCCAGGTCCTGGCTTCTTCAGGTTCGTTTGTAGTTCGTCTTTTCCTTGGTTGCATTTGCTGGTAGTTGATATCCATGTCGTTTTGATAGGCGTCGAAGTTGGGCGGTTGATTAAAGTAATGGGTGTAGGGGAGGGGGCTCTGAAGGTTGCTATCGGCGAGGTCTAGAGGTGCGTCGGCCGCCACAGCGCCGGTGTCGATGTACTGGAGGCTGACGGGACCGATCCATGAGAACGCGAGTAGAAGCCACGGGTGAGACATTATTCTGAAATAGAAATATTATAATTTAGTCTTAGTTAAGGGCCAACGATACGCATGCGGCGGGAAATCATACATACATACATACCCACACACATGCATAGGTACATACAAACATTCATACACTCGAAAAACATAACCCTCCTTACGCAGTAGGGTAAAAACACAAAAGGTTCAGTATCACCTGGAAGCTTTAGAGTCAGTGGACCGGCGAGCTATGATGTTAATCGGTGACGGTAAACTAGTTGCCAAGAAGCCACTTAGTCTCGAGCACCGCCGTAAAGTAGCATGTCTGTATATATTCTTCAGCTTCACGAACTAATTCCACCCTCCCCATTTTACTACAGGACTAGCAGAAAGTCAGTGAATTACCACCCATTTCTCGTTGAAATGCCAAAAATCCGTACTCAGCAATATCGATCCACGTTTTTGATGCATACTGCACAGAAATGGAAATCTTTGTCGCCATATCTGTTTCCTGAGACCTACAATCTTGGAATTATCAAGTGAATAGATATCTAGATGGACGAGCTCCATCCTCGGCCACTCCGTCGCTTAACTTCAGGCGAGTTGGTGGTCAACATACATAATATATATATACCTAAGGATCGCTCAGTTTGTTTTAAATTCGTGTTTATCTAAAAGACTGTAATTACACTTTCGACCTATCATAAGCTTTGATGCAACTAAGTTACGTATCGTAGGTACTGTTAATTCAATTTTCACCGGTCAGCCCATCTAAAACATAATTCGGATTCCTCTCTATAAATAAACTATATTTAGTTTAAATTCGACGACAGAGATGTAAGAATCGAATGTAAGTTGATTATTTAGGGGCTATTTAGTTTTGGTCCTGTCCTGAATAAACACACCCTGGATATGGCAGGGGCTGGGGAAGATCCGCTCGGTCCGACTAGTACTCTTGGCACGAGTTTTATAATCCTTTAGGTATTATAATAATGATATGTGCATATTATTGTTAGCATGAAACTCCAAAACTCGAAATACTACCGTAAAAGTTTCTGGCTTATGGAATATTAGTTGCGCCACGCGGTTGCACCCGCGTATTAATGAAAAAACGCTGATGATGATGATACAAGAAATCGTTGAAAAATCGAAAAAAAGTGACTACAAAATACTTGGATGACATATTTTTTCCAGTTAGTTTGTTATAAAAACCAAAATATTGAACCGATTTTGATAAAATTTATATGGGACCACCTTTAACGTACCCTTTCAAACAAAACAAGAATTTTTGAAATCGGTCCAGGGGTCTTCGAGTAATCGGGTAATATACTTAAAAAAAGTATTCCGACGAATTGAGAACCTCCTCCTTTTTGGAAGTCGGCTAAAAATATAGCCTGTCTTTCTTCAGATCCTAAAGAATCGCTGTGCCAAATATAACGGTTCGTTTAGCCGTGAAAAGGTAACAAATAAAAAGACGACAGACGTTTACTTTCGCTATTTAACCGACTTCACATAATATTAGGATTATTTTGGAGAGTGAACTTCAGATGATGCAACGCTCGTCAATGCGCACAGATATCTCTAGCGCATCACAACATTTTTAAACATACAATCACTGAGAATTATTAGATAACTTAACATATTTTGTCAACTTCTCGCTGGCACGTACCTTATGACACTTTCGGAAAGACGACAGAGAATTTAAGACGTTGGTTAAAGTTAAGTAACGTTTTCCGGTAAGGCCCTTTATGTTTAAAAATGTTATAGTGCGCTAGACATAGCTGCGCGCGTTGAGCTCATTCTTAATTATAATAGGTCAAGAAAGGGTGGGAAAGAAATGTTTTTAAACCGCTAAAAATGAAATGAATGTGAAATCTGACTATGA
The DNA here is from genome assembly GCA_947563715.1 of Lycia hirtaria. Lineage (NCBI taxonomy): Eukaryota > Metazoa > Arthropoda > Insecta > Lepidoptera > Geometridae > Lycia > Lycia hirtaria. The sequence goes on along the minus strand of OX387380.1, from coordinate 23,264,648 downwards.
CGTTTCCATCAACCTATCACAACTGTTTTCCTTTCCAGCCTTTTCTCGATGCCTAGCTTTCGAAACCATTGTCCTACGCTTTCAGATAACATTTAATACTCCAATACAGCCTGCAAACGCATATTTCATATTGAAAAGAGCTTTGCGCCGCGTCACTTTGTGCTAAAAGCGGAGTCTCATATTCTCGGACATCATATTGTGTGAATTTGTTTGAATAAGTTATTGCATTTTGCTTAGGAAATATTCATGGAGTTGTTAGGATTTTCGGATGTTAAATTTGATGCTTTCGTTCAGCTCCATTCTGTACGCACTTGACCGTTAATTTTGTTTCATGATATGGTCACGCTTGTCCGCTAGCTCATCGGATAAGCGATGTTGCTATCTCCAATAGTGCCTAATAGCCCGATTACGTAGAAGAAACCAGTTCACTCGCGCTTTAAAGACACCTAGTTTATATTAGACTTAGGCTTAGACTCAAAAGGCGTATTTCACGCCACGCATTATTGGTTAGCACTAGCGGGAACTTATCAGGAGCAAACCGAAAAAAAATATTTCCTGCCTGGTTTGGCCATTCTTGCGCCCTCCAGAGTCTACGCCCTGTGCCTGGGCAACGGTGGCACCGCCCTATTTACGGCACTGCTTGTCATATCGAGCAAATTTCATTTAAACTAACATGATTATGTGATTGAAATGAAATAAATTGTAACGGATTAATCGCGTAAATGTTTACATAATTTTAACACTTGACTTATCGAACACGATTGTGTGAAATATACGCCATAAATCCGTTAAGTTTTTTAAATTCAATGAGTACCTAACAATCGCGAAAACCAAAGAAATATTAACTTGTATGTTCGTAGCATCACACAAGAGGTCCTGTCTTAAGTTCACATAAATTATAATTATGATGTGCATCTACGGAATCCCACTTTGCGCGTGGCACGGCACGCACTAGACCGGTTCATTATCGTTACAGCCTCTCTTTATAAACAACTTTAATAAACGCAAATTAAATTAACTTTATGTACTTAATACCTACTTGTCTGTCGATTCGGTACATTTGATATTTGAATTTTTCTTTCTCTTGCGTGTTTGTAATGAGAGATTTAATTAAACAGACAGATTCTGATTAAAGAAACGTATATATATCTATAATATGAGAATACTCTCTACAAATTAAAGATCTAATTTAAGCCGCTGTGTCACTGGAACATGAAATTAAGTAGGTGTCAAAAAGAATAAATTACGAATAGGTATATTATTTTATTCTTGCTGACCTATCATCAAAGACAAGATACAAGAACATCTCTAATTTATATGCTTCAAGAAAGTAGAAATTAAGGCGCCTAGGTGGACGGCGGTGTCTTGCTGAATCGCTCGCACGCGACTTAGTTTTAGGGTTCCTTAGTTAACCTTATAATTTCGCCGTGTCCGTCCGTCTGTTTGCGTATTAGCTCAAAGACTTTTAGTTTTAGAAAGCTGTAGTTTGGCATGCCTATTAATAACGCTGAGAAAGAAGTGGTAAAAAAAGTGTTCTTGATGCATACTGCACAGAAATAGGATTCTTTGCCACCAACTCTGTTTCCTGAGAACTATAAATCTTGGAATTTTCAAGTCTAGTTTCTAGATCGATGAGCTCCAGAGCTTAGTTTATAAAAAATGTTTACTTTCAACCAAAGCTCATGGTTGGGATTTTGGTTGGGTTCCTATTAAAAGTACTAAGTACTAGTACCTTGAACTATTACTGTTGACTAATTTAGGGTTTTGTTGTGGTTAAAATTATATCTAGGCATAATAAATTATAGTTAAAAAAAACAAGTAAGCTTAGAAAACCCCCGTTATAAAAAAACGGCTGAACCGATTATGATAAAATAATACCAAGAATACTTGATCAAATCCTGTATCAAACAAAAAAAACTAGATCAAAATCAGTCCGTCCGTTTAAGAGTGATAGGTACACAACACCCCTCTTTTTTGGTCGGGTGTTAAAGTGACTTCAAATATAAGCAGATTTTGACCAATCTAATCAGTATTAGATTGGTCACTCACTAAGAACTTCAACTCGCTGAAAGTTACGCTTTACATTTTCAGCTGTAATCGAAATTGTTTAAGCCATATTTGAACACCCAGACCTCTTTACTCTTTTCTCTTTGCTCAGCCGTTTTTTTAATCTTAGGTTTGTAAGTCTTCTAAATTTATCTTTATTTTGTATTCCCATCGGTCGCTCTAAAGAAAAAATTGTAAGATTGTGTACTATTTCATTTTTGTGTTCTACACATTGACTGGCCTTGTGGCTCAGTTGGTAGTGTGTTTACGTCTACCTGCTGAACTGAAAGGTCGTGGGTTCAATCCCCACCCAGGGCAAACATTTGTGTGATGAGCATGGATGTTTGTTCTGTGTCTGGGTGTTTCTATGTATCATATGTATATATTTACAACAAAAAAAAGTATATATGTATTCTATCAGCCATCTAGTTCCATAGTACAAGCTTTACTTAGTTTGGGCTAGATGGTGTTGTGTGAAATGTCCACAAATATTTATTTATTATTTATTCATTGACTGAGTAAGCTAAGCGAACGAAAGTATCAACTAGCTAGATTTTCGTTATTCTGTCTCGTGTACATGTCGTATTTTTCAACCTGCATGGTTGAAAATCTTGACGAAACTTGATAGAGTTCCTCAATTTTTGATATGTGTGGTAATTGTATAGAAAAAAAGAGAAATTTACTGACCGATTTTAACGATATTTGCTAAAGATATTTGGTAGTACTTAATTCTAAATAATTTTAAATATGAGCAAAATCGGTCAAGCGTTTGCCGAGAGTTGTTTGGTTTGCGTTACGTTTGGTTATGAATCAGTAAAAAGAAGTATGCTACGAGGTCTTTTATAAGGTAAGTAAAAAGTTAAGTTTAGTTAGTAGTAAGTTTATTTAAAGTATATATGTATTCTATCAGCTATCTAGTTCTACAGTACAAGCTTTGCTTAGTTTGGGCTAGATGGTGTTGTGTGTAATGTCCACAAATATATTTATTTATTTTATTTGTCGGCTGATTTTGATAATATTTGGCAAAAACATTCGATACATAATTCTAAACAATAATTCCGAATAGGAGCAGTAGACCTCGCTAGCACAGACTTTTCTGCAACAAGTACCTATTTTGCAAAAATTTGTCCTTCAGTCAGTCTACTGATCGTAGAACTACTAGTTGAAGTTTCATGTATCTTTAGTATTTGTTAGTTTTAGTTACATTCCCTTTTCCCCGTTACAGTTCCTTTATAGTGGGCACTGCTGCTCGATCCGAAATCCGTCGAAATTTTTGTTCGTAAAAACAAACCTGAATATTTTATATTCTTCACGAGAACAAACTAAACAAAAACAGGATATTGCCGTATTTATATAGAGTTGTTGTAACAATATTTTGCCATTAATAAATATGATGCTTTTATATGTACAAATAGAGATACAAAAAACGTTGATTCTTACCCGACGACTACAACCTTAAAAATATTTTTAATATCTGTTATGCTTAGCAACGAACTGTCCTGGTATTTGACGACACTACGATTTACTGTAAAATACGTTTACTTAAAAAACAGAGTCATTTACAATTTAAAGACACCTAGAGATATATATTTTTCGGATAACTCACTCAGGACGCATGTCCTATATTGTAGCAGTAGTCGCACACGATAAAAGTACAATCGTAGTTTCGTTTCTGTTTTTGGAACATATATTATGTACCGATGTTTCTTTTAATTTCGAACTTCTTATCGTCCGATTGAAAAAAGTACATGGTAATAAGATCATGCAGATTTGTTGCAGTCACCATAATTTGTTTTCTATAAGACTATTGATATGCATTTAATAGATAGTTATTGCTTAAAAAACTGAAATACCAATTTTAATTTTAATTTAATCACCAGGCGCCCGAAATAAAGTTCTTGTTGGACCACCTCTAAGAATCTTTTTTTAATAAATAAAAATCCGCACAAGTGCCAGTCAAACTCGCCCACCGAGGGTTCCGCACAAACTAGTCGATAAAAGGAGGAAATCATATTTGTTTTTATATTTTCCTTCATAATCCGAAAAATATACACCGTAAAAATATTTAAAACCCGGTTTTAGCTTATGTTAATGAAGCTCTTTTATATGATACCCCACATGATACGGTTAATTCACTTTAAAATTTGGACCCTCATTCCTTGCACAAAGACACTATTTTTTGTGATTAAATTAAAAATGACCTGTTTTCGTTTTTTTTCCTATATGTGTACTATAACAATATACTTCTTGCCAAATTTAATAGTTCTAAGTCTACGGGAAGTACCCCATAGGTTTTGATTCCCTTGTGAATGTCGAAATGTGTGTTTTTTACGACATATTCGACTGTAACTTTTTTTTACGAAAACAGAAATTTTATTTTTCTTTCTGCAGTAAGAGACTATTAATCTGCGTTTATGGTTTTAATTTCTACTCGATACCTTCACGCGTTCCTGAGATAAAGGTCTTGACACGCGGACGGACGGACAGACGGACAGCAAAGTGATCCTATAAGGGTTCCGTTTTTTCCTTTTGAGGTACGGAACCCTAAAAATGGTTGTGATAATTTTACGTGATAACGTCATGATAGATGCGTCACAAGCATAACGCTTAAGCCGATCGTGCCTCCCTATCGCTTGTTTCTCACTCTCGCTTAGACGCTCGGCTCAGGCGGAACGTGACACTTTTTCGTGCGTGCAGCCGGCGTTCATCGATTTATAAGACGTTATCACGTCAAAAAAAATGCATTGTCATTCAGTAAATTATAAGCCACTCAAAAGACCCGACCAAATACAGTCTTAAGCCTCCTATTTGAAGTAGGTTAAAAAAAACTATATAAAACTTTGCTTTGATGTTCCAGCCTTTGGTGCTTAGGCAAGTCTAAACTTGCCAAAACTTTGCCAAATTTGTTAAAAATTAGATTGCGACAAGCTTAAGGATGATCACTGGATAAGTGTGACGTCACGATTTGACACATCATGGTGGCTATGCATTTAAATCGTTTAAGTCCGCACAAAAAAATCAAAAACTTTTTATTGCATAATTATAATTTTTAAGTGGTGTGTGTACCACTTCAAAATTGTAATTATGGTACAATTAAGACTATATGCGTAGTTTAGTTAATTAACTTTAAAACCCTCAAACATATTTCGATGTCGGTCATGTTTTCACCCGCGAAATCAAAAGAAAGTACACCCCAGCACTTATGTATGCTAGCACAAAACAGATATCTTTATTCTGTGATGTTAGCCTGTTCCTGCATAACTTCTAAATCATTTGTGATAATATGACGAATAAGGAATCGTTAGAATCGTCTTGGTCGTCGCTTCTCACAACCTATGTGACGTCACACTAAATTCAATATGGCGCCCTCTAGAGCACATAAAGTCATAATTTTTAAGGCGACGTATTGGGTATCAAAAGAGCGGATTTTATCGGCACATTTGAATATTTATATTTGCGTAAGTAAACACGCTTTTGCTTAATGTTTTCTAAGGTTTTCCCGATTATTACTCATTGAAACGCTTTTGCTTATCTAATAAAATATAATCACATTTTAAAAAATATTTTTTTAAGGTTTTTAATAATAAATTATGGAAGTGATTCATTATTATTTTTATTATTTGATTGGTTATTTGTTTTTTTTTTTGTTTTATATTTGTATTTCAGTATATTAGTCTTATTACTATATTTCTCATAATAAATATCGTCAAAGTTTACATATAATAAAGTTTACATAGTCAGTCAAACAGCCTACCCCTGACTGTACCCGACGCAAAGGTGCCCATGACACTCGCCGCATTACCTCGTTGAATGGCGATGGACAACCTTTTATTCATTTCTAATTTTTATATATATACATTACATATTAATTTTTATTATTTCATTTTAAAATAGTTTTGTAATAAAAGTTGCCGTATCGCTTAACATCAGGGCTGGCCACTCAGTCCATACGAACTTACTTACATCAGGCGAGTTGATGGTCAATCGTATCTACTTACCAATTTTTTTTATTTTTTATTTACTTGTTGTTTGAGATAAAAAAGAAGAGCTAAAAGCTTATATTTGAAAAAGAAACTATTCGTGTTTCAAATAATTGCATAAAGGTGCTAGAAAACTAGCGAAGGACTGTCATTCCACAATCAACGACTCTTAAGCCGAAAAAAAATAATATCTCCACACTTGCAACCATTGGATAGATCTTGTGAAATTAAAGGAGCGTGTAATATTTTCACATTATACAAGTTATTATCAGTGCTATCCGTTATTTATATGTGGAACAAAGTTGAAGAATACAATCGTAGCAACTGTAATACAGGTCAAGCATATCTGCTTACGGTAGAACTATAACTGATCATATTATATGAGTATGCTGTATCGTATTAATTCATCATCATCATCTCAGCCATAAGAAGTCCACTGCTGGACATAGGCCTCCCCCATGGATTTCCAAAAAGACCGATTGGAAGCGGCTTGCATCCAACGTCTTCCCGCTACTTGTATGAGGTCATCTGTCCATCTCGTGGCTGGTCTTCCTACGCTGCGCTTGCCGGTACGTGGTCTCCACTCGAGAACCTTTCGGCCCCATCGGCCATCAGTTCTACGTGCTAAGTGCCCTGCCCACTGCCACTTCAACTTGCTAATCCGCTGTGCTATATCGGTGACTTTTGTACGTATCGTATGTTTCTTATGTTGCTGTATCGTATTAATTATATTTATAAAAATAATTGAATTGTATATACAATTGTTTTGTGAGTTTTTGGGAAAAAATGCATTTATATTCAACAATCATATTTATTCATATCAAATAAATGCATTATAGCATGTAATCCAAATTACTAGCCCTAGCTCAATGGCAGTAAAAAATTATAATGCGTTGCCAAACATATTGAAAGATCTGGAAACAGAAGACAGTTCTATATCAAATCTCAAAACTTTCTTAGAAGCCATTGTTACTACAATTTAGTTATTTTTTTTAACAATATGAAAATAGAACGTTCTGAGTTAAATGTTGCCATGCCCTTACAGGGCTCTAAGTGATTTTGAAGCAATGACATGTATTATTTATAAAACCAGCATGTATCTACATATGTTGCAATTAAAACTATTGACTATATTTTAAATAAAATTTTGACCATAGAAATATTTGCATTATTCCACAAATATTTTAATTAAAAAAAGAAATATATGGAATCCCAATCTATGTTTATTTACTATGCGAACTTTAATTAAACAATTTAAAAAAACATATAACGCAAACAAACACGCATAAAAACACTAAACTTACCTAAAAGACATATCAAACACAGCATAACAGAAGACTGAAGTGAGCCACTAATAGGTATGTATACTATACACTGTCATGTATACTATATTTGTTTATTTGATGTTTCTGGCTTGACAGCTGAAGGTGTTGTGGTCTCTTCACAAGGAACGCGCACCTTATATAGAGAGGCAGATTCGAAGGTACCGTGCGCAGAAACATAGCAACTCAAAATTAACTGGAATGACATGAAAAAATAGATTTTGATTTTTTACGTCTAATTTCGTATTAAAAACTATTTTTGAAGATTATATCAATTGTAAAGGTGTTGCGTGACCGTTTTTAGTTTTTTTTAAGATATTAAAAAAACTATAAACGATAACGTACCAATGTACAATACATTCTTCACTTTACAAATTCATTTAGTATGATATTTCGTTTTTTTTTTTCAACTATAGAAATGCGACAGTGGTATTAGTGGCTAAAAGAAAAAATAAACATGGTGAATAATTGACCAAAATAATCAAACCTTTTTGGGCAAATAAGACCCATAAGGAGCATGGAAATTAAACCGACAAGAGCCATGCTCTTAAATGATGAATTAATGAAATGAAGAGCGCAACTATCTTTTACTATTGGTGGTAGAAAAAGGCGAATAGGGTCTGAAATATTCTTTATTTATAACGAAGTCTATACGAAAATTCGAATACACTATAAAAATCATTTATTCATACTTTTTATACTTGCAAAAAAATCGAACATCTAGTTGTCGTAGTAGTAATACTTCACAATGTAAATGTATTTTATATCTAGTAGTCGTGTTTTTCTGCGAACGCTCCATAAACCAACTGTTGAATTGCAATGGTCCAGTTATCCGCGTAGGTCGCGCGTTGTCCGGAGGCTCGTTTGGCCTGCACTCGATACCTGCACTTTATGGCGGAGGTTTCCACCTGCCCAGCTGGTAACGAGCTTACAGGACAACTGCAGGAAACGACGCGCTGCTTTTATCTATGTTCCCTCGTTATTAATATTTTTACTCCTGGGAAAGCTTTTTCTGACCTGTTGTAATATAGAAAAAAAAATATATTTTTTATTATGTATACACATCGGGATAATTGTAAATAAGTACATTAATCTCGATGATTATACACATAAATTTAATATTAAAAAGATTCAGTTATCAAACCAGTTGTCAAATGAGCGTTTGGGATTTTGATAGTTTCTTTTGATTATTTTTTTTAAAGACTATCACAATCCCGATATTCTACAGTTCCATATTTTATCTTGTAGGTGGGGTCTACTGTTCGCAGAATTAATTACATAGGTATATGACTATTATACAAAGCTGTGCATATTACGTATGAAATGTGCAATATAAGAGCTTCATACGGACCAGAAGGACTATAATATTATATTATTATTATATTCGTTACTCGTTGGGTTACACAGAACGGGTGCTTTAAGCTGAAAGGAACTTTTGTTCATTAGCGAGAATTTTGTTGATACAAAACGATAAAACTGTTTTCTTCCTCTATTTCTTGTATTCGGTTTCCTATGCAATTGAAATTATAAATAGTGCAGGCATGTATTTTTATGTTTCTTATAATCCGTTGTAACTTTGAAGTTAAATTTATAAATTTGAAAACAGAAAAAATAGAAATCGAGTCCGAAGCAGAACAGTTTCGTTCTATTGTAAACTGTGTGATATACTGGCGTCTATTGCTCGCGTACAATTTTATCATGAGTCCGTAAAGTAACGTGAGTTGAGCTGAGGTGAAATGTCTAGCTTACCGAATAGGTGTTAATAGATTGTGTACGTATTTTTTGTTACAATAAAATATTTTGAATATTTGTTTTGTTGTTTGTCAATTCACAAAATAATATCAAATGTTCCATTTCGTTAAGTATGAATGACATATAGCGGTTTAATATGAAAATACTTTTTTACGATTTCATCGTTTTTTTAATGAGATAGTTCTACGTTTGACCACCAAATTGTCCGATGGAAAATGTCGATAATCCCATAATAGCATGGTAAAAAAATCTTAATAACGATTACCTTGCGAAGAGTTCCTTTCGGCTTAGTATACCCGTTCCGTATAACCCAGTTCACAAGGCGAACAATGCAAGTTAAATAAAAACCTGTAACATTGCGGTTAGCCCCAAAGGGACTTTTCCAGGAATGAAATGAAATAAAAATGAAAACATGAAATTTCTCAACTTTCTACATAAGTGTTACCTGAAGTAATAAAATAATTACTGGAAAAAAATATGTCATCCAAGTAAACAAAATAGTATATTTTGAAATCGGTTGCTTAAATTTTCACCTCTGAAGTATTACCTCGTTATGCCATCGGACCCTGTGGTTATACATCGCGTATAAACATAGGACCGCTGACTTAGCGTTGGCCGCCCGGCGTCGTGGACGCATTCCTTAAGATAAGAGCGCCGATCGAGGCAGTAGGTTAAGTAGTTTTAGACACTCTAATTTTAAGGACAGTGCATCGAGCACGTTAGTTATAATTCATTTTAATTTGTATTTTAAATAAATTAGTTTTTAAAAACATAAATCGAGCTTCATTAAATTTAACTGGCGCAGCCGGTAGGATCTCGTGCGCGTTATAGGCTGTGCCATTCCGTAAAAATCCTCAGATTCGCGGAAAACCGGAGGTTCCAGCCAACGCAGCGCCGCCAGCGCCGAGCACGAGACGACCACCAAAAAAAAAAAAAATTATTAAAGAAGATCAAGCCCGGAGTCGACCTAGACTGGAGGATGGGAATGGCGGTAATGTGAGTAGACCTTTTCACATTTTCCTCACCATTTTATCTATTCCGGTTGTCGGCATAGTTGCGTAAATTAAGTTATTTGATTTCCTTAGCGGACAACTAAATCGTGTCTATTAAGTAGTTTAATTCGTAGCGGACAACTAAAATTGTGTCTATTAAATATCTTGTTTAAGTAAGTGTAACTAGCAATTTAATTTAGGTAACTCGATATTTAAGTAATTAAGTAAGTAAGTAAAATGGAACAAATTCGAATCATCCCAAAGGACCTCCTTTGTTTAATACCTAAATTCGACAGAGATGAGGGGCTATTGAATCTGTTCCTTAAAAAGGCGACATACATAGTAAAGTCTTACGCGTCCCCTGCATGTGCGCCTGCACAGCAACAATATGTGTTCCATGCTGTTACCAGCCGGCTCGGCGGAAGAGCCGCAAACTTGTTGAGCGAGCGAGAGGATATAGTCACATTCGAAAGCCTTAAAGAAATTCTTATACAGCATTTTGGCGATCCTAGGTCGGAGGAGTGTATAGCGATTGAGTTAGAGCAATTAAAAATCAAACAAAACGAATCTTACATTGACTTCTGTCACCGTATCCAACACACGCGATCAACCTTATTTGCCAAGGTTAACTTAATACCAGACGAGGGAGTCAAAGCGGCCAAAATGATTGTCTATAACAATTTGTGTCTAAATGTCTTCTTATATAATTTACCAGAGGACCTCATACGTATAGTCCGTCTGAAAGGCTGTATCAACCTTGAATTAGCCCTAGCGATCGTTACAGAAGAAGTCAACTTCTTGAACCAATATAACTTAAGAAAACAGACGCGCTCCAGCGCCCCATCACAGCCGCGCCCCGCGTTGCCCCAAATAAATACACCAAATACGAACTTTAAATTTGGCATACCCCATGGTCAAGGTTACAGACCATACACCATGCCCAGCCAGCCACATAGGTTTGGCGCTCCAACCCAACAAGGTTTTAGACCAAGTTTTTCGCCCATGCAGCAAGGTTTTAGACCGAATCTACCAGTCCAGCAGCCCACCGGATTTCGATTTAACTCGCCGCAACCAAATTTCAAATATGGAATGCCCCAAGGACAAAACTTTAAATTCGGAATACCACAGCAAGGCTTTAGGCCCCAATTAATGCCGCCGCAGCCCCAGCAGCCGCAGCAACAATTTAAATTCGGTATCCCACAACAGTCAAGGCCATCCCCGTTCACAAGAAGAGAACCGTTTGAGAACACGGACGTATCAATGCGCACAGCGCGCCCGCTACGACAGAACGCGCTAGAAGTACCCGAGACGTATGACGCAGACTACTACTACCCAGAAGAGAACATCGAATCTACTGACGACTACCAATATTACGACTACGAATACAACGCTTCCCAAGAAGAGGACAATGTATTGTGTAATTACATCGAATCTGACCAAAATTTTACGACACAGGCCTCGACGCCACCAGAGAAATAGTACAAATAAATTGTAACGCGCTATATAAATTACCGCACATATATATACCGGAGATAGACAGCTACTTTATGATAGACACTGGCAGTATGAGATCATTTGTCAGTACCGCACTGGTCGAAAGGTTCTTCACGAACTATCTATGCTATGAACCGTTTGAGGTCGTAAGCACGCACGCCCGTAGCCAGCACAACGAGACGATTCTGATACCCATGCTTGATATATTCAGGTGTGGCGGCCAACACAAGTTCTACGTCTATGACGTCGACAGAAGATATGACGGCCTTATAGGTTCAGACCTATTAAAACAACTAAGGGCAAAAGTTGATATGGGCAACCAAGTCCTCATTACGCCGCATACAGAAATACCCATTATGTACAGCCCTCCACATGAAATAACTTTGGAGCCAAGGACGGAGACACGAGTAGCAGTACCCACCAACATGCAAGATGGAGAAGCAGTACTGGACTACATCGATTTTGGTCCAGATGTAAGAATGCCAAGCGCATTAGTAACCTGCTACAACTCTTACGCTCACACAGTGATCCAGAATGCTTCGGATCAACAAGTAACCGTAACATTCGAAGAGCCAATAGAAGCAGTCCCCTATGAGAAAGAAGAAGTTCCAGTCAACACGATGAACGGCAAGCACGACATCGACAAGCTGCTGAAGAAGAACTTGCAGAAGTTGAGACTAGAACATATGAACGGAGAAGAAAGGAAGAGTGTAGAAGAGTTGTGCTATGGATATAGAGATATATTCCACTGCGAAGAAATCCCGCTCTCCTTTTCAAGTGGAGTGAAGCACGAAATAAGAACCGAACAGCAAGTTAACACGCTGGAAACTCAGACTAGCAGAGTTCGACTATGACATCGTATACAAGAACGGAAAACAAAACGTTGTCGCTGACGCTTTATCTAGAATAAAGGTAAATGCATTAGGCGAAGACGAATCTATGATAGTGAACGTAGGAGAAGACCAGTCGCAAGAAGATATAGACGAGGTCATGAAAAACATACGGCTGTTGAAAGAAGACCTAGCTGCACGTAATATTGAGGACGAAAGTACTGTAACTATATCGTCGGGAACCGACAGTATAATTTCGATACCATCGTCACGGGAACCGAAATCTCCCTACTCAATACCATCACCGAGCAGTGATACACTAACAGCCTCTCTAGGCTCGACCGAACATTCTACTTATGAGACTGACACATCAGGAATACCCATCTTAAATGAAGCAATAGATACAAAGCCAAATCAAATATTGGTTCATACCTGGTTCAGAAATGAAATCTCTACTAAAGATATCTCAAGACCGAAACAGAAGATCCGTGAAGTACACTTACCGGTAGACAGACCAGACCTAGTCAAGAAATTCTTAAAAGAATATATAAATCCGAAAACGAAGTATTTCATATACTTTGAGGACAAGGCTCACCGGAAACAATTCGCGGAAGCAACAATCGCCCTTTTTAAGAAAGACACAGTTAAAATACTAGAATGCACGGAAAGAGTCGTATACGTGGAGAAAGAAGACGAACAGAAGGACATAGTCCAGAAGCACCATGAAGGAAAAACTTGCCACCGAGGTCAAAAGGAAACACTGACGAGAATCAGGCGTACTTACTACTGGTCCAACATGGAAATTATGGTAGCAACAGTAATAAACAGCTGCGACAGCTGCAAGGCCATGAAATATGATCGGAACCCACTAAAACCGGAATTACAATTGACCCAGACGCAGACCAAACCTTTCGAAGAACTATTCATCGATATATTTAGTATCGATAGCAAAACTTATTTGACCATCATAGATGCTTTAGTAAGATCGGACAGGCAATTGAAATTATCAAAAAGATTATACTCAAAAAATGGTCCAAAACCACAGAAAACGTACAAAACATCTATATGAATATTTGACGAATAAAATAATAGGCGTTAAAGAAAAGGTTAGACAAAAGCGTGGAGGTGAAAGGAAGTTTGACATAGAACAAGACGACAAGGTATTTATAAAAGGAGTCAACGTAAGAAGGAGTAAAGATAAACCTCGATACCAAAAGGCAGAAGTGATAGGAGAAATAAGTAGAAATACTGTCCCAATCAATGTAAGAGGACGAGAGACTAGAACGGCAGTAAAAGACATTAAACGTCCTTCACAGGTACCTGGGCGTGCTCATGGCGATGACAACATGCCAGGGCCTAGTACTTCAAAGGATTACTCACAACCCAGGGATCCTTCCGATAAAAGAAGGTCAAGCGAAGATCAGCACCAACCAATGGACCCTAATAAAAATTCTAGACCTTAGCTTAATTCGGCAAGATTTGGAGTTTAATACAAATAGGTATATGAACTTGAACAAATACATGAGAGAACATTCGGAAAAGGAAGACGTCTTCAATGCAGTAATTCAGATTAAAACGCAAACCGATTTTATTAAAGATCTGGCTACAGAAAAACTGAACGAAATATTGCCTCCCAAAAGACACAAACGCGGCCTTATTGACCCTCTCGGCTCGATCATAAAGTTGATTACGGGAAATTTGGACAGTGACGATGCTTTAAGATACGACGCGCTTATTAATAACGTAAAAACGCAGCAAAATGCTATCACTCAAAGATTCACGGTTATCGCTGAAATGTTGGAAACGTTAGTCGACACTACTAATAATACCCAATTAAATTGTATTCAAATCGATAAGGCTATTACTAGCATTAGGCAAAGACTAAATGAAACTTACAGAGAAAGAGGATTGTTAAAAATATATAACATTTATACACTGTTTCTACATAATTTTCAAACGCTGTACACTAAGATAAGTGAACTTGAAAATGTAATTGCATTCAGTAAACTAGGAATGCTTCACCAATCGGTTATAAATACCGATGAATTATTAACGATTTTAGAAAATATTGAAAGGCAAAATTATAACCTTGTATTTTCGGCTAGCCTAGAGAACTTAGTTAAAATAGAACATAGTATAAAGCCTAAAATATATGTAAAAGGAAATCAGATAACATTCATTTTAGAAATACCCCTTGTAGATGATAACACTTATACATACTATAAAGTTTTGCCGTTGCCGACAACCAACACCTTAGACCAAACCTCCATCATCTTACCAAAATTCCCATTCCTCCTTGTGAAAGGGTCGAAAGCAGTATCGTTGCATGCCCCCTGCAAGGAAGCAGACGAACTCCTATTCCTGTGTGAAGAAGAAGACACGTCGCCCTTCGTCAGAGACGAGTGCGTGGTCAACCTAGTCACGTTCACCCCAAACACATCGAGCTGTACGCCTATCGTCGTCGACATTCAAAACGTCAAAGTCGAGAACATACAACGCGACAGATGGATGTTGTACACCAAATCCAGCACCATCTTGACACAAACTTGCGACGGAGACAGCACTCACCGCACCGTACAGGGCACATACGTGGTTACGTTAGACGACGAATGCGAGCTACAAGTAGAAGGCAGGAAGCTCAGGAGACATTTGGGAATAGCTCGAGATCTACACCTGCCGGCCCTGCCGGTCATCGACCTGCCGGAAATAACACCAAGGACAACCTTCCCAGAGACGAACCTAGTGATCCTGGACAATGTGGAATTGACGAATCTTCAACATTTGACAACCATGTTAAAACAAAGTGAAAGTGACGTGAATAATGAAGGTGTCATCGTTTTGGACAGACTAAGTGTGGGCACAGTCGTATTATTTGCGATACTTGGTATCGCAGTTATTACAGTCTTAGTAAAGAAATATTACCCGATTCGAAGTTTTCGGATCCGAAATAATCCAACCGAAAACTTCGAAGTTAGGGAGGAAGGCGTTATGCCATCGGACCCTGTGGTTATACATCGCGTATAAACATAGGACCGCTGACTTAGCGTTGGCCGCCCGGCGTCGTGGACGCATTCCTTAAGATAAGAGCGCCGATCGAGGCAGTAGGTTAAGTAGTTTTAGACACTCTAATTTTAAGGACAGTGCATCGAGCACGTTAGTTATAATTCATTTTAATTTGTATTTTAAATAAATTAGTTTTTAAAAACATAAATCGAGCTTCATTAAATTTAACTACCTACTAAACAAAAAAGAATCATCAAAAACAATTCATAATTTGCGGAGTAGGTAATTACTGAATAAACATACAAAAAAAACCATACAGTCGAATGAAAACATCCTTCATTTTGGAAGTCGGTTAAAAAACCTTGATGCATTCCTCTCATATTCATAAAACAGTTGTGTGTATGTTTGTACACAAGTGTTGACTTAACTGCAATGACCGGAAATATCTGTGATTGCATTGCTCTCAGGTAGGTATTTTCTAATGGCAATATTTACAATCCTCAATTACAATGGGAAATTGTGATTTGTCGAACGCTGTATTCTATTAAAATATCTAGAAAATTGTATTTCATTTTTTTTAATCTTCTTCACCATCATCATCACAGTCACAAGAAGTCCGTTTCTGGGCATATGCCTCCGTCATGGATTTCCAAAAAGACCTGATCGAAGCTGGGTTTCATCCAGCGTCTTCCTGCCACTAGTTTGAGGTCGTCTATCTTGTCACACCACTCTTTCACACTGGTGTGACGGTTGGGAAATAATTTTACTAACCTTCACATTAGTGTGACGAATAGGAATACGATTTACTCACCTTAACACTGTTTGGATTGAAATGTTCGTTTCCTTACGTTCCCACTAACGATATGAACTAATCTTTAGACTTATCAGATTGGTCTTTGTAAATAATAGCAAAATTACCATTCGAACTGCTCTACCTCTGCTCTAGGTGCCACTTAAATAAGTGGCACCTAGTCTACCTTGTTCCATTTCCTTATTCAATAAATAATTTTATTTGATAAAAATACTTTTTAATAGATTTTAAAAAACACTAAAATAACAAGTCTCTACATTAAAAGTAAAACAAAATACCGGTTTAGAAAAGCATTTTTTTTTAAATAAGCCGTTTAAGCTGTATGCGATCAATTAAAAACATAAATACATTATAGATACATTTGAAAAACATAATCCTCCTTCTTACGCAGTTGGGTAATAATTTTAGCAACTGAAATAACTGAACTTCGATCAACACACTCCCGGAATAAAAGAATCGTACATTTGATCTGGTAAAGAATAATTAAAGTTTAAAAAACCTGAAAAAACCGGTAGGTCTTAATTGGTCACATACTCGTATAAATGTAAGCAAAAGCGGTTCAGTAGTTTGGTTTTTAATACAAAATTTCGCATTTTTGACGATTTTTTAGTTTTTTAAACTATATCAATTATTTTATTTGTTTGACCACCGATTCGCTTGATTTTAACCGCCGGCTTGGCCGAGGATAGAGCACGCCGATCTAGAAGTAATCTATTCATTCTTGCATTATACATTACAAGTCTTACCATCATCACCAAGCAACCGTTGATCTCCGATTTCTATATCTCATGTTACCTTGTTATTTCTTACACAACTTTTCGCGTAGGAATTTATTTTCTTAAGGTCCACGCTTAGTTCTATTATGTTTAAGAACATCATCAAAATAATACGTTTGAGAGAGTTTTGTGAGAAAACGTAGAAAAACATCGTATGAAATGTTTAGTTTCTCATTTGCTATTTGATTATACTTGCTTAGTTTGAAAGTTATTACGTCTTTGTTTTTTTATGGAATTTCTTCCTGACTGTTCAAGAAAAGGAGGTCAGTGTTATTGAATTGTAAATAAACATAAAAGTCTTCTACATTTTTTTGTCGATTATACTCATATCTAATACCTTTAAACGAGCAATTCTTGTATATATATAATCTGAATCTCGGAAATTTTATTTGGGGACGATAAATCGATCTTGTTAGGTTTAATTTTTAGTAAACCTGGGTTTGCTCGTATTTTCAGTCATAAAAAACCGAGTGGAGCTCGTTCGTCCAGGTACTTTTAGTAAGGTATATTTCAGCGCTTGTTTTCACAATTCTATCGCATTCAGATTCGATTGAGTCTTCATATTTATCTCTGTCTTTTACATTAAGAAGAACAGGCGGATAGATTCGGTAATCCCATGGATTATGAATCCTTGTGCAAGTGTACCTATGTGGTATACGTATTCTATCTTGGACGGCAAGGACGGCTCGAAATAAACACATGGTTGCATGGTGAAAATTTACAAAACCTTATTGAAACGCTTTAGTTTCTAATTTTTCATGTCTGTTAACTATGAATATTCTTCTGAAGAGGGTCTTGTCTAATTTATAATCTGGGTGTCTTTAAATCGTGACTGATTTGGTTTCTTCTATTTCTTCTAGGTAAACGCGCTGCATGTAGATGCTATATTGCTACTATCAGGCAAGTTATCAAACGCTTGTCAATTATAAAAAATATGGGCATAGTCATATGACACAGCAAGCAAGTGATATAACAACACTCATGTTAATGTGATTACCGCCTCGTACACATTAAGGGCAGTAAAAATAAAAGTACCCACGGATGTATGACGATGACATATTTATTTTTGTCGCGCGATTTTACGAGATAAGACGTACTTAGGATGGGGCTGGAAGGGGCTAATAACTAGTAAGGATTATAGACATGAAATTTCATAGAATTTTTGCCACGTCATCGTTAGACTACAATTTCATAAGGGTTAATACGGTCGAAGATGTGGCAAGAGGCCTAAGGGATATCTATCGCTTTTTCTCTTTAAATAATCTTAATTTGTACGTATGACATAACGTGAAATTTATTCAATTGTTTTTCTTCTTGATAGTAAGTATATATTTTTTACAGATTTACTAGCATAATATCATTCCAGTATTTTCCTATTTCAATTATCTACAAAACAATTGATCTTCTACTTATTTAAGGGTTTTTTAGAATATTTTAACCTAAGAATGTGACTCCTTTCTTCCTTAACGTATGGTGTAAAAAGTCAATACAATAGTCTTAATTATTTCCTATTCATAGTATGTAATAATATTTGTACTCTCTTTTTAGTAGCTTTGATAATTTGGTTTAGGTGACAATGCCAGTCTATACTTTCTTGACTTTCTAACTGTATTTAACCTTATACTTATTTTATAAATTCTGCCCCTTTTCAAAGTACCCTAGCTACATCCCTGGCACAGGGTGCTTAGCTGATTTAACGGGCGCATAACCGCAGGCTTAAATAAAATAATATTCGTCCCTGTATTGTCTAATATTCAATTACAACTACCTACTCTTCCTCATAAAGCCGTAATGTTACAAATTATAGGTTGGAATACTAAAACATCATATCCTTACTTCGGGCTGCATCTTTTATTGCAAAACTATTTTAATAATAATCGTATTTATTACATGAGTTTGTATGATAAAATCATCAATCAGCATAGTCGGAATGATAACGATTTATTTATTCCGACGACATAAGGCTGTTTTTTTTTTGTAATGATTTTTACTGGGATTTTATTACGACATAAATCTAAGTTTGCCGCCAAAAAAAACATCTACAGGTTTTTAGTAACACAAAAGTGTTCAAGATTACTAAAAAATACAAACTCAGCGAGCCCAACTTTTGCTATTTTAGAGGTACAGTGTTCATTTTTTGGCTCTCTCACCAGAACTTTGTCGTCATTAATAAGTACTTTATAAAAATGCTTATAATAAATAATTAATCAAATGACAATATATAAATGAATTGAATGACGCAAGGGTAGTTCAGTTGACTCTACGCCGTAACTAATCAGAATGCTACGAATGCTACGTCGTAGTGGCTACGCCGTAAATACGGGAAACGTTCTTATGTTTGTTTACAAACCTGTTGTTACGTTAAAAAGTTAACAGGTTTGTAACAAAGATAATGTAAACACTTAATTAATTTCATTTAAATAAATAAATAAATAAATATTTGTGGACATTTCACACAACACCATCTAGCCCAAACTAAGCAAAGCTTGTACTATGGAACTAGATGGCTGATAGAATACATATATACTTTTTTTTTAATATATACATATGATACATAGAAACACCCAGACACAGAACAAACATCCATGTTCATTACACAAATATGTTTGCCCTGGGTGGGGATTGAACGACGTACAGCTTAGCAGGTAGACATACTACCAACTGAGCCACAAGGCCAGTCATTGGTTCTAAATGAAATTAATCCAACGAAACCTCGCATACCAAAATCGGTGAAGCCGTTTGAGGTAATATAGAAACATACATTTATATCCAAAAAAACTTCTTTGTTGCGCAATCGGGTAAAAAAACGTATTGATTGACTTATATGTATCTATCAAGTTAGCTAAGTTCTTGACAGCCGAATAAATTCAAGAAAGAATTGCTTGTCGGTGTAATATCACAAGTAATATATTAGATTAGACGATGTTTTCATTCGATCGGTGACTGGCGACACCAGCTGGTCGTTACTAGTGTTGCAAACTGTGACCTTTTTCACGGGATATCTTTTATCTCCCGCCGGGAAGAATCGTACACGAACGTGTCCTTAGTTATAATATTAACAAAAAATGCTTTAACACTTTCTTTATCCTCTAAGTCTTATCAGGGGAAAAATAATTTTGTTGGAAGTCTGTCTCTCTCTCTCTTTATTTAGCTCAAAGCGCGCAGCTAGCTCTCGCGCATCACAACATTTTGAAACATATGAAATCAATGAGTGAAGATATTAAATGAAACCGGCCAAGTGCGAGTCGGACTCGCGCACGAAGAGTTCCGTACCATTATCTATAAAAACGGCAAAAATCACGTTTGTTGTATGGGATCCCCTCTTAAATATTAATTTTATTTTAATTTAATTATTTATTTTTAAAGTGAATAGTATAACTCAATATTCTGTGAATATTTCAAGCGTCTACCTATTGCCGTTATCAATACCGAGCAAACAAAAACATGTTTGTTGTATAGGAGCCCCCTTAAATATTTATTTTATTCTATTTTTTAGTATTTGTTGTTATAGCGGCAACAGAAATACATCATCTGTCAAAATTTCAACTGTCTAACTATCACGGTTCAAGAAATACAGCCTGGTGACAGACAGACGGACGGACGGACGGACAGACAGACAGCGGAGTCTCAGTAATAGGGTCCCGTTTTTACCCTTTAGGTACGGAACCCTAAAAACTAAGAGACGGAATTGTTATAAAATTTAGGAGTACACAACAGTTTTCTCTTGCGAAACTTGATTTTGATTTGAGAACTACGCAATTCTCTAAAATTGTTGACTGAAATTACAAAATGTATGTACATAGGTATATATATATATACATTTTGTAATTTATCGCTTCCGTTTGCAGGTTACAAACGGAAAAAAAACTGAAGATTTTCAGATATTTCTGAAGATTTGGATTAACACTACTCATACTGCTGTTAATGTAATCTAGATCGAAGTATAAATTAATCTTAAGAAAGAGAGAGAGAGAGAGAGAGTTCGTACAAAAATATTATTTCCCGGGATAAAACTTAAGATAAAGAAACATTCATTGAAATTAAACAAATTTTAACGATATATTTTATATAATTTTACGACCTGACGTTTCAACATTTTGAAGCTTCCGTGCGGTCGAAAACCAATCAATCAAAGAGTAAACAAAATAAGTAAAATCGTGAAAACCTTAGAAAACATGGAAAAATATTTTTGGACAAGAGAAAGCCTATTTTTTAGCTTTATTATTTTTTTGTCCTATGAAACCGATGAAAAGTTGGCAACCCTTGCAGTCCCTCGGATACAGTTGAACTTTTGTCTCCATTTACACATCCAGGAAGTTAGGTGAGGGTGTAAAATACTACTAAAACACGTGCTAGTAAAATTACAACTATTTGTTGAAATTGTTTTTTTTATCATTTCGATGTAGATATAAAATACAAGTTAAATGTATATCTAAAACAATGTTACTACAACTCCCTCCCACATGTGATGATGTGTGTTCAGCAGAAATTATTGAATTAATGCTGACTTAATGCTTTCTTTGTTACTCTTTTTCCGCTAAAAATAATCTAGGTATCTTTACACCACGAAATAACCGATTAATATGTATGTTTTAAGTATGCGTGCTTTATCCGCAGGTCTGGATTCGAATCCCGCAGCACGCAGTTTGTCTTTCCGAAATTATGTGCGTATTGTTGATTGCCGTCAACTTCAAACGGTGAAGGAAAACATTGTGACCTAAGTGAGAAAAAACCTTACATGTCTGAGAGTTCTCAATGTTCTTGAAGAATGTGCAGTCTGCCGACCCGCACTTGGCCAGCGTGATAGACTGTTGACTTACCCTTCTCACAATGAGAAGATAGCCCGTGTCCAGCAATGGGACAGATACAAACAAGGCTGTTTTTTTTAAGCGTGCTTTATCAAATATGTCAAGATTGATATCACTTGGCTAGAATCAATAGTTTCTCAGCTAATAAACCTGTCAAGTTGACAGCTGTCATCCGCAATTAAGATCTCAATGAGATACTTAAATTTACATAATGATATTGTTCGGCTTGTGTTATATAGTTCAAAGACCAGAAAACGAACTCTGAATAATGGACACTGGACGTTATGGCCCACTGGACCTTTTGAAACTTGTAATTTTTACATTAGCAAAGCGGGGTGGAGCTTATTACACCAAGATGCTGGAAAGCAATTTTGTAGTATCTCAAAAACGACACTTTAGCAGAGCAAAAAAAAACTGAAAATACAAAAATCATTGAAACTAGACCAGAAAACACAGTATTTTTTTCTGATTCAAATGAGCAAAAAAATGCATTTTCAGAGACAAAATTGCTTTCCAGTGTCGACTAATAATTATTTTACTTATCACCATTTCCATAGTTTCACTCCCACACGTCATATCACGGCTCATATTCATAGTGTATGGTCATACGTATCACAGTTTATTCCTATCATCCATCTGCAATTCACATGTTAATTTAACAACTATTGTTTCAGTTCGGACCGTTTCACAAGACTCGTCAGTATGGTAAGTGTCATTTATTACATTTCGTATGTACTTTACTTATATATATGCAGTCATTTTATTTGAAGGTCAAGGGTAGACGTTATTTATTATATTTAAATCTTTATTTCAGATACTAGATCCATAGTAATCCATACACATTAATACACATACAGAATATAAAATTACACAATCATGAAAACACAATCAACTGAACAAACTATAAAAGGCAACAAAATAGAATCACATTAAAATCAAACCAATAACAACAAGATAGATATTGTTAAAATAAAGGTCTCCTTACCCTTTTGCCATTCTTCTCGGTCTAATGATTTTCGTGTCCAGTTTTGGGACACAAAAATCGCTTGCGAAACTGAGATTAGCCTAAAATTCGCCGGATGCCTGTCTCAACAGAATTATTTGCGCTTTAACACTGATAAAAAAACTGCTGTTTTTTTTTTTGTTATTTGCGGCCATTGGAGGCTATCTTTAGTTGTATTTATGTAAGGGAAGAGGGCGAACCGCCACTCGACGCTGCCGAAAAAAGGAGCCTTCGATGGTGAGCATGAATGATCAGGGTTTACACACAATATTTATTCTGAATTGCCATTTTTTCTATGAATGCAGTCACTAGTAGAGTCCGGTTTTAGACAAGGTTCCCAGTGTGTAGTCCCAAAAGTGGTAGGTCCCCCGGTCGAGCGGACACTGTCAGTGACTATCACGTCGTTTGACTACATTTTGTGGCCTCTATCGTTACCGTGTTCCGGTCTGTGTTTCCAGAAGTTCAAGTTCTGCTCGGAAGGCGACTGCCCGCAGTGGGCGCTCGCGGCGCTGCATGCACTGGGCTCTCTGCCGGCGCAGCTGTTCCGAGATCTCGTCGCGCTCGTGCTGGATGAAAACAAGGTAATAAACACAAATCGATTTTTCGGTTTTTAGGGTTCCGTAGTCAACTACGAACCCTTATAGTTTAGTCCGTCTGTCTGTCTGTAATGTGTAATAAACATACATAATGGTTTTTTACCGGATTCCGGATTCATTTCGGTGAGTGTGATCTGACGGTAGATTTTCCAAAAAGCCGAACGAAACGTTTTAATTCTAATATGAACTCTTTGTATGATTATGTATTCTAGCAAATAAATGACTTGATTTGATTTTTGATTTTTTTACATTTATCGTACGGACTGCTAAATTGTGGTAATACGCTTCCTGAGTAGATCTTACCGATGGATACATTCTGGGTGTCTTTAAATCGCGAGTGAATCTGTTTCTTCTAGATAAGCGTGCTCCATCGTAGACCACAACATCAGGTTAATTAGCGGTCAAGCCAAACCTATCTTGTATAAAAAAATATTAATCATGCCAAAAAGTCGTAGAATTAAATCTTGTAAAAAAAATTTCTTGTTTTGGTACCTCCCCTACATGTAAAGTGGGGGTTTTACTGTTCTCATTTACTCCATCGTAAGGATGTCGTTGAATAGACAATCAAAAACCATGTGGGGTATGCGAAAACCATTTTTCTATTTAGGGATCCATTTGCGCAAAATTAAGCTTTGAAGTGATAATTTTTGTTAGAGTAAAGTGACCACCAGCTAAGCGGTTGAATTTGGAGATATAAAAATTTAATGCTATTAGCATATAGGCATATAGGCCTCCCCCATGGATTTCCAGAAAGACCGGTTGGAAGCGGCCTGCATCAAGCGTCTTCCTGCCATTTGTAAGATATCCTCTGTCCACCTTGTGGCTGGTCTTCTTACGCTGCGCTTGCCGGTCCGTGGTCTCCATTCGAGAACTTTTCGGCCCCATCGGCCGTCAGTTCTACGTGCTATGTGCCCTGCCCACTGCCACTTCAACTTGCCAATTCGCTGTGCTATATCGGTGACTTTTGTACGCCTACGGATTTCTTCGTTTCTAATACGATCTCATAGAGAGACCCCGAGCATAGCCCTCTCCATAGCTCGTTGCGTGACTTTGAGCATCCTTATAAGGCCCATAGTAAGTGACCACATATACATATATGAGCATATACATATATGAAATTAAAAGGAAAACTATCACGGCTAAGTAGATTTTACAAGTTAAAGAGTAATAGGCGATCAACAAAAATTTACTTGGAGACGTAAGAGATGAAACTTTTGTGAACATTTCATTTAAACTAACATAAGTTAACTCATATACATACAACTTATGATTTGCAAAAATATAAACATTAAATCATGTTTGAAAAAATTAAATAAAAATCGATTATAATGCACAGCGGCACAGCCGTCTAGCGACAAACACCTTTCGACGTATATTATTTTCTATGAAATTCGATTCTAAGATGTCGCCATCTGAATTGAATCTACGTGACAATTTCACATCACGATATTTTTATTTACTAAAGGTTAGAGCACTCCCCCTTCTCCACTTACTTACGTAGTTTTTGTTACTAACTTTGTTTCGGAAAATTATCATATTCTACAATAGATTCGGATACTGAAGCTTAGAATAGATAGATACCAATATAAATATAATTATAGTTTAAAACACTGGAAAACCCAACTTCAAAATACGCAATACGCACATACGCGATTTGCTGTTCACTTTTCTACAGACGCTTGGATGATATTTTAACAGTTTGTTATAAAAACCAAAGTAATGCATCGATTTTGATAAAAATTATATGGTTACCTCTGAAGTATGATCTGCCAAATACAAAAATAATCATCAAAATTAATACACAATTGGCTGAGTAATCTGTGAACAAACATACAAAAAAAAATACAGACCGAATCGATTCCTTTTTGGAAGTCGATTAAAAATGGAATCTATACTTAGAATTTTACAAATTACTCTCCGCTGGACCGTTCAAAGCAATGTTTTTCTGCGTAGGTATTTATTTTGCACGTTCTTCATAAACAAAATTACGATTCCTTTGATGGTTGATTCGTCAGTCGGCCCATGTGTCTTTGAGCCGTACCTTTGTGTCTGTAATCGAATAATGTCCATTATTAGGTGTAATGTGTTCTTTGGCACGTCATCACATGTTTTGTTGTACATATGTATGTTATAGATACACACGAATGTGGACCGAAATAGTTGCTCTAAATTTAAAATTTTTGGAGAGCGACGTGCGCAATTATTTTTTTTAAATTATATTTGGGCCCGCTTAATGCATTTGCCAGTGTCATGTATTAAGTTTTCTTCAAGTTTCTTGAATAAAACAAGTCATAAAATGTTCTAGTCACAATCTAAGTCACGTATACAGTCATTAAACGGTTTTCACTAGCTTGACCTGTTTGTTGATTTATTTGTTTGGGTCAAATTTAGTAATTGAAATTTTACAGAAATGTTGCAGTTGACGGATCGATCTGAAATTTGGTATACATCTTTAGTCCTGATAACAATACAATTTAGTATATTCTGTATTATTGTAAATCCAAGATGGCCGCCGACACACAATGACGGATTCCTGTGAACGGTGACAATGCCATCCTGAGTGTTTAGAAAGTGCAACACCAACATGACGTGACGGGAACTATACGTGCGTTTTAGAACACCACTTGATAGGTGGAGTAAAACAAGATATTAATTTATCACGTATTTTAGCAATGAATTCATTCAAATTCTTCACATTACGTAATAATAGGCGGTAGTAATTAATATTTTCTTAACGAAAAAAGACAACTGTCATGTCATCTAGTCTCAACTGCGACCAGAGACGCTGCAGTGTTGGAAATGTCAGGTCATAAAATTATGTGAAATATACGCAATAAATCCGTTAAAAATTGTTTTGTGCTGTTGTTGAACGTTTTGTATAAAAATACAAAAGTTCCCTATGGACGCAGAATTCTCTCACGGTGTCAACAGGTTAGGTAACGCAGATATGTGTTGTGTGATACTACAAAATATTGTTATAGGACCGGCGTTTTCTTATCAGTGTCTTTGAAAATAACCTCAATTCAGAATCGGTAACTCCCATTTGTTCTATAGAACTGTGACGTCATAGAACTGTTGTTTTTTTTTATCCTTTTAGTTCTATGGTAGAACTATTAAAACGAAATCTCTCTCATTTGTTCTATATAACTAATAATAGATGGCAATTTACGTTACGTTCCATATGTTTCCATATTCATGGCGAAATTATAGCGTACATTATTAGTATTATTATTAGTACATATTTTGCGAAACATTTTTCTAAGTAACAATTATTATGATTATCTCACACGTGCCCGAAGATTTGTTTATTCTCGCCGATGGCGCTCGTGTAAAAATGTTTGGGATGTTTTTTTTTAACACAAATAAGTCCGTGTTTGATCACCAACTCGCCTAGTACTAAGTACTTTTATGTGTGACTCAGCATCTGTTATGCATGTTTCTCTGTTATTAACCGACTTCCAAAAAGAAGGAGGTTATCAATTCGGTCTGTATGTTTTTTTTTGTATGTTTTTTCACTGATTACTCCCATTACTCAGCCAATTGATTTTGATGATTCTCTTTGTATTTGGTAGGTCATCAGTTCAGAGGTGGTCCCGTATAAATTTTATGAAAATCGATGCAGTACTTTGGTTTTTATAACAAAATAACTGGTAATATATAATCCAAGTGCCTATAGAAAAGTGAACAGCAAGTCGCGTATGTATTGTATTGCGTATTTTGATGTTGTTTTTTTCAGTTTTTTAAACTTTAATTATTCCAGGACGGACTCCTTTTTACCCGATTGGGTAAGAAGGAGGGTTATGTTTTTCGAGTGTATGTATAGTATATATGTACGTGGGTAAGTATGTATGTATGCATGTTTCTTTAAGATCGCCTATAGCCTAAACGGCTTGACCGATTTTGATGTGCGATGTGTCATTACATTCGTCTTCATTCCCTAAGATACTATATGTTTAAACAATGCCTGATAGGTTATATGTGTATGTAATAATATTAAGTTTTTTCACTCATCTTGCTCAAAAAGTCCGTCATTGTAGCGTACTAGAGCGAGGACAAAATAGCATATTTTGCTCTAGGGGAAAAAGTAGTTTTTATTTATTTTTTACCAAAGAGCCTACATAAACGAAACAGGCTTTATTCAAAAGTAGAATAATCATAAATAAAGACTCGACTTATTACTGTTTCATAAAAAAGAAGAACATCATATTTTTGAAAATGGAACTAAAAACGGCGATCTCTTTGGAGTATACTCGTATTTACATTCCTTTGCAAACATCTCGTTAAATATCCAGAATTGTACATATTGTACATTTCATTTATAATAAAATAAACTTTGAATTATTGTATTGGATTATTTTATTTTCTCGCAATAGTAATGAAAAGTAGAGTGTAACACACGGCGCTAAAAACCCATTGTAACTCGATTTCTATGTACTCCCTCGCTAAAGCTCGGGAGTAAAAATCTACCTCTTTACAATGGATCTTTTAGCCCCTTGTATAACAATCTACTATTTCGTAACCTCGAAAGAACTTTTTCGTAATAAACAAGTGATTTTACCAGATATTTTCTAAGGAATGCGCATTTATAATCTTTTGCGGCGATTTTACGACACTTTCTCACTAAAAACGTACACTCATCAGTAGTCAACAGCGAATCAAGCGTAACGTAATCGTAAGTAAGACTGCAAGACCGCTTTTCTGCCGTCGGGTATTTTGAGTTACTTGTTACATTACATAAATCTATGATCGACCAACATCGCGGCGGTGTGGCCGAGGATGGAGCTAGTCGACCAAGAATATATGTATCTAATCACTCTAGCCTTGAACATTCCATGATTGTACTTCTCAGGAAACAGGCAATGAATTCCATTCTTATACAGTACGCAACAAGACTGTGGACCGAAATCGATGAATACTGCTTTTTGGAGTTTCAATGAGAAATGGGTGGTAAAGTGCCGACTTTCTGCTAGTCTTCTAGTGGAATAAGTTCGTGAAGCTCTTGTGCATAATCGTTGAAATGAAACTTAAATAAGGTGAGTCGGTTGTAAAATCAGAACTACTCATTTTATATACAGGGAAAATATTATCTACCACATCTTGTATTATATTCTGTAAGCTTCAAGTTATGTAAATTAATAACAATTCATTCGCTGTAATAACAATAGTATCTGTTTCAGGATGACGGGATTATGGAAATACTGAAGGAAACGAGCTTAGGTACGTACCATCTGGATGTCATGTTCCTTTATAATCGACTTCAAAAAAAGTATCTGTCTCAATGATAAAAGTATCTATCTCAATGATAAAAGTATCTATCTCAATGCAAAAAAGGAGATTATCAATTAGTATGCAGGTAATATTGTTAGAATTGCACAATTTTCGCATATGATAGTCTATGTGGGCTTCTAAGCACGTGTGCCAAATTTCATAACTTTATGTATCTATGTATGTATGTAGGTATATTAGCCCACGTAGGTGTTACGCGGAAACTAAAAGTCTTATTGCATTTTTTTTTATTGCATTAAATATCTCCCAGACTAGGGAAAAGTGTATATTTATCTAAATCGGGTAGTTTTCAACATATTAGCTTCACTCACGCCGTCCTTCATTCAAAAGAGAAGTGAGACTAGACTAAAATTTGCCAAAAAGCAGCCGAAAAACTTTCAACTACACTCAACATTTATTGTGTACCACTTTTTAACCTACTTCCAAAAAGAAGGAGGTTCTCAATACGACTGTTTTTTTTTTAATATGTTTGTTCAACGATTACTCCGCTAATTCTGAATTGATGTTGATGTTTTTTTTTGTGTGATAGATAATATTCTTCAGAGGTGGTCCCATATAAATTTTATCAAAATCGGATCTGTACTTTGGTTTGTATAACTATAACTGAATAGATGTCGGCCAAGTAAACGAATTGCGTATTATGAAGTCGGTTTTTTAAACTATAATTATGTACTTACCTAATTTATTTATTGAACTGTCTTGGTGGTGGCTTTGATGGTGTAAATATAACAAGTATAAGTTTAGAAAACTGAAAAACACTCGACAAAAAAATAGAAACATAGCCAAGAATACCTGATAAAATCCTCTTTCAAACAAAAAACTAGATTAAAATCGGATTATCCGTTAGCGAACTACGATGCCACAGATAGACATACAGATACACGCTTTAAACTTACACCTCTCTTTTTGGGTCGGGGGTTAAAAATAAAATAAACTTCTTTGTTAAAAATACGTAATATCGTTTACTTGGACATATTTTTCAAGTTATTTCGTTATATAAGTAAAGTACTGAATCGAGCTTGATAAAATGTATGTGGGACCACCGCTGAAGTATGACTTATCAAATAAAAAAAACAACTGTCTAACTATCACGGTTCATGAGATACAGCCTGGTGACAGACGGACGGACGGACAGACAGCGAAGTCTTAGTAATAGGGTCCCGTTTTTACCCTTTGGGTACGGAACCCTAAAAAGAATAATCAAAATAAATTCACAATTCGCGAAGTAAGCGCTCTTTACAGCATGTGTCATTTAATAAATGAATAAAAAAAACATGCAGTCGAATTAAGAACCTTCTCCATCCTTCTTTTTGGAAGGCGGAATAAAAAATAATCACGGTGTGTAATCAGCGTCCCGCGCGGAGTGCGCGCGCGCCGCGGCGGCTATCCGCTGGGTGGTAACGTCATCGTGCGCGTGCGACTGTCCCGGCGGCGCAGTGACGCGCGACCTCGCCGTGCTAGGCATGCCGCGTGCGCACGCCGCCGCGCTCGGAGCCGCTTGCGACGACACGCGACAACAATATGTCAACACACGCGGACCTGCCTTCACTGGTTAGTTCATCATCATCATCTCATCCATAAAAAGTCCACTGCTGGGCACAGGCCTCCCCCATGAATTTCCGAAAAGACCAATTGGTAGCGGCTTGCATCCAGCGTCTTCCCGCCACTTGTATGAGGTCACCTGTCCATCTCGTTGGGGGCCATTCATTTATTACGTAAGACTATTTAGGGGGGAGGGGGGTCGGCCTATTCTTATTTTTTCTTACATTGGGGTGGGAGGGGGTCAAAAACTAGCAAAAATAGTCTTACGTAATAAATTAATGGCCCCTTAGCTATAGATTCTATTATTTTTTCCGTCAAACCGAAAATTCCACATCGTAAAAATAATAATTATAAAAAAACTTTTTTGTTTTGCTTCTACTAATGAAGCTGTTTATATACCCCACATGATACGTTTAACTTACTTTTAAATTTGGACTCAAGACTCTATTTTTGTAATTAAATAATACAAATACAAAAAAAACAAGTAACATATGAAAGAGCTTCATTAGCATAAGCTAAAATAGGTTTTTAAATATTTTTACGATGTATATTTTTCGGTTTATGAATGAAAATATATATATATATATATTCCCTCTTTTATCTACTGAGAGTCTGACTCGCACTTGTCCGGTTTTTTAAATTATATAACCTACCTATTTTAATAGATAAATATTAATCTAAAAACTACGGGTCACTCACGTCTGTTTTGAGTCGAAAAATCCGACTTTAGTTCTAGTAATCGCATTCTTTAGTTTTAAACGACCGAAGACCCAGAGAAGTCCGAGAGTGACGTTTGCGCTGCTCCTTTGAAAAAGACCGGCGAATGCGGTTGAAACTATAGTCGGATTTTCGACTCAAAACACTGACTCATTTACTATTTAAAATGTGTGAAAACCGCGTTAGTTCCCATAGTAAAATATTAATCTCTATAAACGTTAGGTACTCCATACCTACTTTAACAAAAAAAAATCGGTCTAGAAGTTGTCGAGACAAAGGTTTGTCAAATATCGGTCAATAACAGAAGTTTGTTCCGAAACTTTAAGAATTTGTCGGCAGATTTTGATAAAATTTGACAGAAACATTCAATACTCAATCCTGAACAATAATTTCAAATAAGCAAGAGTAGTAGAACTCGAAAGCACAGACTTTTGCAACGAGTACTGTTGCAAAAAAAGTGCTCGGGAATTGTACTGTTCGTAAACTACAAGGATAATATTATTTGGTCTATCCCACAGTGAACAGACTAACGGATGTTACATCCTCGCCCGCCCCTGCCGGCGCCATCGACGCGTACAAGCTGACGCTACATTCGGAGACCATCACTGGAGAGCAGAAGAGAAGAGAACTACTCATAGAGAAGACACACGCTAAGACCCTGCTAGAAGAACTCAAGAAGGCATACGAGAAGATGGAACAAATGGACGCACGAGAATAATACGCAGAATAATAAGTGCGCAGATATCTTTCTCGCGCAGGCGCATCACAAAATGTTTAACATAAGATCACTGAGTTTGGATATTAGAAAAGTGAGAGCTGATTTTGTTTATTTAGATAAGAAAAATGTTTTGAAAAGAAAATCTTTGATATCTTTTAACTATGCTGAGGAATCCAAATGTACTTACATGTTTTTTCTCTATTTCGTGGCCAATATAAATAATACGAGTATATCGCTTTATTGTATCTTCAGCACGTAAAGAAACTTAAAAATAAACAATAATATATTAATCAGTAGTACAAAGGGCGGCCTTATCGCCTCAAGCAATTTCTTCCAGGCAACCTTTGGATGGATAGAATTAACAGTAAAATTATAAGGATGGTATTGTATATATACTTATGTACTACTACTACTACTTATGTTACATAAACCTAAATAAGTAAAACGTATATATTAACATGATTCAGTTTTTGTACGAAAGCGCGCTCAAATTCAAATTTTCTTACAGCTCTGCCAATAGATGGAATGTTTTAGCCTAGTTGACTAAATTTGAAAACTTTGTTAATTATATACTTTAAAATCTATTTTATCCCAAAAAAAAACTATATTTTGAAGAAAAATCAATATTTACATTACGTATTTTCTATAAAAAAAAAACAATTTAGATTTCCCTTGAAAACGATGAGTAGTGTCATGGCTTCTTGATGACGTCACAGTCTGCGAAACAAAACTATTTACATCTGTGTCAAGTGTCAAAATAATACGGAGTAACCTGTTATAAGAAAACGTCAACAACAACAATGATGTTTAGCGTGGCGTGACGTAACACATTCTGATTGGTGTTCGCTGTCACGTGACTTATTGCCTATTTTTTTCGAATTTATTTTCTAAAAATATTAATAATCTTTAACTTTTACGAGAAATAGACTGTTTTTTTTTTTCTTATTCATTCAGGTATAGTATAAGAATGTATCTGTATGTAAACATCTTTCACGCTAAAATTAATAATCGATGTTATGGGTATGTACCTAATGTTATTATCAGTATTTACTTTATTAAGTCATTTATAATCTATATTCATATTGCATTTCATAGAATAGATAAATCCACAATGATAAGATTAAGAACAGCTGTCGCGGAAATTATCACCAGTACTTTACACTTCTTTTTCTTACAACAAAACAAAACTGTTTTCTACATTTAAATATTATCCGTTTTGTATAATTATTTAAAAGGTATCATATAACTAGTAGTAGCTTAGAATGGGTGTCGCCTATAGCTCAGTGAAGCAACTTTTACCAAGACAGGTAAGCAACATTTGATAATTTCATTTCTTAACTTTGTGTGACGGCAACATCTACTCACTTGAAACATGATTGGAATGCCCATGGAAAGAGATGTTGATCTAAATAAATGTATAAAAATTATCTACAACAAAAAATAGTTTATTATAAACCGTATACATACTATTCAAGGGCGTCGCCAGCCCATGGCCCAGGGGGAGGGGGGGGGGGGGGGGGCAAGTTAATATTATGGAGGATGAGAAAAATATTAATTGTAGGTACAGTTACAATTGCACGGCCTTAAGACTTTGATTGCTTTGCAGTTGGCTACATTTTTTTAATCTCTTGCTGCCCCCCTTGCCCCCACTTGGCGACGCCCTTGTACTATCTTACTAATTATAATAAGTATAGCGAATTTCGTATTATATATTAATGTGGTTGATTCGGAAGGAACCAACATAAAATTCTTAAAATCACTAAATTCACTATGTATCCATATTAGAAGATAAAGAAATACCCGACTGCAGGAAAGCAATTTTTGCAGTCTAACTTACAATTTCGTTACCTACGCTTGATACGCTGTTGAGTGTACGTTTTCTGTCAGAAACTATGTGTAAGTCACTGAAAAATATCATAAACGTGCATTCTTTAGAGTAATTCTAATAAAATCACTTATTACGAAAAAGTTCATTGGAGATAGGAGTAAGTAACATTATATTTTGCTAGTAACTAGGATTATAAAATAAAACATTCCAGATTCGAAATTTCACTCTTGTTGTAATTTTTAAAGAAACCTCAAAAACACTTTTCCCTTTGTTACAATTAACCACAAATAATAAGGATTCATTACTGATTATCTTCCTTAGGGCCTTACCGAAAAACGTTACTTAACTTTAACCATCGTATTAAATTCTTTGTCTTCTTTCCGCAAGTGTCATTACGTGTCAGTGAGAAGTTAACAAAATATGTTAAGCAATACTTAAAGTTAAGTTACGTTTTTCGGTAAGGCCCTAAGCAAATAAAACTGACAGTAACTTCAGTATATTATGAATCAGTTTTTGAAGGTCACATCACAAATAAATCCCAGCAGTTAATAAAATGAGGTTACTATGCTTCATAATGAACACAGTGACGATTGCTTAGAGAATGCTACACTAGCGCCCTCGCAGACCTGCATAAATAAGTTTGTCTTCCCGGTTCTTCACCGTGGTAATACAGGAAACTGCGAACTAAATATTACTCAGTTTAAATAGTGAAAACGGGTGATGTGTTTGTGTTTATCGACTGGAATCGTTTATTTGTGTTAAAATAGTGTTGTTTTAAGTGAAATAATATGTTTCTACACTTAATTTATCAACGTGGTAGTAAAAGTGAGTACACAACAAAACAACAGCTGCACAAGAATAGTGTAAATGTTTTTTTTAATGTAACATAGTCTATAAATAACGCTATCTCATGTAGCTTGGCGGATTTTGATATCAATTTTGTTTTGTGTTATTGTCGTCCTAATCCTAACCTAACTAATATAAAAGCGAGTGAACTCTCTCTCTCTCTCTCTCTCTCACACACACACACTCTTTCCTTCTGTCTGTTACCTTTCATACATAAACAGCTGAACCGATTATTATGAAATTTAGTACAGAGATAGATAGCTGAGAACTTGGAGGTGGGTATCCTTACTTACTAATAATATAAAAGCGAGTGAACTCTCTCTCTCTCTCTCTCTCTCTCTCTCTCTCTCTCTCTCTCTCTCTCTCTCTCTCTCTCTCACACACACACTCTTTCCTTCTGTCTGTTACCTTTCATACACAAACAGCTGAACCGATTATTATGAAATTTAGTACAGAGATAGATAGCTGAGAACTTGGAGATGGGTATCCTTACTTACTAATAATATAAAAACGAAAGTAAGTCTGTTTTTCTCTATCTCTTTGTTACCTTTTCACTCCTGAACCAATTGTTATGAAATTTGGTACAGAGATAGCTGATAGGCTACGTTTTATCATCATCACCACTGGTTTTCATCACTGCGCGGGTGAAATCCCGTGGCGCAACTAGTAGACTATATTTTTGCGGTCAAGAGATTGTCAAAGCGGATGTAGTGGTATTTTTACCCGGCTGCGCGTCGCAAAAGAGGGTAATGTGTTTATCAGTCTATGTATGTATGTGTGTTTCCTTTGTTTCAAGAGAAATCAAAGTTTGAAAACTAACTAGAACTATAAAGATCGCCTCTGTCTCAATAATATTGAAATTACTTTGTTAAGATGGTTCAGTTTCAAATAAAATCTTACCTAAATCCTGGCTAATATTCATCATCATCATAAAAAAATCTGCCCTCTTTGTATAAACTGTCCCACTGCTGGGCGCGGGCCATCTCATTGTGAGAAGGGTAAGGCCTCAGTTTACCACGCTGGCCAAGTGCGGGTTGGTAGACTCATCATCATCATCATCAACCATTGTCCACCCACTGCTATCTCTGATGAGTATCTCTTAGCTGAGTACAGTCTCTGAGTACAGTTCGCGCGCCACTCATTTCGATCTTGTGCCAGTCTCATCCACTGTCTTTCTACTGCCTTGTCGATATCATCTAAGCATTAAGTTGGAGGTCTGCGAGGTGCTCGTTTTCCGTCTCGCGGCCACCATTCTGTGACTGCTTTTGTCCACCGACCGTCTTCCCTTCTGACCATAAGTAGCCTACACTTGAGGCTAATATTATAAAAGCGATATTAACTCTGTCCCTCTGTCTGTTTATTGCCTTTTCATGCACAAATTACTGGATTCTGAAAAAGCAAGAGACAGAAGATCAGGTTGCATGTTGTACGTTGGGAGGGGTCTTACGTCTAGCAGTAAATTAATGTGTGCGATGATAATGACATAACTTTATCTTAACTGACTTCCAAAAAGAAGGAGGTTCTCATTTTAGTTTGTGTATGTTTGTTCACCGATTTCTCCGCCAATTGTGAATTGATTTTGATGTTTATTTTTTCGTTTGATAGGTCATGTTTCAGAGGTGGTCCTATATAAATTTTATCAAAATCTTTTAAAAAAACTAACTGTACTTTGGTTTGTATAATTAAATAAATGGGAAAATGTCATCCAAGGAACAAAACGAATTGCGTTTCGTATTGAAGTCGTTTTTTTCCTTCAATTTTATAAACTGGATATAATCTAGGTGTCTTCAAATCGCGAGTGAATAGGTTTCTTCTAGGCAAGCGCGCTCCATCGTAGACCGTAACTGTCGCTTAACACCAGGTGAGTTGACGGTCAAGGGTAAGCCTATTTTCGAATAAAAAAAACAAAAAAAAAAAAAAAAAAAAATATTATCAGTCTCTGTCTATTTGTTGCCTCTTCGTTAACAATTATACTGTTGAATCGATCGTTGTGAAATTTGGTACTGGCGAAGCTAAACCTGGAGACATTAGGCTACTTTTCATCATCATCACCGTTTTCCAACACTACGCGGGTGAAACCGCAGGGCACAGCTCTCCATCTACGTTGCTTGATGGTAAGCCACGTTGTGGCCGAGGATGGAGCACGTCGATCTACAGGATATCTATCATCTATCCAGCCTTGAAATTACAAGATTTATAGTTTTCATGACACAGAGAACATGGCAGAGAGGCACTCTTGTGCAGTATGCACCAAAAATGTCGACAGAAACCGTTGTACACGGATTTTGGGATTTTTCAATCAATCAAAAATAGATTATGATGACTTTCTACTTGTCCTGTAGTAGAATATAAGTAGATATAAGATGGAACAAAGTTACGAAGCTCTTAAGCACACTGCCCGATATGTTGTGAATCCGACAAGTATTGCTAGTCATGCTTCTTTCACGGCGTTTTTTTTTCTTCTGATTCTGATGTTCGGACTAAATAGCTTCTTGACAACTAGCTTATGTTCTACTCTACCAAATTCCTTAAACATAATTAAAATATTTTCAGAGCGACGCAACCCAAGATGCTTCTAATGTGCACAATTTGCACGGAACTGGTGAAAGAAAATGAACACATTTGCGCGACCACTTGCGGTCATATCTACCACCAGCAGTGTCTGGCGCCGTGGGTGAGGAGGTGAGCTTTATATGCAACTACGACGAGCAAGTCCCTCGTCCGATGTTAACCTGCACCACAGAATATTATAATAGTATTAATTACAGAACGGTCACTCCGCCTCCCGCCAAACTCGGGTTCCTCATCCGCTCCCCGCGCTCGCCCTGTCGTTTGCCGTCAATGCACATTCATCTGTCAATCGATGCGGACATTGCGTAGGTGGTTAGGTACTTATTGAATCACACCTACACCTCCAAACCTGTGAGGTGTATGTTGTCATGGTGGCTAGTTTACATCAGCGATTGTTTGTGCGGGTTTACCAAAGGCCTCAGGTTTTCCAAGTGCTCGAATCCCAATTCACATCACAAGTGTGCGGCTGTCAGATGAAGACCCTAATTTCATAAGTGTGTGTGCTTTATATACAGATGCCAATTTGCGTATAACTCGTATAAGTCACTGAATAGTGCGCCGTTATATGGAGTATCCGACGTGTTTGTGACGACCCATAACAAACAATCCAGATTCCAACCGAAATGTAGGACTTCAATGACTGCACTACATGCGTTTGTCCTTGAAACTTGCACCCGGAAAATTTGTTAAAAGCTTTTTCATTCAACCCAGAACGCAGTAGGTACATACCTAATTGCATGCACGCTACGGTAAATACAATATATTTCCCCAAAATACTATAGAAGAGATTTTATTATTCATAAATAGGCTTGCGCTTGACCGCTCATTCCCCTTGCATACCACAATGAAACCTGCTTACCTAGAAGAAATCTATTCGAGATTTAAAGATACCCAGATTAAATTCATTGGGGCAGCTACTTCCCAGTTGCTGCTTATTCCACAACTAAGAGGTAAGCACAATAAAAGTTGAACCATAGTGTTTCTTCTGTCTTTCCATTCATAGGATACATATTTTTTATGTCTGTCGTAGGTACCTACTAGCCATTTGACCTCGGCTCACAACTTACCTAAGTGTTCAGTTCACAGAACTGTCCGCAATGTCGCAAGCCCGTCTCGGAAGCCAGTTTGTTCCGCGTGTACCCGTCCAGTGGCGAAGCTCCAACAAGAGGCGTCAGGGAGGGCGGCGGACATGCTGTCGCGACCACATCGAGAGAGGCAAGCGAACCGACCGAGTTGCCCGAACGGTGTGTTACATAACACAGAACATGTTTATATTTAATTATAACCATAATCAATACTTGTAGTTCTAAAAAGTAAAAAAATCGATACCGAATTCTAAACAAGAATTTAGAATACATAACAGTCTGGTGCTTCACTTTATCACGAGCACAGATTTTTCTGCAACAAGTAATTTTGCAAAAGTTTGTGCTCACGAGGTCTACTATTCACCTCATGAGCACAAACTTTTGCAAAATTACTAATAAAGTGAAGCAGCAGACTGTTATGTATTCTAAATTCTTGTTTAGAATTCTGTATCGATTTTTTTTACAAATAAAACGCTTCTTCTCTTTTTCAATTGAAATTTTCTTAACCTTTTATCTCCACAATCTCTTAACCGATTTTGCTCATATTTAAAATTCCTATTTAGAATTAAGACCAAACATTTTGAGTAAATATTATGATTAAAATCGGACAATAAAAATGGCGCCTTTAATTTGTTGCAGGGATTCAGATAATTTCTCCATCTCTGATCTACAAGCTATGGTGCCAGAAGATCGTTTTTCCTTCGCAGAATATGCTGCAATTCAAGATAAAATTCAATTTTTGAGAGGGTAAGAAATGTAATATCATTATGAACATGAAAATAGGGAAGTGATTTTTGACAGACAAACACAAAACGTAAACATAACGTTACAACGTACGTTACGTTGGTAACGTAACGTTTTGTTCACAAAACGTAAATAATAAAATTCTAAACAGTTCAGCAGCAGTTCATAGCACAGGGGACAAGCAAGTAGATGTGGCAGTGGGCAGAACACAGCACGTACAACAACTGATGCCGATGGGATCGAAAAGTTCTCGAGTAAAGACCACGCACCAGCAAGCGCAGCGTAGAACGACCAACCACAAGGTAGACACGACGTCATACAAGTGGCAGGAAGACGCTGGATGCAAGCCGCTTCTAACCGGTATTTTTAGAAATCCATGAAGTAAGCTTACCTAAGTGTCCAGCAGCGGATTTCTTGTGGATTAGATAATGATGACGATGAACTGTTAACTAGGTGTAATATAGTTTCTCTCTCACGGCATCAGGCAAGATGCTGCTAGATATCTCCGTAAATGATCGCGCAAATGTGTTCAACTTCCTTCGTTACTTCGATATATTGTACACAAAAAAAAATTGGTTGTCTGTAAAGTCGGTTTACGGACGATAGTTTAACGTGACAACATCATAACAAAACATTGATAAATTGATGATGATGATGTAACGGGACAATGAGCGTAATGGGACAATGTGTCATCCTTTTTCGTGCGTGCAGCCGGCGTTCATCTATTTATTAGACGTTGTCACGTCAATAAGCACTCCGAAACTTGCACATTTCAGTTCAGTTTGTGTGCATGGGTGTGTGTTTTTTTATAATGTAAACTTATAGAGATACAATACTAATTTCAGATTGCTTGCCTCGGTCCAACAAGAGTTGTTAATGCGAAACAATGACGTCGTGTTGCTCCAAGTCCAGCTGAAGTCTATGGAGTCGCTTACTCGAGAATATGTCACCCAGATAGAAACTTTGAAGCGGTGAGGACTATACACCATGGCTGAGTGCTTTTTACATTACAGTGGTTTGATATGCCTTACCTTATATTAGTCTGGTGAGGCATAGGCCTTACCAGACTAATATGCCTTACATCATGGCAGACTGATATGCCTTATATCCTGGTAGAACATCCCAAATAATAGTCAGATGTTATCTAGAATTTTGGATTGCAACTTAAAAAAATATATTAGGCAATGGACTGTGTTCACTCTAAGATGATCTCCTTCAATCAGAAACATGTCAATGCAGACTAACTTTAAGCGGTTGAATAAATGTACGGTTGAAGTACTATTCCAGGCAAATTATGTACAATAGATCTACTTATACAGCTTACACTTCGTATGTTTCAGCAAAGTAAGCGCTGCTAAAAAGGAGGTGGTGAAAGAGAAAAAGATTACAGAAAATTTTAAACGACAATTCAATACGACGAGAACAGAATTAGATGGGATTAAACGGAATAATCTGGATTTATCAGAGAAGTTGCAGCAGGCTGAAAGGTAAGGGTCATAACTATTACTAACCACGCACCTAGTTTCGCTCGCTATCCTGATGAACAGTTCGTGTTTTCAGTATTAAAATTAGTATTAAAAATATCAGTATTTAATATTAAAATCAATATTAAAAATATCAGTATTTAATATTATAATCAATATTAAAAATATCAGTATTAAAATTTTAAATATATTTCAGTATTGCCTACAGCAAGTTTTTTACGTTACAGTATTGATCTCAGGCAGTTGCAATTTTCCGGTGTCGCTATACGGTACCGTTTCCCAGTGTCAGCGCCGTTGTGTTTGCGCTGTGCCGGCGTCGCACGTAGATATGCCAAGAACCGTCCCCAACCGGGACCGTGACGTTGTCTGTCGCCACCATATAAAGACGAGGACGGGATGCACATATTACAAAACATAATTTACCTACGTATCAAATTTCAATCAAGTAAAAAAGTAACAAACATTACACACTCTGAAATTAGAGTGATTATAAATGCGATAGTCTGTAAAGTAGCTTGAATGAGTTGTTTGTGAACTATTAGTCAATACTTCGTTCCGAAACGATACAACAGTGAGGCCGTATAACCACCTAAACTGGAATGATCTCTGAATTTGGAGGCAGGGCGTATTATTATACGTAAATAGGTTTTCCTCGGCTCTGCGTGGCAAGCCTCAAGTACCTATGGTAATCGCCCGACTCGCCTTCAGTCACGAAACGTCAGGCAACACTGATTTAAATTATTTCGCGCCGTTTGATTATTACCTACGAATATCCCTGCTTTGTTTCTTAGATGGCATTATTCGTAATAATCAAACGGAGCGAAATAATTTAAATTAGTTGCATTTTCCCGGTAGTTGCAATTACCTCCCCAGACCTTACAGGTTTTCAATAACAGTTCAGTGGAACATTTGTAGCTTATCGTAATGTTATAGGGTTCTGGACAAATTAAATGACATTTAATGAATACAGCATTAACTCTATTTCACACGATATATTACAAGATCAAAATCCATAGACACACGAAGACATCGCACTAGTAGTACATGAAGAACCACCAAACTATCTCGTTTGAGATCTCCGATTAGTATGCCAATTCAATCATCTCATACTAGTAACAAGCGAATGCATTTGCTCTCAAATTTAATCCTAAAATGTAAACAAATACGCAGTATATAGCATAGTTTATGTGGCAGCGTTAGTATCAATTGTGTTTTTGTACTGTCAACGTGGATAACTTTGACTCTGCGTCAAACATTGTACGTAACCTTTTTAGAAGGTTCTCGATTTTTTCCCCACCAGATTAGTAGTCGAATTACTTGATTAATTAATTGGCTACTAACTACACTACTACTGATAGATTGTTTTAACTACTAATCTCTTGAGAAAATAATCGAAAACCTTCTAAAAAGACCATGTACAATGTTTGACGCAGAGTCAAAGTTACCCACGTTGACAGTACTGTATTTGTATATTTCAGAGATCTGCGTATTGAACGCGGCGCGCTTGCTGATTCACGGCGCACTGTAACCGATCTCAGACAACAGCTCGAAGGCTCCATTAATAAAATTAACAAATGGAAAGAAAAAAATAGTTACTTAGCACAGCGGTTACACGACTTTACCAGGTCTGGATTCATTTTTGCTTCAGCTAAGTAAAAAATAATTCATAATACCTTTATTGCATAAAATATATATGGGTAAACAGAAAGAAAATGAATAGAATAGAATAACTTTATTCTGCATCCATACAAAGGAATTTAGATACATGATAAATGTAATTGAAAATACGACAGCGGCCATATCGCATAGAACGATTTCTTCCAGACAACTTTAGGGTGTATCGGAAATCTAGCAATTATGAAAAGGTCGTTGTGCATATAACATTGCATTACTTACAGAATAAAACAAAACATGTATTTTTGCTTCGTAAACATTTGTTGGTTGTTGCTCAGGGCTGTCAGAGACACAGCTGCAGATATGCACGTGGACTACAGCTTCATCGTCTACGAGAGGCAAGAATTCTTGACGCTCAAGACCGTGGAGGTATTAGCACAGTAAGTATTATGTATTATACTACACGGCATATGTAAAAGCTTATTCCTAAAAAGTAATTTAAGTCTTGACAGACCCTATTAAGCTTTTTGCCTAGAATAGGAGGTTCTCATTTCGTAAATATGTTTTATTTTATGTAGGTATTTTTTTGTTTGTTATATTATCTAAATTCAGGGGCCGTACCACAAGCGTACCAGCAGTCTTACTTCAATATTACTTTTGACTTCTACCTCGTTCTTTCTACAGAAGAGAGAGCAAGACAAAGATCAAAGTGTAATATTGGAATAACAAGGCTAATAGCCTTGAATATATTGTGGTAACCCCTCAGCTTTTTAAAGTGTTTATGGGGAAAGTATACATCCATTTGCCGAAGGATATCACCAATAACGGCAGTTATAATTTATGTAAATCGAAATTAAAACATTGGCTATCTCATTGTAACTACTCTACAAAACACTTTTAAAGTATTACTTAGAAACCTCGACAAATGGCAAATGTGTAAGCATGATGCCAACAAAAAAGTATTGCTGAAGCTTATTATTAAATTATCTTTGTATTACTACCAAATCTTAACTTACTTTATACTTTTGATTGTGTTACTTATTTCTAATTACAATACTCTAATATATTTGTACAATAATTAAGTAGCTAAGTATTTACTTTACTCTAGTAATAATTTTCCTTGATAACATATTAAAATGCAATACATATACTAAACTAAATATTTCATTCGGTCATCGGTCAATAAACTTCCGAGATATAAACAAAAGTTTTAGGGGAGGGATGCTCTCTCCCTCTCTCGCGAAACAACAGTTTGTTTTTAACATGTACGGCGAACATGAACCATGACGTCATCATTCGCTATCGTGTGCTCTCTGCCTAACATGAAATTAAACAAGATGTGCGAAAAGCCAAAAAAATAATAAACATGAAATTAAAATGCTCCTAACTTCTAAACTTTTTTATTTTTAAAGGTATTTTAATTTTGTTTCTGTGAAATTTAATATATTTGTGGTTAACTTAATTATGACCAAATAAAAACAAATCATGCATATTCCCTATTAGGTAGGTAATGTTACAGACAGATGTTGACAAGGCCGTAGGCAGAGGGGGGGTTTGGGGGTTCAAACCCCAATTGCATTGCATGAATATTTCTGGCAGAAATAAACACGTGATTGAAGTAGATACTTTACATTGATTTCAGGCTAGTAGCTGAAAATAACAAGAAGTTATCATCTAGTGATAGCTACATAGCTAAACTGGAATCAGAGCTTTGGCACGTGAAGGCAGAAATGCGGAATAATATATCGTCAGAAGAATCGAAACGGTGAGAAATCTATATGTACCTACTCGTAGCTATAAAAATATTGGTTCTGGGTGGCTGACTACATAATATATATATATATATATATATATATATATATATATATATATATATATATATTAAGCTCCTGTTACTCTGACAAAGAATATCATTATCAGAATGGTTTGTTGCAGAAACAGTGCGCAGGAAATGTTCTTAAAATATTATTTTTTTCAATAATTTGATCATTGCGGGCGTGCGACATTTGTATTTTATAAATATTATTAATTAATACTAACTTATATTAATTAATACTAACTAATATTAATTAATACTAACTAATATTAATTAATACTAACTTATATTAATTAATACTAACTAATATTAATTAATACTAACTAATATTAATTAATATTAACTAATATTAATTAATATTAACTAATATTAATTAATACTAACTAATATTAATTAATACTAACTAATATTAATTAATACTAACTAATATTAATTAATACTAACTAATATTAATTAATACTAACTAATATTAATTAAAATTAACTAATATTAATTAATACTAACTAATATTAATTAATACTAACTAATATTAATTAATATTAACTAATATTAATTAATACTAACTAATATTAACTAATATTAATTAATACTAACTAATATTAATTAATACTAACTAATATTAACTAATATTAATTAATACTAACTAATATTAATTAATACTAACTAATATTAATCGACTTAAAAAAAATATAGATTGAAAAATTGAAACGGTCAACTTCAAAATACGCAATTTCATTTACTTGGATGATATATTTTTTCAGTTATTTTGTTTTAAAAACTAAACTATTAAACCGATTTTGATAATAATTCTATCGGACCAATCTGAATCTGAAAGTATATCTTTATTCTTTGATAGAATATACTTTCAAATTAGTCCATTGAAATTTCATCAAAATTGATTCAGTAGATTGATTTTTCGAAAGAAATTGCGCATTTTTGTTTGAGTTTTTATACAATAATAATTATATTTAAGAGATATGTAATATACATCTTCATATGATTCTGTCACTTTTATTTGAGTCCTCAATAAACGATTTGATGTGAAGATGCCATAGCACTAGACCGTTGGCCAAAACAATACAAATGAACCCGACCTAGGAGTTCCTGTGGCCACCATCCAACTTCATCATCAATCATCAAACCAGCTCCATGGTACCATATTAATGAATTATCGGAGATATGCAAGTATACCAATATGAAGCTCAATTAAGCATCAGGAAGCGGTTCAAATTTAGCTTCCAAGATTTGACCCATACAGACAAACAGACACG
The DNA here is from genome assembly GCA_947563715.1 of Lycia hirtaria. Classification (NCBI taxonomy): domain Eukaryota; kingdom Metazoa; phylum Arthropoda; class Insecta; order Lepidoptera; family Geometridae; genus Lycia; species Lycia hirtaria. The sequence goes on along the minus strand of OX387380.1, from coordinate 23,219,713 downwards.
GCAAATTATTATAATGACGACACACATATGGGATAAACTATGTCGTCATATTTGTACAGTAGGTAATAACATAGCTTAGTACTAATGTAATTATAATCAATATCTATACATATAATAATAATATATTATGATCTCTTTATTCAAATGTATACACGGGTCTAAGCCCGGACCTTTGAAATGCATCAGTGGGGCCGGAACCAACACTGAGAGGCCCTTTTACAATGTATAATAAAAAATACAGATTGGGTATATGGATGGACTATGAATGGATTATTGTACAATATGGAATTTGACAGATTTTGGCTATTGTGATGGAATGTTAGTGACTTAAATAAACTAGGCTATAGGCTGATGCTCTCACACAGCAGGTAAGATGAAGTACCTCTGTGTGAGAGCACCAGGATGAGAAAACGGCACCTGCCAATTCCGTCTCACCATACAAAAATACCTAGGCAGGTGATGACTCGCCACCCACTAGATGGGCCCCCATAGTGGCACCGCATATTGGCGCCGGAGAAGCAACATCAGTGTGGGTGGCTAAGGGTGTCGAGAGGTGTGCTGCGCGTTCACTAAACGCTACTAGCGGCGTTATGCCCTTTAACACTTCCACCCTGGAGCTTAGGTTCTTAGCTCTTGCAGTTTCCACCATCCAGCCGGCCGGTTAAGGCAAGCTGGAGGTCAGGGGTCTCATTTAGCCCCAGGGAAACATCGGGGTACGCGGTGTCGCCACTCACCGACGGCTCGCCACAAAGCCGCCCCTGCGGTACGATATTATGATTATTATTATCCATTATTATTTCATCGATCTTTATTTCACTTAAATCTCGGGTCGCAGCCCGGTCCTTTGATGGGCATCAGTGGAGCCGAAGCCACTGAGAGGCCCTTTTCATAAAATAAAATATAAAATACAGTATTTTGGTATGTGAATAGATGATGGAACTATTGTACAATTATGGAAATTGACAAATCGGGGCTATTGAGATGAAATGGTTATGACTTATAAAACTAGTTTATTAGCTGATGCTCCCACACAGTGAGTAAGATAAGGTACTTCTGTGTGGGAGCATCAGAATGAGATAGCACCTGCCAATTTCGTCTGTCATACAAAAATGTTGAGGCAGGTGATGACTCGCCACCCACAAAATGGGCCCCCCATAGTGGTGGCGCCGGAGACACCCTTAGCCACCCACGCCAATGTTGCTTGCGTGGGTGGCTAAGGGTGTCGAGAGGTGTACTGCGCGTTCACTAAACGCTACTAGCGGCGTTATGCCCTTTAACACTTCCACCCTGAAGCTTAGGGTCTTAGCTCTTGCGGTTTCCACCACACAGCCGGCCGGTTAAGGCAAGCTAGAGGTCAGGGGTCTCATTTAGCCCCAGGGAAACATCGGGGTACGTGGTGTCGCCACTCACCGACGGCTCGCCATAAAGCCGCCCCTGCAGTTATATTATAATTATCGTTAATATTATGATTATAATATACTAATACAAGTTAGTGAACTGTACCATAACAATGAGGTATGTGACGCAGAAGTTGACGACCATCACAAGCAGACGCGCGTCGAGCGGGATCACGCGGTACACTGTGAACTGGAGCGGTCGAGTTTCTACGTAGCGGATGAACTTCTTTATCTCGACGCATTTTGATTCATCTGAAAGTAATAATGAATTCTGGACACAACTGAAGCTCGACTATCGCTACATGGCTGAGTCAAATATCTTGGACTCTATTTTGCTGCTATTTTTTTTCCAGTGAAAATCCATTATGGATTCTGTACTTTGGGTAGAGAGTCTACGTAAAGTGTATTACCCTGTAAAACCCTGGTTTCATGTTATGGGGATTGGAGGCAATAGTAGTAGGCGTTTTTACTTTGCTTTGATTGCTATCAAATTTGGAGATAACTGAGAACCTGGATATAGACATAGGCTATATTTTATCGTCGTCATCACCGTTCACTGTCGCCAGTGCTTTCCATCACTAGGCGGGTGATACCGCGGGGAACAGTTCTGTTAGTAACCTGTAACAGCTAAAAATGTGTGAGCTTACCTTTTTCGAAAAGCAGTTTGTCATGTAGCACGCTCATGAGTGTCTCCACTTGCGCAGTAAGTAGGCCGGCAGAGAGCGCGGGGCCTGCTGTTAGACTCAATAGGAGAACTGTTGAGATATTATTCGGCGTATTCATCAAACGCCAATTCTAAAAAGTAAATTATATCACCTGTAACTACATACATAAATGAATATGTATACAATTTTCCCAGAAAGGACGAAATATATATATCGCGATAAAACAGTTTCATCTTGTCCTGTCCATCAAATAAATTTTATCTAGATTTTCTCTAGATCTAGATATTCTACGAAGGAAACTTTTAAAAGTGGCGCTTAAAATATTTAAAACCAATTACCTACCGAGAGGCCGCGTAGTCGTATATCCCTTACAATGTGAAATATGGAGGACATCATAGCAAGTACATTAAACAGAACAGCTGTTAGATACTGGAAAAAATAAAACAACGCTCGCTTGATCACCGATCACCAAAACTGATTGAAATGTCAAGATTCTAAATAAATTCTTTAGTTCAAGTGATAGCCAAATGGAGAATGATTATTAATTTCAATTGTAAAACTTGCTTGAATCAAATATTGTGTGGAATAATATTAAGTAACAAAATATTTTTAATGAGGATACATACCACAGAATCGAACGATTTCTTATATTTCTCTGCAATATCAGCGATCGATATGTACAAGCCGTGATATAATATCAACTGCTCACATTTATACATAATATTTTTGGTAAAAATTCGCAGCCGGTAGGAAAACGCGTAGTATATATAAATGTTTATTATTAAAACAGTGTCACAAGCTGCCAGGATAAAGACGTATATGGCGGCGACCCACCCAGGCTTCATGCAGTAATCATTAAATAAACAGTACATGCAACTATTTAATATTCTGCTCATGTAAACAAGAAAAAACCATAACATCAATATTTTTTCTGTATATTTGCGTGCGTTGTAAGCCCTCAATTTTAGATCGACCAATTGCATATCAAGAAAAAACTGAAATAATGTTTCATCAGATCGCTTAAATAAAAAAATAACAACGTAAATAATATATAGAACAAACAAACTGCAAAACCAAATCCAAAATAACGTGTTTTTTATCATTTCATTAGAAGCCATTCCCCAAATACAGAGCACTGATATCGCCAGACTTTGAAGTAGACACAAAAACTTTGCAGCGTTTTTTATTTTCGGCGAGTTATATTTGAAAAAGCCGAGATCGATGCCGAAACAAACGTGAAGTGTCTTGAATAATATTTTTGTATAAGATTTTGTTTTATCATGATATTGTTTAAAGTATACGTTCATTTTGGAGAAGGAATATCTTGCGACACCGCGGTGAAAATGGTGTGAAGTGAAAACATATTCAGCGTCAATAGCACCCTGGCCACGAAACATTATTTTGATGTGTTTCGCTACGAGCGGCGAGCGGGGCAAATATATGCATCTAAAAGCTTTAGGTATTGGAGTCCGGGACACCACTCAAGTATTTTAGACGCGGCGGTGCTTCAGTCGCTTTTTGGCAAACATACTATCCAATCTAGCGTACAATGGCAGATCTGTCCAATTTAGTTCCTAAATTTCGTCATCGTACTTCAGTGGTTCGGACTCTACGTAATATATTATAGCTGGTGTTCACTAGAGAATCGCAATCATTATATGTGACTATTATAAGTTTCCGGCAGCCTAGTGGTGAGACCGTCTGACTTGCAATCCGCAGGTCCTGGGTTCGAATTCCACGGCACGCACCTCTGTCTTTTCGAAGTTATGTGCGTATTGTTGATTACCGCCAACTTCAAACGGTGAAGGAAAACATCGTGAGGAAACCTACATGTCTGAGAGTTCTCAATGATCTTGAAGATGTGTGAAGTCTGCCAACCCGCACTTGGCCAGCATGGCAGACTATGGCCTAACCCTTCTCACAATGAGAAGATGGCCCGTTCCCAGCAGTGGGACAGTTTGTACAAACAGGGCTGATAAAAAAAAAACATTACCAGGTATAAAGTTAATATTAATTGAATACATTATAAATTTTGGATTTTTCAGCTGATACCTAATTTAAAAATCCTTGCATGTGTCTTAATTAATTTTTGTAGACAAATTGTTGGTTCGATTAAATAAAAAAAGAAAAAAGAAAATCGGTTCCGGAGTTATAAACACAGACTGATTATCTAGTCGGGGAAACAGGGAATTGGAAGGAAACTGGCGAATTGGGAAAAGAACGAACAAAGACCGACTAGACGAACGATGCAGAACTATTCCCACTCACTAATTAGAATTTCATTCTTCCATTCTCGTTACATCTCGCTAAAGAAATTGAAAGTAAAAAAAACACTCATATAATGGCGATTTCATTTGTTTATTTCGTGGCCAGAGAATAATAATCGCGATGAGGTCTTAAATAAAAATATTGATTGGAAACTAATTCATTGTCCAAATACCACCACTCACTTAAATTAATGGTAACAATATATCAGTCCACTATCAGATAAGCCATCGCTATGCCATGAACGATATTTCCATTAAATTACTAGTGGTGGCGCGGACTTTAGGTCATTAAAGAAGCTCTAACTCTGAGTGAAACTAAGTACCTAATGCTATTATTTATATACCTAGTGCCTACTAACAATTCCCGCTGCTAACGGACTTTTAGAGTAGTTTTATTTTTATTCATGTGTGTGTGTTTATATTAAATATTTATATTCTTGTTGATGTTACATTTGTTAAATTTTTGTTGTGAATAAATAAATGCCTAGTAATACTATTAACTAAATTACTACTCTAAATAAATATTATATATCGAAGCTTAAGTAACTCCATATCTTCGTGTGTTCGTTATCTTTTCATTTTCAAGACTAATCAAGGCTAATCGGCTACAGTAATGTACAGGTAGCTGAGACATTCCAAAATGACATAGGCTACGTATGATCATCATTTATCCATCACCACGCGAGTGAAAACGCGGGGCATAGATATAGTCCTCGAGCTTTTAAGCCATTTTTAGGGTTCTGTAGTAAACAAGGAACCCTTATTGTTTTGCCATGTCCGTCTCCGTCTGTCTGTCCGCGGCTTTGCTCAAAGGCTTGGTACTAGAAAGCTGTAATTATAATACTGTAATAGTATAGATATAGGAAATCAAGAAACATTGGGGGTGTGCGAAAACCATTTTTCAATTTAGGTACCCGTTTGCGAAATATTAAGCTTAATTATCGTTTAAGTCAAGTGTGCGTCAAAATATAATCCCATCAAAAACATAATATTATGTACAAAAAGCCAAGTCTCGCAACGCAGCTCTTCTACCACAAAAAGCTGTGAGAACTAATGTAAAACCAAGTCGGTTAATTAAATTAGTACTATCTATGAGAGCATTTATCCAACTATTTTTTTTAAAATTGTGACCTAATTAGTTAACTAACAACTTTTGTAGTAACCGTATCGTTATTAGACATCTTTATTTCTTTAATAATTAGAATGACTTGGCAATCACACGATAACACAATCACATAACTAGTAAGTAGTAACTAAACTACAATTTTGATGAAATTTTTAAAACAAAATTGCACGATTTGTACTTGCAGGATTTGCGGTTTAAAAACATTGTAACTATTTTTTTTATTTTGAAATTCAAACCTGCGTATCGAACAAAGGCAGTGTTGCCAATAAACGGTCTCGAAAGTATGCCTGTAAGAAATAGCTCTATGGTATAAGACCACCTCTGTAGGTACCTCAAATCAACTTTATACGATAATAAGTATTACATAGTATGGTAATCATTATTTTTCTCAATCATTTGTTACAAATAAATTATAATAAATTATAAATAAACAAAATACAATCGCGGCTTAATATGGACCCAAGTTGGAACTGACTTTTTTTCTTTTCTAGCAGAATCACCTGGTACGCGACTGACACAAATTGCTACGGGAGTCAACTTTACTATGGACAATTACCTGTTGGAGAATTTTCCTCTGACTTCTATCAATCAAACGGAGAAATTCAGAACAAGAGTGAAGTAGACGCTGTGATATCGACAGATTTTGTCTCTGTACCAAACTCATCAGGAACGTCATCACCGGTTTTATCTGAAGCAAAATTTACTACATTAGAGGCAGTGCAAATGTCTTTTGAACCAGCGCCAAGTACGGTTAAAGCAATAGCGGCTACATCAGAAACATTACTAACTAAATCAGATACATTGTCGGTCAATCCTATAGTAGCGCCGGGTTTACATGAAGAAATAATGATCAAACCGGAACAACAGATGTCTCGTAAGTCCACACAAACTGCATCAGAAACAGAATTAGCAGCGTTTAAAATAGTGCCAAATTCACTTGAAGCTCTACCAAATTCACTTGAAATCATACCAAATTCACTTGAAGCAGCGTCAAATGAAACAGTACCGACGACATTTAAAGCAGTACTGACTACAATTAATACAGTTCCGTCTACATCTGAATATGCAGTCAATACGTTTGAATCAGTGCTGACCACGCTTGAAGCAATAACTACTACTTTTGAAGCAGTACCTACTACTTCTGATGTAGTACCTACTACTTCTAAAACAGCACCCACTACTTTTGAATCAATAACTACTACTTCTGAAGCAGTACCTCTTACTTCTGATGAAGTACCTACTACTTCTGATGCAGTATCTACTACTTCTAAAGCAGTACCCACTACTATTGAAACAGTAGCCACTACTTCTGAATCAGTGTCAAATATTTCTGAAGCCTTGACATCTACTTCTCAATCAATATCTCCTGCTTCTAAAGCGATACCAGCTACTTCTGAAACAATAACCACAACTTCTGAAGCAGTACTGACTACACCTGTAACAGTTCTAACTACGTCTGAATCAGTATCACACGCACATGAGGTATTACTGACTGAATCAGAAGAATTACAGATCCAACAGGAAATTTTAGTTTGTTTGCCAAAATTCATTAACATAACAGCACCGCCTGTTTCCCCACTTGCGTCTGAAGTAGTACTAAGATCAAGAGCTATAACGAGTCCTCACGATCATGCAGAAGTAAATATTAAACCTGTAGCACCTAAACCAAGTCCTAGAAGTATTCAGTCACGTCCAACTGTGGCTGGAGCACTTCATACTAAAACAACATCAACCACACTACAAACAATAACACCTGCACCCGAAACTGCTTTGTGCACCCTTGAAGCTAGGTCTTCTTCACCAATACCAAAGCCGAGAACCCGATCTTTTCAGGATCAGCCAATTGCACCTAAAGCATTGCCAATTCGACCAGAAAAAATCTTAACTACGCTTGACGCAGTACCAATTTCATCTGAGACTGAAATTCCCACTCTAAGAACTGTGCCTTCTTCGCCTGTACCAAAGCAGAGACTTAGATCTATTCAGGTACAGCCAACTGTACCTAAAGCGTTGCCAAGTCAATCTGAAACTATGCCGGAAGCAGTACCAATTATATTAGAAGTGCCAGCGGTATCTGAAGCAGTGCTAACTGTACCGAAAGAGGTACCAAATGTATCTGAAGAAGTACGGAGTGTGCTTGATGTGGAACCAAATGAGTCTAAAGTGGTACCAACTGTAGTTGAAGCAACTCCAACTTTGCCTGAAGAGATGCCAACTTGAACTTGAAGCGGTGCCAACTGTATCTGTAGAGGTGCCAACAATAAACGAAACGGCATGCCTGAAGAGGTATTAATAGTGAATAAAACGGCCTATTAATGCCTGAAGAGGTATTAATAGTGATTAAAACGGTACCAATTAGATCTGAAGACGTGCCAATTTTGCCTGAAAAAGGTACCAACTGTGCCCGAGGCGGTGTGAACTGTGCTTAACTTTGCCCATCCCATCATTAACAAATACAAATAATATTATATTATTATAAAAATTAACGTGGTTGTCACACATTTTAATTGGAAAAAATACGGGTATTACTTCCCTGTAATTCTTCAAATTAAAATTATTTTACTGGCCATGTATTATAATGTTTGAGTGTGCTTGTAAAACCTGCGTAGAGAAACCTGTAGGCCAAAGTATTTACCTGTCTGTAAATACTTAGGCCTACTAATATGACCGGATGACTGCAATAAATAAAAAAGTCTAATTTATAAAAATCTAATTTATAAAAAAGTCTAATTTATAATGGCAAGATATAAAAAAATACTTTTCTTACTTAGACTCCTCATATTTATCCCTATTGTTTACACGATTGTACGTGATTGAGACATACATTTGTTTATTTAGATAGTAGAAATATTTTTAAAAAGTATTAAGTCTATACCAAAGAAATTAACAAAACATTACACAGTTGTGCCAGACTTAAACATAAATTTTCAATTTATATTTGCTAGTTATATAAGTATTTGTGGTGTTTGTCTCGTCATGCTTTTTAAAATACATCTATCTATTGTTTGACTTGCCTCGCAGCTAGCTCAGTTGATAGTATTATGTCTGCCTGCTAACTCGTGGGTTCGATCCCCACCCAGGACAACCATTTGTGTGATGAGCATGGTTGGAGTGTTTGCTCTGTGTCTGGGTGTTTATATATATAATTTTTATTTACTACCTGTTACCTGCCCAAGTAACCACAATCCAAACTCTATAGTCGCTAGTCGTTCTTACCTGTGTTAGAGACTTTTATAAAATAACAAAGGTCTGTCCGTCGTGGGCTCTTGCTCTATATTCTCTATTAATAATTATTAAATTACTGTTTTTATTTATTTATTTATTTCAATAATTTTAATTTATCACTTATTAATATTTATTTATTGACATGTTATATTTTACTTTTAATATTTTAATTTTATAATAATTATTATGACTAAGTATATGCAATATGTAATGGGTGTGAACCATTCATTGTAAAATAAATAAATATAGGGTAACTCACACTATTGATACAGAGTTCATTACTCGATTCTCGTTCCAAATAATCAATCAAACTATGTGATTAATATTGTTTTATTATTATTTCATAGTCATCGAACGAGGGTGTTTTAATAAGATCGATAAAAAAATATTAAAACTTCGTTTTTTTCATAAATGAACATTATTTGTTCTGCTTTATCGGCCAAAAATACTTTTTCACAAAATGTTACTGTACACCCGTTTTTAATATAATTTTAATTATCCTAAGAAAACACAAAAATAAGGACACTCAAACCACGCGCGCCGAGAGTACTTGCGCTCGCTCGGTACGTAATGTGCGCGGCGTCCATAAATTCTGGAATCTTGAGTAAAAGTTTAATCGAGGTTTTCTCTGCTTTCTATTAGAATTTGTTACGGTTTTATTTATTTATACGTTTCATATATAAATATATGTAATTTAATCAGTTAACAAAATGTGCGCAGTAATTTATATTTAGTAATTCAGCATTGGGCCTCAAAATAGAGGCTTTCCCAAGTTTGAGGTCCACCGTCAACCGTGTTATGTAAGATTTATACTTTTGAGAAAATAAAATTATTTGTATTTGTATATGACCAATAATTAACATGTCCTTGAATATTGCTAGCCTGTCTAGGTAAAAACATATTCTACTTATGTATCTTTAGGTGACTATAAAGGATTAAAATGTCTGTATTCCATTGAATCGACTATTTATTTCATACAATAATTATACATACTTTCCAACACAAATTAAGTTCAACTTTACAATAATTTCTTAAATGTAATAGTAATTCACTATGTGTTAAAATAGACTTAAACGACACACCGTATTAAAATACAATTATAAAATAATGATTGTTATTATTAAGTGCACTTACCTATCAAAAAGAAACAAACAAACAGTAATCAGCCCCCGTATCCTGAACCCATTCGGTTTCGGAATCGATTTGATTTGTATATCTCCGTCTCTGTCATTCTCTATGGAAATCACAGAGATGGAGATATACAAATCGAATCGATTCCGAAACCGAATAGGTTCAGAATACGGGAGCAGGGGGCTTACGCTATATAGTATATATATGTAATAATAATATGTTATAGTTTATAAAAGTAATAATAAATAATGTATAGTTTTAATTTCAAACTCTTCTAATAAAATTATAACTACTGTTACTTGTTGACGGTCAAGCGCAAGCCTATCTTCGAATAAAAAAAAAAAAAAAAAAAAACTTATATAATTTTATAGTTTAAAAAACTGAAACAACCGACTTCAAAGTACGCTACTTCCTTACTTGTAATATTAGAAAGGATTATGATACATAAAGTTCACATCATCATGCTCAGTCGGGTAATAATTAACCAAAACGTTTAATCGAGTAATCGGTGAACAAACATACGGACCGAATTGATAACCTCCTTCTTTTTGGAAGTCGGTGAAAAACATTAATAAAACTCCATCCCACCAAAACTTACATAATGAACATTTAGTAGAGATGTGTGAATTGTATAATGACAATAAGGTAGGTGACACAGAAGTTGACGACCATCCCTAGCAGGCGCGCGTCGAGCGGGATCACGTGATATATCGTGAACTTGAGCGGACGAACTTCCACGTAGCGGATGAACTTCTCGATCGCATGACGTTTCGTATCATCTGACAAATTGTACAAATGAGATTATGGTACTTTTAATGATCAATTTTTTTATAACAGAAAATCGTAAAGCATTTGAACATAATACAAACGTAATTGTACTAAACGTATTTGTACACGAACATAAAAATTACATGTTCGAGGAGTTTGGAGCGCATCACCGTTCTAAGCGCAGACATAAACTAGTGACTAAGACACATAGGTTGACTAGAGCTAGTAAACTGTCGGTATATACCTGCTTTAGACAATAAATTACCGGATGAATTGCGAGATGCACTTTCCACCCTAATATTTAAGGCAAAACTAAAAAAAAATGTTGATTACTCATAATTTCTATGACTTAGACGAATATCAAAAACTTTGATATATTTATTTATAATTATTGTAAATGATTTATTTATTAATGATTACTATTTATATAATAGTGCTTAATTGCTTATTGCTGATTTAATTTGATTATAACATATTTACATATCTATTAATATGACCTGTAGCTATGCTATCAATAAATATTTCATTTCATTTCATTAATACGGAAGTAACGTAATAAAGTAAAAAAAAGATTGAAAAAACTCGACATTGCGTAAAAAATATCTAAAGGCATTTGATAGCAAGCTTATCTTACACTCTGCAAAACCCATCATAATAGTAAAATAGTATTTCATTGAATTTCACTAAATAAAGGTAAAGCCGAACGAGCGAAGCGTTTCTGCATCCACTGGCCAAATTTTCTTTCGTTTGTCAGTTTGTTTGTATGTTCGTACTCGCGTACAGGGCGTAATTTTGAACCAATTTTGATGAAACTTGACGTATAGGTTCTATGTTTTTTTTTTTTTGTCGTCGGCGATATTTTTTTGGTGGAGTGGTTCCCATAAAAAAGGGGGAAATGTATTGCGGCGCTAATTACCAACCGATTTTAATGATATTTGGTAGGTAGATTAAGTACACAATTATTACAACTTGACGTAAGAATAAACAGATTTGGTCAAGTGGTTGTCGAGATATGTTAACCAACTTGAGATTGCGTGTAACAGTGAGGGCGCGCGGTTGTACTTGATGCATTTTAGCGCTGAATAATTTTCTTGATTTTACATTTTCTCCATTTATAAAATTGTTTGAAGATCGAGCGAGCGAAGCGTCTCTGCTTCAATTGGCCAAATCTTTCGTTTTTAATACGGTTTCCTTCCTAATCTAACTTTATGTAGGTATTATGTACAGATGACCCAAGGTGAGCTGCAAATAAGCTCTCTCGCGAGGTCTTCTGTTCGTAGGACTTCTAGTGTTTATATATAATCAATTTTGACAATCATATTATAGTGTATTAATAATCGGTAACTACGCAACTAAAATATTATTGTTATAATTATTGCATGAGCGTGCAATTCATTTCATGCTCGTAATTGCTTGTATGCTTACAAAGCAGGATCTGGCAGATTACTACTAGCTTACCTTGTACCCAGGCCCACAAGCTAAATAAATATGAATTTGAACTCTTCAGTGTCGAAATATGCTTTGTACGTATTAATAGAAGACAAAATATTATTTTGTGTTAGTATTAGGCTAATCTCTTACACAATACCTGTACTTACCTACTAATTGATTAAATCTTTACCTCTTTCTAGTAACATCTTGTCATAAAGTACATATCTGATTCCTTGTGTTTGCTTTGTAATCTCTCCAGCAAACAACGCAGGCGCAACGATTGTAACAACAGAAACGAAGACCAACATTATATTGCCCAAAAGGATATCCAACCCGTGCTAAAACATAAAAAACTTATTTAGCGACACTGCATCAGATAACCTGTAAAATACATTACTAATTAGTATTGCAACATATCCAAAAACTATGTTATTCCAGGGCTGAAAGTCTCGACTTCATAGAATCAACTTAACAACTGAACTCCGTTGATAAGTTGATTCATAGAGGCAGTAGACACAGTAAGCTAAGTACAGATAAGTTGATTCATACAGGCAGTAGACACAGTAAGTACAGATAAAGTTAGTTTATCTCTTATTTATTTATCTCTAGTATGGGATGCTACTTGCGTCGATACCCTAGCGCCATCCCATCTTCAAAGAAGCCGGGCAACAGTGGACAAAACCGGCCGGTAAAATCGAATATGCCGAATGAAGCCCAACGTCATCATCTCAGCCATATGAAGTCCACTGTTGGACATAGACCTCCCCCATGGATTTCCAAAAAGACCGATTGGAAGCGGCTTGCATCCAGCGTCTTCCCGCCACTTGTATGAGGCCATCTATCCATCTTGTGGCTGGTCTTCCTACGCTGCGCTTGCCGGTACGTGGTCTTTTAAGTTTCCCGAACTCTGCCCATCCGAGTTGGATACGACGATTGCCCTTTCTCGCAAAGTAGGACCTGCCTAATCGGACCGTTTGTCCTAGATAGACGTATTTGTCAACAACTTCAAGAGTGGAGTTCCCCACAGATATTGGGGTGGGCACTACATGGGCGTGCGACATAACCTTCGTTTTGTCCATGTTCATTTTGAGGTCCACCCGTTGGGAAGCTCTATTGAGGTCTTCGAGCATCCTACTGAGGTTTTCCATTGACTCTGCCATGACTACTATATCGTCGGCAAACCGAAGGTGAGTGATGTACTCGCCGTTAATATTGATGCCGAGCCCTTTCCATTCCAGAATCTTATAGGCAACAGTTTCGGAGAGATAACGTCTCCCTGCCTCACGCCTCTCTTCGATGGAATTGCCTTTGTATTCTGGTCTTGTACTCGGACCGACATGGTGGCGTTGTTGTACAAACACTTCAGCACTTCGACATACCGATAGTCAATACGGCATCGTTGGAGAGCCTCAAGCACTGCCCAGGTCTCGATCGAATCAAAGGCTTTTTCATAGTCCACAAACGCTAAGCAAAGAGGCAAGTTATACTCTTCGGTCTTCTGTATCACTTGCCGCAGCGTGTTGATGTGGTCTATGGTACTATATCCGGAAACCGGCTTGTTCGGGAGGCTGGAAGTCATCAAACTTGCGTTCAAGACGATTGGTGATGACCCTCGAAAACAGCTTATAAACATGGCTCAGAAGCGAGACGGGTCTGTAGTTCTTCAGCAAAGTGTTAACCCCTTTTTTGAAGAACAGCGCCACCACGCTTCTGTTCCATACTTCTGGCGTTGTACCTTCATGTACGACGGAATTGAAGAGCATCTGAAGGGCTTTCAGTACCGGTGTTCCACCCGCTTTCAGTAGCTCTGGTGTAATTCCGTCGTGATGTAAGCCGAACGTAATGTAAGGTATTTGCTACAGTTCGGCTCTGTCTTTCCACAAATACTGCCGATTCGAATGATGTATCAACCCGAATGAACTGAACTACCCGATCGAAGTCCAATAAGTGCAGTAATTGCTTCGAGTCGGCTTTGTTGATCGACAAATACTGCCGAACCGATAGTGCCGACCCGCTTCTGTTTATAGCAACCCTTATCCTACACTCTGAGTAAAAACTCCAGAATACGTCTACCCCAAATATTGTCGATTCTATGATAGATATGATCCATTTTCACTGCTATGTAACATTATAAAACGCTTACTGCGTCGGTGACTATGATCTAGAACTAAAGTACTGGAGAGGAATACGGGATATTTCTTTTCGCGATATCAGTAGGGTTAGACAAGTGACAAACGTTTTACGCTTCAACATGTGTAAGCTAAGAAGTTGTGACGTGCCGCCACGTGACATTTCATTAGCTAATGTCAATCCTATTCCTAATCTCCCCCAGGATGGGCTCGATGGAAACAGTTATTACAAATGTTGAGTACAGACTGCTTTAAATAAATATAATCAAACAAGTATCTCTAAGAAAAACAAAATACTCGACTGAAAAAGAGAGGTTTTGTCTAGCTTACGATTGCGTTACGCTTGGTACGCTGTTGAGTGCCCTTTTTTGTGATAAAGTATGCGTAAAATCGCTGTGAAAGATAATAAATGCATATTCTTTAGAATAATTTTAATAAAATTACTTGTTAATTACAAAAAAGTTCATTGGAGATAACGAAATAAAGCTTTTTTTACGTGACAACGTCTAATTAATCGATGAACGCCGGCTGCACGCATGAAAAAGTATGACTCATTGTCCCGTTACGTTACGATCATTGTCCCGTTACATCATCATCATCATAATTTCATCAATGTTTTGGTTATGACGTTGTCACGTTAAACTACCGTCCGTAAACCGACTTTAAAAACAACCATTTTTTTTATTTTTGCGAGAGATGTATTATTATTACAAAAAATATAGGCTATGACACTCAGAAGTAGGCAACATTTTATCCAAATTCTCTGCTCTCACTGTACCAAATTTAATAACAATCGGTTTTGTTATTAAATTTGGTAAAAATCGGTCGTGAAAATAGCCCAATAAGCATGAGAAAAAGAGAGAGAAAAAAACGAATTAGTTTCGCTTTTTTAACAATCATTAGTTAAGATAGCACTCGTTAGGATTATAAATAATATATTGTAATTTTTTTAAATATTCCATTAAATATGCTCACCGAATCTATCTCATTTTTCCAAGACCAGACACTGAAGTAAATCATGATCATTAGGTCTGGGACTCTAAACAGAAGCGCTATAAGGTACTGCAAAAGTAATAATTTATAGTTTAAAAAACTGAAAAACCCGAATTCAAAATACACAATACAATACATTTGTACGCGACTTGCTGTTCACTTTTCCACAGGCACTTGGATGATATTTTACCAGTTATTTTGTTATAAAAAAACAAAATACTGCATCAAATTTATATGGCACTACCTCTGAAGTATGACCTACCAAACGCAAATCAATGCACAATTGGCTGAGTAATCGGTGAACAAACATACAGACCGAATTGATAACCTCCTTCTTTTTGGAAGTCGGTAAAAAATCGAAAACATTTCAAATTTTATACCTAACTAGTTTTCATTAACATCAAAATTAAACGTATGGTATTTAGACGACGACACTCTTGGAGAAGATTCAAAGACAGACGGTATTGGCAGATCTGAAGTTTGTAATCGAAAAATTTTGTTCCATTGGTCTAGAACTTTTTTTTTCGAAATGTGAAAACTTTTCATTGCTGATTCAGTCAATTTATCAAGTAGCAATGAAATAATAGACAAGTTCACTGTTTTGGCTTCAAATCAATTCTAAACTCGAATTCTTGATTGAGAATCTTTAAATTTACTGAGCTCCCCGATGTATTTCCTTTGTTTATACACAAGCAAAAGGTTAAATTTGAATAATCTTCTCAACGTCTTTCAGAAATTCACTCACATATGTCTTCCACAGCATTCAATTTTGAATTTTTTGGACATAAAATGTTTTGAGATGCTGCCCATTTTGGTTATTTGACGACCTTAGGTCAACTTTAGATAATTCTTTAAAAATACTTGAGTTATAATTCTAAATTGCTCCATATCTGATGCTTCCTGGAGCCAGGCCACACTTCCCATTCGTTTTGGCGGTCTAGGCGTCCGCAATTTTTTTATTATTTCACTCGGCGACCGGCATTTTTATCTTTAGTGTATAATAGTCAAGCAAAATCAAAATGTTACACTAAACTTACCAACTAGTAGTTGGTAAGTTGGCAACTACGTACCTAAAAAACACGAAACCAACAAAAGTTGAAACATAATACCTACAAAAGCTTATTTTAAAGAAAGTATTTATGTAAAATATTAATTATAAACACACTTACCACGTGATCATAGGCCTTTTTAAATTTTTCTGAGATATTAGCAAGCAGTTTAAACAAATGATAGAAATATTCTAAATCGTCGTATGAATTTTCTCTTAAATTTTCTTCGATTATCCCGAGTCTGTGCTGGATAGAGTAAAATACGAACGTGTTCGCTATCAGTACAGTTAGTGAAGCAGTGTTCAGATAAAATGATATCATTGCTGTTACTTGGATCCTCGCACACAATGATGATAAGAAACAAGCAATTATTAAGATAAACAAATGTACACTGAAGCATATTAACAAACTGAAAGCTTTCATTTTCTCTACATAACGGGACGCATTTTGAAATTTTCTCATGTTGTCAATATATTCTAATTCACAATCAAATGCATTAAATGTTAAGTCTGAGGGTAAAAATATAAATACTAAAACATAAACAGCATGTTGCAATACATGCAAATAAGTCCATGCGTGATTAGTTAAAGTAAACGGCTCTCGAATTAACAGCGATAATGACGCACAAGTAATTATCAAACACAGGAAAAAATATATAATTTTTCCAAAGAATTTAAACTTATTTGATTTAAATTTAAAAAATCCAAAATCATAACCGTAGACAACTTGCAATATGTTCAATATTTTAATCATTTTTGTCAAAATTAATTTATTTAATTAGTTGCCTTACGTTTAGATTCGTCCAAATTAAGTAATGAATTGAAATTATAACACCATCAAATATACTTGTATGAGTAAAGTAAGTGTTACATAATTGAACGTAGTTAGGTAAAAAGAAAACAAACTTATGGTATTTTTATGGCAATATTCATTTCCTTGATTAACGACGAACGAAATATGTTGACACATAAAATATTATTTTGACATCTAAGACTCACATCATATGTAAGTAATAATATGTAAATACTGTCTTCCTATTCCTTAATATTCCAGTAGTTCCATTATTTATGAGTTTGGCTTTTCAATGCAATTATGTGGATAGTAAATACTTGTATGAGGTATTTTATCATAACTTAGAATAAGTATACCTATTCTTATTAGATACCTACACTTACATTGGTCATGGCTTACACACACTTCAAAAATGTACTCTGTTCTTCGGTTATCAAGAATAAAATAGAATTTATTGCTTATAACTGTGTACAGAGTTCTTAAAAAACATCAGTTTTAACAGTTTTACCCATTGCGGGCGTGCTAGTATCAACTAGTCAGCACCGCGTACCTAAAGTTACCTAAAGCGCCATACTGCAGCCTCCAGTGTACCGTGGCGAAATAGCACGCGCTAGACACCTCCGCATACCACCCGGGATACCCGTCGAAGAGCGAAGCAGGCACTACTTACTTTACAACATACCTTGTCTATGTGGTTCTGCCACGTCATGCTCCGGTCTATCTCGAACCCCAGAAATGTAGTGTTGTTCATTTGTTCTACCCTGGTGTTGTTTAGAAACACCTTTAATGGCCTCGTTGCGTGACATGAGAGGAAGAAGTGCAAAAATGTTATCTAAAAGGAAGGTATCCTCCAATCATAATTTTTCAAAAATATTTAATGTACAGAATTTGACCCGTTACAGTCTTATATGTATAGATATAGATCTATAGATAAAGGTTGTGATGCGCGAGAGAGATAGCTGCGCGCGTTGATCTCCACCAACAAACTTATTGTTTTAATTCCGTAAACAATTAGTTTATTCTAAAACAAGCAGCGTCTCTCTCAATGACTCTACACTAAGACTACAGATAAAATTAAATTGTGGCTACTGAGATAACAGATATTTGATACAACAAAAAACTTAATTATACGTCATGTACTTACATAATCATACGCATAGAACAAATAAGCTTAGAATGCGAGTCGGGTGAAGCAACTTTTAAACAAGCCTTAAAAGGCTTGTAACCTCACTGCCCATCGGTCGATATTTTTCAAATAAGTATATGGCCAAATGGTTATTTGCGTTTTTGGCCTCTCGCTGATGTGGTCATTCGCGTAAGTATTTTTTTAATTAAGCATAAGGCCAAATGGTCTTTTGCGTTCTTGGCCATTTGCGTCGATCCCGTCGCGTCGCTACATACGAAAAGTAAGCAAAGGTTTACACAATATCATTTCAAATACGACTAATCTCTAGAAACATCATTCACTCAAGTCATCATTATCATCTCAGCCACAAGAACTCCACTGCTGGACATAGGTCTCCCCCATGGATATCCAAAAAACCATGTTGGAAGCGGCCTGCATCCAGCGTCTTCTTGGCGTTTGTATGATTTCTTCCGTCCAGCTTGCGGCTGGTCTTCCTACGCTGCGCTTGCCGGTTCATGGTCTCCATTCGAGAACTTTTCAGCCCCATCGGCCGTCAGTTCTAAGTGATATGTGCCCTGCGCACTGCCACTTCAACTTGCTAATCCGTGCTATGTCGGTGACTTTCAATACGTCTACGGATCTCTTCGTTTCTGATACGATCGTGCAGAGACCCCGAGCATAGCCCTCTCCATAGCTCGTTGCGTGACTTTGAGCTTCCTTATAAGGCCCACAGTAAGTGACCACGTTTCAGTGCCATATGCAGAGCCGGTTTTACACTTTTGCCGCCAGTAGGCTATTAAATTTTTGCCGCCCCTACTGATCTTGAAAATCGATACCCTAGTTCAAAATCATATTAATTACGTATAGTACGGGAGCGCACTGCAAAAAGTACACCCCATCGACTACCTGGATGAGACCTATATTGAGCGTCCTCTGAAATCTGCCGCCCCTAGGACGCTGCCGCCCCTAGGCCGTGGCCTATACGGCCTATTGACAAATCCAGGACTGCCCATATGTCATCACTCAAGTCCAAAGAGAATATAATGCTCAAGTGCATATCATAGACATTAAATACGGGAAGGCCACATTTTGCACATATTTTGATAGATATTTGGCTTCATCTATGAACGGAATTTTCAATGAAACTGTCGCTCTAAGGTCATTACTCTAAGATACGTAAGTATATACGTGCTTATCTCTAAGTTGACCTCTAGTTTTATTATGAGATACTAAGCGAGGAAGTCGAGTGAATTTTGCAATTTTATAATTATTTTATTGTGGTTGGATAAATAAAATAAATAACTGTGATTGTTTTGAAGTGACCTATTCAACGATTGCAAAAATATCTATACAAGTAAGTGGTAAATTAGCTATGTAGCTAAGCATTAGGTTGGTAGTAAAGGATTATTTTCACCGACCGGGTCGGGCCCGGATTTCTGCTTATATATTGTGTACTATCTGCGCCCCGCGTTGTAACCCGCGTCATGATGAAAAACGGTGCTGATGATGATGATAAAATATAGCCTATGTCCTTCTCCAGGTCCTAAAGAATCTTTATGCCTTTCATAACAATCGGTTATGCCGGTTAGCCGCGAAAAGGTAACAGACAGAGAGATACATAGAGTTACTTTTCGCTTTTATAATATTATTATTTGTCTAGATTATAGTTAAAAGTGTCTTTCAGTGCGGGATTCGGCTGCATTGATGTCTTCCAAAGGACCGGACTTGACCCTTGATTATTTTTCCCACAGTATCTCTACTGTGGAAAATTAATCTTGATGGTTAGGTCAAGGGTCGGATACAGTACAAGGCTTCATACTTCATACATACGGCACTCATTGTCAGGAGATTCCTAAATAGTAGCTCTGTTGAACGAAGTTTTTGTTTTTGTTTCTCGATTTCATCGAAACTGTTCTTACTTCTTAGCTATGTTTCATCAAAATCGGTTCAGCACTTTTTTGTCGGGGGTCGTTGAGTTTTCTAAATGTGTGTATGTAACTATGATTAGTACTAAAGAATTTTTCAGGAATAAATAATTGGTGAAAGATGCTCCTTATTTGTACAATATGCACGGAGATGTTGGAAGACCAACCAATATGCGCTACCAACTGCGGGCACATGTACCACCAAGAATGCTTGACGTCATGGCTAGGCAGGTAGGTAATCTAATAAAATCTAATACCGTAGCTTTCGTTAACTTAATAATCCAGTCTATGGCAGCCCCGGATCTAGGGGGGCAAACCGGGGCACTCGGCCCCCGGGCGGCAGTTTCCAGGGGGCACCAAAATCATAATATAATATGGATTAAAATTAATTATGTACTTGCTCCACAAAGCGACTAGCATCCGGATGCCTGGTTCTATCACCGTCGACTTTTAAGAAAAAAGCATCCACACAGATATATTTGTGTTTTGATTCTTATTCTGGTTTGATTCTAATTCTTTTTTTTTTACGCAAGATAGATCTACGATTGCCC
This sequence comes from Lycia hirtaria, assembly GCA_947563715.1. Taxonomy (NCBI): domain Eukaryota; kingdom Metazoa; phylum Arthropoda; class Insecta; order Lepidoptera; family Geometridae; genus Lycia; species Lycia hirtaria. The sequence goes on along the minus strand of OX387380.1, from coordinate 23,199,138 downwards.
ACCAACTCGCCTGATGTTAAGCAACGGTGTGGCCGAGGATGGAGCTCGTCGCTCTAAAATATTTATCTATTCACTATAGCCTTGAAAATTCCAAGATTTTAGGTCTCAGGAAACAGAGATGAAACAAAAAATAAATTAATTAATTTAAAACGTTGGAAATGTATCTCAAACGTTGGAGAGAGAGCGCCACTATCAAGTTTCTGCCCCGGTTCGAAAACAATGCAGACGCGGGCCTGGTATAGACCAGACCCATGTAGGGACCAGGCGTCTGCATTTTTTTCGAACATAACATTGGTAACCTACTTATGATCAGAAATACATTTGTGTGAAACTTATTTACCCAAATTCGTTTCATAGATTTATCTGATTCTAGATGTAGAGTAAACGACATCATATTGTATTTCTAAACTATTAGACCTAGAAATTCATGATTAGCCATAATAGATATTGACGATTGGCCATAGAATAAAATAAATCGAGAAAAGGCGATAAATATATAAAACACTTAATTATTATAGTGCTGAGGTCAAGGACCTTTTTGCAAAGTAGTAAGTAGTCTAAACAAAAACTACTGGCCAAGTAGTTTTCTTTATTACAGCATTAGCTACGGAACCCTACTATACGCGTGTCTCGACACGGTCTTTGCCACTTATTTAAATTCAATAGATCGCTGAGCTGTCCCCAATGCCGCAAGCTCGTCACAAAATCAAGCATACTGTATCCGTCCAGCAGCGAGTCAAGCAACTTCGCCGGTAGCAGCAGTGAGCAGTCGCTGAATTCGTAAGTACCCAAACAAGAAAATACTCGACTGCAAAACTGTAACGCACTCCATCCAAATTACTTACCTTTTGTTGATTAAAGATCCTCGATTCTGGAATTACTAAGAATTTCGATTGTAGGTAAAACAACGAGATACGGCCAATAAGATTTTATCTATAGAGGGGTTATACTCATTGAATATGAAGTAAAAGCATAGTAAATCTCGGTTCTCAGCACTTTGAGGATAAGACCACATCGTTAAGGCCTTTTAGTATCTTGGCCTTATATGTCTTGGTGTTGCACTTTCTAAACACACAGGATGGCAATCTGTTCACAAATCACGACACGCGTCTAACACCGTTGCCCGATGTGTCGCGACAACAACATTGTTCTTACTCCTTATACCTACTAGACTCTAGACTGAAAGACTGAAGTATAGTTTGAATTGAACCAACTTCCAAAAAGGAGGTTCTCAATTCAACTGTATGTCTTTTTGTACTTATGTTTGTTTACGTAGGAATTTATTCTTATAGCGTATTTCGAAGTCGGTTTTTTCGATATTTTTTTTAACTCTAATTATTATTAATTTGTATTATCTATTTGTATATAATCTTTATCAACGTCTCTTGTCTTTGGTCTGTTTACACTTCACACTGATTTCAGGTCTTCGGCGTCGGTTCAAGATGAATTATCGCGACGAAACAGCAGCCACTCGGAGCTCCTTCAAACTGTGGATACTAATACGCAGGATCATTTGATAGAAGAATTAAGACGGTGAGCAAAGAGTCTCTAAAGAAAGACCTAGGAAATTAAACAACTATTAACACGGATTTATCGCGTATTTTTTTTTTCATAATTTTTTGGCCTAACGTTTCGAACGCTGCAAAGTGTTGTTTTTACGTGTCCGTGTTGTTTAATTTCAATGAGTAACGATCTAGAAAACAATAAAGACCAATGACTTATAAATTTGTACTACCTTACACAATAAGTAGAAAATAATTCAGCAGAAGTAGACGCAATTTGAGTAAATGCACTTTGTATAGGTTGCGAATTGGATGATAACGTTGAATTACTTGGACATTTTCTTGTCTCGGCATGCGAGAGCAGACGACGAATTTCGTCGCGCGCGCACCATGTGTGCCGGTCGTGCCTGACAGTCATCAAGCCACAGATATTGTCGCGAACCCCTAGGGGTTCGCGTAGGTACCCCACTGTGAGAAACCATGGTACATACCATAATACGAACTCTATAAGAAGATACTGACAGGTTAAATGGTGCAAATCTCAATACACCATAAAACAAATTAAAAATCTCAAAATAAATTAATAAAATAAAAAAATAAATAATCGGCCAAGTGCGAGTCGGACTCGCGCACGAAGGGTTCCGTACTATCATCTATAATACTACAAAGTTTAGTTCTGTTTATAAAATAACGAGAAATCAACGAAATTCGAAGTAGTAATTTGCAAACTTATAGGTAGGTTTTCGATACACATTCGGGCAGCATGAGGACGCTCGCGCGAATACGCGCGGTTATGGCTCGCTCCGTGATGTTACCTCCCCCGTTACCCGCGCGGCCGTTGCTTAGCAACCGCCTCGCGCTCGCGCCACCACCACACCGCGGCGCGGCGCTCGCACCGCGTTTAGATGCACGGATTATTTTCATTTTGTGAGTTTTTATGTATTAGATTAGGTATTTATTTTTATAGTTAATAGGTATATTTCTAAATATTTACTTACAAATATTCAAGTTTCTACCTGTTAATTAAGATCGAGTAAAAATTGCTTAAAAATTACGTTTGTTGTATGGGAGCCCTCCTTTAATATTTACTTTATTGTTATTTAATTATTTATTTTGGAAGGTAATATACAAGTAAATATTCTGTGAAAATTTGAAGCGTCTACCTGTTACCGTTTTTAATATTGAGCAAAAAAATACGAAAAAAACACGTTTATTGTATGGGGACTTACCCTTTATATTTAATTTTTTTTCATTTTTAGTATTTGTTGTTATAGCGGCAACGGAAATACATCATTTGTGAAAATTTCAGCTTTCTAGCTATCACGGTTTATGAGATACAGCCTGGAGACAGACAGACAGACAGACAGACAGACAGCGAAGTCTTAGTAATAGGGTCCCGTTTTTACCCTTTGGGTACGGAACCCTAAAAATGAGAATTTCCTGCTTTTTTTTTATTTACTCATTTGAATAATCGTAATTAGTTTAATGGTGCCTCGAGAACAGAAGGGCTATTCACAACTTGTCGGATTCCAAATCGGGTCGTTTCCATCTCTGTCATTTCCATACAGAAAGGCAGAGTTGGAGATACTGTTTCCGTCCCGATTACGAATCCGACAAGATAAGGAACAGACCTTGTTACCTATTTACTTAATCTCAATGTGATTTTATCTATAGAGTGGTTATACTCATTGAATATGAATTAAAGGCTGTAAAGGCATGAAAATTATTAAAAGCATGAAATCTCAGTTCTCAGTACTTTCGAGGATAAGACACATCTTTAAGGCGTTTTAGTATCTTGGTGTCGCATTTTCTAAACACATAGGATGGCATTGTCACTGTTCACAAGTCCACGCGTATAACAGCGTTGTCCGACGTGTCGCGACTGAAGACGAGTCGAGCGATTACCTTACTTGAGGCTTTGCCACGCAGAGCCGGGGAAAACCTATCTACGTATAATACATCATTGGTTAAGCTCTGGTGTAGGTACTTACCTACATACTTTTAACCGTTGTAGGTAATATTGCATTGCTTTTGCAGTGGATGTACTTAGTATATATTTGATTAATATTTTAGGGACCTCATTTCCGCTAAAAACGATCTAGTAAGCTCACAACGGACGATAACCGACCTGAGGCAACAACTTGAAGGCGCCGACAAAAAGATGAACAAGTTCAAAGAAAATAACAGACATTTGGCACACCGACTACAGACGTTTGTGAGGTATAGCTTTCCAAAAATACTTTTTTTTTATTTGTGGACATTTCACACAACACCATCTAGCCCAAACTAAGCAAAGCTTGTACTATATGATGCATAGAAACACCCAGACACAGAACAAACATTCATGCTCACCACACAAATGTTTGCCCTGGGTGGGGAACGAACCCACGACCTACAACTCAGCAGGCAGACATACTACCAACTGAGCCACAATGCCAGTTGAATATAGTAGGTAACTACTGAAATGTGTACTATAATGTAGATTAAATAATTGGCTGTAGAGTATATTCTGTAGTATTTCTAAGAATATTTTAGAATAACAAGTATAAGGTTAGCAAACTCAAAAACCCTTAACAAAAACAACGATGCCACAGACAGACATACGTCACACTCATAACACTGGTTTTGGATCCAGGGCTAAAAATATCTTATTTAAACAACACTGCGAAAAATTGATATGTCGGTCTGTACAGTCTTTAATAGACGAAATACGAGATTAGGGCTTCTAGTTAGATATACTAATACACAACACAATAGACAATTTTATCTTCAATATTTCATGTTATTTTTTGTAGCGCTGTCAAGAACACTGCCGCAGAACGGAAGTTAGATTCCAGTTTCATCATCTACAACCACCAGGAAAAGTTGGCGCTGAAGATCGTTGAAAGATTGGCGCGGTATGTAGTCATTACTATATTTTTACTACAAAATAGTTATTTATTTTATCCATTTTATCAAGTGGAGACCACGTACCGGCAAGCGCAGCGTAGGAAGACCAGCCACGAGATGGACAGATGACCTCATACAAGTGGCGGGAAGACGCTGGATGCAAGCCGCGCGCCAATCGGTCTTTTTGGAAATCCATGGGGGAGGCCTATGTCCAGCAGTGGACTTCTTATGGCTGAGATGATGATGAGTTATTTATTGTACTAGGCTGGAAAGTTGTATATTACCGTCGAGTGTCTAACAGTTGAACCCAGAGCAAGCGAAGGATTCTAGGTTGAACCACGAGCGCAGTAAGTGGTTTTAGTGTAGAATCCTGAGCGCAGCCATGGTTTCTACACTAAAGCGCAGCGATGGATTCAAGACACAAGAAAAAAAAATACAGTTGTGCAATACAAAGTTTTCATCTTAACATAACGAGAAAATTGTTTAGTTCACCTATTTTGTCTAGTAGAAAGATCTGTTCAGCATTATATGCAAGTCTACTGGACCTAAAATTGTCATTGTCAGGAGTTTCCTAAGTGTGTACCGTCAGCAACTCAGGCACAGTTTTATAATGTCTTTATTGTTTCTTTATATAAATATTGTATAAACTTGTTAAGATGTTTAAATAAATATGTGAATAATAAAAAATAATAGTACTTGCAAACAAATGACTTGCCTTCTTTGATGTTGACTTCAGAGTGGTGTCTTCCCTTCGGGCAGAGTTACTGGCTGAGAACAACGGCGCCGCCACACGTCTTGAAGAGGCATTGCTCAGGCCCATACAGGACAATACCACGCTAACGGAAGATTGGAGAAGGTCGGAATCAAAATTTATGAAATTTAACTTGTAAGAGAGAGGACACTTACAGGGGGTTAGGCTCTTGTATAGCGATCATTTTCATCTTGCTTTTATAGCGATACAAAGTTGGCTCGCGCTCATTTTCATCTTGTTTTTATAGCGATACAAAGTTGGCTCGCGCTCATTTTCATCTCGCTTTTTCTGTAAATAAGAGTGTGAGATAAAAGTTTAAATGAGGCTCTTTAAATTGTTATATTTTTAACAGTGTCTTCAACTTTTGTATCACTCTCTTAATTGCAGAAAAATGAAGATAAAAGGGAGCGCGAGCCAACTTTGTATCGCTATAAAAATTTAGTGTAACCCCCCTGCAGGGTTACGCTCAACTCATATAGCTCGTTTTAACTATGAAGCACAAATCTGGGGCAAGCTTCCTTGTCCGCTTTTTTTACACAAACTTACCTACGCCGCTTATAACATGTTCTGAAATTATAAATGTAAAAAAATATTTCGATATAAACTTAGCATATATTTATATCTATTGGAAATTCCAAATAACCATTTTTTTTATTATAAAGTTCAAAAAGTCAGAATTTTTCAAAACACGTATTTTATGAGGTAATATTTTGTTTTAGGTTAAAACTATGTTTTTTTCAGTATCTGAAATTCGAACCCATCTGTCGAATCTCTCTATCACACGAGTCAATATTATTATGGAGAAATTTCGAATACCAATGGGACGAACAAACGAAGGTAATACAATTTTTTACCTATCGTATCACTTAAACTTATTCGGCCTTACCTACCGAAAAACGTTACTTAACTTTAAGCAATGCTTAACAAATTTGTCAACTTCTCGCTGACACGTGATGACACTTGCGGAAAGAAGACAAAGAATTTAAGACGATGGTTAAAGTTAAGTAACGTTTTTCGATAAGGCCGATTATCTTTAACTAAGCTTAGGGAACTTCTAGAGCCTTCCAGAGAGTTAAGAGTTACGAGCGGTGTGACCATTTGCGGCAGATTGTTGCCTTTTGGGCAAAAATCTCTTTTTACTCAGTAGATTATTTAAACGAATTTTAATCAGAATAATTTTTTTAAACAACTTATAAAGATAATTCCTTACTTTTGTCTGAGTTCCTTAAATACTAATATTTTAAAGGTGAAAGTTTGTGTGTTTGTACTTGTGTTACTTCTTCACGCTCAAACGGCTAAACCGATTTTGATGAAATTTGGTATGGAGATAGCTGGCACCCTGGATTAACACATAAGCTATTAACACATTTTATCCCGAAAAATAATATCTTCTTTGGCATAATGTATGTAAAACAGCGGGTAACACCGCGGAGCGCAGCTAGTAGCATTATAAAAGCTAGTCTTTCTGTCTATTTGTTACTTTTTCACGGTCAAATGGCTGAACCGATCGTTATGAAATTTGGTACAGACATAGCTGAGGACCTGGAGACGGATATACACTAAAGAACAATGGCGAAATTTTTTGAAGCGTCCTATTAATAAGATCATTTTAAAAATCATTATATTGATTGAATGTTCTTTCCTCCATTGCATTTTTCCTATACGGAGTAACTAATTTTGTTTAACAAGTTGACATCAGCAACATAACCTATAAATCGAAGTTTTGGCGGGCTAGTCATGAAAACATGTAGTTTTATTTTATTTTCTTAAACTTGTGTTATTTTAACTATTAATGCAATAAAAATGTTAGCGTTTTATTCATTAAGTGTGAGATCAAGTGCGTGAGTGTGAGCAAGTGAAATAAACGACCGAAACATGTCTTTTCATGTTGTCGGCAAAACTCCATTGAAGCTTCTAGTAAAGTCGCCATCACTTTACTGAAGTATAACTCGAATTTGAAAATGACTGTTTAAGCCTTAGATTGCGACTTGTTATTTTAGAACTTGTTTTTTTCAAGTAACTTAGAGAAATCTTAATAATTGACACTGGCAAATGCTATAAGCAGGTCCAATTTCAATAATAAAAAAAAACTACAAACTCACAAAACTTTGAAGCCAAATTAGAATTTTTCCTGGCTTTCTTGAAAAGAAATTCGTATACTAGGAATCTCAGGAAATGATGTAGAATCAGTAGATTTTTTTTTATTTAAAGACGCTACGTTTTTTACTGACATAAAATCATATATGGGAGTTCGCCATTGTTCTTTCATCATCATCGATATCCTCATTTCACATTACTACGCAGGTGAAACCACGGGACACAGCTAGAACAATATAAAAATATATATGTATATATCTGGCATATATGACATACGTTTAATACCTACCTGATTTTTATTTACTCTGAGAAAATAAATAAATAAATAAATATGATTTTCAATTAAGTAAATATATTGTTCGGATGTCTGTTGGCTAACGTTGGCCTTTTATTACCATTTCAGGAACTTCCCCGTCCAGTCGTCTCCGTACGCAGCAATGCTGGCAGCTAAGGATATCAACCATGATTTCTGGCAACATTATTTGGACAATTTGTCTAAACACTACTCGGCGGTAGAAAACAGCGAACATAGTTGGAACTATGATTTAATCTGCGATCGCTTTTTGGAGATATTGGTAATTTTTTGGTTGTTTGGTAGAATTCGGTGAAATCTCCACATCACAGATATGTTGGAAACTACCCATCTCAACTCATAATTTCGAAATACATTTACTTAACAAGCTTAAGAAAGGCCTGAATCAATTTCGATTATCTAGTGTCGTATCATAGATTCCTCTATATAGGTAATACTAGCCTTAGGGCCAATCGCTAGATGACGTCATTGTAAATACAAGATGGCGAAAACAGCTTTAAATAATAATAAAAAATTATGCACTTCTTATTCACTCTTTTTTTTCACTTCTTTACTTATCTTAGGAGATATAATACGATTTTTCTATAAAAATATAAAAAGTCAGATTTCAAAAATACTAAGGCGGCGCACTGAACCCAGAAATGGGTCTTGGCCTCCGATATCAAAAGACACCAGTCACTACGGCTGAAACGTGCTTACCTAAATTTAAACCGAGGTGCAAAGTTTTTTTTCATTCGTTGTTTTTCTATTCTTTCAGAATACCATGGTAAACAACACAGCTCTAGACGACATGAGACCTTCACTTCAAGTAGTGCAAAATACTCTTAATGTAATGCTGAACACTGAAAAACTGACAAATATTCACGAAACAGTACCAATAACATCTGAACCAGAGGCGACAGTACGTGAAGAAATATCGACCACAGCAAAATCAGTACTTTCTACACCCAACTCAATACCATCAACAGTTACTGTAGTGGCTCCTACACCTAAAACAGTACCATCTTCATCTAAAGCAATACCAGTCACGTCTAATCCAGCTCTCTCCATACCAAAATCAGAGTCAACTTCGCATAAAGCAGTAGCGTCTACATCTAAAGCAGGACCACCCACATCGACTGCAGTACTCTCTACACATAAAGCAGCGCCAACTTCATCTGGATCAGTGCTGACAACTCTACGAACAGTAGCGTCTAAGCTTAAAGCATTCCCGACTTCACCCAAAGCTTTGTTGTCTACTTTTCAATCAGTGTCTGCCTCATCCAAAGGTGATGAGACATCATTAAGAGTAAGACCTGTAATTCGTCACATGATTCCTTTAGACGCAGAAAACTTTCCACCTAAAACGTCGACTGCACATAAAGCAGTGCCCTCTCCTGCAGTTCCGACTTCACTCAAAGCGATGCCAACTATATCTAAATCAGTGTCCAGTACACCTAAAACAAAACCCACTACGCCTGTACCATCACCAAAGCCTAGACGCATTCAAATACTGCGTGAAGACTACACAAATCAAGGATCTACGATTGGAGAAATCTCAACGTCGACATCAACACTGAGTATGGCTAAAACAAGCCTAATTGTTTCTAAATCAATGCCCGCTACACCTTTTGAAGTTCCGAATACACCTAAAACAATGCCCAGTACACCTAAAACAATGCCCACTACACCTGTACCCTCACCGAAGCCTAAGCGCATTCATTTACTGCGTGAAGACCACACAAATCTAAAAGCCACGATTGAAGGAATTTCGACGTCTACAGCAATGCTGAGTATATCGAAAGCAGGGCCAATTGCATCTAAATCAATGCCTTCTACACCTGCAAAAGTGCCGAATACACCTAAAACAGTGCCCAGTACACCTAAAACAGTGCCCACTACACCTGTACCATCACCAAGACCTAGACGTGTTCAAATGCAGAATATAGATTACACCACTCGACCGACGAACACTGTAGCAGCCCCGACCTCCCTTGAAGCAGTTCATTTTGTTCCTGAGACTATAACATTTCCTCTTGAGACATCGCCATTTGCTCACAGAGCAGAACCATTTACCCATGGAGAGGTACCATTCCCTCCTGGATGGCTACCTTTAGCCTCGAATAGACTGTTTTTTTTTGTACGTTTGTTCAGCAAAATGTGTTTTTGATGATTCTTTTTCTGTTTGATAGGTAATACCATAGAGACTCATAGAGTAACATATGGTAATACCTCAGTGGTGGTCCCATTATAAATTTTATCAGAATCGGTCCAGTACTTTAATTTTTATAACAAACTATCTGAAAAAATGACATCCAAGTAAACGAATTGAGTATTTTGAAGTCGGTTTTTTTCAGTTTTTTTAAACTATAATCATTCTGCAATTGAAAGAGTGACACAAAAGTTGAAGCGAATGTTAAAAATATCACATTTCAAAGTAGGTTCATGTGATATTTTGTTTCACACTCTTAGTTAAGATAAAAACGAGCGTGAGCCAACTTTGTATGACTATAAGAGATGAGCGTAGGGGAGCTACGCGTCGAGCTGGCGTCTACATTTGTGCAGAATAATATATTCATCGCTGCATATTATTTTGCCAAATTAGTTTTAAAATAAATCACATATAATTACATAAGTTTACTTATGTTACGTAAATTATATGTACTTAAATACTTAGAATTTTATGTAAAACGTTATTTATGTATACATAAATGTTTAGACTAGTAAAAATAAGATGTAATAGTTACCTAAGATTTTAAAATTTAATAAAAAAATAGTAAAATTATTATGTTATTAATATTTCAGTATCTCCTTACATAACAAGTCGGCACACTACTGTTTCTAGTTCAAATACCCGTTTCGGAATTTTGAGAGCAAGGTAATATTTGTTCTAGATCTACGTGCTCCATCCTCGACCATTTGCTTGACATCAGGAGGAATGGTGGTCAAACCATCTCTATATAAAGCTAATATAATGATAACTTAATTACATTATTCCCCAAAATAAATAAAAATCGTTTATTTTATAAAAATCACATTTATTTATAAAAATAATTAAAATTAAACAAACTAAGTATTTTATTTTATTTATCTAGCATTTTAGATATAATCACATATTTTTTCAAGTAATTTTTGAAACTACTAGATACAAATATCTTATTTTTATTTAATAAACGTTCAGCTGGTAATATAAATCTGACAAAAAACGAGTTTCACTCGTACACCGAGGCTTCCGTTCTAGTATATATATAGTTCTTAAATTTTTATGATCTAGCATTAAAACTAAACTAACCCAACACTAACTTTTAAAAAAATACTATTAAAAAAATACACAATTTACTATTATCAGATAGCTAACGTTAAATTATTAGGAAAATTTAAAAAAGATGAATATTTGACACTGGCAAATGCACAAACAGTGTGAGACTATATTTCTTCTATGAGGAAAAAGAAATAAATGATTTTGAACTAACTTTAGACATGCGGCGGATAAATAAAATTTCAAACACAATACGCAATTCGTTTATTTGGATGATATTTCTTCGGTTATTTTGTTTTAAAAACAAAATACTGAACCGAGTTTGATAAAATTTAAGTATATGGGACCACCTCTCAGGTATTACTTCCAAACAAAAATAATTTATAAGTGGCGGAGTAATGGCTGAACAAACATACTATATGGGTCATTGTACTCACGCCATTCGCACATTTGCCATTTTCAAAAGATAGTTATATTTTAACAACATCAATTAAGACTTAGTCAAAGTCAAGTCCGCGTCACGCCTTAGTAAAGTGGTGGTAATTTTACAGGAAGCTTCTATGAAATATTAACGACAACATAAAGAAATACAGTCCACCACGTTATTTAATTTGCCCCTCTTCCGACACACAATTACACACTCAATAAATAAAATTTCACCAATAACATTCGAAACAATACAAGCGAAACAAAACAGGACGGCGGCATGATTTTCCCCGTTCCCACTAAGACTCCCTGCTCTCAGTTTGACATGACATTGAAATGCTTATAACATTATTATTTTGTGAGATAATTGTAATTGGTATTTTTCCGTTTTTATCTCAATAAACGAATATATATTATATATATTATTTTTTAATTTGAAAATTTATTTTGTCATATTTTCGAATTTATTTAAAGGTAATCTAATCAGATCTATTAAAAATATCATCATGTCACAAAAATAAAGCTAACTAATAAAATAAAATAAACTAAAAATATTTAAGACTAGATAAGTAATACAATTGTTTACTTTATTTCCCAATTTTTAAAACAAAATCATTTGAGTATATATGAATTAAAATTATTGATTAATTTCGTGAATTATTAGATATTTTGTATTTTTATTTACACGCTGACAGTAATTTATATTAAAATGTAATGCATATACAAAAAAAAAATTTCAATAGGTCAATAAATTTCAATCAATAACACTTATTGACACCACATAACATACACAAGAAAATTACACAATAAACACAAGAAAATTCACAAAAAAACTTCCAAGATATAAACATTTAAAGTTTTAGGCGAGGGATGCTCTGTCCCTCTCTCGCGAAACAACAGTTTGTATTGAATTATAAAAAATTATAAATTCAATACCACGTTTAAAATGCTTGTAACTTTGTTATTTTTTAAGGTATTTTAATTTTATTTTTGTAGTCTAGATCTATTTGTGGTTAACTTTTTTATGACCAAATAAAAAAAACATGCAATATTCCCTATTTCCGAAAAAATAAGAATTTTTGTTATTAATCTCCCATTTTCTTTAACAAACATGATTTGCCGGCACTAAAACTAATATTAAAGTTAACCACAATTACTTTATTTTAAAACTATACTCTTTTCGACCATGTTTGGTAATAATACTTTTAAATAGAAATCGTACCATCTTAAAGGGAAATATTCTACACAGTGTTACTCGTGTGTCGTCTCTTTCTTGCGCCTAACGGCTTTTAATGTCTTACGTACGTATTGGCATTTGACTGTTTGTGTCTCGCTTGCCTCGTTTTCCTGTTCCCTGGTGGCTGTGACAGTATAGGCTGGTCCCGACGAGGTGGAGGCTTCACCAGCCAAGCTCTGGAAGTAACGAGTGCACGTTATATTAAAACATGTATCTACATTAAAAGAAAAACACAATACCCGACTGCAGATAATCAGTTTTTTGCAGTCTAGTTTTATCTATTCACTCTAGCCTTGAAAATTGTCAGGAAACAGAGAAGGCGGCATGGATTTCCACTCATGTGCAGAATTTAGGCACTTCAAACAGAAATGAATGGTCTTCGCACATCGAATTCGGTCAAGCCATTAAGGTTGGACGCAGTAATATAGAAACATATAATACACCCCCAAAAATATGACCCTTCTTGTACAGTTAGGCAAAAAGTGATTCAACTCACATGAATGTATTTAGACGGCTGCGAAGAGTCAGCTCCAGACTCGGATCTCTGTTGTATTCTGGACGCCTTTTCTCCCTCGCTCGCCGGAGGACCGTCCGCCTCGTCTAAACTTTTCCTGAACAAATCGGTAATTATTAACGACGGGGACACGAGTCACCCACAGAGCTCTGCGGTCAGGGTTCTTTTAAAATTACAAGCGCTTTCAGCGTTCGTTCAAACAAAAAAATAATTATAAAAAAGTACAGCCGAATTGTTTACCTTTTTTTTGAAGTCGGTAAAAAAGGAGTACGATTTTTTAATGCTTACAACGTTGCGGACATCATCATCATCTCAGCCACAAGAAGCCCACTGCTGGATATATGCCTCCCCAATGGAGTTGACAGGCCTTGTGGCTCAGTTGGTAGTGTGTTTACGTCTACCTGCTGAACTGAAAGGTCGTGGGTTCAATCCCCACCCAGGGCAAACATTTGTGTGATGAGCATGGATGTTTGTTCTGTGTCTGGGTGTTTCTATGTATCATATGTATATATTTACAAAAAAAAAAAAGTATATATGAATTCTATCAGCCATCTAGTTCCATAGTACAAGCTTTGCTTAGTTTGGGCTAGATGGTGTTGTGTGAAATGTCCACAAATATTTATTTATTTATAGTTACAAAAGACCGATTGGCGCGCGGCTTGCATCCAGCGTCTTCCCGCCACTTGTATGAGGTCATCTGTCCATCTCGTGACTGGTCTTCCTACGCTGCGCTTGCCGGTGCGTACTCTATTCCACTCGAGAACTTTTCTGCCCAATCGGCCATTAGTTCTACGTGCTATGTGCCTTGCTCATTTCGCTGTGTTATGTTTGTGCCTTTCGTTCGTCTACGGATCTCTCATATCTGATTCTATCTCGTAGAGAGACTCCGAGCATAGCCCCCTCCATAGCTCGTTGCGTGTCTTTGAGCTTCCTTACAAGGCCCATAGTGAGTGGTGACGACGTTTCATTGCCGTATGTCATCACTGGTAAAAAAATACATTCGCTACGCTCAATAGATGGAATATATGGTGTTTCACACCAAGTCCATTATTTATTGCCAAAAATACATGGACATCTCCTATATTTCTGACAGCGGTTATAAAAATACCGACAAATTTTTGTGTGCGTTTTAGTACATCACTAGTTAGGTGGCGTAAAACAACGCAATCTAATTAGAATATCTCGTCATGTGACGCCAACTTGACGCAGTATATGACCGGAAACTAATGAAGCGGACGCGTTTTTAACCGACTTCCAAAGAGGAGATTTTCAATTCGTCGAAATCTACTTATATTGAGAACCACCTTTTACGCAACAGCACGCGGTCCAAGCAGTTTGCGAGCTCTTCCACTACAGGGTCCGACTCAGTTCGCCGCTTCGACTCCTCGTTGGAACTGCGCACCGAACACAAGAATCTTTACTAATAAATACGGTACAGTACAGTACAGTACGGTACGGTACGGTACGGTACAGTACGGTACGGTACAGTACTGTACTGTACTGTACGGTACGGTACAGTATATACTTCATTCAACGAATCGAGCTAATATGGCACCCTCTCTCTTGTTGGGTATGTAAAGAAAAAATTAACATATGCTGATTCCAAAACCATTTCGAGATTATATGTCTATAAACCATATTTTTTTATTTAGGGCACATAAAATGATGAGATCGCGCAAATTTTTGCGAAAATATAAAAAATATTTGACCTTCAGTCGACCTCTAAAATGTAAAATGAAATGTAGTTATTAAAATTTAGTTAGTAAAAAAGATGAAACTGACAGCATTGGCATTGACAAGAGAGACAATATCTCTATGACAACTGTCATACCAAAATAAATAAACAAAGAAAATAATTATTTTGTGTGTTTGGTGCTCTGCTACCCTATTCATTTGTATTAAATTAATTCTGTTCATTATCTTTACGACGACTTTGCTTTCCTACCGTTTTGATTGATACTGCATTTTTACGTTGACCACTGCTTTGTTATAAGGAACTGTTTGCCTACTGATTGGATAAATTATGGATAATTTTGTACGTGCCGACTCTGCTAACTTACCTGAGAATCTTATCATTCTGGAGTTCATCTCAACTAGCGACAAGAACAACATCGCAAAAATCCGAGGAGCTAAAGAGCTAAAACTTATGAACAATGCCAGGATATGAAATAAAAGTGATTGACAGTACATAACTTCTTTTTTGAAATTATTTTATTGTGTTTAATTATATACCAATTTCATTGTAATTATATAAGGGATTATTTTATTTACATTTATACATTATTTATTTTATTCTGGTTCCTTTTTCTGGTTCATTGTACTGCAGCATCAATGCTTCGCCCAGGAACATATTCTACGTTAACTTGTTCACACCAGTCTTTTAAAGGTTTCCTTTACTTGAAAAAAACAGTTTATTAGGATTTTTGGCACGAAAGTCGAAACATTTCACAGTTGTAGTTTCTGAATAATATTGTGAATTTGTTTCATTTCAATGCGCAAACACAATCGCGAACCTTAGAAAACATTAATTAATTACAACGAGCTCAATATTAATTATTCTTTTTTTCACTTTGGCACGAAAGTCGAAACATTTCACAGTTGTAGTTTCTGAATAATATTGTGAATTTGTTTCATTTCAATGCGCAAACACAATCGCGAACCTTAGAAAACATTAATTAATTACAACGAGCTCAATATTAATTATTCTTTTTTTCATTCTTTATGTTTATACAACGTATTTGTTTTTTCAAAACACAACAAAAACCGATGATCTCTTGTATCAGTCAGAGACAAAAACGAATATAGGTACATGTCACTGTCAAGTTGACGTATATGTATTTTTTAGTTCATGTTGGCTATCACAACATCTTATTCAGTAGGTACGATGACGTCATCCTTCCTACTGACGATTTTATCTTTAAAAAAATATTAAAAAATAAGTACTGAACAGAATAAAAAAATATTTAAATTAGTTTTTCTAAACGATCCATTCTATCATATAAAAATATAAAAAAAATACCAAAAAAAAAACTTTACATACCCAGTATGAAAGTGAAAAGGATGCAGCGCCGACTTAAATTGTCAGGATTGGTCATGGGGCGTGACTTATTGAAGAAAATATAAGGCTGCGTTTATATTGCTGATCTAAATCGCTCACTTAGGGTAAAGTAATCATCTAAAAATTATAGTTACTTCAATATAATCTGTATATGAAAGCAAAATGTAATGTTTTGTCTTTCTTTACTAATATAATATTTTTATTCCCCAATGTTGTGTATAAAAGAATATGCTAAGATGTAAATAAATTAAACATAAGTTATTTTCTGAAACATTTATTCGCTTTCCGAATCACTTGAGCCTAAATCATCTTCCAAGTTTATAAAAAGTCATTCTTGCATGGATTCCATATTTCTATCCATGACGTTAAGAAGCAGGAATCAATCCGATAGGCAAGCTAAATCACGAAGTAAGTAGGGATCAATCCAGTAAACAAGCCGGGTCAATGTAAAATCAAACACTGAGAAGACACTGAAATAAGCACCACACCACACGTCCGCACCGCTCAAGAGACAGAATAGGACTGACATTTGCTCGCAACGTGTACGCGCCTTAAGACCCTTATCTCCGACCAATGACGTTCAGCGCTTGATTTCCCTATTAGCTCGTTTCGTTGAATGAAGTATAGTATAGATATATATATATATATATATATATATATATACAAATATCAAAAGACAATAAAAGTATAATAAAAGAAAAACAAAATACCCAAACGCAAAAAATTTGTTTTTCAGTCTAACTTACGATTTCGTTATGCTCGATACGCTGTTGAGTGGACGTTTTTTATGAGAAAGTATGCGTAAAATCGCTGTAAAATATTATAAATACGCATTCTGTAGAATAATTATAGTAAAATCACTTGTTTATTAGATTTATTATTATTATTACAAAAAATATAGCCTGTGACACTCAGGGAGTGAAGACGAGTCTAACGACACCTCGCACATCCAAATCTGTCAAGCCATTTAGACTGTAGGCGAATAGAAACATGCATATATATCCACATACATACATACATGCACTTGAAAAACATAACCCTCCTTCTTACGCAGTTGAGTAAAAAAGAGAACAACTTGAAGCAGTTTCGACTCACAGTTTCTTAGTATCTTCATTGTGATCTCTCTGCGCCTGTAGTTTTATTACATTCGCCTGCAGTTCCCGCCCTTGACTCTCCAGTCGAGAGATCTCCTCTTCTTTAACTCTCGTCAATCTTAACGCATTGAATGCTGTGCTTTTCATTTGCCCCATTTCTCTAAAAATTGTGTGTGCTTAAGAGTCCGCAGTTCGACCATCGTCCGTCTCGCTCGCGCATACCATATTTTTGATGATATAAAATGACTGAATGAACTTATAAAAAAATCGTCGTTCGTATAACTAGAAAACAACATCACAAATATTCGACGAATATTTCATTTGATCCAAGTTAATTTTCATACTAAAAATAATTCTTAGAAATTATTTCTTGGATCAATTTGAAATTTTATATTGAATTTAAATATTAGAGTTTCTAGTTTTTATGACGATTTTTTATAAGTTCATTCAGTTATTTTATATCTTCAAAAATGTGGGTATGTGCGAACGAGGCAGACGCTCGTCGAACTACGGTCTCTTAACGGAGCTTACATTTTTTTTTTAATTTAAAATTTCCATCTACGTCTACGTAGTAAAACTAGTAAATATGATTAATTACTTGTATTCGAGAATTCCTAGCACTCTTGTGCCCTAAACGTACACAACAAAACTAATAAAAAAGCGCGAACGAAGTCAGCGAAAATTTTTTCAATCTTTTTATAAATTATTTGTAAAATTTTAAGCATTTTATGAACATATCTTTTTCATAACAAAAAAATAAGCATATCACTGGTATCCAAGAAGAATACCAGTGATATGTTTATTTTTTTGTTTGTATTGCTTTTTATAATGCGCTAATCAAGCGAGCGAGAACTTAAGCTAAACGCATATATAGATCAGTAATATGCGCAATATGAGCAATAATAGCTTATGTTTGTGTACTTTTGGCGGGTCTTTTCTATGACCCGAAATACATAATGCACAGTTATTAATAATGCGCGAGAGACGCGCAAATTTTTAATTCATTTGTCACTCATACTTGTATGGGAGATGGCGTGACAACAGTGCTCTTAACATCAGATAAGATCTAGTCAGAATACTCTGAATAAATTCTTACCTATTAAGTCCCTGTATTTTCCTATTCAGTCTTGTTGCCATAGCCCGGCTCTCTCCAGCCTCATGCTGTAGCTTCCTCTGAAGGTCTGTGATCGTAGACTCGTGCTGTGACACTCTCTCTGCTGATTTATTCAACTCTCTGAAAAAATTAACGGAGATATTTGAAAATATCTTTTCATATTATGTAGACATTGAATCACATGCATTCGCATGCAAACATATGACGCAAATCCTCACTAATATTGCAAAATAGAAAGTAACTGTGTCTCTCTCTGTCTGTTTGTTACCTTTTCACAACCAAACGGCACAGAGATAACAAATAACCTGGAGATGGACATAGGCTACATTTTATCATCATCGTCGCCATTCACCATCACCATCCTTTTCTACAGCAAGATACCGTTTACGAAACTAGAATGAAACATAAATTAGCTTATTTATGAATTTAGACACACATATATAATACAATCCAAGCAACACTGATGCCAGATTGAAATGTACCACTCTCGGCGGTTGATGGGCTATCCTACGTGACGTTGGCGGAACTATGAAACATCATCACAAAAGCCATAATAATCCAATAATTAAAAGTTGAGGGGAATCCTTCCAAATTAGCGGGGTTGATCTGAAAGTCTTGCAAATTGGAAAATTGGCACTGTCAAGCAATATGAATGAATACATGTCAACTCACTCATTTAAACGCTTATTGTGGTCTTGTAGCGTTTCTAGGTCAGCATTTAGTTTATTAGTCCTGACGTGATACACCTTGACTGTGCGTACAATAGACATCCTCAGCTTCGTGTATTTTATTTCGACCTCCTTCAATGTATCTTGAAGACTCTTAATGTAGTTAGCGTATTGTTCATTAACATTCTTCTGACGAGTCAACTGTCCTTCTGCACATTGTATACACTCGATCAGGCATGTGAATGATTCATCTCTGGTTAATAGATCAGGATACAAGCGGAAACTACTTGTGACTATTTTCCGACATTTTGGACAGTTGTTACTGTGAAAAACATTAACATTTAATTGTATAAAAAACATTTTTTTTATTATGAGACGCAGACCTCGCGTCAGTCTGTGCTTATGATATCTTTAAGAACTCAGAGTATTAAAGGGTTACAGGATATTAGAGGGTTAGAGAGCATTAGATGGTGTTAGAGGTTAAGCAAAGCGTAATTATTTTAATCATGTTTAGAATCATTACCACATCATCATCTCAGCCATAAGAAGTCCACTGCTGTACATAGGCCTCCCCATTGAATTTCCAGAAAAACCGGTTGGAAGTGGCTTGCATCCAGCGTCTTCCTGCCACTTGTATGATATCTTCTGCCCACCTTGTGGCTGGAATTCCTACGCTACGCTTGCCGGTTCGTGGTCTCCATTCGAAAACTTTTCGGCCCCATCAGCCGTCAGTTCTACGTGCTATGTGCCCTGCCCACTGCCACTTCAACTTGCTTATCCCTATGATTATCATTACCACAGAAGTATTTAATAGTAATATTACCAAAATCGGTTGATAATTGAGTAGCAAACTGCAGTTTACTTGTTAACGGAGACCTTGAAACATAAGATTTTGTTGGAAACATGGCCCATAATTTCCGAACACTGTAACTCTTGCAAACTGCAGTATGGCTTTAGTAAAGGAAAGTCTACTGAAGATGTAGTATTAGATCTAACTAATTCTGTCATTAATCACCTAGATGCTAAACATAAAACATTTTTTTGTTATTTCCTCTATTATTGAATAAACTGCATCTTGGTAGTTGAAGAAATGGCAATGTTTATTTATTTATTTATTTAACACTTTATTACACACAAGTACAAAGTAACAAGCATTACAATAGGAGGACTTAATGCTAATGTAACATTTTCTGCCAGTCATTCTCATAGTGAAAGACAGACATGATAAAGGTGTGCTTCAAAACTGAGGTAGTTGAAAATATAATTAAAAAACACGCTATATATTAAACTAAATAATATTTTATATATACTTAATACATATGAAATATATACTTAAATGCATGAACATACATAAATATATGTATATATAAATGATACAAACGAATAATGATGAAATGATTAAGGAGTTAACATTGGTTTCAAGTAATGCTCACATACTGACTTTTGAATATTTCTTTTGATGGTGCTTGTCTGATATTAAGATGGTGATAATATAGTGATACTGTTCCAGGGTTTTTCTTTATTCATTTCTTTTTTAAATATCCTTTTTGCTTTGCTCTATGCTTAACTACCAGTTTGTCCGATGGAAAGAAAAATCTGAAGAGTCCCACTGCTTTAAAATGTTGGCACTACTTACGTTTGCGATTGATCAAAGCACTTTCTATGGTAGACATGTCCACATGACAACACCCACGGGTAGTTATTGTTCTCATATTCAGTAATCCCATCCTGACAGATCACGCAGGACAGCATGCTCCTGGAAGCACGTCATAACTAGTATTATAAAAGTGAAATAATAAATACTTCGAATAATAATAATAATGATACCTAATACTTTCTTCGGGAATTTTGGCAGGAATGTCATGGAAACATGTTGTTTTATTTTATTTTCATAAACTTGTGTTATTTTGAATATTAATATAATATTAATGAATATAAAAATCGTGGTGTTTTATTCATTAAGTGTTTGATCAAATGAGTAAGTGTGAGCTAGTGATATAAAACTGCTAAACCTGTCTTTTCATGTTGGTGGCAAATCTCCATTGAAGCTTCCAGTAATTGCTTCCAGTAGCTACCAATTTACTGAAGCAGGACTCGAATTTGAATATTTGTGGATAGAACGTTTATAATTTGTTTTATTCTAGATACTCGAAGATAAGCTCAAGCTTTAAAAATAAGCTGGATCAATGGATTAAAAAGGAACAAATTATTCTAAAAGACAACCAGTAAATTTCTGCACTCCAGGATATAGTCTCATCAGCTTCTGCTGCTTGCCTATCATCAAATAAATATATGAATTAAAAAACAGTATAAAATCTAAATTAAGTAAATAATTGTTATTTTTTTTTTATAAAATCTAACTTATATATCTATATCTAGTGTGTTTCTGCTTCGAGTATGTTCTCGAAGCGGAAACACACACAACACGTGAATTCACGGCACAAGTGTAGAGCCGCGGATAAATATCAATTCCCTATATTACAAAGTACTCTTTGATAAATATCATCAAACATAATAAAAACATAAAATACCTACCTATTATTATTTTCAAGATACCTACACAAAATAAGATTAGTTAAAAAAAAAGAACACTTACGGCACAATAGTTATCCTATGAATTTTATTCTTATTTATGTAAAAAAATATGAAAACAATCACCATAAAATAAATGCAAATAAATACACAAAAGTTTTAGAAACAAGTGTGTATCAATCAGCCTACCTGGCGCTGGCTAAAAGGTACTCTTTGGCGCTGGCGCAACTTAGGATTTATTTTTTATTTTTTATTCACAGCCTATTGAGTGTTTTTATTCAACTTCAATCCGTTTTAGTACTCTTTGACTTCAATCAAACTTCAACTCAACTCAACTTTTATTTTGTGGCTCTTCGTATTAACGACTCCGCCAATGTCACGTAGTACAACCATCAAACAGAGAGAGTTCTTCTTCTTCTTTTTGTATTGGACCCGCATTAAAGCATTTGCCAGTGTCAAGTATTAAGATTTTTCAAGTTTCTTGAATAAAACAAGTTGTAAATGCTCTAATCACAATCTAAGTCACGTATACAGTCAATTTATAAGTCGAGTCCTGCTTCAGTAAACTGGTGGCGACTTTACTAGAAGCTTCTATGGAGTTTTGCCGACAACGTAAAATCACATGTTTTACTGCTTTATTTCACTTGCCTACACTCACGCACTTTATCGAACACTTAATGAATAAAACCCCACCATTGTTATAGCATTAATGTTCAAAATAACATAAGTTTAGGAAAATAAAACAAAGCAACAACACGTTACTAAGGCGTTCCCGCCAAAACTCCAGAGAGAGTTGGTACGGTTTTATAATTTTGGTTGGTGATGATGATCTGGCACTTCTGCAGAGTTTTTGCTTTGCCACCTGTGAACCCAAAATACAAGGTAGGTACTCTTATACTCTGTGGGTGCAACCCAAAATTATTATAAATTGTTATAAAACAAATGAAATTTGAGCAAAAATTTACATTTTCACTGTTTGACACAAACTTCAAAAATTTTTTTTTCGGTGCCTGCAGTCTAAGGGGTCAGTGAAAGGGTTATTCAACGACTCTCTTCAAAAAAATAAGATTCAATATAAAAAGATTCACATTGGAATATATTACATTTCAGATCGAACGTCTTGACCAAACTCCAAAACTAAACTGCAAATAAAATCAATAAAATAGCACTATTCTAAAACAAAATATAAATGGAACCTACTAATTCAAATTTTGAATTGAATATGGACGAGGTATGGACGGGGACGGCACAAACATTTCCGTGTTGCAAAACACGGAAATGTTTGTGCCGGGAATCAGGATCGGCTCTAGTCTTAACTACGAGCCGTTACGAAAGATTTGTCAGAGTTCGCTGCACAACATAAATCGCCATCATTCTGCCATACTAAGCTAACAAGCTAAGTGCTTGGTCACGTGGTGTAAACCAAGCGCTGTGATTGGTTAGTTCCGTTATAGAGGAATTTGAATTTGAAACTCACCCATGCCGTTTTAGCGGATTTTGCTGCCAAGAACAGGGCTAAAGGCTCATTTTAATACGATTTTAGTGGGATTTGCGCGAAAGTGACTAGCTCTGAGGGATTGTTCACATGATATCAACAAGTCAATTTCTATGAAAAGTCGATATAGAGGGTTTTGCAATTAGACGCCTCAATTGTCACTTATTCCGGAAAGTAGGTATTATTTAATTATTCAAACAACGGTAATTCTCATCACGTTATTTTCAAAGGTTATGTCTTTTAAAAGATACACAATTGAAATATGGAAGAAAAGTTGGTCCTAAACGCATTTTCATGGCAAAATTTCCACTTGATGAAGAAATGAAATGTAACATTTCGATGAAATTTTACACATAGGCTCAATTTTTAAGAGCCAAATAAAATTAAATTCATTTATTGGCATAAGAACAGTGTAAGTACAAATACATATTAATTATAAACTAACACCATAAATTGATGCTTGGCTTGTTTCCTCACTAGGGAACTCCACAACGGCTTGTACCTAACGTACCTATAACATAGGCTTGACATTTTGGACAGATTTAGATAACCACAGATTTTATTATGTTCGTTTTTAGTAATTTTAGCCACTTTTTTAGTAATAATGAGTACGTAAAAAGTAGCAACTGTGAACAAGGGCGTCACCAAGGGGGGGGGGGGGCAGCTGCCCTCCCCCCCTAGAGATAAAAAAAAATTGCCAACTGCAAAGCAATCAAAGTCCTAAGGCCGTGCAATGTGTACCTACAATTCATATTTTTCTCATCCTCCATAATATTAACTTGCCCTCCTCCCCCCCCCCCCAGCCAGCCTATGTGCCAACATAGGCTGGCGACGCCCTTGACTGT
The DNA here is from genome assembly GCA_947563715.1 of Lycia hirtaria. NCBI lineage: Eukaryota > Metazoa > Arthropoda > Insecta > Lepidoptera > Geometridae > Lycia > Lycia hirtaria. The sequence continues at coordinate 23,175,365 of OX387380.1, read as the reverse complement.
GAATCTCCTCTTTTTTTGTGACAATTAAAAAGTCATTACAATTTTATCATAATAAAGTCCTTTTAATACTTTTTCCTAAAATATTTGTCATGTAAACCACCCGCAGCCGAGTCGTATCTATTTTACTTAAAATTATTTAAAAAAAAAAGACGTGTTGCACTCGGAGACTGCCGCGGTAAAGCTATTGCATAATAGCTTTACGCGCGGTGTGTTAGGTTATTTTCGTTACGGAATTTCTGGATTCGGTCTCCACGCTCAAGACCCGCGATAGAAGCTATGCAATAGCTTAAAAATGCTTTTTCGTGAAATATGATAATAGATTTATTTTTTGTGTGTTTCCGGAAGTTTCTTTTATAAGATTTTATTGCTCATGTAACCATTATAGACAAAAATACGAAATAAAATTTTATTAGTACAATTAACACTATTTTCATCGAGAGCTCTGATAGTGCGTACACTCTTCCTCTAGTCATGCGATTAGTGGTGATCTCGCCCTGAGCAGAAAGAGGATCTTACCTGCTTTGACTCATACTCGAAGGTTTCATGGGTTTTACGAAAGTGTCTAAAGGCAAATGTTCTAAGCGGGTCCAATTCTAATAAATATAGTATTTGAATGTCAAAGTCAACCGTCAAAATTGTAAATGACAGATTTTATAACCATGATTGTCAAATTGTCACAACCATTCCTCTTCAAATTCTCTAATTTTTGTGATATAATTCGTTAAAAAATTGTGTAATTTGTATAAAATTAAGAAATATTGCATATAAAAAAAAGAAACGCAGCATGTGGAAAGGCCTGAGGTTGACACAGTCGCAATTAGCGAAACTTCATTTCAGCAATTCTAGAATACAACCCGTCGGTGTTCCTGCTCTAGATTCTGTTTTGAACCAATGGTATGAGTTCTGTAAGAAGCCACCAAAGGGTTTTGAGAAGTACTTCCAACCGGGTGGTGCACCAAAACAAACAAAAACACCCGAGAAAGATGGGGCTCCCGCACCTTCGAAATCTTCTCCATCACCTTCAAAATCGAGTTCTGATAAGTGGAACATGAACATGTTCTCTAACACCGGCGGAGGAAGCGGCGGCCGCGGCCCTTATGAAGGCCAGGACAGAGAGAAATGGATAATGTTCGGCGCGATGGGTATTGTAACGCTTCTCGCCTCCATAGCCTATTTCGAGCTCAGATATAGAGAAATAAGCTGGAGAGATTTCGTCAACCTCTACTTGAACAAAGGTATGGTAGAAAAATTAGAGGTAATCAATAAAAAATGGGTACGAGTTCGGTTACAGGGATCAGCTTTAGAAGGAAAAGTTATCTGGTTTGCCATAGGCAGTGTAGACTCCTTTGAAAGAAATTTGGAGAATGCTCAGATTGAAAAAAACATTGAACCTCCAAACTTTGTGCCAGTTATTTATAAGACAGAAGTTGAAGCATCCAGCTTGACTGGCATGTTGCCTACCCTTTTAATTATTGGGTTTTTAATCTATATGATGAGAAGATCAGCTGATATGATGGGCAGAGGAGGGCGCAAAGGAGGTGGCCTGTTCGGAGGTGTAATGGAATCTACAGCCAAGCTCATCAACCCTACAGATATTGGAGTCAAATTCCAAGATGTGGCCGGCTGTGAAGAAGCTAAAATTGAGATTATGGAGTTTGTCAACTTCCTGAAAAACCCACAACAATACATAGACTTAGGAGCAAAGATACCTAAAGGGGCGTTACTAACAGGACCTCCGGGTACTGGGAAAACTTTGCTGGCGAAAGCAACAGCAGGTGAAGCTAACGTGCCATTCATCACTGTCTCTGGATCTGAGTTTTTAGAGATGTTTGTAGGTGTAGGCCCTTCAAGGGTACGAGACATGTTCTCTATGGCCCGTAAACATGCTCCATGCATACTATTCATTGATGAAATTGATGCAGTTGGCAGGAAAAGAGGTGGCCGCAGCTTTGGTGGCCATTCTGAGCAGGAGAACACTTTGAACCAACTTCTTGTAGAAATGGATGGCTTTAACACAACAACTAATGTAGTTGTATTAGCAGCAACCAATAGGGTTGACATTTTAGATAAAGCCTTACTAAGGCCAGGCAGATTTGACCGACAGATATTTGTTTCTGCCCCTGATATTAAAGGCAGAGCTTCTATCTTCAAAGTACATCTTGGACCATTGAAGACTTCTTTGAATAAAGAAAATTTGGCAAGGAAAATGGCTGCATTAACACCAGGTTAGTCTATACATTCTGCATTATGGGTTGTGTTAAATAAATCATATTTGTCAGTGAAAGTCAGCTTATAATGTTCTGATAAATAAATAAGTTTATTGCCCAAAAAACATTAAATACTACATTTTTAAAATTAGCAGAGATTTCCAAACTAAGCATGCTTGCCTTTGTTTTGGAGTTCCAAGTATGATCAGTATTAAAAAAATTACATAAAAATTCTATGAAAAACCTCTGGAGTCCTGTAAAAATTCAGATTAAATTAGTCAATTTAACATATTAACTGTGGTATGTATAGCAGATGAAATAATAGGTACCTATTTGATTTTATAAATAGCATTTAGCTTGAAAAATATGAGCTGAATTAGTTTCTAAGTTTACAGCTCTACCATCAATATATATGATTTCTAAATACAAATCTTTTATTGTCAGCTGTGTTAAATTAGAATTTGGTCTAAGAAAGAATTTTATTATTAACAGCTACACTTTTGGGCATACAACATTGTAGCTACCTACATACAAATTAAAAATTTATTTATTAATGCGTATTTAGGTCGTTGTATTAATAATATTTCAAAATTTATATGTCCATGACTAATTACAATAATGTCTATCAGTTAATGTCAATAAATGTAAAGTGAAAAAAAATAACTAGTAATTTATATAAATTAAGTAATTGGAAAATGTGAAAATTCCTATCATTTAGAAAATATAATATAAAACTCAATGATATAAGAAAACGACAATCATAGTAGAAAAGCATCAGGTTAAAGTTATTTTTGCTATGACAAACAATAAATACAATAAATTTTAACTAAAACATATTTTTATCTGGACCTTCATTATAATTTCGCCTAGTTTAACTTTAATATAGACTTACTCTATATTTACCCAATGAGATATTTTCATGCACCCACTGTTTAATATTTTTGGCCACCATTTGCTGATTTATAAAATAATTATAGGCCTAAAAAAGTACGTGAAGCTAAAGTACTTTTCAATGATTTACCAAAAAGTATATTTTATAACTGGCCATAAAAATCATATATGTATTGCTTACATGTTCAATCCAAAGCATACTATTCCCTAGATGAATTTATAAATGACAAACAAATGATTTTGACTACTTAATACCAGAGATTGATTTGTATATTGACTAAAAAAAAAAAAAACTAGTTTCACATTTACTCTAGATACATTTTGACATTTATATTAGGCACTTGCGACATTGTTGACATATTTAAAATATTTTATTAGGTATTGGTATTATCTTTGTATTGCAATGTAATTAATCTTTTAAATCCTTTAATAATCTAGTTTGACATTTACGTAAAGACATTTTGACATCTATATTAGTTAAGACATTGTTGACATATTTGAGAGTGTATCTTCTATCTGTCAGTTTATCTTTGTATCTCAATGTAATTAATCATACGTAGATTATAATAATAGTCTAAACAAATGCTTGTACGCTTTTAAAGCAGGACCTGGAGGACGAATTTTATCAAATTATACCAACTTACCATGTAACCTAGGGCCACAAGATCAATAAATTGGAATTGGAATTGGAATTGGAATTAGTATCTGCCAACCCGCACTTGGCCAGCGTGGCAGACTATGGCCTAACCCTTCTCACAATGAGAAGATGGCCCGTTCCCAGCAGTGGGATAGTTTGTACAAACAGGGCTGATAAAAAAAACACTTTAGTATGTTTTAAGTTTCCACAATCTTTATTACACTATTTTGATTTTTCAACTGACTGACCATAAAAAAAATAAAAAAAAAAAAAACCGACTTCAAAACAATCTAATTAACTGATAAGGGAGAAATAATACGAAAAAATCAAAACTGGGTGTATACCTAAGTAGGTACACCAACTATTTTTTAGGTCGGTGTCAGGCCCTAAACTATTCACCAACTAAGTCCTACAGACAGTGCCGTAAATAGGGCGGTGCCACCAGTGCCCAGGCACAGGGCGTAGACTCTGAGGAGCGCAAGAATGGCCAGACCAGGACTATTATTTTTTGCTCCTGATAAGTTCCCACTGCGCCCCTAGTGCTCGATTCCATTACATGCCAGTAGCTAGGCCTATACATAGCATTGCTCTATCTAGGGTACCTATAATATCTAAAAAAAACAAGGGCGCAGTTATAGAAGCTCGCACAGGGCGCCGAAAAGGCTATTTACGGCACTGCCTACAGACACCAATTTCAAAAATACGAGTAGCTACCGTACCTACTCAGGTAGACGCTCAATATGATTTTTTCTTGTAATTTCTCCCATTTCAGTTATTTAGACCGTACCTCAAAAGGAAATAATAAAACCGGCCAAGTGCGAGTCAGACTCGCGCACGAAGGGTTCCGTACCATTTATCTATAAAAACGGCAAAAAATCACGTTAGTTGTATGGGACCACACACCCCCACACAAAACCCCACACAACCCCACACAGAAGACAGAATTAAATAAAAGGGGCTTAAACACAGTATTACGCAGAACCACTGTCGGCAAACTCACACAAGTAAGATATCTATCGTATTTTGCACTACAAATGTAATTATTATCACATTGGCTTTTTATAGTTCAGTTTACTAAGCACAATACAGCTCATTTGAAAATACACCTTAAATTCTAAACGTAAGACTTCATTTTGGCATTAGATCTGTAAATACTTACGACTTATTTCATTGCATTTCATTGGAAATCAATATGACAAACTAGTTCTGCTACTGCACGCTAGATGTCGTATAAACTAATATTAACTGACATAGTCGTTAAATTCTTAAGAGTTAAAGTCGAAAATTGCCTAACGCAACTTCATGTTGAGTTGAGAAGCGCTACCCAATTAGTGAAGCGGTAAAATCCATAAAACTTATCGATATTTTTTAACCGACTTAAAAAAAGGAGGTGGTCATCAATTCGTAGCGTATTTTTTTATGGAATTTTCGATATTTGTTGTGTTGTTCTTGAAATTGAAATGAACTGTTATAAAATATCGCAACACGTCCTGAGTTGTTCTTTAGTTCTTATTTTGTCTAATAAACGTTGTTGGTTTACTTAGGTAAATTAATTTTAATTAATTAATTTTTAATACGGAAACTATTTCTGGGGTGCGAAATAGGGATTGGTGGGAGCGTGGACCCTATCCAAGGCGAAAAGTATATACGTACATATATTCATTTATTTTAAACATGTTTTACAATAATTAACGATAATTAACAATAATTAAATTATTTATAAATAAATAAATTAATAAAATAATAATTTATCCTTACTAATATTAACGCTTAACACCAGGTGAGCTGACGGTCAAGCGCAAGGCTATCCTTGAATTAAAAAACATACAGAGAGACAACAGACATAGTTACTTCTGCTTTAAAAATATTAGAAGTTGTGCCCCATGGCGTTACCCACCTAATGATATAAAACGGTGATGATGATGATGATAAAATATAGTCCATTTCTTTTTCCAGGTCCTAAAGAATATCTGTGCCAAATTTCATAACTATTGGTGCAGCCGTTTAGTTACAGTTAGAATTTTATCGATATCGATAGTATTCGTATTTCTGTCAACAGTTACGCTCTAATTAGAAGCTAAGAATTTTCTAGCAAATCTCCAGTCGAGTAGCTGGATGTTAACAGTGCAAATTATACTTTATTACGATAAGGATTTAGTTGTCTTTTGATTGTAACAATAGAATTAATTTGTGATCTTCTTGAAATTGTTTTATTTCTTAAAAAATAATAAAATAAAACTTACCTGTGAAATGAAATACCTCCATTTGATACAATTTTTTTTGTGCTCCTATTTTCATTGTAAAATTGCACAGTTTGTCATTATAACATTTTTATACGTCCACTTTGAAATACTGGCGTACGCGCTGTGTCAGTCGAATTAAGAGCTCAACTGGTTCCGGTCCTGGGCTGCTGGCTGAACTGTGGTGGTCGGGAACCGCCTACGTAGCATTTCTATTTAATTCTGTCTTCTGTGGGAGCCCCCCTGATATATTAAATTTATTTTAATTTAATTATTTATTAGTGAATAATATAACTCAATATTCTGTGAATATTAATAAGCGTTGCTGTTATCAATATCGAGCAAAAACAAGCAAAAAAAATCACGTTTGTTGTATGGTTTGTTTTATTGTTTTTTAGTATTTGTTGTTATAGCGGCAACAGAAATACATCTAACTATCACGGTTCATGAGATACTGCCTGGTGACAGACGGACGGACGGACAGACAGCGGAGTCTCAGTAATAGGGTCCCGTTTTTACCCTTTGGGTACGAAAACTTTAAAGGATCACTTTGTTGTCCGTCTGTCCGTCGACCTGTATCTCGGGAACGCGTGAAGATATCGAGTTGAAATTAAAAACATATACGCAGACCCATAGTATCTTGCTGCAGAAAAAAAATCAAACTTCTCAGTTTTCATAAAAAAAGTTACAGCCGAATATGTCGACTTCGACACTCGCAAGGGAATCAAAACCTATGGGGTACTTCACGTTTATCTATAACTGTGAAATTAGGCAAGAAGAATTAGGCAGCAAGCAAAGGAACAAAACCTTAAACTGTACATTTTTAATTTAATCACAAAAATAGGGTCTTTATGCAAGGAAGGAGGATCCAAATTATAAAGTGCTTTAACCATATCATGTGGGGTAAAACAGGTTTTTAAATATTTTTACGATGTGTATTTTTCGGTTTATGAAGGAAAATATTATATAATTTTCCCCTTTTATCTACTAGTTTGTACCCTCAGTGTGCGAGTCTGACTCGCACTTGTCCGGTTTTTTAGAGTTCCGTACCTCAAAAGAAAAAAACGAAACCCTTATAGGATCACTTTGTTACATTATACAAATTTGATCAATACTCAAAATAGCTTGTCAACTTCTCGCTGACGCGTAACACTTGCGGAAATAAGATAGAATTTGAGACATTGATAAAAGTTGAGTAACGTTTTCGGTACCTAACTTACTAACTACATACTTTAAATGTTTAAAAATATTGTGATGCGCGAGTGAGATAGCTGCGCGCTTTGAGCCCCACCTTAAATCCCTTGCTTCTCGACTGGCAGGGTTCACCGGTGCGGACATCGCTAACGTGTGCAACGAAGCGGCTCTGATCGCGGCTCGCGAGCTGGCCAACGACATCAACATGAAGAACTTCGAGCAAGCCATCGAGAGGGTCGTCGCCGGCATGGAGAAGAAGTCCAACGTACTGCAGCCGGAGGAAAGGAAGATTGTCGCTTATCACGAAGCAGGTTTGTGTTTTAAGTAAAGAATGTAGGATCATGATCATGATCATGTCGGACACTCCAATACTTCTTCTTTTTCATCTTCTGTATCTCAAAAGGAAAAATCGGAACCCTTATAAGAGTTACAGAATCACTTTCTTTTTCTGTCCAGACCTATCTCGGGAACGCGTGCAGATATCCAGTTGAAATTAAAACCATATACGCAGATCTATAGGCTCGTGCAGCTGTGAAAAAAAATCAAACTTCTCGGTTATCGTAAAAAAAGTTACAGCCGTATATGTCGCAAAAAACCGCATATTTCGACACTCACAAGAATTAAAACCTATAGGGTACTTCTTGTTGACCTAGAATTTTGAAATTTAGCAAGAAGCATTGTCATATAGTAGACATAAAGGAAAACACTGAAAACTGTTCATTTGTAATTTAATCCCAAAAAAATAATCTCATGCAAGGAATGAGGGTCCAAATTTTAAAGTTAGTTAACCTGTTGGCAGTTGGCTTTTTTCAAAGTTTTATCTTTTAATTTCGGATTTATATATTTTTTTTTACCAATTTATAGTTCCTATCAGATAAATATATAATCATCGAAATCATATAACGTATGGTAGCAAACAGTTTTAACATTTTGTGTTAACAAAATTTAGCTTGGCAACGTTTTCCCTTAAAAGTATGTTTAGGTACTCCATTTTGTGAGTGTTTCCGTACATGATTGGATTATGGTAGCTTTACCGTCAGTTTTGTAGATGACCTTTACAAATGTGTAGACAGTGCAAAAGTTTTCCACATCGACAGGACCTAATGACCTTTACGTTGCAGGTCACGCAGTCGCGGGCTGGTTCCTGCAACACGCCGACCCTTTGCTGAAAGTCTCCATCATACCCAGAGGAAAGGGCCTTGGTTACGCACAATACCTTCCCAAGGAACAGTACCTCTACAGCAAGGAACAACTGTTCGACAGAATGTGTATGACCCTGGGCGGAAGGGTCAGCGAGGAAATCTTCTTCGGCAGAATAACCACCGGCGCACAAGACGATCTGAAGAAAATCACGCAGAGCGCATACGCCCAAATAGTTCACTACGGAATGAACTCCAAGGTCGGAAACGTGTCCTTCGAGATGCCACAACCGGGAGAGATGGTCGTCGACAAGCCGTACTCCGAGAAGACGGCCGAATTAATAGATTCAGAAGTTCGCGATCTGATCGGAAGTGCTCACCTACACACGACCAACCTGCTCACTCATCACAAGGAGAACATAGCGAAAGTGGCGGAGAGGTTGTTGAAACAAGAGATTCTAAGCAGAGATGACATGATCGAGCTGTTGGGAGCTCGACCCTTCCCTGAAAAGAGTACTTATGAAGAGTTCGTCGAGGGCACGGGGTCTTTGGATGAAGACACGACTTTGCCCGCAGGTCTGAAGGATTGGAATAAAGAGAAGCCACAGACCGCACAAGCTACAGAAAGTATACCGCCAGTGAGCCCAGAACCGCCGAAGAAGTAAGACGATATTGTGGAGTGGAATGTGAATTTTTTAATTACGTTTAAGTCGTAAAGGAATTTATGTTGACGTGTCTTAGCTACTAGTTTGAAACCAGGAGCCGTGATTGAGAGTTTTTAGTGCAATTTGAGAGGGGCTGTACGCATTTCATACTGTATTATATTATCAATAGCTTTTTGTTGCTTGTTTTGTAAAATATACAAATTCCAGTAAAGTGTTGTTTTTCTTACCTTATATCGTCGCTTGCATGACTAACTCATTCCAGTGAATTGTACAATATTGCACAATTGTTCAAATATTTTCAAATGATTTATGATATTCTCACGATGTCCCTTTGTGCATAATAGGTCCTACGTGTTATGCCGTGGCTGGTGCCAATTAGCAATGGATCGTGACCAATGGAAGGAGATGAGTGCTACCTTTAACCAGCCGTTGGATAAGAGCTCAACTGGTGGAAATTGTGGTAGGTATACAGTCTCCGAACACCGCCAAGCCCTTTGGCTTGGAATGTAGCCTGGTTCTCAAATAAGTTAGGTACTCTAGTAACTCCTGTATCGGACTCTATGTAGTACTAAGTTCGTATAGACTGAGTGGCCAGCCCTATTGTCAGAGTTATTAAGCCGCCGAAAGGCCTTTGACTTGGCTTGACGATTGCTGAACAACCGGGACGGGACCTACAATTTAACGTGTCATCCGACCCACGGTAGAGCTCAGAAAGAAATGCCAGTCACGGTCACCCATCCGAAGACTGACCGGTCCATCCGTTGCTTAACTTTGATCGTTCGGGAACACCTAGTCAAACTACGCCACGAGCGCTACAGTAGTAGTACTGCTCGCTGATTACATGAGAAACATGTGGCGCCACCAAAGCTCAGTCCACAGAGTACCTTAAATGAAACCAGTTTGAGGATTTGACCAATCACAATGACGCGGAGATTTCAAGCATTCTGATTGGCTAATTCGTGATATGATATGATATATTGATAATTTTGTATAAAAAAATGCATGTCATAATAGTACTAACATATAAAAAATAAAAGTGCATCGCCGAGCTCCGCTCCGCTTCGTTGAAAACGTAGTTTTAGCCGCACAACCCATAGAGTAATTTATATATACGGAGACACAACCGGTCAAAACGCTACCTCTACCTTAGGTCTGTGTTTTCTCACAAATCTTAAAATGTTAGCAGTGGCGGGTTGACATAAGAAAGTTCTTATATTTAGTTGTTCACCAGTCCAATTTTAATATTCCTTACCTCCTAAGGAAAAACAGAACGTATATAGGAGCACTTTGTTTGCCATCAAGACCCTTTTACTCTGGCTGCGTAAGATGTTTGAGCTTAAACCACTTGGCCGATATTGATGTGGAAATGTCTCTAGATTCGCCTTGACCTAGAATTACATTTGGAGGAAAAAATAAGGTTACATAGTACTAGCGAAAGAAAAAACCTGAAGATTAGTAATTTGTAACGTAAAACAATATGAGAATGGGTTATATTACACGATCGATACTTATTATCACGAGCGAGCGAGTCGGCGGTCAAACGCAAACCTATTTCTACATTAAAATAAAACCGGACAAGGCGAGTCTGACTCGCCTATCGAGGGTTCCGTACAAACTAATAGATAAAAAGGGGAAAATATATATATATTTTGCCTCATAAATCGAATACATCGTAAAAATTAAGATCTTTCATAAGATACCTTACATGATACGGTTAAAGTACTTTAAAATTTGGACCCTCCTTCCTTGCCTAAAGACCCTATTTTTTGTGAATAAATTAAAAATGTCCAGTTTTCAGATTTTTTCCTATATGTGTATTCTAACACAATGCTTCTTGCCAAATTTCATAGTTCTAGGTCAACGGGAAGTATAGGTTTTGATTCCCCTGTGAGTGTCGAAATGTGCGTTTTTTTTCGACTTATTCGGCTGTAACTTTTTTTTATGAAAACTGAGAAGTTTGATTTTTCTTTCTGCAGCAAGATACTATGGATCTGTGTAGATGGTTAGAATGTGTGGGGGCGCGAACTTTGTCATTTTCTAATCACAATTTTTTATTTAATTATTTTAACCACAATATTTTTATGATTCATTAACTAGATCGAGGGAAACGAACGAAAGCTATCGAGTTCTAAACAAATCCATACTAAACTTAGTCGGTTTTTAAATTTAACAAATAATAAAATAAATCGACACATGATGGCGCCACTTTCCTTACTAACAGCCATCAGATCAAATGCCAGTGGAAAAGTAGATCGACGAGCTTCATCCTCGGCCACAATGTCGCTTAGCATCAGTCGTAGATCTATCTTGCATAAAAAAAAGTTGAATATCATTGGAAGCTTACAGTTCGATTCTTACGAACTAAAGGGATTAAAATAACTTACTACATTTCAAGTACCAATATATTTAATTGGCCACTGGCTGAAATTATAAATTTACATTTGCGTCCCTTCCAAATTAGTCGAATGCAATGAGAACAGCAAAACCGACGGGACGGCGGCTTTCCCTCACATATAAAAAGAAAGACGCCACCAAACGATCATGCCGCCCTCGTAAAAAGTATTGAAGGAACAAAATTATCAACAAAAAAAAACAGGGTTATATTAAAATTATAATATGAAAATATTCAAATATCGGCCGAAAATACATCCAGCCTTTTTCTGTTTATTAAATATTTACTACATTACTTTATACATCACCAATTTCTTAAGTAAATTCAGTTTTTGTACAATATAAAAAGAATCTTACATTCTAGAACTATGCATACACGCGAGATGTGTATAACACGGCCCGCCATCGCTTCGATCTTGATCTACCTTGCGAACGAGACATAAGAGAAATCGTAACAAAATATTTAAAATTATGGTAATTATTACACGTAACTACACTATATTCATGTTCAACATTATATGTCAATATTTCATTATTATCTATACTTACAGACGAGCCTACGATAAAACATTATAAACGATGAAAACATTTTTCTCATGATATCATTCAACAATTAATTCATTAACAACTCTCGAATTCATTCGTCGGAACGGAAAATTTTTAATTTAATCTCAATAACAACGAAGGTCCATATCAATGACAGTCTCTGATTTTTTCCCCCTTGGGTTTGCGGCCACGTTTCTTACCCGAGGTGACGCCGGCGAGCGCCATCGCGGCGCGCTTCGCCAAGCACGATTTGCAGAACCAGTCCTCAGTGGCCCCGGGCTCCTCCGTGATGCCGACGCACACCCAGTGGTACCAGCCGTCGCAGCCGTCGCACCCGATCATCGGGGAGCCGTTGTCGGGCCGGCCACACGCCGGACACACCCAGATCTTGTTCCCCTGGTCGTCTACATAGAAGGGGGTGGGGAGATGGCCCGGCTTGTCGACGGGCGCAGCCGGAGGCGCGCTGGGAGGCGCCGTCGGCTCGTCCGACGACTCGACATCATCGTCGAAATGCTCCACGGTCCCTTTCTTGGATATGGGTTTGAACAACAGCCTCTTGTATTTGCCGGATGGGGGACGATTTTTTCTCGGTTTCTCGGCAGGTGTCTCGGTGGACGGCGGTGACGAGGAATGTGGCTCACTGTCGACGTGGTTGTGCTTCGTGTGCTTCGGTTTGGGCGGTCGCGTCACCAACGCCGATATTTGCGCCAGCTCCGGAGATCTGCTGTGGTCCCTGGACGCCGGTTCGTCTTTCACTGGCGACTCGTCCTCCTCTTCCTTTTTGACCACCGGTTTTATGTTCAGTTTGAAGACGTCCGGCGAGCTCGGCGGCATCGGCGAATTTGAATTCGAAGAACTGAACTTTAACGTCAGTTTGGGCACCAGTCCATCCGCGGATTTGTCCTTTTTCTTCTCCTTTTTCTCTTTCTTTATCTTATCTTTTACGTCTTTAAGCTCTTGCTTCTCTTCCTTATCCCGTTTCTTATCAGACTTATCTTTGTTTTTGTCCTTCTTATCCTTTTTCTTTTTGATTTTGATGCCGTCCTTGTCCTTCTTTTCCTTCTTGTGGGCTTTATCCTTTTTCTTTTCGGAATTATCAGAGTCTTTCTCCTCTTTGATTTCGGGAGGCGCCTTGATCGGCTCCGGCATCGACACCGGCGCCGGCGCTGGCTCAGGCTTCGGTTCTGGCGCCGGGGGCGGAGGCGTCGGCAAGCGCGGCGGAGGCGCAGGAGATTCTCTCTTGGGTTCCTGTCTCACTTCTCTGGGAGGGTTCAACTCAATCGTAATATCGGGTTGTACGGGTGGCATTTTATACAAACTAGCTTTATGATCTTTGTTAGACTTCGCTTTTTTCTGGAGAATGTTTGGAATGGTTTGAGGTTTGTGTTTTTCATTTCTGCCTTTATCATGCGTCATTGCTGTTGATTTGTGACCTCTGTCGTCGTCATTGTCGACGGGTATGACCTCTAGGCTCGGGCGACGGAGCATCGGAGGTATCTTCATTGCTCGCGATGAATGCGGAGGGAAGTTAGGCATGAGAGGGTTCCGAGAACCGGAGCTGGCTCCGGGTAAGAAACTGGAACCGGGTATTAAGCCTGGCCCACCACCTGCTAAGGCAAACGGATTGAGGAAATTCGACGCCGACGCCGACAATCCTCTTAGTGCGGGATTATTAGCCAACCCGGTGAGGAAATCGCCGCCCGGAATCAAACCAGGGTTAGGAATGAGACCCGGCCCTGGCATTAAGCCTCTTCCTGGGGGCATTGAAGGGAAGAATGGAAAACCAGGAGGCAACTGTGGCATTTTCGTTTGATTTTTTGGCCGATTGGATTTAGGTGGCTTGAGACCTGACATTTTCAAGCTTTCGAACTTGAGCCGTTCTGCTTGCGCCATCTCCATTGCCAATTGATGTTGTTGTTTCTTCAGTAATTTTGCTTCTAGTTTAGCACTTTTGTCCTTCTTATCCTTATGTTTCTTCTCTTTTTTAGGTTTTGGACTCACACTAGCTACATCTTTGGGAAATGGTACCTGTAAAGACTTGTTGATTGATAAACTGGGACGTGGCTCCTCTGGCAAGTGTCTCGGAGGGAAGGGACTTCTGTCCAAAGAGTCATCGTCAACGCTAATCACTTCATTAGTTCTCAAATCTATAACGGTAGACATATCTACTGCACTACTGTCATTGTTATTGACAGCAGGTTCCTCAGTTTTGATTCTAAGATTATCATGTGGTCTACTCTCTGTTCCATCATGAACAGAGTTGTGTAGCCTTGAGATCACACTATCAGACAGTATTTTTTCAGGGACAACCTCGGGAGCATTTTTATCATCTTTAGTTTTGTTCGATATTCTTTTAAATATATTAATCTTTGATCTGTCCGGTTGGGAAGCCAGTTTTTCTTCTTCAATAACTTCCTTCTTTATTTCTATATCGGGTATCAAAGAGTTAGATTGCTTATGTACAGGAATAGAGTTGGAAACAAGTGGAGATTTAGATATAGGTATTTTTCTCGGTACTGGAATAGCATCTTCCCCAGAAATTTTGGGTTTTGGAGCCTGTGGAGAAGTTAAAGATGGTGGATCAAGTGGTTCTTGCTTGATGACAGGTCTGATAGGCTCTGGAACAGGAATCTGAGGTGGTGGTGGCATTATTGGTCTTGGTGTGGCTGTGGCTGGAATGGCTGGTCTTGGCGCTGGCATTGTCACATGATTGTGGTGTGTAGGATGAACTTCTTTGCTCTTCATAGGATATCCTGGAGGATATTTATTTAGTTTAGCACTATCCTTAGATTTACTACTTTCTCCCTTATGACTTTTATCTCTCCTCTTACTCTTCATAACTTTTCCATTCAATAACTTACTCTTCTTAGATTTCTTATCAACTTTATCTACTATTGGTGCTTTAATAACACCTGAATGTGAGTTTACTTTGTGTTTGTCGTAATGCCTGTCAGATATCATGGTTGGTGGTCTCGCTTCTGGCAGTTTACCTTCTCTTGCCGGTGAAAGGAAACCTGACATAGTCATCATAACACTACTGATCTCTCTTGTTCGTTCTTCTTCTTCCAAACGCAATCTAGGCCTTTTACTGTTCGGCAACGAGACAGGGTCAGTTGGTCTCTTGAAAATATCTTTCTTTTCTGGGCTATCTGTGACTGAAATCTCTGGACTTGCACATGAGGCAGTACTAGTTTCAGCATTGTCAATACCATTTTGACGGATTTCAACAGTACCTGCAACTGCAGGAGTGTCTCGCTCTTTTTCTGGATACATGGGAGGCAGATGCTCATGCACATGCACAGGTCTGGTGACCACTTCATGGCTGCCAGGCTTTAGGAAGTTTAGATTAGATTCTTTAGGTTTAGGAAATCTTTCAACATTCACCGGTGGAGGTACAGGTGGCACAGACCGAACATATTCTGACAACTCGGGCAGATTAATGTGTAGATCTCGAAATACTAATCCTAAGTCATGTAAATTTGGTTCAGTCCTATTAAATTGTTCGGCGTGTCTATTAGCTTGGGTTGATAATGTCCTTATATACTTTTCCAAAACATGAACGAGAATGTCCAACGGTGTCGAATTTATGCCATTCCATCCTATCGTCTGGCATATTTGCGCAACATTCCTTCGCAGTATCTCACGGGCGTACGCCTCTGACATTATGACACCAACAAACTTATCTGGAACGAACGAATATATCATGGTTAATAAGTCTATTCAGCATAAAACGAATAACAACAAGCGAGTTCAGCGTACGCTTCGTACTCTGAACAAAGCAGAATCATGTTACACAGTGTGGGAGCCCTAAAACAGCAGATCTCATGATTTTTATACCTGCAAGTGTCTAGTAGTACAGAGACGTGACTCCGATCTGGTGAAAAGTTCAAGCTTAGTACACACATGTATGCTTCACTACAATCTTAAATAGTCAAGGATAAGTTATAAGAACACTTAGATTGATTACAATGCAAAATAACGAAGTGTTTACGTAAAAACTTCTCAGCATTCTAAAAACACAGTACCCCGTGCGCCATGATTGCATTTTGGGTTGTCAATGTCCAGTGTTGCCAAATAAAAATAATAAAATGGCGGTTTCTTATAGAAGCGTTCACGAAAATTTAGTCGAAGAGATTTTTTTTATCTATTACTAACTACGCTTTAATGTTGTAACAAAATATTGGTGATGAGCTTTTGTTTTAGCATAAAGGTATTATTTTCGTTTCTGTTTTGTGTGATTTCCAGGTACCTAGCTGTTTTTAGGCTTCATCTGGGCTTGCAAATTGTGGGCATCATTGAAATGGGACTGTTTTTTTTTTCTTCTAGATTTGAATTTATTTAGAGCATTTTCCAGTATCAAGTATTAAGATTTCTTCAAGTTTCTTGAATAAAACAAACTATAAATGTTCTAGTCACGTAAAGAGTCATTTTAAAATTCGAGTCGTGCTTCAGTAAAGTGGGGGCGACTTTACTGGAAGCTTCTAAGGAGTTTTGCCGACAACGTGAAAAGACACGTTTTGTAGCTTTATTTCACTTGCCCACACTTACGCACTTGATCGAACACTTAATGAAAACACCACCATTTTTCCAGCATTAAATTAAAAATAAAACAAATTTAGCAAAATAAAATAAATCAACATGTTTCCATGACGTTCCCGCCAGCCTGGCGCCACTCCATAGAAAATTGTATATGTATGGAGCTTAGTCCGAAATTGACATTTACACTGTTTGATACAGATTTCAACATTTTTTTAATCTTTTGTGGCTGCTGTCTCTAAAGTCCATTCTTCCAACAACAGACGGAAGGATCAAAGTTACAAATCAGAATTGATGATTTGGAATAAAGATTTTTGGCGGGAACGTCAAAAGATTTACGTTCCCGTCAAAAATATTAATTTTTATAATAAAATTGTCACTTATTCCGAGAAACATATAAACATTTAATTTAACAATAATTCAAACAACGGTTATTATCATAACGTTATTTTCAAAAGTTATGTCTTGTAAAAGATGCACAATATGTGGCCTGAAATCTGGGAAAAAAGATGGTTCAGAACGAATTTTCATGGCAAAATTTCCGCTCGACGAAGTAATGAAATTTTACACATAGGCTCAATTTTAAAGAGCCAAATATTTATATTATTTCCGTATATTGAAAAGTTAAATAAAATGGTAAAGTGTATAATATTTTTATCCGTCCCACAAACCTCCATAAAATTCTCGGGTAAACTCATCACCACTTTCCTAAGGCATGATAAAGTTATTAATGACAAAGGCAATATGGCCAAACTCCATTAGCCTGCCCGTAGCGCGAATAAAATCAATCAAATTGACAATGAATTGAATTAAGAATTCGACCTAATCTCCATACATTTTGACTCAAATCAAAATTTGAAATATTTTCATACATTTTTTTTTCTATGGAAGTGCCGCCTCTTAAGTACGTTATATTCTCTTTGGTTCCCGCCAAAACTTCTTTTTCTTAATGGACCCCGCGATTAGCGATTTGCCAGCGCTGAAAAAGTGCATTTTAGCAGTGTTACTACTAGTAGTAAGATTGGTAGTAACACGGGCAACAAACGTTAATATATTGTCCACTACTTGCAACCAAGATTTAAAGTATAGTTTGTAGGACAAACCAAAGATTACTATTATAATAAGATTTATTATTATTATAATAAGATTACTATTATAACCCAAATATCTAGAATGAACCCTCTAGATCTACTTTATCCCTTGCGTACTCTATTGTTTTCTGCCCTTACGTAAAAATCACAAATCCATTCGTATCCTAAAATAAAAGTGACAGGTGTACAAAAATGAACTGTCATTTTTGCTCTTGAGTATTTTATTCCATCATCCATGCATTTTTGGCATTCATTCAGTCAGTTTGTCAGATAGAGGATTTTGGTTGATGGTCTCTAAGCTGTAAGATTTTTCGTAGAAAGAATTTGTTAATTTTTTAGAATTCATACACGAGGAACGCCTTAATATTTTGTACGGTACAATATTTTTGAAACAATGCACTCAAAATAATGAGTCGAAGCTTTGATACCTTAAAGTAATTGTATGAGTACGTTAATGGTAGAGAGGTCTTGAACTGAGAACCCTGACCAGGAGTTTGAAGAGTTTTAAGCAACTTTTGTCACGTAGAGCAACAATTTTTGGAGTGAAACAGGACTAAACATTAAAAATGACGACGTCTTCAGAGGACGTTTTACTCAGCGTTAGCTATGTGCGCTATAAAAAGGGTGATGGTACTTTATATGTGATGAACACAAGACTGGCCTGGATGCTGGAAAATAGAGACACTGTCGCTGTCTCTCACAAATATGCTGATATTAAAAGTAAGTATCATGCTAATATATCAAAAAACATTCAGTGGTTCTGAGTGGTAGTTATACCCCAGTTGATTTTGTAACTGCCATGTAATTCTACTGTGTTTTAATCAATTTGCTCAATATATTTAATAAATCTATCTGGATTAATATATAAAATTAGTGTATTAATAATTCGATACGATTAAACTTCTAGAAATATACATTGAAGCAAGTCTGTCCTTAATACTGACTCGCTTCAATGATTTTTATAGTTATAAAGCTTAATGACTTTTTACTACAAAATGCTTTATAGAAGCATTAGTCAGGTCAGTATACTATTCAACCACTTGTATACACAGTGAAACTATAAAACATACTAAGAAAAAAAATTGTTTTGACAAATGAGATCTTCGATACCTTTGCCTGATTGGCTTCCGGAGTCATAAGCCATAAAATTCATTATTTTTTGTGGCAATGATCTAAGCTGTGACTTGAATATAAGTCATCATCATCATATAAGTACTAGAATATAAGTACTTTATGAAAAAACAGTTTACAATGTTTTTAGGTTTCCGTACTTCAAAAAAAAAAAAAAACAGAACCCTTATAGGATCACTTTGTTGTCTGTCTGTCTATACCTTCTATCTTGGGAACCCGGGGAGGTATTGAGTCGAAATTGACCCAAAACTATGAAATTTGGCAAGAAGCATTGTTTTATAGTACACATAAAGGAAAAACATGTACATTTTTAATTTAATCACAAAAATAGGGTCTTTATGCAAGGAATGAGGGTCCAAATTTTAAAGTAAGTTAACTTATCATGTGGTGTATCATATGAAAAAGCTTCATTAGCACAAGCCAAAACTGGTTTTTAATTATTTTTACGATGTGTGATTTTACTGATTACAAAACATGTAAACAACCAAACAAACATGTAATTAACCAACTTCGAAAAAAGAGGAGGTTATCAATTCGTACCGTATTTTTTTTTTTATGTATGACCATGAATTACTCCGTCATTTGTGAACCAATTTTTATGTTTCTTAAATTGATGTATAGAGAAAGCTCCCAAGTTGGTCCCATAATTATCTTAGAAACATTGCTTTATTACTTTTTGAATAATCTCTAAAAGTAACAATATTTTCATTGTATTCCTGAGTGAGTGCATCAGATTATAGAATTGCAGAGTTCCACTGACACGTTTTTCTTTGCAAAAGTGTCAAATGTTGGGGTTTTTCGTATAAACATCTGCACATTTTCTAATCTGCAGGGAGTGGAACCGGTTTTTCCCGGTTCTAAAAAACCCGGGAAAACCCGGTTCTGTGAAGTAAAATAAGAACCGGGTCTGCAGAACTAAAGAACCGGTTCTTTCGGGTCTTTCGGGTTCCCTACGATTTTTTATTATTATTTTATGTTTACGCAGTTAGCTCCTTAAGAAGATTCTTGTACTTCATACTAGATGGTGCTATTAGCATTTTAAAGCACGATATTAGTGTTTTTCTCATCTGGAAACAGTTTACGAGTATTTGTTGACCATTCTAGCAAGCAGTGTAGAACCCAAACGAATATATTCTTCAGCGGTAATGTCTTACAACAGAATACAATCTTTGTGACAGTCTGTGACAAATATTGTATTCTGTTGCGTGGCTGTGACGCACAGAGAATAATATCCTAGATGAATTAGCGGATACCCGACGCTCGAATGCGCAAGTCCGTGAATGCACATGAGAAGAAGAGAGCCTTTAACAAACCCGCTAAGTCCAGCAGAAAAGCAAAATGCTTTATCTGGCTTATATGCTCGATTTGAACATATAAACCAGATTGAGGCTAAATTAGCTTCTCACCCAACGGGTAGCAAAGTTTTTTGGTCCCTGGCTAAGTCTATCGAATCGAATTTCTGTCGACCATCACTGCCTCCACTGTTGAAACCGGACGGATCTCTAGCTCGCACCGCAGTAGAAAAAGAGAATATATTCGTAGGTCTATTTGCGGACAACTCACGTCTAGATACCTCAGGAGAAACGCCTCCAAGTATACCTCATTGCAGCGCGACTTTGCAGGACATACGCATCCATCAAAATGAGGTGCTTAAGACACTTAGAGGCCTAGACGTGGATAAAGCTAGTGGTCCTGATGGTATACCAGCTATTGTGCTGAAAACTTGCGCACCTGAGTTGTCCTCGGTTCTGACTCGTCTTTTCCGTCTTTCTTTGGAGACAAGTATAGTCCCTATGTGCTGAAAGCTTGCGAACGTTCAATCTGTTCCAAAAAAGGGTAGTCGTGCCAATCATAGTGACGACAGGCCTATACAGGGCTATTTCGGTTACGTCCACTTTGTGCAAAATCACAGAGCGTGTACTGCAGAGCGAAATCTGCACTGAGGATGTTATTGTCTCTCACATTCTAAGCGAGACTATCGAGAATGATGTTGAGGCCTTGGCTGTGTATCTTGACATTTAGAAGGCCTTTGATAGGGTTTGGCATTACAGTCTCCTTAACAAGTTTCCATCTTGTGGACTACTTGCTTCCTTCTGCTCTTGGATTCATTGCACCGATATTTCACGGAGTTAGATTTAGCTTTTTCCCTGCAGTCAGCAAAGAGCCGGCTGCTTGTTGTTGAGTTTGGCTAAATTCTGGTAGGAGGAAATACACAAAACACCCGAAGCGGGACGTCAGCTTGTCGCCCTCATTTGAATGCATGTTCATAGTATCAGACAAAGTATATTGAAGAATTTATGAAGATTTAGATTCATATTCTGACTTATAAATGACTTGAATTCTGAAATAAATATTTAAAACTTGTGACTGACTAAAAATAAGTGCTTTCTTGCATTAAAAAATGATTTTCATTGCATTATTCGCAAAAGAACCGAAAAAACCGGGTACCCGGTTCCAAATCGCTACCAGAACCGAGAACCCGGTTCTAACGAGAGAGGTCCGATTCTGCACTCCCTAGTTTGCATTCTATTTATTTTATCTAGTTTGAACAGAACTCTCGGTTGGCGAGGCTGACTCGCACTTGTCCAGTTTTATTTATTTAGTACTCTAGTTGTGTGCTTAGATATCTCAATTGTTTCTGTGATGGACTTACATGCCAAACAACTTGTAACAATGAATTTGTGTTTTTAGGGTTCCGTACCTCAAAAGGAAAAAAACGGAACCCTTATAGGATCGCTTTGTTGTCCGTCTGTCTGTCTGTACATCTGTCAAGACCTGTATCTCGGGAACGTGTTCAGGTATCGAGTTATTATAACCATATACTCAGATCCATAGTCTCTTGCTGCAGAAATAAAAATCAAATTTCTCAGTTTTTGTAAAAAAAAGTTACAGCCAAATATATCGTAAAAACCTCACATTTCGACACTAGCAAGGGAATGAAAACCTATGGGGTACTTCCCGTTGACCTAGAACTATGACATTTGGCAAGAAGCATTGTGTTAGAGTACACGTATAGGAAAAAATCCGTAAACCGGACATTTTTAATTTAATCACAAAAATTTGGGTCTTTATGCAAGGAATGAGGGTCCAAATTTTAAATGGCTTTAACCGTATCATGTGGGGTATCATATGAAAGAGCTTAATTAGCACAAGCGAGCAATTATAAGAGGTTTCTAAATATTTTTGCGATGTATATTTTTCGATTTATGAAGGAAAATATTTAAAAAAAATATAAATTCCCCCTTTTATCTACTAGTTTGTACGGAACCCTCGGTGGGCGAGTCTGACTCGCTCTTGTCCGGTTTTTTATAAAGGAAAACAATGTATAGAAATCTTAGTATACTGTTGTATATTTTGTAGTACATGGCTGTTACCACCTTTAACTGCCATTGTAATATTATGTGTTTTAAGATTAAACACTATGTCCCACGCTCATAATATTGCAAAGTGAGTGACACCATGGGGCACCACTGCACAAATCAAATACATAAACTATTTATAAATGTCAAATTCACTCAAATCCCTTAGCTGACTTTTATAGTAGTATGCCTGGGAAGAAAAGAATCTGAAAAGAACATTACATTTGTATTTTTCACCTTCTCCAGCATTTCATTAAAAATAATAATGATATTTTATTTTATTTTTAACAATTTTGGAGAAATTAACGGCCTTAATTAACAGAGTTATAATTATTACATAAACAAATAAACCATTTACAAATTTCTACTGTTAGATTTAATATAATGTTTTGAATGTTTTTGTAATAGTAGGTATTTATATAAAAATGAAAAGAAAATACGTAGTTATGTAAACCATAAGTACCGGACATACTGCATCTTATAAGGGATATAATTATTTACCTTAGTGTTACTATACAATACTAATATATCTATTTAAACAGTTGTCACCCAGTTGCTTATAGATCCTATACTTGAGTGCAAGACGTCTATATCTGGATTAAGACATACTGCCAACTGAACCACAAGGCCAGTCAAATCAATGAATAGATTTTTTTAAATAAAGCATATCGTTTTTTTTATAAAACGTTCTGAGCATGGATTTTTGTTCTGTGCCTAGGTGATTATATGTATAATGTGTATGTATTTACAAAAATAAGTATATTTGTATTCTATCAGCCATCAGGTTCCCATAGTACTAGCTTTGCTTAGTTTGGGGCTAGATAGTGCTAGATGTGTGAAATGTCTTGCATTATTTATTTATTTATTTAAATTAGACCTTAAGAGTTTAATATTACAAAATAAAAAATAAATATCAAAATTATTTTGCATACCCCATTCTAGGGCAAAAGATAATATTATACATGTTTCAGCGCAAAAGATTTCACCGGCGGGCAAGCCGAAAGTGCAGCTGCAAGTGGTCCTCCACGACGGCACGTGTTCCACGTTCCACTTCGTGCACCCCTCGGGTGCGGAGGCGCAGGCCAAGGACAGGGATCAGGTGAAACAGCTACTGCAGAATCTACTGCCCAAGTTCAAACGACAGATTGATGGGGAGTTGGAGATGAAGTCTAAGTAAGTGTTATATTTAAACACGTCGAACATTCCATACAATGGCGCGCTTATCACTGACACATGCAAGTTGACGTCTGTATAATAACACACACACATGTATGAAATTATAGTTGTCTGATTTTCGCTCACTTGTGATGTCAATTTATCACTCGTATGACTAACTGCCCTAACTCATTTTTAGGGTTCCGTACCCAAAGGGTAAAACAGAACCCTATTACAAATACCCTATTTGAATTTAATTTTATTACTAAGACTCCGCTGTCTGTCTGTCCGTCCGTCTGTCACCAGACTGTATCGCATGAACTGTGATATTTAGACAGTTGAAATTTTCACAGATTGTGTATTTTTGTTGCCGCTATAACAACAAATACTGAAAAACAGAATAAAATAAATATTTAAGGGGGCTCCCATACAACAAACGTGATTTTTTTTGCACGTTTTTGCTCGATATTGTCAAAGGCAACAGGTAGATGCTTGAAATATTCACAGAATATTGAGTTTTCACTTTAAAAATAAATAATTAAATTAAAATAAAATTAATATTTAAGGGGGGCTCTCATACAACGTGATTTTTTGCCGTTTTTATAGATAATGGTACGGAACTCTTCGCGCGCGAGCCCGACTTGCACTTGGCACTCGGTTTTTATTTTATCTAACAAATGTTTTTTTTTTCTTCAGGTTATTATCCCTCCATCCCACACTGAAGCATTTATACGAAGACTTAGTGATATCAAAGGTGATTAATAGTGAAGAGTATTGGAATACACCCACTCTCAAACAGTACACAGAGTCTACTAATATTAAACAGGAAGCGGGTAAGTTTACATTTAAATATCCGAAATCTTTTGAACAGAGCCAACTCGAGCTTGCTCAAATTTCTGGTCTTAACCTTCTTATAATGATAACATTATTGCCGCCCAGCAGTGAAACAGCTTATGCTGTCTGCTTAGAAATCTGGCTAAGTGAGAGTTGGGAGACTGATACAAATTCAAAAATGTTACAGACTTAGACAGGTTTTTTTTCATAATTTCCTTTTGATTGCGACCTTTAACTTGTGACAAAGAACACTTAATTGTGTAAAAGTGACTCGTCCACTTCGTAAATACATTTAATTAAATAGACACGGACATATCGTTATTTGTGACAAAAACAACCACAACAATAAACACAAAAACATAAATAAAAAATTATACGCTACGAATTTATAACCTCCTCCTTTTTTAAGTCGGTAAAATAAACAAAAACAGTCATTTTTGTCACAAACCGGTAAAAAACCCAAAAAAAACGAATATTTCCTCTAATTCTTGTTATGAGTCAATAAAGCGCAAGTCAGATTGCACAGGTGGTTAATGCTTTTTCTCATGTTAAATAACAACAGACACAGAGTGCATCTCATTCTGTTATGGCGCGCGACACATCAATACACCGCGTATTGAAGTGTCCGGTCGAGCCGACCGGGCGGCCGCTCGTACGTACTGGCTGCAAGTAATGTTTATAATTGCAGGCGTGTCGGGCGCATTCCTGGCCGACATCCAGCCGCAAACCGACGGCTGCAACGGGCTCAAGTACAACCTGACGCAGGACGTCATAGACGCGATATTCAAGACATACCCGGCCGTAAGGAAGAAACACCAAGACTACGTGCCCAACAAGATGACCGAGGCAGAGTTCTGGACCAAGTTCTTTCAGTCGCACTACTTTCACAGGTCAATTATGGCGGTTTTTTTTCACCATCCTTACTCAGAAATGTAAAATTTTAACCGTCCCTGCTCAGAAATGTTAAATTTTAACCATCCCTACTCAGAAATGTTAAATTTTAACCATCCCTACTCGGAAATGTTAAATTTTAACCGTCCCTGCTCAGTAATGTCAACTTTACATCTACTTTACGACGGTCTCTGGATATAATAACACAGAAATCTAACAAACCTATTCTAATTATTATTCGGGCAAATGAAATGTATAGCTTCAAAGTCTGGAGCATCGTCGCAAAGTAGCTAGTTTGTCGGTTTTTTATCGTATACATTTCGGTGAGTGTGCGTCTGCTTTGCATGATCTCATTCCCCCATGCCCATTTTTCTATCGGACTGCAAGAAGCATGAAAAAGCGACATCGTTATATGGTAGATATTCCGAAAACACGTACGAAACGCTTTGGCTCCACTTTCATTGTACGTACTGCCAAACTGTGGAATGCGCTTCCTGAATGGGTCTTTCCGACTGGATATAATCTAGGTGTCTTCAAATCGCGAGTGAATAGGTTTCTTCTAGGCAAGCGTGCTCCATCGTAGACCGTAACTGTCACTTAACATCAGGTGAGTTGACAGTCAAGCGCAAGCCTATCTTCGAATAAAAAAAAAAAAAAAGGTAATAATAATCTTAGGGAATGAAAAACTCGTGTGATGTAAAACTGGAAACATCTGGAATGTTCTCTAAGATTATCGCGATTTTTTACTCATAGAAATTAAACAATAAATAAGTCCGATAAATCCGTTAGAAATGATTTAATTTCAATAAAATGTCTGGTTATTAATTTATATGAAACGGATTAAGGCAAGTAAGATTCAAGCAAATGTATTGCATATCATACATATGTTACCGAGAAATTATGTGCTCTGCCACTGTACTAATTTATTTATTTAATCTTTTTTTTTGTTTTTATTTATTCTGAATGTTATTGTTTTGTTTTTTGAACCTTTGCCTTAGTTCATATATATAATAAAAAAAAAACCAGTCATATAGCTGAATACTTGCTGCGTCTCAGCTTTTTCTCTCCTATAGACAATACCTATGTATTTCATTATTTATTTATTTTTGTGTTATTTTGCCCTGAATTATCTCAGTAAATCTATTGTCTTTAACATCACTAAACTGTTATGTATATACGTATTTATATGTCCATTTGCAATACTGTTAAAAACTTCAGAATCATGTGTGTGTGTGTGTGTGTGTGTGTGTCGGAAGGTTAGTGCTGAAAATCAGCGCTGCTGATCGCTCATCACCATTATCGCTGAGCACTTACCTTTTTTGATACGCCAGATACTACAGCGAAAACTGCATATTTTTTAGGCTCAATAGTCTTACTTTTGTTATTTGTACTTGTGTTCTCTCTTTTTGTTGTAGTGTATGGTGTATAAAAATAAAATATTTTCTTTCTTTCTTTCTTTATTTAACAAATTATTTTATTTGTATCCAGGGATCGAATCGCATCATCGTCGAGTAAGGATTTATTCGGCGAGTGCGCGAAAATGGACGATAAGGCGATAGCGGCAGCGATGGAACACACCACTCTCGACCTTACGGTATTGTTATAACATTGCTTATTGAATCACTGTATCATTTAGTTTTGACTATTCTAACCTGCAATCTGAAACAAAATTTAAATTAGATTATATTGAAATAATTTTAATAATTAAAATTGGACCCGACTTACAGAGTTATTACATTAACTATTAATATGAAAATGAAAATAATATGGTTTGGTGGTTGGTTTTGGATTTGGTTCATGTGATCAAGAAAGATATCATTGAAGTGAATAACTGTAACTGTTAAAAAATGATTGAATTAAAAATAATCTATATTTTAGATTAAATATTTGTTTCAGGTTAATTTAATACTTGTTTCAGATTAATTTGGTTGTTGTTTCAGATTAATTTTGTTTTTGACCCCTGACCCAAAAAAGAGCTGTTATAAGGTTGAGTTTTTTAAAAAATAGTACTTGATCAAGAGTGTTCTTAGCTAAGTTTCATCAAAATCAGTTCAGCTGTTTTAATGTACGTTTTTTTAGTTTACTAAACTGTAAACGCACGCAACTGTAACTGTAACTGTGTAGCGGCTGTTCGCAGCTAGCAGTATGCTGAGCTGTAACCGATTTGTGGCGGACACAGTTTTTCTTTTTTATTGTATTTTTGGTATTGTGTCTTCCACAAATAAATTTATGTCTATATATGTCTAAACTTGTTTCAGACTAATTTATTTCCAAAATAACAATAATTTATACATAGTACTGCCGATAATAAAAAATATTTAAAAAATTGTTTTACCGACCATATTGGACATTGATTGAATTGAACTTGTCTATTTTATAGGTGGACCTGCCCCAGTTCAACGACCCCGTGCCCTTCCTCCCGACGGAGGATCTCCGCCCTGTTAAAGAGAAGGGAGACAGCACCTCTATACACAGGAATATGATAAAACGGTTTAATCAACACTCTATCATGGTGAATACTTTTTATTCACTAGATGGTCCGTTATTCTGCCAGTTGGCTATTTATC
Organism: Lycia hirtaria; assembly: GCA_947563715.1. Taxonomy (NCBI): domain Eukaryota; kingdom Metazoa; phylum Arthropoda; class Insecta; order Lepidoptera; family Geometridae; genus Lycia; species Lycia hirtaria. Next base: position 23,147,891 of record OX387380.1, on the reverse strand, counting down.
TTCAGAAATTTTTTTTTTGATAAATATTCTTCCTTCAGATTCATAAAAACACTATAACAATGTATTGCCAATACTTATTATTTTTATATCTGTTGTTTTGATTGAAATAAATGTCCAAACGACAAAATTTCCACGTTTATTTCAGTCATAATAACAGATATCTAATACCTTTAAACGAGCAATTCTTGTATAAATATAATCTGAATCTCGGAAAAAGCTTCAACGATTTTAGTGAAATTTAGTTTGTAGGTAGATTAGGGGACGATAAATCGACCTTGCTAGGTTTAATTTTTAGTGAACCCGGGTTTGCTCATATTTTCAGTCATAAAAAATCCGAGTGGGGCTCGGTCGCCCAGGTACTAAATAATTATAGTTTAAAAACTCGACTTTAAAATACGCAATTCCTTTACTTATGGATGAAATTTTTTCAGTTATTTTTTTTTATGGAAACTGAAGTACTGAACCGATTTAGATAAAATTTATATGGGATACCTATATGGTATTGCCTATCAAACAAAAAAGAATCATCAAAAACATTATAATTGGCTGAGTAATCGCGTAACAAACACACAGTCGAATTGAGAACCTCCTTCTTTTTGGATGTCAGTTAAAAAGGATTTTGGGTAGACTATACCTTCCGGCCGTATTGGCAACTGAGATTCGCAACCAGTTGCCAAAAGTGAAAAAAATGTTACCGTGATGTTTACTGTTGCATTATGTTGTACTTGCACAAGAACATGCGTAGTCTCAAACTTTTTTGGCAACGTAACCTTTTTGGAAAACTACATATTTGACGGAGTTTTAAAATAATTAAAAAAAAGCGAAGATGTCACTTTCATCATTAAATGTCAAAATACTCATCTCCTCTTAGGTTAGGTGGAGAAATGTGCGCGACATTATTCTTAGTTACAGACAATTTAGATAACTTTGAACGGGTCTAAAAAAATTACGTTTACTTCGTGTAGCATCTTCTATTTCGGAAAAATGTGTCGTTAAGTAACGCATATTTAAAATCCGTTTATAGTTACCTACCCCGAAAATTCAAAGTTACCCAACTTGACTATACTTACTGATTTTACAAACTTCTCCATTGTTCCAGGTGCTCAAAGCTAGTCATAAAACAAATAGCAGTAGTAGCAATACAAATAGCACAAGTAAAGAGAAAAGTAGCAAAGAGAACGGAATAAAAGAAACCAACGGCTTGCCCGAGAAGAGGCCGGCGGAGGAGAACCTCGGCCCCGCGCAGAAGAAGAAGAGGTTATTAGAGAACTTGAAGTACGAGGATCTGGAGGGGGGAGGGGAGGCCGACGATGCGCAGGAGTTGAAATTGTCAAAAGTAAGATATTAGCTTTAATAGTTGTAATGATCATTTTAGGCTTTCGTACTAAGGGTGTGGGAGCCTAAGCGTGAGGCTACGGTGTATTCATGTCTGTATGTCTTACACTCAAACGGCTGTATCTTGTGAACCAAAATTGGGACTTGAAGTTGAAAAAGGAAGTTGAAATTTTCACAGAACATATGTCATTATGGCTGATAAATCAGCAAATAATAAAAACTGGTCAAGTGCAAGACAAGCTTACGTAAATAGTTTTTGAAATAATGGGAAATTCTTAAGTAAAAAATAAAAAAAAAAACAACTAAAAATGATAAATGTTCCGTTGACATTTGGTGTCATGTGACATATCTTTGAATAGAGCAACTAGGTCTACAATGAGTATAATCTCTTTTAATATGATGTGAATTATAAAATGTTATAAACATTCAGAGATATAAAGCACATTTTGATTAGTCCTGGTGTCTGTGTTCATGTTGTATGGTACGGAAGCCTCGGTGTGCAAGTGAAACTTGAACATACCGCATTTGTCATGCCTTGAATGCAGTATATACTAGGTATTCTGTGTCCGGAAGTGCGATATTTCGTGGAGTTACGTTCTATGGGTACGTCACTTGCACTTTGACATCTGCAGGAACCTCCAAAATGACGTAACGATTATATTATTCCAGATAGAAAGATATCTACTAGGTCCGTCGTCGCAAGTGAGTCAAACTAGTTCGAGTACGAGTAACCCCCCGCCCCTCTCCGCGCTAGCGTCTATATGTCAAGTGAGTATCTTCACTAGTAGCTATTATGGTATATTTGTGATATTATTCAAACGTTTTTTTTTTTTTAATATGCGTGTATGTTTAGAATAATATGCTGTTTCTTGTATATTTTTCAATTATTTTAGTATTTATTTATTTAGTAGTGATAGGTACCGAGTTGAGATGTACTTGTGATTATGAAATAAATATTGATTGATTGCGCAGGCGTGGTCGAGCGGGCAGCAGTGCCCGCGGCCGGTGCGCGTGCACGCGAGCGCCGCCGTGGGCGCGCTCGGCGAGCTCTCGCCGGGCGGCGCGCTCATGCGGCAGCACCACGCGGCTAACATGGCGCGTGAGTCCACATCACTCCACTCACACCGGCTAATTTATTTTGAGAGACCGTAGTAGTCGGCCACATCGTCGCTTAACATCAGGCGAGTTGGTGGTCAGTCGTAGAACTATTTTGCATAAAAAAAAATACGACCTAATACCTACCTACCATTAATTAAAAGTAATAAAAAAATTTAAACCAACTAACCAACTTCAAAACAATCTAATTAACTTGAAAGGTAGAAATAACACGAAACAATCGAAACTGGACGTCTACCAAAGTAGGTACGTACACCAACAATTTTTTGAGGTCAGTGTCAGGCCGTAAAGTATCACCAATTGGGTATGTAAAGTTTTTTTTTGGTATTTTTTTTATATTTTTATATGATAGAATGGATCATTTGGAAAAACTAATTTCAATATTTTTTCATTCTGTTCAGTACTTATTTTTTAATATTTTTTTAAAGATAAAATCGTCAGTAGGAAGGATGACGTCATCTTACCTACTGAATAAGATGTTGTGATAGCCAACATGAACTAAAAAATACATATACGTCAACTTGACAGTGACATGTACCTATATTCGTTTTTGTCTCTGACTGATACAAGAGATCATCGGTTTTTGTTGTGTTTTGAAAAAACAAATACGTTGTGTAAACATAAAGAATGAAAAAAAGAATAATTAATATTGAGCTCGTTGTAATTAATTAATGTTTTCTAAGGTCTTCGCGATTGTGTTTGCGCATTGAAATGAAACAAATTCACAATATTATTCAGAAACTACAACTGTGAAATGTTTCGACTTTCGTGCCAAAAATCCTAATAAACTGTTTTTTTCAAGTAAAGTAAACCTTTAAAAGACTGGTGTGAACAAGTTAACGTAGAATATGTTCCTGGGCGAAGCATTGATGCTGCAGTACAATGAACCAGAAAAAGGAACCAGAATAAAATAAATAATGTATAAATGTAAATAAAATAATCCCTTATATAATTACAATGAAATTGGTATATAATTAAACACAATAAAATCATTTCAAAAAAGAAGTTATGTACTGTCAATCACTTTTATTTCATATCCTGGCATTGTTCATAAGTTTTAACTCTTTAGCTCCTCGGATTTTTGCGATGTTGTTCTTGTCGCTAGTTGAGATGAACTCCAGAATTATAAGATTCTCAACCTTAGGTAAGTTAGCAGAGTCGGCACGTACAAAATTATCCATAATTTATCCAATCAGTAGGCAAACAGTTCCTTATAACAAAGCAGTGGTCAACGTAAATGCAGTATCAATCAAAACGGTAGGAAAGCAAGGTCGTCGTAAAGATAATGAACAGAATTAATTTAATACAAATGAATAGAGTAGCAGAGCACCAAACACACAAAATAATTATTTTCTTTGTTTATTTATTTTGGTATGACAATTGTCATAGAGATATTGTCTCTTGTCAATGCCAATGCTGTCAGTTTCATCTTTTTTTACTAACTACATTTCATTTTACATTTTAGAGGTCGACTGAAGGTCAAATATTTTTTATATTTTCGCAAAAATTTGCGCGATCTCATCATTTTATGTGCCCTAAATAAAAAAATATGGTTTATAGACATATAATCTCGAAATGGTTTTGGAATCAGCATATGTTACATTTTTCTTTACATACCCAATTAAGTCCTATACAATACAGACACCGACCTCAATAAATTGTTGGTGTACGTATCTACTTAGGTAGACGCCCAGTTTTGATTTATTTACAAACATACAATTATACATACACATGAAATTTGGCACACATGTTTAGAAGCTAGTATAGACTAACATATACAAAAACTGCAGTTCTGACAATATTACATACAGGTCGAAATAAAAATTAACATCTACTCAACCGCTGCTTGGCCGAATTGATATTGAATTAGAAATAGTATGCATCTAGAAATTTTAATTGTAGGTATGTATGTCACTGTGTTAACCGAGCTAGCTTATAAATTTTCATGATTGCATCTAAGCTGCCACTGTCCGTGAAAATCTATAATTAGTTTTCTGTTGTTATAATTTTAAGCATATGTTACAAAGCTGTTGATTTTCCTATTAAATAAATAAATGAGACTAAGAGTGAGGTGTCGCCGCTGTCTCGCTCACACGTCACAACTTTCTTTTAGATATAAAATTATAGAAATTATTTTTTATAAATATTCTTCCTTCAGATTCATAAGAACACTATTACAAAGTATTCAACTCGATACCTTCACGCGTTCCCGAGATAAAGGTCTTGACACCCGGATGGACGGACAGACAGACGGACAACAAAGTGATCCTATAAGGGTTCCGTTTTTTCCTTTTGAGGTACGGAACCCTAAAAATTACAATGTTTACAAGCACCAGTGTTCGTTCCTTCAGAGGTTGGACAACATTAGGACAATTTTCACTTTCGAGGCTGTTGCTCTAATAAGTGAGGTGGTGCTGCAACTGAACCAGTCCCGTACGTTTTTTAGCCAAGAATGCCGCTTCCTGCTAGCACCTCTCTTTCCAGCAATCTTGCCTTGGATGACGAGATGGAGCAATTTGTATTAGTCATACAACACCATAATTATTAATACAATAACACTATAATAATTACTAAATCCCCGATCCCCAGAGCTGATCCCTCCGGACGTGAAGAGCGAGCTGCACCGGCTGTACGTGTCGGGTGGCGAGCTGATGCGCGAGGTGTGGCGCCGGTTCCCGCAGCCCGGGGCTGCGCCCGGCCTGCCAGTGGAGGACGAGGACGCCGCCGCGCCGCATTACTTCTACGAGGCACTGCTGCGCTTCAGAAACGTCAAGCTGAGGCCTTTCGAGGTATGCTGTATTTTATAGTAAAGTGCCTCTCAGTGTAGGCGTCGGTACCACTGATGTTTATCAAAAGACCGTGTATGACCCGAGATCGTATTATATTGTATTGTACTTCTACGAGGCACTGATGCCTTTCAGGAACTTAGGCTCTTCGAGGTTTGCTATATTTTAAATTTGTAAAAGGCCATTCAGTGTTGGCTGCAGCTCCCCAAAGACTGGTGACTACCAAAAGACCGGGCTTGAATCGAGATTGGTTTACATTGTACTTTATTATATTGTATTGTATTTCTACAAGGAGCTGCTGCGCTTCAGGAACGTCAAGCAGAGACCCTTCGAGGTATGCTGTATTCGAAAGTAAAATGCCTCTCAGTGTTGGAGTCGGTTTCACTGATGCTTATCAAAAGACCGGGCTTGAACCGAGATTGTTTCATATTGTATTGCACTTATAGTTTCCCAGCGTAAAAATGGTAAAATAGGAACATCTGCTCTGGGCTTCCAAGATACCGGCCTAACCGAGTTTGGGGCTCACTGAGAATGCATTGTACTAGTAATTCTACTTTGAAAATTAATCTTTACTATAATTTACTTTTACGAGGCGCTGGTGCGTTTCAGTAACCTCAAACTGAGACTTCGAGGTATCTCTCTCTCTTCTCTTTTCCATGCTATTCGTCCCACATGGTGGTGGGGTCAGCCTTCTGCTTTTGCTTCTCCACTTCGCTCGATCTTCGACGTCGTCATCGGTCAGCTCGGCTTCTCTCATGTCTTTTTGCACTACAGCTTTCCACGTGGTTTTGGGCCTGCCTCTAGATCTTCGACCGGGGTTGGAAAGTTGTAGTGCTAAATTCCCTACGTAATCAGGTGGCCTCCTCTTCACATGCCCATACCATCGCAGCCTATTCTCCTGCATCTTATCGGCGATGTCGCGCACACCCAGGCTACCTCGCACGTACTCGTTGCGGATTTTGTCGACCCTGGTTACGCCACACATCCACCTCAGCATTTTCATTCTGCAACTTGGATGGTATGGACATGTTTTTGAGTCACTGCACGTTTCACTGCCATACATAAGGACTGGTCTTATAAATCAAACCTTACTATACTATTATTAAATCTTTCATGGTGGACTGGGAGACAAAGAAAAACATAGAATATGCCAGCTTCTTCTATTCTCGGGCATACTGTAAAAGTCAGTTCAGGGACTTGAGGAAAATTGGCGTTTATGTAGACGTTTATGTGCTTTCTAGCTGGTACTCTTGACGGCTTCGATGTCTTCGAGCTTGTTCTTGTCACGTTTGTGAAACGTTTGTGAAACACGTGTCTTGTCGACACGTGTTTCACCTCTTCACGAGGCATCCTAAGGGCTTCCGCTAAAATTCCGTTCGTTATAATTTGTTTCATTTCAATATATATATTGAAATGAAACAAATTATAACGAACGGAATTTTAGCGGAAACAAATTATAACGAATTGTTTGTATTGCTGTGGAACGCGCTGCCTGTCTCCATCAGACAAGCAAAATCACTTCATATATTCAAGAACCTCGTCCATGAACATTATCTCTCCTCATGTTAAATCTGTATCTATATGTATTTATATATTATGTATATATTATTATATTTATATATTTTATATTGTTTAGTATTTATCTAAGTTATGTTTTGTGTAAGTATGTATAACAGAATTATTATTATTTAATATATACTGTACATCACAACCTCCTTTTCAAATTGCCAGATTTCCTATACACCCTAAGGTTGCCTGGAAGAAATCGCTCTATGCGATAAGGTCGCCGTTGTACTTTCGATTAAGTTTATTATCTATATTTAAGTTACTCTGTATGGATGTACAATAAAGTTATTCTATTCTATATATTTTTTGTTTGCAGGAAAAAATGCTCCGCGAGCTGACCCCCCTGGCGACGAGCCTCACGCGGCATCTGAACCAGATGATCGACACGGCGTGCGCCAGGTACGCCGTCTGGCAACAACGGCAGGCCAAGCTGCGGTAGTACCCACCCACACTCTCCACTCACTCACTCACTTGTACCGTCAGCATGCGCATAGCTACTGATCCGGGGGGTTACCACAATCTATATACAAATACAAAATACTTTATTGTTCTCTCGTCAACTGTAGAAAGAGAGAACGGCTTACGATTGGATCTTTGCCGATTGATATGATCTGGGTGTCTTTAAATCGTGAGTGACTTGGTTTCATCTAGGTAAGTGCGCTCCATCGTAGACCGCAACGTCGCTTAACATCAGGCGAGTTGGCGGTCAAGCGCAAACCTATTGAACACTTGTGGTACGGCCCCTGGCTGACTAACCTCGCAGCTCAAATGGTAGTATGACTGCCTGCTAAGCTGTAGGTCGTGGGTTCGATCCCCACCCAGGGCAAACATTTGTGTGATGAGCATGGATGTTTGTTCTGTGTAACATAAGTATATATTTTCAAAAAAAGGTGTATATGTATTCTATCAGCCATCTAGTTCCCACAGTATAAGCTTTGCTTAGTTTGGGGCTAGGTGGTGTTGTGTGAAATGTCCTCCAATATTTATTTTATATTTACTGATCGCTATTCGTCAATTTTTGTCACCAAAATGTATCCCGATGATTGATTGACATTTGAATACGCTTCTAGATATATTTTAATTATTAGTAAATAGGTAAAATAAACTTTGGATATAAATTATTGTTCAAAAGTGCAATATATTCCTTACTAATATTATTAAAGCGAAAGTATGTCTGTCTTTGTCTGTTCTTTACCTTTTCACGACTAGATTTCAAGGCTAGAGTGAATAGATATCTTCTAGAGCGACGAGCTCCATGACACCGTCCACACCGTCGCTTAACATCAGGCGAGTTGGTGGTCAATCGTAGACCTATCTAACTTAAAAAAAAAACGAAACGGCTGAACTGATTCTTATCAAATTTTGTACAGATATAGCTGTACCAGGAGTACCAGTAATTTATACGAGCGATATGACGCATAGAAACTTATATAACGAATTAACAAATGAAGTTATGTCAATCACTCGCCGGCTGTGGTAAATTTTGTTTACGACGACTTCTGACGAATGATGGTCAGTCACCATCCTTATTTATGGTGCTTCCTTCAATAGCAAATATTTGTACAGATCTTTCAGTCTTTGTGCGCCTCACTACAAAGCAGAAAGAGATAGCGCTTCCAGAGTTCCGAAAGACGGAACGAGAGAGAAAACTCTATGCATATGGAGTGGCGTGCAATTTTTGACTGACAAATCTGTACAAATCTTATTTTACAAATATTTTTTTAGTTTTGGTCTCTACACAGGCATATTTTTATTACGACCAGGCATTTTACTACATCTCGCCTGATGCTAAGCAACGGTTAGTTCGAAAATGGAAAAAAAAATGTTTGAAAAAGGGGCATACTTTCTATATATAACACAACCTAAAATGATTTAATATATAGTTAGTAAAAAAACAAACAAATGTACATATTGTTGTATTTGTATACTTTCGAATCTTATGATTTATAATTTAACTTCAACGCAGTGTAGACAGTATTTTCCGTATTTAATTCCTACTATTTTTTTTTAATATTTATATAGTACTTCAATACCATAATGTGCTGACGGTACCAAACATTTAGGTAGGAAGCCATCCAGTGATCGAATTTGGGACTAAATTACAAAATGACCTTTTGCTACGAGATTTCGATGTGACAAAACATTATATTATTATTTCTTAATAGTCTGATTGTTAATGTATTAAATTGATAATATTATTACTAATTTGAAAGTATTAGCATGCACAAATATTGTATTTTTATTATTTTCAATTTAATTTTAACATCAAAATCGTTAAAATATCCATAATTTCCTTGAATAGAAAGCTATAACCAGGGAAAAATTCAAAATATAATTTTGACGCCTTTATAAAAAAAAAACGCAAAAGTTCGAAGTAGTATTTGTAGTTGAATGTACTACACGATAATTGGCGACCCACTCTTATTGTCAGAAAATTGTTTGCTCCTATTGATGTGGGTCTAGGGACTGTACTAGATTTCTAGACAATGTTATCTTAGGAAAAACATGTTGTTTGTCTTGAAAACAATCATTGTTGACATAAAACAAATCCTTAATTTACTACAGTTCTACCAGCCAAGACTTCCAGATTCAGCTTTTCTAAATAATATGGAACTACTGCCAGTCCAACTTACTCGTATTACACACAGTCTTCTTCTTCTTTTTTGAATTGGACCCCGCGATTAGCGATTTGCCAGTGTCAAGTATTGAAATATTTTCAAGTTTTTTGAATAATACAAGTGTTTTATTCACAGTCAAGTCACGTTAACAGTAATTTTCAAATTTAAGTCTTGCATCAGTAAAGTGATGGCGACTTTACTAGAAGCTTCTATGGAGTTTTGCCGACAAAGTAAAATCACATGTTTCACTGCTTTATTTCACTTGCCCACACTCACGCACTTAATCGAACACTTAATGAATAAAACACCACCATTTTTATAGCATTAATGTTCAAAATAACACAAGTTTAGGAAAATAAAACCAAGCAACAACATGTTACTAAGACGTTCCCGCCAAAACTCTTTTACTCACAGTCATGTATTGATCATGATTGTAATGATCCAATTCGATCGAAGCATTGAATTATCATGTGACATATTGTCGTGCTGACCTTAGTGTTGTACATTATTTTAAATAGCGAATATACCGTTTTTTTAATTGTCATTGATTTTAAAGATTGTACTAAACACAAAAAAAACAACTAATTATTGTTAACATAAAAACTTGGTACATAGTCTGTGAATACCGAATATAATTTAGTTTTAAATTCTTATGTACGTAAAACTTAGGTTATGAAGAAATAATGCATTTCGACGAGCCAAATGTTATGATAATTTATTTTCACTGCAGTATAAATATTTATTAAAATAGTGATGAATCATCATACCGGTACAGTTAATTTAATATATAAATTCACAAAAATTTTGCACATATTTTATTTTCAGCCGACTGCAAAAAAAGGAAATGTTTTTTATGTGTATGTCCAGTTTTTGTGTTACCTAGCATACTGCTTGACTAATTTTAGTGATAGATTTGTTTGGATCTCATTTTCGGAGTGTCATAGGATACGTTTTGTAAATATCTGATGTATTTGGTTTAACCCGACTGTTGATAATGGGTAATGTTCTTCAAGTGTAAGTATTTTTTTTTTAAACTATCTACAAATAAAGTAAGTTTGTATGTTTCTTTAATACACGTGTAGCCTATAGCGCTTTGATCTATTTCGGGAGCGAGATTCGCTTTTATCTCTTTATTCTTGTATGTTATATTTTGCAGTCGTTTTTAGGGTTCCGTACCTCAATAGGAAAAAACGGAACCCTTATAGGATCACTTTGTTGTCCGTCTGTCTGTCCGTCCGTCAGGGTGTCAATACCTTTATCTCGGGAACGCGTGAAGGTATTGAGTTGAAATTAAAACCATATACGCAGATCCATAATAGTATCTTGCTGCAGAAAAAAAAAACTCAGTTTTCGTAAAAAAATGTTACAGCCGAATATGTCGTAAAAAACGCACATTTCGACACTCACAGAGGAATCCGAAAACTGGACATTTTTAATTTAATCACAAACAATCTGTGTCTCTATGTAAGGAACGAGGGCCCAAATTTTAAAGTGAATTAACCGTATCATGTGGGGTATCATATGAAAGAGCCTCATTAGTATAAGCTAAATAAAAGCTACTATAAGCTAAGCAGGGTTTTAACACATTCTTCGCCCCCTGCAGACCCTTCACTTCAGCTGGGAACCAAAACTTTTTAGGCGAATTTTGATTAAGTACAGAGTGGCCGCGCAAAGCAACGCCTCAAACGCCGGCATTTTACTGACTACTACAAAATGAACGGGACGCTCGCTCGGATCCGAGTGGGAGGCGCCGCTACTATAGCTCCGCCCTACTCGGATCCGAGTGGTGAGCAAGGAATGTGTTAAATATTTTTACGATGTATCTTTTTCGGTTTATCAAGGAAAATATAAAAAAAAATATATGATTTCCCCCTTTTATTTAGTTTGTACGGAACCCTCGGTGGGCGAGTCTGACTATTATTTACAATGTACATACTCATTCCTTCCTTGGCCATAGACACAGTCTGTCCTTTGTGATGTTTTATTTAATTTGTTCCAAATTTCGCTTTATATCACATAGATGGCGCCTTATTTAAATATCAGTTTTCGTCTAACAACCGATTTGATTCGGCCAAGTAACACTAAGCCATATTTATAATACTCCGTGCAATGGAAAATGTGTTCTAAATCATTAACAATAAGAGCCATTGTTAATCAACAACCGACAATAAAAATCGCATATGTAGTAGTTAAGCTATAAGTCCAAATTGTCTCATGTTACCATATTTGTTTTTTTTTATCAGACGTCGAAGACCGATTTTCTCCGATTGGAAACTTGTAAATAGCAAACAAAACAAAAATTTTTGTTTGGTTTATTGACTGGAATCTGTTAGATTTTCGCTGGTTGACTAGAATCGGCCAGATTTTTGCTGGTTAGTTAGAATCGGCCGTTTTTTTGGCTTGTTGACTAGAATCAGCCGGTGTTTCTTTATTTATTATTTTTTAAATAAAATATAGTCTTCCCGTAATACTAGCTAACCAGAATGCCAAATAGCAGCTTGATTCTGATTGTTGTCAACCTGCAACCTCAAATTGCAATCGCATTGGATTGAAAGAAGGCATTCGCTCGAATTATACATAATGTTTTGTATAAGTTTGAAAATTAAATTAAGATGCGAGCTCAACGCGCGCAGCTATCTCTCTCTTCCTCAGTCAATTCAGAAGATATAGAAAAAAACATTAATCAAAATGTTTCACTTCTTAACCGATTTCCAAAAAGAAGGAGGTTCTCAATGACTGACTGTATGACGACTGAACCTGTTTTTTTTGTATGTTTGTACAGCGATTACTCTGCCAATTATGCATTGTTTTTGATTCTTGTTTTGTTTGGTAGGTAAATACCTCAGAGTTGATCCTATATAAATTTTATCAAAATCGGTTCAGTATTTTAGTTTTTATAACAAAATAACTGGAAAAATATGTCATCCGTGTAAACGAATTGCGTATTTTGAAGTCGGTTTTTTTTTATTTTTTTTAAACTATTACTTGTCTAATATCCCTATTCAAAGATTTTATATGTTTAAAAATGTGATGCGCGAGAGAGATAGCTGCGTAATTTCAGCCCATCCTTAAGAACATAGTTGTCGCGGCAATTTTAGCCAGTATCTGTACTGCGTTTTTTCATATAAACTGTTTTCTACCTTTAAATATTATTTAATTTCGACAGATCTTTTTCATATGGTTGGCTATGCCTCTGGTATGATTTTCAAAATGATTTTTTTAAATCTCCCAGTTATAGCGAAATTTGAAAAAACAAACCGTAGAGGCATAGCCATTTACGTTTCAATCAAATAAATAAATAATAATTACATAAATTCAATATTGTTCAGGGGTAAGAAAACAGTTGTCTCCTTTTTGAGCGCGAGCAGCGCGACTTTTCCCTTAAAATATTACTTTTAATAACTATATTTTTCTTTAATCTGATATCAATCAGAATTGTGCTGCTCCTATTATTGTTATAAAAAAACTTGTGTCCGTGGAAATATTTGTGTTTATGTAATATTTTTTCGTCTATGTACGCCTACATCCTGTCTGTCTTTCACTATGAGGATGACTGGCGGAAAGTGCTACATTAGCATTAAGTCCTCCTATTGTACAGCTTGATACTATGTAATCGTGTGCAATAAAGTGTTAAATAAATAATTCCACTCCAACAGAAATCGGTCTCGCGCGTTCTTAGTTTCTAAATTAATGTTTTTCTTTAATGAAAATTGCGTGTAATCGTATTTTTGTGTAGACACAAAGCAATAATACAATTTTAATTGATGTTTTAAGTTATAATGCTGATTGTCAATTTTCTAAGCTCATGTTTTGATACTTGAAATTTATCTGATGTTAGTTTTAAGAGAAAAGTTGTGATCGCAGTTTTCGTCAATAAGTTTTTATACAACCGGAAATAAGTTTTCTCCCTCTAAGTTGTTGTCCAATTTCAGAAATACATAATTATTAATATGTATGTTCATGCCAAATAACAGTTTTCAAGAACTAATAGTATTTGAGTAAAGGTGCGGACAGACAGACACAATCGCGATCATGGCGATACTATAAGGGTTTCTTGTTCACTACGGAACCCTAAAAATGGGTAAAATAAAGAAAGATTACTTTTGAGACTGATAGTTTTTTTTGCTACCTCATTTCAAGGCCGATTTTTTTTTTCTAATAAAGATTCTAGTATCAAAACATTCGTTTACTCATTGTCAATAAATAAATCTCAAATAGTTAAGTTTGTCTACCTAAAGGTAGCATTCCGAAAGACGAGCCGATGCGACACTGTTGTCCATCAGTGGCGTCTTCCGGAATGGTACGTTAAATATAGATTTTGAAATACTTCCGGCTAACACCGGCCTTAAATCTGAAAAATTTGATACAAATGTTCCTTAATTTAGATTTAAAATTTATTTGTTATTTTTTTTTCAATGAAATGTGTAACAGAGTTATGTAAAATATGTACAAACCAAATTGCAAAATGTTTCTTTATTGTAAATAATGTATTTCGCCAAATTCTGCCAAAACTTTTTTTGTTAATAATAACAAATGTGTAACAAAGTCGGATCTGATTTGTTATGAAGACCAAAATCTGAAGAATTTTGTTTACTGTACAAAACGTGCGCAATAAATGGAAATTTCTAATTGGTTATATGCTTTTCATTATAAGCACTTCGACGATAAGGCAGAGGATCAACGCGCACAGCACATCAGCATATACACGCACACATCACATCATTCACATCAGCAGCATATTGTGATGTGCGAGAGAGAGGATCTCTCTCGCGCATCACAATATTTTTAAACATACAAAATCATTGGTTAGGGGATATTAGAAAAGTGAGAAACGAATTCGTTTATTTAGATAGGAGAAATATTTTAGTAAAAGTTTTATTCAGATATCACTTAAACTGGCAGCGGAGTAGTGAAAAAACATATATTTTCCTACTGCTCAGCCAATTTAAAAGATATCAAAGAAAAACTTTTTTTTTAAATATTCCTCCTATATAAATAAATTCATTTCTCACTTTGCTAATATCCATAATCAATGATTTTATATGTTTAAAAATGTGATGATAAGTTACGACTGCAAAAACCGCTTTCTACAGTCTAGTTTTTCTTTTAATATAGATACTTCTTCATCTGAAATATTTGGTCGGTTAAGTTTTTATCGATACGAGTTCTGTACTACTGCCTCACAATGAAATAAAACCATCAAATTACTTTACATTCGGTTTATTATAAATATTTTCCACAAAAAAATGGTTGTCTGTAAAGTCGGTTTACGAACGATAATTTTACGTGATAACGTCATGATAGATGCGTCACAAGCCGAACGCTTAGGCCGATCGTGCTTCTCTATCGCTTGTTCAGCGATCTCGCTTGCACGCTCGGGTCAGGCGGAACGTGACAATGAGTCATGCTTTTTCGTGCGTGCAGCCGGCGTACATCGATTTATAAGACATTATCACGTATTATCTTATTTTTCAAGATATACTGATCTGTAGAATCGCGCAAACTACACTTCTTTAAATTTTGAGTATTTTTATGTAGGTTCATTTTAACTATACCGTGTGTTCGGATAGATGACGAACATATATTTAGTAATAAGTAATAAAAAATACTCGTCATTAAAAAACCAAAACACATATAATTATTTATATAATCATATCCGTCTAACCTCGAAAGAGCTAACTTAGTATTTACTTAATCTGCGTTAAACCCCTATTCAAAACATGTTTAAGAAAAATTGAAAATTATATTTCAACGTAAGTCACAGTATACTTCACAGAAAAGAGAAAAAGCAATAGAAATGGCTTATAATTATCACAGTATTACGCAGAACCACTGTCGGTAAACTCACACAAGTAAGTATATCGTATTTTGCACTACAAATGTAATTATTATCACATTGGCATTTTATAGCTCAGTTTACTATAACACAATAGTCAAATACAGCTCACTTTGAAAATATGCCTTAAATTCTAAACGTTAGACTTCATTTTGGCATTAGATCTATAAATTTAACTGCAAATCAACATGGCACAAACTAGTTCTGAACTGCACGCTAGATGTCGTCTAAATTAAATTTAACTGATAAAATTCGTAAGTTCTTATGTGTTAATGTCGAAAATTAACCTAACACAACTTCATGTTGAGTTGAGTAGCGCTAACCCAATTAGTGCAAATTATAATTTATTACGATAAGGATTTAGTTGTCTTTTGGCTGTAACAATAGAATTAATTTGTGATCTTCCCGAAATTGTTTTATTTAGTTAAAAAAATAACGCTTACCTGTGAAATGAAATACTTCCATTTGATATTTTTTGTAGTATATATTTTTGCATTCTAAAACGGCACAGTATGGCATTATTATATTGTTACACGTCCACTTTAAAGTAGTGACGTACGTGCTGTCCCAGTCGAATTAGAGCAACTGGTTCCGGTTCAGGGCTGCTGGTTATAACTGTGGTGGTCGGGAACAGCCTACATAGCATTTCTATTGCCTTCTTTTTTCTATGGTATACTTAATGTAGACTAATGAAATTGTTTACATTTTGCATACACATAATTAATAGGCTTAGGATAAGAGTTGCCTCTAGATCAGTGAAGCAACTTTTAGCAAGGCTGGGTACGTCACTTCTCGCTATACACGACAGGTAAGTAAAATTTGCCACAATTTCACTTCCTTAGACTAATACGTCTGCTCACTTCAAATATTATTCGAACGCACATTCGAACAAATAAAGCAATTCCGTGATGGCTTCACTTATGAACTGATTTTAGAATGAAACTGTCACTCTAAGGGCCTTACCGAAAAACGTTACTTAACTTTAACCGACGACTTAAATTCTCTGTCTTCTTTCCGCAAGTGTCATACGTGTTAGCGAGAAGGTGACAAAATATGTTAGACATTGCTTAAAGTAACATTTTTCGGTAAGGGCATAAGTGTGAAACTATTACTCTGTGTTTCCATACAAAAAAAAACGTTATTCCTAAAAAGCGGAGTAGTAACCAAACTTCTTGTTAAGTTGCTCTTCTTTGCTCACCTTTTCAAATAGTCGCGGTGAGCAAAAGTAACTTTGGAATGTTTTCTAACAAAATACCATAATTCGTAGGTTAATATTATAAATCACTACAAAATACCTATCTACGTTTAACATAAATATAATCTATATACTCTATGTCATAGAAGGCAATATACAGGACTATACTAAATAATTATACAGCTGTAACAGGTTTCAATGGCCATATTTTAAGAGTTCAAGACGCTTGCCTGACGTTAAGTGCCATACATGGTCATAAGGCAGTCCGGACTTCAACGGTTGGAAGCCATGTATAGTAATGAACTACGCTCGTCACTCTATGCTCACTATTTCGCTGGAAACAATGTACCTACTTTTACTATGGGCACCCATCGAACACTCCATACAACGTCGCGCTATTTAGTGACACATACGTAAGTTGATGTCTGTATATAACACACACACATGCATGTAGTTAGGGTCATCTGACTGCAGCAAACTACAACAAAGCGGCAGGCGAGTGCGGGAGGGGGGGGGGGGGGGGGATATGAGATTAACGGAAGCAGGGAGCGGCTATTTTGTATGCATAGGTATTTTATGCCATAGGAATGAAATTTCCTAAAAAGATTAGCTAATCCACATATTTTGCCGAAGGTCAATGGCTTTCCATCAAGTGGACGTAAAGTCTAAAACAAAATTCACGGATATAGTGTCCTGCGTTGATCGATACTCGTATACCAACAATGACGAACTTAAAGATTTTGCTATAAAGACTCTATGTCGCCGCGCTAAAGCCTAATTTAGATTGAGAAGTCTATTTTGCCGCTTCGAATAGGAAAATCGAAATTATTTGGGGTCTAATAAGACTTCATTGAGCATTAGCTCTTTTTAAGGACTAACGCTACATCCCGTTGATACTTTATCAAAGCCAATGAACTTTTGTATCAAACAGCAGATTTTTGCGATTTCGAGATTGGTATCAATGTACAATGACCATTTAAAAAATATCGTTCGCTGATACACGATGTATATTTTAATTTATAAGCCACATAAAACTAAGGCGTACATAACGCTTTGTAGTCTGTTTTTGGATTGTTATGTAAAACTAATTGGATGAAGGGGTTAATGTCGATGAGAGGCTATCTTTTTAATACGTATGATGATTTAGAAAGTTTCTATCTAATTTTCTCTACATAGTTTCATTTAGGTAAGAGGTAGAAATAAAATGTCTTTTGTACGCAATAAAAAGATAACCCCTATTTTTTTTATAACAATAAATAACAAATTTAGGCTTAGTACCCATATTAAAATACAAGTCTACTACATTTTCCTACAAAAAAAACTACTTATAAGTAGTGATAACTAAATATTTCGAAGAAATATATAAATACACACTTTAAAAAAGAAAAAATAATAATTAAACTCTTTAACTCTTGCATTTCTAAGAAAATCAACTAAAAGTAAGACTCATCACAGATTGGTTATATAATAAGTAGAAAAATTATGACCAAGTTATGTCATTAAAAAAAGACTCACCCTACTTCTTGAGCTGTTGGATACACAATAATCAACTTTTGAGACAATAGTTCCGTTAATAATTGTTATTAACTTATAAAATACTTGTCACTATAAAAGATTACAATTTTTTAAGCATCAATATAAAATTTGTTTCTCGTTATATCGCATTTTTAACCCCCGACCCAAAAAGAGGGGGTGTTATAAGTTTCACGTGGGTATTTATGCTCTATGAAAGTTGGTGTCTATAAACAAAACATTGATACAAAAAATTACTGCAAACTTCTGTCTTCAAAAATTATTCCTTAGTTTATATAGTTTATATTATCATAGTACCTGGGCGATCGACTCGGTTTTTTTATGACTGAAAATACGAGCAAACCCGGGTTCACTAAAAATGAAACCTAGCAAGGTCGATTTATCGTCCCCTATAATCTACCTATAAACCAAATTTCATTAAAATCGTTGGAGCCGTTTCCGAGATTCAGATTATATATATACAAGAATTGCTCGTTTAAAGGTATTTATATTTCTGTAACATGTGTAACATTATTAATTTTCTGTAACATAACAGTGACTGACGCATCCAAGCACGCTGTAAGTGTTTATGGACAAAATAAAGAATTGAATTGACTCCCAACCGAACGGAGTTGCTATTCTTGGGGTTATTGCTAAAAAAAGACACCCAACCCTTCCGACCTTGAAACTACTTATTCCAACATTTTTTTTTAATTTCGAAGTCTATTTGAAAGCCTTCACGACCCAGACGATGAAGACTACGGCGAGTATGACTCCGATCAGTATCAGTATGAACATCTTCCGTCGGTAGCTGCGCTGGTGCTGCGCTGCCTTGGCGAGCTCGTCGGCGCCGGACTCCACGTTGGCGCTCGTCGCCTCTATGTGGCTCTCCACGGTGTCTGTACAATGAGGGTAACGTAAGCACCTGTCTTTTTTACCCGACTGCGCAAGGAGAGTTGTTTTTAACCGACTACCAAAAATAAGGTTTTCAATTCGAACAAATTATGAACAAATACACACTCGAATTATAAAAAATATTAAATAATATAATAATTAAATATTATATATAATATTAAAAATATTAAATAAAAAAATTGTTATATAGTTAGTTTTATAGTTTTAAAAACTGACTTCAAAATACGTAACCGGTTCCTTGGATGAAATTTTAACAGTTAGTTTTGTTATTTTTTTTTTCAGTTGTTTTGATAAAAAATCCGAGTACCGAACCGATTTTGATAATGGGACCACCTTTTTGGACCTACCAAAAAAAAAACACCAATTATAGTTTAGAAAACTGAAAAAACCAACTTCAAAATATGCAATTATTTTACTTCATCATCATCATCTCAGCCATAAGAAGTCCACTGCTGGACATAGGCCTCCCCCATGGATTTCCAAAAAGACCGATTGGAAGCGGCTTGCATCCAGCGTCTTCCTGCCACTTGTATGAGGTCATCTGTCCATCTCGTGGCTGGTCTTCCTACGCTGCGCTTGCCGGTACGTGGTCTCCACTCGAGAACCTTTCGGCCCCATCGGCCATCAGTTCTACGTGCTATGTGCCCTGCCCACTGCCACTTCAACTTGCTAATCCGCTGTGCTATATCGGTGACTCCTGTACGTCTACGTATCTCTTCATTTCTGATTCGATCTCGTAGAGAGACTCCGAGCATAGCCATTATTATATATAGCATAGCATATTATTTTACTTGTGTGACATTTATTTAGTTGTTTTGTTATATTAAAAACAAAGTACTGAACCGATTTTGATCAAATTTATATGGGATCACCTCTGATCACCTCGTTATTATTTACCAAACGAAAAAGAATCATCAAAAATGATTCATAACAATTGGTGGAGAAAGTTTGTGCAACGACATACATACAAAAAGAAATATACAGTCGAATTGAGAGCCTCCATCTTTTTGATAGTCGGTTTAAAACTGATACATATAGATGAAGATGAAAGAAAACCCGACTGACCGACAGTCTGCGCCTGCGAGTTCACCATGACGGCCAGCTCTTGTATGATCTGGTTGACGTCGAGTACGTCTGCTTCGATCTTGTTCATGTAAGCTTCCCTCTCGAGAAGCATACTCGTCTCGAATTCCACTAGACGCGCCTGGAATTACACAAAATTCATGTAGGCATCTTTTTTTTTAACACGATTAAGTCCGCGTTTGACCACCAACTTGCCTGTTGGAAAGCGACGATGTGGTCGGAGATGAAGCATGCATACTTAGAAGATACCTATTCACTCTGACCTTGAAAAGATTGTAACTCTCAGGGAACAAAGAAGCCGGCAATTTGTTTCACTCTTTCGCTGTTCCGATAAGAAACGTAGAATTAAACCGTTTAGTACGAATATTGGGTAAATCCACAATATATGGATGGTAGTGTGCTGATTTTCAACTTTTGACGTTGTGTCGATTTATCCTCGATAGATCGACACAACGTCAAAAGTTATTGCACAGAAGTTATTGCGATATTCGGAGCGCAAGCGCCACGTATAGGCGTTCGAGAGACAGCTGAGCGATGCGCTAGTTATATTGTTTAGTACTAAACAATTAACTAACTGAACTTGTATTTTTCTTATTACTACATGTAATTTTAAAATATAGTCAAAAATTAAACAAGTGGTCACTCTATATTATGACATTCCTCTGCAGTTTCAGCTTGAAAAATAAAAATTAACTTCACTTGAGTGTGCATTTAGCTTAGAGAATCGAAGGGTTGAACTAATGCGCGTTTCGGATAGCGCGTCTAGAAGAGTTCCCTTTAAACTTAGTCAAATTCAGATTCAGCGTTAAAAACAATCTTTATGAAGAGTGCGCATCAAAATTACCTATTATATAAAAGAAATAATGAGCGTGATTGCTGATCTCCGTCATACACAAATAAATAATGGGGGTGTAATTTTTAGGTATTTATTTCATGCTCCTATTCAAATTCAACTCATTTCAATATCTTTGCGATTAGAGCCCCAGCTTAGTTTGGGAATTATTTCTCAACATTCTCTGTTCGTAGAATTTTAGAATAGATCTTAATTTATTCATTTAAGTTGTTACTTCAATAGTTGTAATTACATTAAGAGCTAATCTAAAGGCATCACTTAACTAATTAAAATGTTTAAAATAACTAAATTCAAAATACAGACGAAATTCCCATATAATTTTTGTTTTTGAAGAGAGTTTAAGAATTTTAATGGGGTATGTAAAGTTTTTTTTCGGTATTTTTTTTATATTTTTATTTGATAGATTGGATCATTTAAAAGAACTAATTTCAATATTTTTTTATTCTGTTCAGTACTTATTTTTTAAGATAATGATGACGGCACATTTACTTCTATATTGTGATAGCCTACATGAACTAAAAAAATATGATATACATCTAACTTGACGTTAACAGTGACATGTATATTTCTACAATTCTATAGAAAATTATTTTGATAAGACAGTTGTCATAAAGATATTGTCTATGCTTGATATTCAATGCCAATGCTGTCAGCATCAACTTTTTTTTAGTAACTGTGTCGTCATTTTAGAGGTCGGCTGAAGGTCAAATATTTTTTGTTTTCGCAAAAATTTGCGCCATCTCATCATTTTATGAGCCCAAAATAAAAAAATATGGTTTATAGACATACAATCTCGAAATGGTTTTGGAATCAGCATTATGTTACATTTTTTTTACATACCCCAGTGGTGCCTTTAGAATTGACCACAGTGTACTAAGCCGATTTGATAATTTTTGGGTATGCCCTTTTTAGGTATGGGACCTAAATAATTAGAAAGCGCTAAACGTAAGTGCATTGTATTGAACAGTACAGTAGTTGCACAGTACAGTATTGTTAATTGTGCAGTGTACTATTATCACCTGTGCCTGTTGGTTGGCGAGCAGCGTGGCCTCCTCATCATCAGCGATGGCCTGCTGCTCCAGCAGCCGCGGGTCGTTACGGTCGCGCGCCGGACGAGGCATGTGCGCCGCCATCTTCTCCGACAGTTGCTGCTCCACAAAACAATCACAATCATAATTCGATTACATTTCAGTCACAAGAAATCCACTGCTGTAGACTCATACATACACTTCCCCCATGGATTTTCAAAAATACTGCATAAAGGATTAGTTGGGCAAAGTGGCTGTGGGCTGGGCTTATAGGATGTAGAACTGATGACGGACGGGGTTGAAAAGTTCTCGAGTGGACGTGGACCACGTACCGGCAAGCGCGGCGTTAAGAAGACCAGCCACGAGATAGACAGATGACCTCATACAGTATTTTTGGCAATCCATAGAGAAGGCCTATGCCTAACAGTGGACTTTTAGAGACTGAGATGACGATGACAATGAATTGAATAACAAATTGTATTATATTTAATTTAAATATTTGCTATTAATCTTGATATATATTTAATTTGAATATTTGCTATTAATCTCAAGTTTTTCTTCAAAAAATATGATTTGTCGCCAATAATAACTAATATTAAAGGTATCTACAATTACTTTATTGTAAAACTATACTCTTTTCGACTATGACTGGTAACAAGTATAAGTTCAGAAAACGGCTGAACCGATTTTGATGAAACATAGCTAAGAATACTCTCAATGAAATCCTCTTTCAAACATAAATAGCTAGATTAAAATCGATAAATCGATTCATTTGAGAGCTATGATGCCACAGACAGACACTATGTGATATACAGATACATAGCTCAAACTTCTAATACCTCTCTTTTTGGTTGGTATTTAAAAATGACTAACTATAATTATACTCTTTTACTAAAACTACTGCCATACAAATGTACTTTTTTAAAAGTACATTTGTATGGCAATCATACCACCTTAAGAGTGTCCGCTCACCTTCTGTACTGCGGAGTAGTTAGAGAGTGCATCAGTGAAGGCCTGCGTGAGTCTCTCCACCTGCAGCTTCTGCGGCTTGTCTCCTCTCCGCACGACCACGCCCAGCCTCTGGATGTCGCGCGCCGTGCCCGACACGGACCTGTTCACCGTCTGCTGCGTGTCGTGGCTGGAAGAAGGCGCATCGATGTCGGACAAAACTATAGCACTCAGGATGTGATCAATGGCACTGTTAATTGTCGCAATTTTCGCCCCTGAATGAATCAGTCAGCTGCATTATAAGCATAGTTTTCGCAATATTATGTGGTTTTTCATATAACAGGAGAAAACAGTTTACCTTTAAATATTATCTGAGTTTGATAATTATTTTTATATATGGTTGGAACCATTAGTGGCTATGCTTCTATAGATTGTTTTTGTTTTTAGTAAAAATTTATGAAAAAGCAAACCTTTTATATTTGGAACTACAACGAAATTTGAAAAATAAACCATAGAGGCATAGGCATGTAAGATTTCAATCAAAATAAAGAATCATTGAAAATTGATAATATATTATAAAAGGGTAGAAATTGGAGAGCATACAACAATGTTAATATTAAGACTAATTTCTACTTATTAAACCTCTACAATAATATTGCAGATCTTTCAATGTCCATTACCATAGCCTCAAAAGAAATATGTAGTAGGTACACTATACAAATGTGTAAAAGTTTATAAAAATCTAATCAATAGCTTGTTTGATTGAGTAACCAATATCCAAACATTCATACACACTTTCAAATGTTAGAATGGATATTATATATTTACTGATAAATATCTGTTTTATGCATTTCCATGAACAAATAGCCAAACAGATCATTATGAGTTTTTCATCACTGCATGAGTGAAACCGCGTTCTTGATGCGTACTGCACAGGAGTGGAATTCTTTGCCACCATCTCTGTTTCCTGAGAACTACAACCTTGGAATTTTCAAGGCTAGAGTGAATAAAGATATCTTCTAGATTGACGAGCTCCATCCTCGGCCACACCATCGCTTAACATCAGGAGAGTTGGTTGTCAATAGTAGATCTTTCTTATGTCAAAAAAACTGTGGGATGTAGCTAGTTACAATATAACTACTATAACTCACATTTTATCCCTCAATTGTACATTATCATGAGGCCCTCCGATCTGCTTCATCATTTTCTCCAGCGAACGCAGCCCGCTGTTGATTGTGTTAACATTGTCTGCGATGCCCTCACTGAGGTTGTAAAGTTCCGTGGGACTGAAGTCTGAAAAGCCCACTGCTGGGATGCTCGTGGTCGCTCCATAGTCCTTGCTGGACCCACTTATTGGCTCCCGTTCTGACATTTCTGTGCTGAAAAATTGTAATAGTTAAATTAATTAAACAAAAAAATAATTGGTGGTACATTTTACTGTACTGCCACCTTTTTTGTTTTTTAAGCCTAGAGTGAGTAGATATCTTCTAGATTTAAGTGTTCCATCTTTGACCACACCGTCGCTTACCATCAGGTGAGATGGTGGTCAAACAAATCTTTTTACTACATATATATCTATATATATTGTAAAAAATATGAAATTTAAATAACTGGTCAAGTGTCCACATCAGTCCAAGCACAATGTAATAAAAAAAAAAATACATATTAAATATTAATTTTCGTTTTAATGGAAATTATAATAAATTTCACTTTTTGAACAACTGATGGAATAGAACACAGTAATGGCTACATGGTAGGTGGTTGAATGTGATTGTAACATTACACAAGAATTATAAATGTGCAAGAATCATAGATCTATTGAAGCATAGTAGGTACATGTTGCATATAATCGACGTTGCACTATGCAATAAAACTTGTAACAATGGTTATGTATGACTCACAATCAATAATCACATAAAAGCCAAAAAATAGATTTTTAAGTTGCAACTGAGTTATTTTTAATAAATTAGGGATGGTCATTTTAAAGTCTTTTTGAAACCCAAACAGTACCTAATAAGGGGATAGGATTAGTATAATGAGATATAGATATTCAGATTACTTACTTTGTACTAAAACCTGATTCAGAATACATTCCTTTATATCAGATACTAATTTTGTAGATATTTTTTAGAATATAATAATTATAGTAAATTAATAATTTTAGTTATTTTGTGTTTATTGAGACTAGAGAAAGTAGCTAACTATTTTGGTCATGTGAAATAGTGAATACTCCTGGGTATCAAATTATTAAAATAAACTGAGAGTGAGTAGTTATTCAAATATCTTCAAAATAAACTGAAGATTTCTGGCTAAGTCATTGCAATAAGCTTTGTAAACACAAATATCATTGCTTTCAGACTCCTGTTGTTATTTACCCTTCAGGAACGTGTTACTACGTCATAAATACAGTGAATCACTATTTTTTCCACAATTGAAGCACAATAATAGAAACACCTTACAAATTGATATTTTTTAGACGCGAATTCTCACTTTTAACACATGAGTAGCTTTATAATACTCCCATAAAATTACGCAAACGACACCCAAGAACCGGTTCTACTAAATATTTTACCTTATAAATGTAGATTAGATCTATTTATTACTGGTTTTTTCGACTTATGAAATTAATTTCAACCATTTCATCGAACGTACGACGATGATGACAATGACAGACAGCCAGCCCTGGCTGTGGCTGTTAAATGTTAATTGTCTATGTCATATCAAAAATGACAGCATTATTTTTTTAATTGGTCTAATAGGCAGGCTAAGGCCAATGGGCTATACTACCTTGACAGCAGCCATTTATAAAATGGTGAATTTCTTTCAAAGATGGCTCCATGTGTATATTTAGCTAGTCCTAATTTTTTTTATGCAAGATAGATCTACGATTGATCAGAACTTGCCTAATGTTAAGCGACGGTGTGGCCGAGGATGGAGCTCGTCGATCTAGAAGATATCTTTATTCACTCTAGCCTTGAAAATTACAAGATTGTAGGTCTCAGGAAACAGAGATCGCGGCAAAGAATTCCATTCCTGTGCCGTACGATAATCTATAATGATATATCTCGCAATTAACGGTACGTTAGACAAAAATATGATGTAACAAACCCTACTTTCATTATAAAATCCCTGTTCAATAATACCACACATGACATTTTGGAGAAAAAAAATGTTTTTCTTGACTTAGACGGCGTCTTAATCTATTTAATGTGACGTCACATAGCCCAATTATACTTTATAGCAACGCGTAGCGTTCTTTTACTAGTCTGTGCTTATAACTAGCGGACAAACAAGACGCTTCCAACGACACCTCATTTGTCAGATTCTGATAAGTAGTTCAGAAGTTATGAAGGAACATATGAATAATCATAATCATAATAATCATAATCAATTTATTAATAATAATAGTTACAAGTCACAAGATCGATATTACATGATATACAAAAAGTATAGTAATATTATCTATTGTCGCATACAGTATACATTGTACCAATCATGGTTTATCTAATAAATACATACCTACATACCTATATACCTGCTGAATATACTTACATACCTGCATACTAGAGATTGCAACCCGGTATGATTCTCAACCGCCAACCCGGCCGGGCCCGCCGCGGTTGATGTGTTAGCGATGAAACCGTTAAAGTATTTTATGAAAATTTGCTATATAAGAATGGAAAAGGACAATGATTCAAGGTTACGAATTAATATTTATTTCAAACTAGCAAATCAACAATAATCAGTCTCACTCAAAGTCTCAAAATCTCTGATTTAATACAGAATTGATTACTTTTACTTATGGACGGAATAGTAACATTAGTATTAGTAATTATTATTTTTTATAAGCTTAAGCAAGCAGGTCTTTCTCTTTACTCGTTATAGTGTCCATTTGAAACATAGTATATTCATATATATTATATAGTATATTTATATATGTATTAGAATAAGAAACTAATAAAGCTTAAAGCACTAAACTTGTCATAACAACTTAGATTAGATAGATAGATAAACTTTCGTAGCTTTGGTATTTGGTAATATTTGGTATAAACAAAACATATTCTTATTGGCGCGTCAGAATGGCAACGTGGCAGCTCGCAGCGGTTGTCATGCGAATTTTCTATGATTTCGCGCTCCCTCCCGCGCCGCGGTTTTCATATCTACCGGCCTGGGCCCGGCCGGGCCCGGTTTGCAATCTCTACTGCATACTCGTAACCCTCCTTCTAACCTCTTCCCTCCTCATAACCAGTCAAAGATATAACCCTCCTTGTTGCTTCGCCGTAGTCGAGTAAAAATCGGTCAAGATCTCAAGAGGTTATCATGATATAGGAACCTACCTACTTATGTTTGTGCTTACAGGCAAATTGTTCCCAGAACCACTAGTTTTGAGAATTTGTGACTTTAAGGTACAACTTAAAATTCAGTCTCACCTGTAACCACGGACGCTGCAGTGTTCTAAACATCAGGCCGTAAAATTATGTAGGTAAAATATACGTGATAAATGTGTTAAAAATTGTTTAATTTCAATAACAAATTCTTTAGTAAAAGTACCAAATATATACGTAGGAGCTTACCTATATAAAAATGTAGCTCAAAGTAACTGACCTTTATAACAATCATAAACGCATCCATCTGGTCACGAACATAATTTTCTCACACGCATGTTATCATCAGGACACATAAACTTGACACCTGCGGACCGCCATTTATTATACTACCTACCTACATTATATTATGTGGAAAGGCAAACAATAGACACAGTACGGTGGAGCCTTGACACTGTGACTGGAATACTAAGTAACAACTTTTTACAATAGTCACAACTTGACACATTGTCGACTGACCGTAATCTTGTTCTTAAGCCTCGATGACACTGGGCTAATTTACAAGCTACAAGCCTGCGATTTCGCGAGCAGCTTGTAAACTCGCTCCGTGTCATTGAGCTTTTTTACAATCTGCTTTTGATTGTGTTATCTACACTCACTCTCTAGCTTTTAAACTCGCCGACTAGCAACTAGCCCAGTGTAATCGAGGTTTTAAGAAGGCCCTTCCCTGCGCGTCGAAGTACCATGCACGCGTGGTTAAATAGCTTGTTGTTTGAATAATTCACCTTCATTAAAAAATAATCGGCCAAGTGCGAGTCGGACTCGCGCACGAAGGGTTCCGTACTATCATCTATAATACTACAAAGTTTAGTTCTGTTTATAAAATAACGAGAAATCAACGAAATTCCAAGTAGTAAATTGCAAACTTATAGGTAGGTTTTCGATACACATCCGGGCAGCATGACGACGCTCGCGCGAATACGCGCGGTTATGGCTCGCTCCGTGATGTTACCTCCCCCGCTACCCCGCTAAACCGGCGCTCGCACCGCGTTTAGATGCACGGATTATTTTCATTTTGTGAGTTTTTATGTATTAGATTAGGTATTCATTTTTATAGTTAATATATTTCTAAATATTTACTTACAAATATTCAAGTTTCTACCTTTTAATTGAGATCGAGTAAAAATTGCTTAAAAATTACGTTTGTTGTATGGGAGCCCCCCTTTAATATTTACTTTATTGTTATTTAATTATTTATTTTGAAAGGTAGTATACAAGTAAATATTCTGTGAAAATTTGAAGCGTCTACCTGTTACCGTTTTTAATATTGAGCAAAAAAATACGAAAAAAACACGTTTATTGTATGGGGACCCCCCTTAATATTTTATTTTATTTTATTTTTAGTATTTGTTGTTATAGCGGCAACGGAAATACATCATTTGTGAGAATTTCAGCTTTCTAGCTATCACGGTTTATGAGATACAGCCTGGAGACAGACAGACAGACAGACAGACAGACAGACAGACAGACAGACAGACAGACAGATAGACAGACAGACAGACAGACAGACAGACAGCGAAGTCTTAGTAATAGGGTCCCGTTTTTACCCTTTGGGTACGGAACCCTAAAAACAGATGTTTGAAGTGAAAACTTCTTTAGCGGCGTTGTGCATTTTTGGGATGGGTAAAAATGTTAAACTCGCATCAGATCGTCAGATCGTAAAATAAAATGGACAGTCAGAAACCTATTCTAGCACTCTGCATTTCAAGTTCATTATCATGGGCGTACCCAGGGGGGGGCAGGGGGGGGCAGCTGCCCCCCCCTGGAAGTCTCGCAGAAAATGTATGAACTCGCCTAATTACTAATCAAAGTGTAAACGGGGCCTTATTATGCTAACTTTTAAATAAACCGCGCAGTAGACACTGGCAAAATGCACGGTGCCATTATTATAGCCATAAAAAACCTCGCAGTGAGCAAGTGCTATAATCGCCAGCCACCGCCGCGGCGACGATGGCGGACGAAGGTTACCGAATCTAGCTGAGCGTTCATATTCTTGGCGGTAGGGAGTTGCGAGCGACTAGCATTTATTTTATTTGACATGTTATGCTAAGGCCTTAAGGCTTTGAATCTTGAGAGCTGCGTCTTCCAAGGACAGCAAGCCGCCAACAATATAGGGCAAATCAACCAGCTGGTTCGTTAAGCGAATATTTTTTCAATTCAATTCAAATCAGCATATGAATACCTAAAATTTGATATAAAGTTTCGAGAAAATTCGCGCTCGCTTCGCTCGCGCCTGATTATTTCCTATTATTTTTAGCCGACTGTGTAAGAAGGAGGGTTATGATTTTCAAGTGTATGTATGTATGTATATGGTATGTTTCTATATGATCACCTACAAGCCTAAACGGCTTGACCGATTCTGATGTTCGAGTTGTCGTTAGAACTCCAACGAGCTTTTTCGTAATAAATAAGTGATTTCACTAGAATTATTCTAAATAATGCGCATTTATAGTCATTTACAGCGGTACTTTGTCATAAAAACGTATGTTTGTAATTTTCTATGAAGTCATGTTTTGTAATTAGGAATAATAAATTTGCAATCAATGCATTCAAATGGTTATATTTATAATTTTTGATAACGTAAAAGTCGTTCTTATCCCTGTCGGATATTTCATTTTTCTCTTAACATAAATACTTGTTTGGTTCATCTGGGCCACAAAACCTAGGACACGCTAACAAGATCAATGAATCAAATTATTTCCAAGATTTAATTTTAAAAACCTTCTAAATTTTCGCGCTCACTTCGCTTGCGTTTTTACTACTTGAACATAGAAATACTGTGGGCTCACTAATGTGAGAAATAAAGCATATTACTTTAAAAACACAATTAAAATTTGAAAAAAGTTTCAAAAATCTTCGCGCTTTCGCGCTTGATTATTTCTTATTATTTTACCCAACCGCATAAGAAGGAGGGTTAAGTTTATTCGAGTAAATGTATGTATGTATGTGGGTATGTTTCTATAAGATCGCTTACAAGCCTAAACGTAAAGCCTAAACTAGAATTATTCAAAATAATGCGCATTTATATATATACTTGTTTACTTGTATTAATCATTAAAGTGCCGTGAACTTGCTAATACAATCAAATAATTCACAAAAAAATAATCACTAAGCAAAAATTGTTTCCCAACTGCCAAGAAAGTAGCGCGTATCTTGTAGGTATGTTTGTAATTGTCTATAAAGTCATATGTTTAAATTTAATCAGGAATAATAAATTTGCAATCAATAAATTCAAATGGTTATATATATAATTTTTATAGCGTAAAAGTCGTTCTTATCCAGTCAGTTATTTAATTTTTCTTCAGATACTTGTATGGTTTATCTGGGCCACAAAAACCTAGGACACGCTAACAAGATCAATGAATCAATGATCAATGAAAAATTACTTCCAAGATTAAATTTTTCGCGTTTAACATTTTTCCAATTTAATATAGAAGTACTGTGGGCTCACTAATACGAGAAATAAAGCTTATTACTATAAAAACATTACAAAAAATTTCGCGCTCGCTTCGCTCTCGCTATTCATTACCTATGCTTTTATTTGCTTGGCCATGCAAACGCTGAGCGCTCGTTCAAAAATCAGTGTTTTTGTGTAGTGAGTATGACAAAACAGCCGCGCGGGCGATCTGACCTAAAAAACTAACTTGCCCCCCCCTAGACCAGAAGCTGGGTACGCCCATGTTCATTATTGTATGTATAAGCGCCATACACGAAGCGTTACCGTGTTTTAAGACTATACAGCACCACCTAGTACGTTGTTATAGAACTAACTTTATTATATGAAGTGTTGTTTTAGTTCTTTAGGGTTCCGCCAGAGGAGAAAATTGCGCTTTAATGGTTTTGCTTTCTTGCTCTAACTTATACGGATACAGAATATAAATTTATCTATCGGCTCTCTCGCACTCGCTGGTTATTCTCAAATGTAGGTGACGTGAAATAGGTCTGATTTAGAAAAAAATGGTTCAAAACCTTAACGAGTCAGTCTTTTTACCCGACTGCGTAAGAAGGAGGGTTATGTTTTTCGAGTGTATGTATGTGTATGTATATTTCTTTGACACGCCCTAGAGCCTAAACGGCTTGACCGATTTTATGATGTGAGTGGTGTCAATAGATTCGTCTTAGTTGTGAGAGTGACACTGGGTACATCAAAATAAAAAAAAAAAACATAAGTTAGGCTGCAAAAACCTCTTTTCTGCAGTCGGGTATTTTGTATTTCTTTTAACATTGATACTTGTTGCTATTTTATTTTTTAGTTTTCACTTCTGCCGGCATTCCCGAGGTGCAACTCGTTGTTTTTTTTCCATTTGATTGCCTTTTTTCGGTGCTAGTTTTTATTCCAGGTAAAATGTTCACTCGTTATCGTGTGACGCACCAGTTTGTAAAATCATTTTCTCTCACTGTAGAATGTTCACAATACCAGGAATAATTTCTGTAACGGTAATGAATCTTACGTCTGTGAATAAATTCCTTTTACATCCCTCATTAACTTAAAACAAAACTTGAATATTTATAACTTGGACACGTGATATTTTCAGCTGACGACAGACTCATAAAACTAAGTTATGACTCATAGCATTTGAACTTGAGCTGTGACACTGATCATTTGAAATTGAATTGGGTGGACAGGTTTTTTACAAAGAAATAATTTTATAGATTATTTTATATACTTATTTTGCATTTTTAAGTAGTGAGAATTGGGGTACTCATTCAAATTAACGATTTTTGACGTATCACGTATATCAACGAGGAAAACTTTAGTTTGTCTTAAGCAATCTCCGTAATTACTGAACCGATTTCGAAAATTCTTTCTCTAATAGGAAGATACGTGATCTCTGAGTAATATAGGCTGTGTTTTATTTCAATAATCTTAAGGCCTATTCAGACCTGAGCGTTATTCGCTACCGCTGTGGGTAGAGGACAATACCGCGCAGATATCGCTTGGGTTCCGTTACCGCGCGCGATAGCGATCTCCGTGTATTTGGTGTAAACAGTGAAATTAACGCATACCCACTCGGATTTCTCATCTTGAGAGATGATTTAAACAGCGTCATGGATTGGAACACTTGCGTTGGTGGCTAAATAGGCCAATACGGGAACCGCAGCTACGGCCGCACCGCTGGTGTGATATTGTACGTTTGTCGGAGGTGCTAAGTTGGTGGGATTTGTTGTGTCTGCGCGTACGCTTTTCAGCCAGCAACTCCAACCACGCGTCGTCATGATTTTAAATAAGGTTTTGTTAAATAATAGACTAAAATTATTTATTGTCATCACAAACTTATCTTATTTTTCCCTCTACATTAATTAAAAGCGTGTTATTCAAGCTATTTCCTCCACTACTACGCTTGCACATCTCGGAAGCGAGCGTTTAAAATAACTACACAAGAATGTATTTACCCGTGAATGCTCCAATTACAATCAGTTACTCGTAATCTATAAAAAGCGCGCAATTAAGCTATTCAGCGCGGTGATTCCGATTCTAGAGTTAAGATAAAAAGTTTGAAACAACAGCTGTCCTTTTTAACATGGCAATTAATAAATAAATATTGGTGAACACAACACCATCTAGCCCAAACTAAGCAAAACTTGTATTATGGAAACTAGATGAACTATACTTTTTTTTGTAAATACATACTTATGATACATATAAACACCCAGACACAGAACAAACATCCATGCTTATCACACAAATGTTTGCCCTGGGTGGCGATCGAACCCACGACCTACAGCTCAGGAGGCAGTCATACTACCACTGAGCCATGAGGCCTGTCAAATTATCATGAATAATAGTAATTACTACTATTAACTCACAGGTTAATTAAGAATTACTTACCTTTATGTCTTTTTTTTTCAGTGCTTTTTTCAAATTCATAAGATTTCAAAGTCATGCCATTCGAAAACTAGTTAGTTCTGAAAATAAGTTTAGTAAACGTATTACCTACGAGTACTTACGAGTATAGTTAAACAAGTTTATATCTTAAAAGAAAAACAAAATATCCGACTGCATAAGAGCCATTTTCTTAATAGAGTAACTTAATTTATGCTTACGTTACTCTCGGGTCTCTTGGTATAATATTGACTGTACGTTTTTGCGAGATAGATAGATAGATAAACTCTTTATTGCTTACACCACTATACTAAAACACTAATTAACAAGAGAGAGCTTACACGCTATCGAAAACAACAGGCGGCCTTATCGCTAAAAGCGATCTCTTCCAGGCAACCTTGTGATGGAGATTCCAGACAATAGAAATGATTGACGGGGTGTGCAACAAAGAAAGAAAAAGAAAGAGAAAAAAAGAATAAAAATAAATAAATATCTAATAATAATTGGACAATAAATAAAACGGATACGAATATAATATACCTACTTAGAGTTAAAAAATACATAAATTCTAATATAAATTACTTAAATCCTAATACTTAAATTACATAAATATCTGCAATATATGTACATATGTATAAGTATCTATATTATAAAATGTGAACACATATTGAATACAAAAGTTACTGTGAAAGGTAGAAATTATCTACTTGTATTTTAAATACAGCAACGGATGGGGCTTGTCTAATGGAGAGTGACAAAGATATTGCGATTACAGTGCGCTGTGTATTTTGTGTATTGGACGGAACACAATATCTGAATAGACTCTAATTGTATGGTATCCAAGTTAGCAGTCCTGGATTTGTCAATAGGCGGTATAGCCCGCAGCCTAGCGGCCGCAGCGACCTAGGGGGGGGGGGCGGCAGATTTCAGAGGATTAAATTTTTGCCGGCAAAAATTTAGCCTACTGGCGGCAAAAGTGTAAATCCGCCACTGCATGTTATATATAATTAAACACGTAAAGTCCCACGTTTCTTCACATGTCTATCTAAATCAAAACGTTACAGCTTTATTTGTAAAATAACTGCACTAAAATACATCCATGCCTCATTGGCTAAGAAATATTGCAGTCATTACTATGCCAAACGATTTTGCCACACTATACTCGACTTTATATTCATGGCGATAAAACGAGAACTATTATTTACTACTGATTTCAAGAAAGCAGCTGACGTGAAAATCGTAAATTATACTGTTATTTTTTATTCAAATTATACGTAGATTTTTAACAATTGTAGTTATTGTGTTATTATGTATGTTTTTTTGTATTGGATGTAGAAGATACCATAATTATAATTACAAATTGATAGGCAACGCAAGGGACTATTTGAAATTAATTGTAAATAAGTGACATTATTATGTAATTATTAAATTACAATCTGCACCCTGCAGTTTAATATAAATAAAAAAATGCGGTAACGATAAAATATATATAGCCTAAAAAACTTAAATCTAACTTATCTATGTATATATCTAGTGTGTTTCTACTTCGAGGTCTTGAAGCTAGCACTCTTGCATACTTCAAAGTCTTCAAATTAGACACATACTAGACATACTGACATACTTACTAGATTAATAATCTACTATGTCAAGATAAGTGTCGACAAGAATCTTATTATTGTAATTGTAATTACAACATACAACATGTTATATGTATACATTTAAGGAATAATATAGTTTAGGTCCAAATTATAAATTGTACATTGCAAAAATTGTAAAGACTGTATTCTGTTTCGTGTACCAATAAACTAAATAAATACCAGAAAGACTTTCATTAAAGACTTTCAAGTAGGCAAGAGTGCTAGCTTGCAAACCTCGAAGCGGAAATACAATAGATATATAAGTTAGATTTAAGTGTTTGAATATGAATTTCCGCAAAGTAACGCCTGATTCAATAAATTTTATCTTCTATGTCCGTCTCCAGGTGCACTTATCTCTGTATCAATTTAGTAACATTTGGTCCAGACGTTTGTGCTTGAAAAGGTAAAAAACAGACAGAGAGACAGAAGTTACTTCCGCTTTTATTATATTAAGTTGGGATTAAAACAGGCGAAAAGGGTTGAAGGCCTATTTCACTACCCGATTTCTCGGGCCCTGTCTATTAGATCCCTGTCTTAGTATCAAGACCGGGAGCCTGTCTCTTATTACATCACCCTGTCCCTGTCGATAAGGCATGATAAATCGGGTGGTGTCCTATAACTCAGTCGCCTCAAACTTTTTTCTACAACTTTCTTTTGTCTTTTTCTGTTTTGAATCTTGTACTTATATTTAGACAATGTCAATGAGCTTCGAAATGCGAAAGAGGTTTCTATTAAAGTCCCAGACCTCATTGTCTATGACCTGCATGGAGACAAGTGGTAAACACCGTCACGTGTTGAGCGGAAGCTTACGCGGCACGCGCGCTATTTCCTCGTTCGCAGGATGTTTTGCGCGCGCAACACACCTATGAATTCGAAAAGCCGCCGGGCGGCGCGGTGAACGGCCAATGCAGTTGCCGTTCGGATATCGCGTGTTATTTCTGATTGACGTAATACTTTAGATATTTGGGAGTACATATTTATAGATTCCACTTTGTGTTGGAAATTTCAAATAGATAACTTGATAACTAGAACAAGGCGATAAATATCTATTTTTAAGCATCTTGCGATCTTAGGCAGACAAAGGTAACTTGATAACTAGAACAAGGCGATAAATATCTATTTTTAAGCATCTTGCGATCTTAGGCAGACAAAGGTATTATTTAGGTAAAGGTATTGTTTAGGTCCTAATCAATTTTCAGAGTACTTTTTACAGTACCTACACTTTAGGTACTGTTCGCTTGCCCAATCAGTACTTTCTTATTGCTCAACCGTCTGGGATGGTTCCTATTCTTCTTATTTGCTGCCTCTTGAATAAGGACAACGAGCAATTTTGAAAGTCATGCTCAAAAAACCTAAGTATGCGAATTCCTACATTCACGTTATATAAAGAAACCAGTGTCTTACCCGTAAGACAGCTCTTTGTGCTTAACACTGTTATTAGTCTATATTATAACTTTGAAAAAGATATTCCACGTAGAAGATCTAGAATCTGTCCTAATGTAGTGTGTCGTACGGGGCTAGCAACGAGACATTACGAAAGGGGCCATTTTTGCTAGTTTTTGACCCCCTATATAAGAAAAATTAAGAATAAACCGTTTTATCACACATCCGAGCGCACTTCGGCACTCGCGCGGTTCCCCGCGCTTTTTCAAAGTATAATTTTAACTTTACGCATTTTTGTGATCTTACGTTAGCCAAAACTATCAAGACCCCTCCCACCCCCTTGTAAGAAAAAATAAGACACGGTCGATTCCCCTCCCCCCCTAAATCATCTTACGTAATAAATGAATGACCCAAAGCTTTTCTAACTTTCTAATAAAATAAATAAAGAGATCAATATCTATTCCCTTCCAACATATAAAGTTAAAAAAGGGCAGTTACAGATTTTTTAAAAACGCTATCTTATGATAATACAGAACGATTTTTAAGTCGTCTAGTGTAGTTTTAAGTATTTTGTTTTAGTTTCTCCAACATCATGATCTATTGTTTATTTTTACTATTATTATTTTGTCATATAGGTATTATCAACTTTTATCAACGCGTCATAACGTTGGATATTGGACCTATTATGTAGAATAAGGATTAAATATTTTTCTGAAACTTAATATAATTATTTGCTCCATGTAAACCAAATGTTCTCTCATAGTCACTACCTACGGAAGGCTCTGGCACCTGTTGCACAGTTTAATTACTAGTATAGGTGTCAGACAGTTCTCTATATACCATTCGTATGTAAGTCCAACTCATATTTTGTAATATATAAATGATATTTATAATGTTATGTTTTTGTTATGTCTTGTTAAGTATTTGGTCAATAAAGGTTTTATTATTAATATAGATATCTTTGCTACCTGTAAACTAGAAACTAGTGCATCTACGACTGACCACCAACTCGCCTGATGTGAAGCGACGGTGTGGCCGAGGATGGAGCTCGTCGATCTAGCTAGAAGATATCTATTCACTCTAGCCTGAAAATCCCAAGATTGTAGGTATCAGGAAACAGAGATGGATGAATTCCATTCCTGTGCAATACGCATCAAGAATATGGATCGATATCGCTGATTACGGACCTTTGGCATACCAACGAAATATGGGTGGTAATTCGCCGAGTTTCTGCTAGTCCTGTAGTGTAATGGGGAGGGTGGAATTAGGTCGTGAAGCTCTTACGCACATTCCCCGAAATGAATCCTGTAGAAAATAGACAGATATGCTACCTAAATGATATAGTGCTGGAAAGACTGTTTGCCTACGTTCCATTGACGACACTTGAATTAAGCGCCTTTCCCAAGATGAATCAGAAAGTCATTGACTAACTCGAACGTCACACGTAGTGCATTAAACTCCTTTTTGTAAACATTCGGGCTATAAAGACGAGAATAGCACATGGCTCTCAAATCATAACTTCATTCAACCCTTTGATACTTATTAATACCTTACCTGTTATGCGTTTGGTTTAGAATGAAATTGCAACCGTTCTAGGCTAGCCTTATATTGATCCGACTGTCTAAATGGACTGTAACGTTTTTCTTTTTCGGTTGTATGTAAGTTTGTTTCTATACTATACTACTTAGTGGTATGATATCCATGCGACAGTATTTTTATCAATTATGATCAAAAAGAGTATAATTTTATAATGAAGTAATTGTGATTAGCTTTAATATCTGTCTTTATTGGTAGCAAATTAGATTTGTGGAAGAGAAAAGTTGTGATTAATAGCAAAAATGACAATTAAATTTTATTCTTAATTTTCGAATTTGTTCATGGAACCAATTCAGGTAAGTACATAATAATTAGGGGTTTAAAAATAAATAAAAATTGCCGATAGATGGCACTCATATCATGACCGACACATAAAACTATGAAAGTTGGTTTCTAAACAGAATATTACGTCAATATACATTGTAAATATGTTACTGCTAACTATTATTATTATTTATTTTGAGCCTTTTTTGTCCCACTGCTGGGCAAAGGCCTCCCTATCCTCCTTCCATTCTTCTCGGTTCAGTGATTTTTGAGTCCAATTCTTCTGCTAACTTGTCTTCAAAAATTATTCTGAATATTTTATCATTTTTACCCGACTGCGTAAGAAGGCGGTTGATGTTTTTCGAGTGTATGTATGTATTTGAGTATGTATGTATGTATATATCTATATGATCGCCTACAGCCTAAACGGGTTGACCGATTTTGATGTGTGAGGTATCGTTAGATTTGTCTTCACTTCTAGAGTGTCATAAACTATATCTTTTGTAATAATAATAATACATTTCTCGCAACAAAAAAAAAAGCGTTTTTTTCGTAATCATTAACGAACTTTTTCGTAATAAAATAAACAAGTGGTTTTACTAAAAAAAAAACTAAGGAATGCGCATTTATAATCTTTTACAGCGATTTTACTTTCTCACAAAAAACGTAAGTACACTCAACAACGTAACGAAATCGTAAGTTAGACTGCAAAAACTGCTTTTCTGCAGTCGGGTATTTTGTTTTTCTTAGCAACATATTGTTTTCGAACGAAGTCTACACAAGTTGTCGACTTGAAAATTGGAACGATCGACGCGTCACCTAGTGAACAAAGTATTTATTTTAAAAAAATATCGATCGTAAAGAAGAAAGAAAAAAAAAACTGTTTGAATTTAGAATTTCCTGCCCCATGTCTTGTGTTGGCTCATAAAGTGACAAGGTCGTGGCCGGATAGTGTTTATTGTTTTTTACTTATTGGTTAGTATTGATTAGTTTAATGGCTACCCCATGGAGCTCAATTGGCGCACATCCGGAGTTCATTAGCAAATGAGCAGCCGCGGCCAAGGGACGGTCAATTGGTTGTACTTCCTAGTACTGACAAGAACGTCTTATTGGCTGCTCCGCGTTTTTACCAGTCTCTGGCGAAAAATGATGAGGCTAGAGGACCTACAGGACCTGTGGCAGACCTCGTAAAAACATACTTTTGGCAACAACGCATGACATGATACCTATATCTCGTGTAAACAGTAGTTTCATACAAAAATATTGATTATTATGTGTAGTTTTTATCGAAGTTTTTTTTTAAAGTTTACAGAGCAAGTTACAGGCGGCTTTTTTACCCGATTTCCAGAAAAGAGGAGGTTCTCAATTCGTCGGAATCTTTTTTTTATTTATTTTTATTTTTATGTATGTTCCCCTATTACTCGAATACACTGGACCTATATGAAAAAATATTTTTTGTTTGAAAGGGTATCTATACTTTCCAGGTAGTCCCATAGAAATTTTATCAAAGTCGGTTCAGTATTTTGGTTTTTATAACAAAATAACTGGAAAAATATATCATCTGAGTTGAAGTCGTTTTTTTTTTTGTTTTTTAAACGATTACTTGTAATAGGTAATGTCTTTTATACACTTACACATCTTAGTTTTTGATATATACTCGTATATCAATATATATATATATATATATATCAATATTTTTTTAGGATAAGTGGTTTGTAATGGAAATGTATTAGGATGGGTGGGTGGTTGTAGGCGAGGAACGGAAGGTGCTAATGATATACTCGCTACCGTTCCTCGCCCTATATATAATATATCAATTAGACTTAGGCGTACGTGAAGCCAGTTGTTTTACACTATTAAAATCCAATAGAAACAGTAGATCGTCTGTAAGTACACCGCAGCAGCTAATTGGCAGGTTGTAAGTAACTGGCTGCGTGTCACGAGATCGTGCTCGGGAGGCACGACACTACGCTTTGCTTTTTTATTTGCAGCTTCCGACGCACGCTGGCGCCTCCTAACTCATTTGTAAGGTTTTACCAATGAGATTATATCTATAAAGAAGTTATACTTACAACACTATATATGAAGTAAAAATATGGTAAATCTCAGTTCTCAGCACTTTCGAAGATAAGACACATCCTTAAGACCTTTTAGTAGCTTGGTCTTATAGGTATATATCTTGGTGTTGCACTTTCTAAACACACAGGATGGCATTGTCACTGTTCACAAGTCACGACACGCGTCTAACAGCCTTACTTCACGTGTCGCGACTGAAGACGAGTCGGGCGATTACCTTTCTTGAGGATTGCCACGCAGAGCCGGAGAAAACCTATCTACGTATCATACATCATCAACTAATTAAAAAAACTTTTTTTGGATGACATTTTCACAACACCATCTAGCCCCAAACTGAGCAAAGCTTGTACTATGGGAACCAGATGGCTGATAGAATGCATATGCTTTTTTTTTTTGAAAATACATACTTATGTTCCATAGAAACACCCAGACACAGAACATAAATCCATGCTCATCACACAAATGTTTGCCCTGGGTGGGAATCGAACCCACGACAAACAGCTCAAGAGGCTGTCGTACTACCACTGAGCCATGAGTCCTGTCAAGTAAAAAAAAGTATAAATATTTAGAGATTTATCATGGACAAAAAATATTTAAATAGTTCTCTTATGTAATGAACTTTTTTTCCGTATTTTCAGTAGTTTAACTGAGATAAACGGGGGTTAACGAAAGAACATTCTGGCAATCAACTAGATAGGTACCTACGCTATGTCAGCTAACATTATAGATGTACCAAGCAGTACTAAATAGCCAGCTTGCCGCCAGCGCCTTAACAACCAACCAAAACACTTGTCTGACACAGTTTCTGAATAGTAAAATAGAATAAGTGCTGGCATTGGGCTACAATACTTGTAACAATTGAATAACTATTCATATGAGACAGGGGTCCGATACACTAGAGATGAGACTAAGCATTTAATTATACGATAAATAACTAATACA
The DNA here is from genome assembly GCA_947563715.1 of Lycia hirtaria. NCBI lineage: Eukaryota > Metazoa > Arthropoda > Insecta > Lepidoptera > Geometridae > Lycia > Lycia hirtaria. The sequence goes on along the minus strand of OX387380.1, from coordinate 23,106,993 downwards.
AATAATTATAAAATAAAAAAATAATAGGAAATAATTATTTATATTTTTCATTATTCTTGTCTTAATGGTTAGTTAGAGTCTTAAAAGAAATGTAATTCAAATTTATTGGACACCATAATTTAAGTTAAATCGATTATATCATTTTATTTCCCTATGCTATTATTATAAGGTTCAGTTAATTTTTCATATGTGTAATTCTGACTTGAGTGACCCAGTCCCTCAAGTCGAAAGTTTACAACCAGTGTGTGTTACCAGTGATGACATACGGCACTGAAACGTGGTCCCTAACTATGGGCCTTATAAGGAAGCTCAAGGTCGAGCAGCGAGCTATGGAGAGGGCTATGCTCGGAGTCTCTCTACGAGGCCTATGTCTAGCAGTGGACTTCTTATGGCTGATATGATGATGATGATGAATTGTGACTTTCCTGTATCATGTATGTTATTCAAGGTTAATAAATATTCTTATTCTTATAAAAAAAAAATAGGCCGAGCTTAGCCCGAGCTACGTCCTTACTCATCGGTTTCAATATTTTTTTAATGATCATATTATTACACTAATATTTCTACGAATAATAGACCTCGCGAACACATACTTCTCGGCTTCAAAACTCTTATTCAGAATTCAGTAAGTATCGATTATGCTCATATTTTAAATTTGTTTGGAATATACAAAAATCACCAATCAAATCACAAGTATACCTAGTTTCATAAAGTAGAAAAATACGACTGGAAAATTTTACCAGTTGATGCACAGACCTTTGATTCGCTCACTCGGTCAATGAGTATTATATTTACGTAAGTACATAATTATGTTGAAGTAGATAAGACAAAATATGGACTGCGCTTCCTGAATGGGTCTTTCCGAATAGATATAATCTAAATGTCTTCAAATCGCGAGTGAATAGGTTTCTTCTAGGCATCGCGCGCTCCATCGTAGACCGTAACTGTAGCTTATCACCAGTTGAGTTGACGGTCCAGAGCACGCAAGCCTATCGTCGAATAAAAAAAATTATTTATCGACATATCGCAAGTGTGCCAGAGCTTCAACACCTAATTCTATCCTCCCCTAGATCGACGAGCTCCATCCTCGCCTGCACCGTCGCTTAACATCAGGCGAGTTGGTGGTCAATCGTAGATCTATCTTGCATAAAAAATATTGATAAAAGTGGTACAACACTAGCTAGATCTGAAGCATCCTCAGCACAACAGTCAATCGGCACAACAGTGGTCAAGTGGCTGGAGTGGATACGGGGCTATGTTTACAATCAACGGATCTCCTTGGGCTGACTCCCCTAAACATACTATGTGGGTACTGTACTGCGCAGTTAGACGTCTTATCGTCGCTCGCATGACTATCTGTCCTATCTCATTTTTCAAATAATAAAAACAGGGTATTTGGAATGCAAATACATTAAAAGTATCAATGTGAAATTAACATGCAAGTAATCGATATGAAAGCTAATATCTTATGGTATGCAAAACATCCAACTTTTAATATTTTTGACAAATACAATTAATTTCAGAACCGAAAAACGTTAAATAAATGACTGAAATGAGATAGGACAGTTAGTCATGGTAGCGACGTGTGCTACAGTACCTTTAACCTTAAGGATGACCGATTTGTGAGAAAACCAAGAGTCTGAGAGCAAATTATTTCCAAAATAAATACTATAATATTATATAATATATGTGTAATATATTTAGGTGTTTTATATAACATGTCTAATATATTACTACTACTAGCTGCGCCCTGCGGGTTCACCCGCGCGAGGATTGATTATGTTGTGTTTATTGTATCCTACAGGGACTGATGTCCTTGCGGTTTTGGCTTGCGTATCGAATAAAGCATCCTCCATTCAACATTTTTCAAAAATATTCAATGTACAGACTTTGACCCGTTACAGTCTTAAGATAAGCATAGATATAGATAGAAGATATATATATATATATATATATATATATAGATAATAATATAGACCTGGAAGCCATAAGTACTCTAGTCCAAAATTAGTTTTATATTCTGCTGCAGAAGAGCAATTTTTGCAGTATAACTATATACGATTTCGTTATGCTTGATACGCTGTTGAGTGATTGTTTTTTTTGTGAGAAAATATGCACAAAGTCGCTGTTAAAGGTTATAAATGCGAATTATTTTGAATAATTCTAGGAAAATCACTTACCTATTACGAGAAATTTCGTTGGAGGTTACGAAAAAGCACGTTTTTTATTTTTTTCAAGGATTTTATTATTATTACAAAAAAATGTAGCCTATGACACTCAGGGAGTGAAGACAAATATAACGACACCACGCACATCAAAATTTGTATATACATAAATCATACATACACTAAACATATCTAAACCTCCTCCTTACGCAGTCGGGTAAAAAGTAATTAGCTGATTTTTCAAAAGGAAAAAACGAAACCCTTATAGGATCACTTTGTTGTCCGTCTGTCCGTCCGTCCGGGTGTCAAGAGGTCAAGACGCGAGACGCAAGGGAACGCGTGAAGGTATCGGTGTTGAAATTAAAACCACATACGCAGATCTATAATATCTCTTGCTGCAGAAAGAAAAATCATTTTTTTTTTTCGTAAAAAAAAGTTACAGCTGAATATGTCGTAAAAACATTTCGACACACACAAGGGAATCCAAGCATATAGAGTACTTCCCGTTGACCAAGAACTATGAAATTTGGCAAGAAGCATTGTGTTAGCAAGGAATGAGGGTTCAAATTTTAAAGTTGTTAACCGTATCATGTGGGGTATCATATGAAAGAGCTTCATTAGAATAAGCTAAAACAAAGGTTTTTAAATATTTTTACGATGTATATTTTCCGGTTTATGAAGGAAAATATATAATTTCCCCCCTTTTATCTACTAGTTTGTACAAAACCCTCGGTTGGCGAGTCTGAATGGCACTTGTCCGGTTTTTTTTATACTGAGTATTACTAAGCGTTTAATAATACGTATTAGCATGGGCGTAGCTATAGCTTTTTCCTAATGGGGGGTCCGCGGGTACAAAAATGTATAAAAATATACTACTATTTGCCTCTTTATTTGCGCAGACTATACGCAGACGAGTACTAGTTTCTAAACGTCAATGTTTAAAAGTATGTATATTAAAAAAAACGACAGCAGAAAAGCAGTTTTTTGCAGTCTAACTTACGATTTCGATACTTTTAATACGCTGTTGAGTGTACGTTTTTTGTGAGAAAGTATGCGTAATATTGCTGTAAAATATTATAAACGCGCATTCTTTAGAATAATTCTAAAAAAACACTTGTTTATTACGAAATAGTGCGTTAGTGATTACGAAAAAACGTTTTATTTTTATTTTTTAAAGAGATGTATTATGATTACAAAAAATATATCCTACTTATGATACTTTGGAAACGAAGACGACTGTAATGACACATCAACCTCGCACATCAAAATCCGTCAAGCTGTTCAGGCTGTCACATAGAAACATACATGGGTATGTATGTATGTTACATACATACATACATTCGAAAAAAATTACCCTCCTTCTTACGTAATCGGGTAAAAATATATAGTTTCCATTTGAAATACGCGTTTGTAGTATGCACGGGCGAAAGACGAACATGGGTCATACTGCATCTATTAGCTAAGCTGTAGTTATGCACACACATTACCGCACATCAGGTTTTTATATAATATATTTTGTAACCTGCGTGCCATCCGCGATACCTATTCCGGAATTTTGACAGCACTTAATATATTTTTTCGGCCAATGCCATGGGGGGGGGGGGAGGTCCGGACCCCCTGCCCCCCCCCCCCCCCCCCCCACCCCTTATATACGCCCATGCGTATTAGTACTAAATAAAGCCCACGCGATGCTTGAACATGGTTTGGTCAAAAAGCTTTTGTGATTTGAAGTAAGTCAAAGCTCAAAGGTGGTGTGAGTCGTTTTCATATTATTCATTACTCATTGTCTTCGTGTCTGTTAGTTCTTGCAGCAACAGGAAACGGCCACTAACTAACACGATTGTCATAAGTTTGACGTGTGTATCTGTGTATATGTGTGTCTGTCGTGCGTTGGCATCCGTTTGAGAACTGCGATGCTGTGGCATCGTAACTCGTAACGGATAGACCGATTAAGAAAAAAATAATTGAAAGAGGATTTCATCGTGTTTTAGCTATGTTTCATCAAAATCGGGTCAGCTTTTTTTGGGGGTTTTTGAGTTTTCTAAAATTATACTTCTTATCATATATAATTTATCATTACGCGGGTGGAAACGCGAAGCACAGCTAGTAATCAATTGTTTAAGTAACAATTTTCTAGATATTCCACAAATATATAAATGTAAAATATAATTAAATCTGTACGGAAGCATTACACACGCAGTTCAACACTGCATTAAGCCAAATAATAATTAGGTACTTCTGAATCCGTAATCTCCGTTATAAGAGATAAGATATTTCGGCTATTCAGAAATAGTAGCTATTTGCGATATGTGCTTTGTTATACCGGCGTGAAGTTGGCGGCCAAAAAAATCTGCCATATATAACCCGACCAAATTAGAGAGGTCATTTTCAAAATTTTAAAACTGAAACAATTCTTAATTTTTACAGTATATAATGAAAACTTGTAACTGATAACTGATAAAGAAAATTACTTCAGATCGAAATCTTCGTTTGATATCGTGTAATTTAAACATTTTCTCGCTATAGCGATGGCTGATATTGTATAGTGACCTGTAGGGCATTCCAAACTGCTGAAAACTACCTGAAACGCAAAGTGATTGATACACAGTTTACCAAAAGTAGAAAACAGCTGTTGCTGAAACTTTTCTTAACTCTAAAATAGACAGGTAAACTTGGAACTTGGATTTTCAAAACGTAAGTTTCTCGTTGATGATTTGAGATATCTAAACCCCTGAAAACTGAATCATTTCTTGATTTTTCCAATGTATAATAAAACCTTGCAACCAAACAATCTATGCACAAAGTGGCTACAAGCGAGTTTAATCGTCTATTATGTCTTTAATCCGAAGATAGAAAAATTTTCATTTTCAACATCGATTTTCATACAAAAGTTGTATGAGTTTCCCCTGAAAATTGGATTTTTGTGTACGCCAAATCAAAGCATTTACATATATACATAAATGATGAAAGCCACAGAGTGGCTAGAAAACAACTTGAGGTCGAGATCTTCGTTAGATAACATGTAATTTAAACATTTTCTCGCTATAGCGATGGCTGATATTGTATAGCGACCTGTAGGGCATTCCAAACTGCTGAAAACTACCTGAAACGCAAAGTAATTGATACACAGTTTACTATAAGTAAAAAACGGCTGCTGCTGAAACTTTTCTTAACCCTAAAATAGACAGGTAAACTTGGAACTTGGATTTTCACAACGTAAGTTTCTCGTTGATGATTTGAGATATCTAAACCCCTGAAAACTGAAACAATTCTTGATTTTTTCAATGTATATTGAAACCTTGCAACCAAAAGATCTATGCAAAAAGTGGCTAGAAGCGAGTTTAATCGTCTATTATGTCTTTAATCCGAAGATAGAAAAAATTTCATTTTCAACATCGATTTTCATACAAAAGTTGTATGAGTTTCCCCTGAAAATTGGATTTTTGTGTACGCCAAATCAAAGCATTTATATATATACATAAATGATGAAAGCCACAGAGTGGCTAGAACACTACTTGAGGTCGAGATCTTCGTTAGATAACATGTAATTTTAACATTTTCTCGCTATAGCGATGGCTGATATTGTATAGCGACCTGTAGGGCATTCCAAACTGCTGAAAACTACCTGAAACGCGAAGTAATTGATACACAGTTTACTATAAGTGAAAAACGGCTGCTGCTGAAACTTTTCTTAACTCTAAAATAGACAGGTAAACTTGTAACTTGGATTTTCAAAACGTAAGTTTCTCGTTGATGATTTGAGATATCTAAACCCCTGAAAACTGAAACAATTCTTGATTTTTCCAATGTATATTGAAACCTTGCAACCAAAAAATCTATGCAAAAAGTGGCTAGAAGCGAGTTTAATCGTCTATTATGTCTTTAATCTGAAGATAGAAAAAATTTCATTTTCAACATCGATTTTCATACAAAAGTTGTATGAGTTTCCCCTGAAAATTGGATTTTTGTGTACGCCAAATCAAAGCATTTACATATATACATAAATGATGAAAGCCACAGAGTGGCTAGAACACTACTTGAGGTCGAGATCTTCGTTAGATAACGTGTAATTTAAACATTTTCTCGCTATAGCGATGGCTGATATTGTATAGCGACCTGTAGGGCATTCCAAACTGCTGAAAACTACCTGAAACGCGAAGTAATTGATACACAGTTTACTATAAGTGAAAAACGGCTGCTGCTGAAACTTTTCTTAACCCTAAAATAGACAGGTAAACTTGTAACTTGGATTTTCAAAACGTAAGTTTCTCGTTGATGATTTGAGATATCTAAACCCCTGAAAACTGAAACAATTCTTGATTTTTCCAATGTATATTGAAACCTTGCAACCAAAAAATCTATGCAAAAAGTGGCTAGAAGCGAGTTTAATCGTCTATAATGTCTTTAATCCGAAGAGAGAAAAAATTTCATTTTTAACATTGATTTTCATACAAAAGTTGTATGAGTTTCCCCTGAAAATTTGATTTTTGTGTACGCCAAATCAAAGCATTTACATATATACATAAATGATGAAAGCCACAGAGTGGCTAGAACACTACTTGAGGTCGAGATCTTCGTTAGATAACGTGTAATTTAAACATTTTCTCGCTATAGCGATGGCTGATATTGTATAGCGACCTGGGGCCCAATTCAGTTATTAAAGACCGCTCCATAGTCGAATCATATGTGGAGCGTTTCCCGTCGGCCGCCATAGTTTTTTTGATTCAGTCACTTTTATGTCATACAATTGACACATTTGATGAAACGTAACACGTCCTTCGCTCGTTACTAAATCAAAAAATGATAGCAGCCGACAGGAAATGCTTCGCACAAGGTTCAGTTACGGATCGGTTTTGAATAACTGAATTAGCCCCCTGTAGGGCATTCCAAACTGCTGAAAACTACCTGAAACGCAAAGTAATTAATACACAGTTTACTATAAGTGAAAAACGGCTGCTGTTGAAACTTTTCTTAACCCTAAAATAGACAGGTAAACTTGGAACTTGGATTTTCAAAACGTAAGTTTCTCGTTGATGATTTGAGATATCTAAACCCCTGAAAACTGAATCATTTCTTGATTTTTCCAATGTATAATGAAACCTTGCAACCAAACAATCTATGCAAAAAGTGGCTAGAAGCGATTTTAATCGTCTATTATGTCTTTAATCCGAAGATAGAAAAAATTTCATTTTCAACATCGATTTTCATACAAAAGTTGTATGAGTTTCCCCTGAAAATTGGATTTTTGTGTACGCCAAATCAAAGCATTTATATATATACATAAATGATGAAAGCCACAGAGTGGCTAGAACACTACTTGAGGTCGAGATCTTCGTTAGATAACATGTAATTTTAACATTTTCTCGCTATAGCGATGGCTGATATTGTATAGCGACCTGTAGGGCATTCGAAACTGCTGAAAACTACCTGAAACGCGAAGTAATTGATACACAGTTTACTATAAGTGAAAAACGGCTGCTGCTGAAACTTTTCTTAACCCTAAAATAGACAGGTAAACTTGTAACTTGGATTTTCAAAACGTAAGTTTCTCGTTGATGATTTGAGATATCTAAACCCCTGAAAACTGAAACAATTCTTGATTTTTCCAATGTATATTGAAACCTTGCAACCAAAAAATCTATGCAAAAAGTGGCTAGAAGCGAGTTTAATCGTCTATTATGTCTTTAATCTGAAGATAGAAAAAAATTCATTTTCAACATCGATTTTCATACAAAAGTTGTATGAGTTTCCCCTGAAAATTGGATTTTTGTGTACGCCAAATCAAAGCATTTACATATATACATAAATGATGAAAGCCACAGAGTGGCTAGAACACTACTTGAGGTCGAGATCTTCGTTAGATAACGTGTAATTTAAACATTTTCTCGCTATAGCGATGGCTGATATTGTATAGCGACCTGTAGGGCATTCCAAACTGCTGAAAACTACCTGAAACGCAAAGTAATTGATACACAGTTTACTATAAGTGAAAAACGGCTGCTGTTGAAACTTTTCTTAACCCTAAAATAGACAGGTAAACTTGGAACTTGGATTTTCAAAACGTAAGTTTCTCGTTGATGATTTGAGATATCTAAACCCCTGAAAACTGAAACAATTCTTGATTTTTCCAATGTATATTGAAACCTTGCAACCAAAAAATCTATGCAAAAAGTGGCTAGAAGCGAGTTTAATCGTCTATTATGTCTTTAATCCGAAGAGAGAAAAAATTTCATTTTTAACATTGATTTTCATACAAAAGTTGTATGAGTTTCCCCTGAAAATTTGATTTTTGTGTACGCCAAATCAAAGCATTTACATATATACATAAATGATGAAAGCCACAGAGTGGCTAGAACACTACTTGAGGTCGAGATCTTCGTTAGATAACGTGTAATTTAAACATTTTCTCGCTATAGCGATGGCTGATATTGTATAGCGACCTGTAGGGCATTCCAAACTGCTGAAAACTACCTGAAACGCAAAGTGATTGATACACAGTTTACTATAAGTGAAAAACGGCTGCTGTTGAAACTTTTCTTAACCCTAAAATAGACAGGTAAACTTGGAACTTGGATTTTCAAAACGTAAGTTTCTCGTTGATGATTTGAGATAACTAAACCCCTGAAAACTGAAACAATTCTTGATTTTTCCAATGTATATTGAAACCTTGCAACCTAAAAATCTATGCAAAAAGTGGCTAGAAGCGAGTTTAATCGTCTATTATGTCTTTAATCCGAAGATAGAAAAAAATTCATTTTCAACATTGATTTTCATACAAAAGTTGTATGAGTTTCCCCTGAAAATTGGATTTTTGTGTACGCCAAATCAAAGCATTTACATATATACATAAATGATGAAAGCCACAGAGTGGCTAGAACACTACTTGAGGTCGAGATCTTCGTTAGATAACGTGTAATTTAAACATTTTCTCGCTATAGCGATGGCTGATATTGTATAGCGACCTGTAGGGCATTCCAAACTGCTGAATACTACCTGAAACGCAAAGTAATTGATACACAGTTTACTATAAGTGAAAAAAGGGTGCTGCTGAAACTTTTCTTAACCCTAAAATAGACAGGTAAACTTGGAACTTGGATTTTCAAAACGTAAGTTTCTCGTTGATGATTTGAGATATCTAAACCCCTGAAAACTGAAACAATTCTTGATTTTTCCAATGTATATTGAAACCTTGCAACCAAAAAATCTATGCAAAAAGTGGCTAGAAGCGAGTTTAATCGTCTATTATGTCTTTAATCCGAAGAAAGAAAAAAATTCATTTTCAACATCGATTTTCATACAAAAGTTGTATGAGTTTCCCCTGAAAAATGGATTTTTGTGTACGCCAAATCAAAGCATTTACATATATACATAAATGATAAAAGCCACAGAGTGGCTAGAACACTACTTGAGGTCGAGATCTTCGTTAGATAACGTGTAATTTAAACATTTTCTCGCTATAGCGATGGCTGATATTGTATAGCGACTTGTAGGGCATTCCAAACAGCTGAAAACTACATGAAACGCAAAGTAATTGATACACAGTTTACTATAAGTGAAAAACGGCTGCTGCTGAAACTTTTCTTAACCCTAAAATAGACAGGTAAACTTGCAACTTGGATTTTCAAAACGTAAGTTTCTCGTTGATGATTTGAGATATCTAAACCCCTGAAAACTGAAACAATTCTTGATTTTTACAATGTATATTGAAACCTTGCAACCAAAAAATCTATGCAAAAAGTGGCTAGAAGCGAGTTTAATCGTCTATTATGTCTTTAATCTGGAGATAGAAAAAATTTCATTTTCAACATCGATTTTCATACAAAAGTTGTATGAGTTTCCCCTGAAAATTGGATTTTTGTGTACGCTAAATCAAAGCATTTACATATATACATAAATGATGAAAGCCACAGAGTGGCTAGAACACTACTTGAGGTCGAGATCTTCGTTAGATAACGTGTAATTTAAACATTTTCTCGCTATAGCGATGGCTGATATTGTATAGCGACCTGTAGGGCATTCCAAACTGCTGAAAACTACCTGAAACGCCAAGTAATTGATACACAGTTTACTATAAGTGAAAAACGGCTGCTGCTGAAACTTTTCTTAACCCTAAAATAGACAGGTAAACTTGGAACTTGGATTTTCAAAACGTAAGTTTCTCGTTGATGATTTGAGATATCTAAACCCCTGAAAACTGAAACAATTCTTGATTTTTCCAATGTATATTGAAACCTTGCAACCAAAAAATCTATGCAAAAAGTGGCTAGAAGCGAGTTTAATCGTCTATTATGTCTTTAATCCGAAGATAGAAAAAATTTCATTTTCAACATCGATTTTCATACAAAAGTTGTATGAGTTTCCCCTGAAAATTGGATTTTTGTGTACGCCAAATCAAAGCATTTACATATATACATAAATGCTGAAAGCCACAGAGTGGCTAGAACACTACTTGAGGTCGAGATCTTCGTTAGATAACGTGTAATTTAAAAAAATTCTCGCTATAGCGATGGCTGATATTGTATAGCGACTTGTAGGGCTTTCCAAACAGCTGAAAACTACATGAAACGCAAAGTAATTGATACACAGTTTACTATAAGTGAAAAACGGCTGCTGCTGAAACTTTTCTTAACCCTAAAATAGACAGGTAAACTTGGAACTTGGATTTTCAAAACGGAAGTTTCTCGTTGATGATTTGAGATATCTAAACCCCTGAAAACTGAAACAATTCTTGATTTTTCCAATGTATATTGAAACCTTGCAACCTAAAAATCTATGCAAAAAGTGGCTAGAAGCGAGTTTAATCGTCTATTATGTCTTTAATCCGAAGATAGAAAAAAATTCATTTTCAACATTGATTTTCATACAAAAGTTGTATGAGTTTCCCCTGAAAATTGGATTTTTGTGTACGCTAAATCAAAGCATTTACATATGTACATAAATGATGAAAGCCACAGAGTGGCTAGAACACTACTTGAGGTCGAGATCTTCGTTAGATAACATGTAATTTAAACATTTTCTCGCTATAGCGATGGCTGATATTGTATAGCGACCTGTAGGGCATTCCAAACTGCTGAAAACTACCTGAATCGCAAAATAATTGATACACAGTTTACTAAAATAGGAAAACAGCTGTTGCTGAAACTTTTCTTAACCCTAAAATAGACAGGTAAACTTGGAACTTGGATTTTCAAAACGTAAGTTTCTCGTTGATGATTTGAGATATCTAAACCCCTGAAAACTGAAACAATTCTTGATTTTTCCAATGAATATTGAAACCTTGCAACCTAAAAATCTATGCAAAAAGTGGCTAGAAGCGAGTTTAATCGTCTATTATGTATTTAATCCGAAGATAGAAAAAAAATCATTTTTAACATCGATTTTCATACAAGCATCGAGTTTTCAGCAGTTTGGAATGCCCTACAGGTCGCTATGCAATATCAGCCATTGCTATAGCGAGAAAATGTTTTAATTACTTGATATCAAACGAAGATCTCGACCTCAAGTAGTGTTCTAGCCACTCTGTGGCTTTCATCATTTATGTATATATGTAAATGCTTTGATTTGGCGTACACAAAAATCCAATTTTCAGGGGAAACTCATACAACTTTTGTATGAAAATCGATGTTGAAAATGAAATTTTTTCTATCTTCGGATTAAAGACATAATAGACGATTAAACTCGCTTCTAGCCACTTTTTGCATAGATTTTTTGGTTGCAAGGTTTCAATATACATTGGAAAAATCAAGAATTGTTTCAGTTTTCAGGGGTTTAGATATCTCAAATCATCAACGAGAAACTTACGTTTTGAAAATCCAAGTTCCAAGTTTACCTGTCTATTTTAGGGTTAAGAAAAGTTTCAGCAGCAGCCGTTTTTCACTTATAGTAAACTGTGTATCAATTACTTTGCGTTTCAGGTAGTTTTCAGCAGTTTGGAATGCCCTACAGGTCGCTTTACAATATCAGCCATCGCTATAGCGAGAAAATGTTTAAATTACACGTTATCTAACGAAGATCTCGACCTCAAGTAGTGTTCTAGCCACTCTGTGGCTTTCATCATTTATGTATATATGTAAATGCTTTGATTTGGCGTACACAAAAATCCAATTTTCAGGGGAAACTCATACAACTTTTGTATGAAAATCGATGTTGAAAATGAATTTTTTTCTATCTTCGGATTAAAGACATAATAGACGATTAAACTCGCTTCTAGCCACTTTTTGCATAGATTTTTTGGTTGCAAGGTTTCAATATACATTGGAAAAATCAAGAATTGTTTCAGTTTTCAGGGGTTTAGATATCTCAAATCATCAACGAGAAACTTACGTTTTGAAAATCCAAGTTCCAAGTTTACCTGTCTATTTTAGGGTTAAGAAAAGTTTCAGCAGCAGCCGTTTTTCACTTATAGTAAACTGTGTATCAATTACTTTGCGTTTCAGGTAGTTTTCAGCAGTTTGGAATGCCCTACAGGTCGCTATACAATATCAGCCATCGCTATAGCGAGAAAATGTTTAAATTACACGTTATCTAACGAAGATCTCGACCTCAAGTAGTGTTCTAGCCACTCTGTGGCTTTCATCATTTATGTATATATGTAAATGCTTTGATTTAGCGTACACAAAAATCCAATTTTCAGGGGAAACTCATACAACTTTTGTATGAAAATCGATGTTGAAAATGAAATTTTTTCTATCTCCAGATTAAAGACATAATAGACGATTAAACTCGCTTCTAGCCACTTTTTGCATAGATTTTTTGGTTGCAAGGTTTCAATGTACATTGTAAAAATCAAGAATTGTTTCAGGTTTCAGGGGTTTAGATATCTCAAATCATCAACGAGAAACTTACGTTTTGAAAATCCAAGTTGCAAGTTTACCTGTCTATTTTAGGGTTAAGAAAAGTTTCAGCAGCAGCCGTTTTTCACTTATAGTAAACTGTGTATCAATTACTTTGCGTTTCATGTAGTTTTCAGCTGTTTGGAATGCCCTACAAGTCGCTATACAATATCAGCCATCGCTATAGCGAGAAAATGTTTAAATTACACGTTATCTAACGAAGATCTCGACCTCAAGTAGTGTTCTAGCCACTCTGTGGCTTTCATCATTTATGTATATATGTAAATGCTTTGATTTAGCGTACACAAAAATCCAATTTTCAGGGGAAACTCATACAACTTTTGTATGAAAATCGATGTTGAAAATGAATTTTTTTCTATCTTCAGATTAAAGACATAATAGACGATTAAACTCGCTTCTAGCCACTTTTTGCATAGATTTTTTGGTTGCAAGGTTTCAATATACATTGTAAAAATCAAGAATTGTTTCAGTTTTCAGGGGTTTAGATATCTCAAATCATCAACGAGAAACTTACGTTTTGAAAATCCAAGTTGCAAGTTTACCTGTCTATTTTAGGGTTAAGAAAAGTTTCAGCAGCAGCCGTTTTTCACTTATAGTAAACTGTGTATCAATTACTTTGCGTTTCAGGTAGTTTTCAGCAGTTTGGAATGCCCTACAGGTCGCTATACAATATCAGCCATCGCTATAGCGAGAAAATGTTTAAATTACACGTTATCTAACGAAGATCTCGACCTCAAGTAGTGTTCTAGCCACTCTGTGGCTTTCATCATTTATGTATATATGTAAATGCTTTGATTTGGCGTACACAAAAATCCAATTTTCAGGGGAAACTCATACAACTTTTGTATGAAAATCGATGTTGAAAATGAATTTTTTTCTTTCTTCGGATTAAAGACATAATAGACGATTAAACTCGCTTCTAGCCACTTTTTGCATAGATTTTTTGGTTGCAAGGTTTCAATATACATTGGAAAAATCAAGAATTGTTTCAGTTTTCAGGGGTTTAGATATCTCAAATCATCAACGAGAAACTTACGTTTTGAAAATCCAAGTTCCAAGTTTACCTGTCTATTTTAGGGTTAAGAAAAGTTTCAGCAGCAGCCGTTTTTCACTTATAGTAAACTGTGTATCAATTACTTTGCGTTTCAGGTAGTTTTCAGCAGTTTGGAATGCCCTACAGGTCGCTATACAATATCAGCCATCGCTATAGCGAGAAAATGTTTAAATTACACGTTATCTAACGAAGATCTCGACCTCAAGTAGTGTTCTAGCCACTCTGTGGCTTTTATCATTTATGTATATATGTAAATGCTTTGATTTGGCGTACACAAAAATCCAATTTTCAGGGGAAACTCATACAACTTTTGTATGAAAATCGATGTTGAAAATGAAATTTTTTCTATCTTCGGATTAAAGACATAATAGACGATTAAACTCGCTTCTAGCCACTTTGTACATAGATTATTTGGTTGCAAGGTTTCATTATACATTGGAAAAATCAAGAAATGATTCAGTTTTCAGGGGTTTAGATATCTCAAATCATCAACGAGAAACTTACGTTTTGAAAATCCAAGTTCCAAGTTTACCTGTCTATTTTAGGGTTAAGAAAAGTTTCAGCAGCAGCCGTTTTTTACTTATAGTAAACTGTGTAACAATTACTTTGCGTTTCATGTAGTTTTCAGCTGTTTGGAATGCCCTACAGGTCGCTATACAATATCAGCCATCGCTATAGCGAGAATTTTTTTAAATTACACGTTATCTAACGAAGATCTCGACCTCAAGTAGTGTTCTAGCCACTCTGTGGCTTTCATCATTTATGTATATATGTAAATGCTTTGATTTGGCGTACACAAAAATCAAATTTTCAGGGGAAACTCATACAACTTTTGTATGAAAATCAATGTTAAAAATGAAATTTTTTCTCTCTTCGGATTAAAGACATAATAGACGATTAAACTCGCTTCTAGCCACTTTTTGCATAGATTTTTTGGTTGCAAGGTTTCAATATACATTGGAAAAATCAAGAATTGTTTCAGTTTTCAGGGGTTTAGATATCTCAAATCATCAACGAGAAACTTACGTTTTGAAAATCCAAGTTCCAAGTTTACCTGTCTATTTTAGGGTTAAGAAAAGTTTCAACAGCAGCCGTTTTTCACTTATAGTAAACTGTGTATTAATTACTTTGCGTTTCAGGTAGTTTTCAGCAGTTTGGAATGCCCTACAGGTCGCTATACAATATCAGCCATCGCTATAGCGAGAAAATGTTTAAATTACACGTTATCTAACGAAGATCTCGACCTCAAGTAGTGTTCTAGCCACTCTGTGGCTTTCATCATTTATGTATATATATAAATGCTTTGATTTGGCGTACACAAAAATCCAATTTTCAGGGGAAACTCATACAACTTTTGTATGAAAATCGATGTTGAAAATGAAATTTTTTCTATCTTCGGATTAAAGACATAATAGACGATTAAACTCGCTTCTAGCCACTTTTTGCATAGATTTTTTGGTTGCAAGGTTTCAATATACATTGGAAAAATCAAGAATTGTTTCAGTTTTCAGGGGTTTAGATATCTCAAATCATCAACGAGAAACTTACGTTGTGAAAATCCAAGTTCCAAGTTTACCTGTCTATTTTAGGGTTAAGAAAAGTTTCAGCAGCAGCCGTTTTTTACTTATAGTAAACTGTGTATCAATTACTTTGCGTTTCAGGTAGTTTTCAGCAGTTTGGAATGCCCTACAGGTCGCTATACAATATCAGCCATCGCTATAGCGAGAAAATGTTTAAATTACACGTTATCTAACGAAGATCTCGACCTCAAGTAGTGTTCTAGCCACTCTGTGGCTTTCATCATTTATGTATATATGTAAATGCTTTGATTTGGCGTACACAAAAATCCAATTTTCAGGGGAAACTCATACAACTTTTGTATGAAAATCGATGTTGAAAATGAAATTTTTTCTATCTTCGGATTAAAGACATAATAGACGATTAAACTCGCTTCTAGCCACTTTTTGCATAGATTTTTTGGTTGCAAGGTTTCAATATACATTGGAAAAATCAAGAATTGTTTCAGTTTTCAGGGGTTTAGATATCTCAAATCATCAACGAGAAACTTACGTTTTGAAAATCCAAGTTCCAAGTTTACCTGTCTATTTTAGGGTTAAGAAAAGTTTCAGCAGCAGCCGTTTTTCACTTATAGTAAACTGTGTATCAATTACTTTGCGTTTCAGGTAGTATTCAGCAGTTTGGAATGCCCTACAGGTCGCTATACAATATCAGCCATCGCTATAGCGAGAAAATGTTTAAATTACACGTTATCTAACGAAGATCTCGACCTCAAGTAGTGTTCTAGCCACTCTGTGGCTTTTATCATTTATGTATATATGTAAATGCTTTGATTTGGCGTACACAAAAATCCAATTTTCAGGGGAAACTCATACAACTTTTGTATGAAAATCGATGTTGAAAATGAAATTTTTTCTATCTTCGGATTAAAGACATAATAGACGATTAAACTCGCTTCTAGCCACTTTGTACATAGATTATTTGGTTGCAAGGTTTCATTATACATTGGAAAAATCAAGAAATGATTCAGTTTTCAGGGGTTTAGATATCTCAAATCATCAACGAGAAACTTACGTTTTGAAAATCCAAGTTCCAAGTTTACCTGTCTATTTTAGGGTTAAGAAAAGTTTCAGCAGCAGCCGTTTTTTACTTATAGTAAACTGTGTAACAATTACTTTGCGTTTCATGTAGTTTTCAGCTGTTTGGAATGCCCTACAGGTCGCTATACAATATCAGCCATCGCTATAGCGAGAATTTTTTTAAATTACACGTTATCTAACGAAGATCTCGACCTCAAGTAGTGTTCTAGCCACTCTGTGGCTTTCATCATTTATGTATATATGTAAATGCTTTGATTTGGCGTACACAAAAATCAAATTTTCAGGGGAAACTCATACAACTTTTGTATGAAAATCAATGTTAAAAATGAAATTTTTTCTCTCTTCGGATTAAAGACATAATAGACGATTAAACTCGCTTCTAGCCACTTTTTGCATAGATTTTTTGGTTGCAAGGTTTCAATATACATTGGAAAAATCAAGAATTGTTTCAGTTTTCAGGGGTTTAGATATCTCAAATCATCAACGAGAAACTTACGTTTTGAAAATCCAAGTTCCAAGTTTACCTGTCTATTTTAGGGTTAAGAAAAGTTTCAACAGCAGCCGTTTTTCACTTATAGTAAACTGTGTATTAATTACTTTGCGTTTCAGGTAGTTTTCAGCAGTTTGGAATGCCCTACAGGTCGCTATACAATATCAGCCATCGCTATAGCGAGAAAATGTTTAAATTACACGTTATCTAACGAAGATCTCGACCTCAAGTAGTGTTCTAGCCACTCTGTGGCTTTCATCATTTATGTATATATATAAATGCTTTGATTTGGCGTACACAAAAATCCAATTTTCAGGGGAAACTCATACAACTTTTGTATGAAAATCGATGTTGAAAATGAAATTTTTTCTATCTTCGGATTAAAGACATAATAGACGATTAAACTCGCTTCTAGCCACTTTTTGCATAGATTTTTTGGTTGCAAGGTTTCAATATACATTGGAAAAATCAAGAATTGTTTCAGTTTTCAGGGGTTTAGATATCTCAAATCATCAACGAGAAACTTACGTTGTGAAAATCCAAGTTCCAAGTTTACCTGTCTATTTTAGGGTTAAGAAAAGTTTCAGCAGCAGCCGTTTTTTACTTATAGTAAACTGTGTATCAATTACTTTGCGTTTCAGGTAGTTTTCAGCAGTTTGGAATGCCCTACAGGTCGCTATACAATATCAGCCATCGCTATAGCGAGAAAATGTTTAAATTACACGTTATCTAACGAAGATCTCGACCTCAAGTAGTGTTCTAGCCACTCTGTGGCTTTCATCATTTATGTATATATGTAAATGCTTTGATTTGGCGTACACAAAAATCCAATTTTCAGGGGAAACTCATACAACTTTTGTATGAAAATCGATGTTGAAAATGAAATTTTTTCTATCTTCGGATTAAAGACATAATAGACGATTAAACTCGCTTCTAGCCACTTTTTGCATAGATTTTTTGGTTGCAAGGTTTCAATATACATTGGAAAAATCAAGAATTGTTTCAGTTTTCAGGGGTTTAGATATCTCAAATCATCAACGAGAAACTTACGTTGTGAAAATCCAAGTTCCAAGTTTACCTGTCTATTTTAGGGTTAAGAAAAGTTTCAACAGCAGCCGTTTTTCACTTATAGTAAACTGTGTATTAATTACTTTGCGTTCCAGGTAGTTTTCAGCAGTTTGGAATGCCCTACAGGTCGCTATACAATATCAGCCATCGCTATAGCGAGAAAATGTTTAAATTACACGTTATCTAACGAAGATCTCGACCTCAAGTAGTGTTCTAGCCACTCTGTGGCTTTCATCATTTATGTATATATGTAAATGCTTTGATTTGGCGTACACAAAAATCCAATTTTCAGGGGAAACTCATACAACTTTTGTATGAAAATCGATGTTGAAAATGAAATTTTTTCTATCTTCGTATTAAAGACATAATAGACGATTAAACTCGCTTCTAGCCACTTTTTGCATAGATTTTTTGGTTGCAAGGTTTCAATATACATTGGAAAAATCAAGAATTGTTTCAGTTTTCAGGGGTTTAGATATCTCAAATCATCAACGAGAAACTTACGTTGTGAAAATCCAAGTTCCAAGTTTACCTGTCTATTTTAGGGTTAAGAAAAGTTTCAGCAGCAGCCGTTTTTTACTTATAGTAAACTGTGTATCAATTACTTGGCGTTTCAGGTAGTTTTCAGCAGTTTGGAATGCCTTACAGGTCGCTATACAATATCAGCCATCGCTATAGCGAGAAAATGTTTAAATTACATGTTATCTAACGAAGATCTCGACCTCAAGTAGTGTTCTAGCCACTCTGTGGCTTTCATCATTTATGTATATATGTAAATGCTTTGATTTGGCGTACACAAAAATCCAATTTTCAGGGGAAACTCATACAACTTTTGTATGAAAATCGATGTTGAAAATGAAATTTTTTCTATCTTCGGATTAAAGACATAATAGACGAAAAAACTCGCTTCTAGCCACTTTTTGCATAGATTTTTTAATTGCAAGGTTTCAAAAGACATTGGAAAAATCAAGAAATGATTCAGTTTTCAGGGGTTTAGATATCTCAAATCATCAGCGAGAAACTTACGTTGTGAAAATCCAAGTTCCAAGTTTACCTGTCTATTTTAGGGTTAAGAAAAGTTTCAGCAGCAGCCGTTTTTTACTTATAGTAAACTGTGTATCAATTACTTTGCGTTTCAGGTAGTTTTCAGCAGTTTGGAATGCCCTACAGGTCGCTATACAATATCAGCCATCGCTATAGCGAGAAAATGTTTAAATTACACGTTATCTAACGAAGATCTCGACCTCAAGTAGTGTTCTAGCCACTCTGTGGCTTTCATCATTTATGTATATATGTAAATGCTTTGATTTGGCGTACACAAAAATCAATTTTTCAGGGGAAACTCATACAACTTTTGTATGAAAATCTATGTTGAAAATGAAATTTTTTCTATCTTCGGATTAAAGACATAATAGACGATTAAACTCGCTTCTAGCCACTTTTTGCATAGATTTTTTGGTTGCAAGGTTTCAATATACATTGGAAAAATCAAGAATTGTTTCAGTTTTCAGGGGTTTAGATATCTCAAATCATCAACGAGAAACTTACGTTTTGAAAATCCAAGTTCCAAGTTTACCTGTCTATTTTAGGGTTAAGAAAAGTTTCAGCAACAGCTGTTTTCCACTTTTAGTAAACTGTGTATCAATTACTTTGCGTTTCAGGTAGTTTTCAGCAGTTTGGAATGCCCTACAGGTCGCTATACAATATCAGCCATCGCTATAGCGAGAAAATGTTTAAATTACACGATATCAAACGAAGATTTCGATCTGAAGTAATTTTCTTTATCAGTTATCAGTTACAAGTTTTCATTATATACTGTAAAAATCAAGAATTGTTTCTGTTTAAAAATTTTGAAAATGACCTCTCTAATTTGGTCGGGTTATATATGGCAGATTTTTTTGGCCGCCAACTTCACGCCGGTCTTTGTTATTATATTTTTAGTAGAAGCTACTTAGTGTCGAGCCCCGCCGTAAACTAGCTTGTCTGTATAAGTATATGATTAATTTCGACAAGTGTGCGCAAGAGTTCCCGACCTAATTCCACCCTCCCCATTTCACTACAGGACTAGCAGAAAGTCGGCGCATTACAACCCATTTCTAATTGAAGCGCCAAAAATCCGTACTCAGCGATATTGGTCCACGGTCTTGATGTGTACTGCACAGGAATGGAATTATTTGCCGCCGTATCTGTTTCCTGAGAACTTCAACTTGGGAATTTTAAAGGCTAGAGTGAACAGATATCTTCTAGATGAGGGCCACACCGTCGCGTCGCTTAACATCAGGCGAGTTCTTGGTCAATCTTTGATCTATCTAACATTAAAAAAATATCAAAAAAAAAAAAAAAAAAAAAAAAACTTGTAAATCAGACGAGTCCATAATAGAATTTTTGTATAAAATTCTCGTGTTGTATGCAAATAAATTATCTTTATCTTTATCAATCAAAAAAAAAAACAAAAAAAAAAACTTGTAAATCAGACGAGTCCATAATAGAAGCATTCGTAATATAATTCTATACAATGAAATTATTAGGAATGTAACTTTATGACAATAAATAATATTCTATTCTTAAATATAAAACGTGATTAATCCATCTTCATGGCAATGGTATTGCATAATGATGGTTACTTCAAATAAATTGGTTGTTTGTAAGTAGATTGAACGTTAGAAATTTTATGAAAATATTATCAATATATTCATATTTAATGAACGGGAAGCTATTTTATTTGTTCCGTGTTCTAATAACCATTTTAGTATTCGTTTGACTATCTGATTATAAGGCTGACTGCAAGCTGAATATCAGTTAAAAATAACTATTATCCTTTCCAAAAACATGTCGATTTTTTTGAAGACAATTCAAATTATATGCGGTTATGATTTCGGATATTTCAAATACAAATCGTTAAAATCAAAATGTTTTGTGAAATCTCTTTACCTTTTTAGAGGTGTACTTTTATGTATTTCGTTGGTCTATGGTACAAATATATACCAACCATTAAAATATAGTGTGGTCGCGATTTTTACAATAATAAATACAGTAAAGCATTTAACTTACGTCTTATATTTTATGTTTCTCCCGAGTGGTTACAGTTTTTTCAAATTTGAAAGTGAAATGAAAGTAATCGATAACGCCTTCTATAGTGAGATTACATCTCGTGTGATTGAAAAACGGAAAACTTTTTTATTAACACTCAGTCATTTGTATAGAACGTCTAGAGTTGTTTATGCCTGCATTATTTCATCTACAGTGAACGAAGTTAGGAAAACTCTATCATTTGCAATTGTTTGTTCAAGTTTTGACATACTGTTGACAGAAATGTTTTTTATGTTCTATTCGGCTTATTATAGACTAGTCAAATTTGAATATCATTTGAGGAGGAGCTCAAACCGACATATTTCTTTTTTCCACAACTTGTATCAATCGCTGGCGGATATTATTGAAAAGTTCAAAAGTGCATATGACCTTCTAGTAAGTAAATTTACAATCTTATTTATAGCTATATTTTACTTTTGATATATAGATGATAAATATACATCAAATCTTGTTATTCATGACATAATATGTCAAATAGAATAAAATATATACCTCCTCACCGATACTTACAAAATCTCAATTTTGTAGGTAACGGGTTCCGTACCTCAAAAGGAAAAAAAACGGAACCCTTATAGGTTCACTTTGTTGTCCGTCTGTCCAGACTGTCAAGACCTGTATCTCGGGAACGCGTGAAGGTATCGAGTTGAAATTAAAATTATATACGCAGATGCATAGTCTCTTGCTGCAGAAAAATTAAACTTCTCAGCTTTCGTAAAAAAAGTTACAGCCGAATATGTCGTAAAAACGCACATTTCGACACTCACAAGGGAATCAAAACCTATGGGGTACGTCCCGTTGACCTATAACTATGAAATTTGGCAAGAAGCGTTGTGATAGAGTAGGTACACATATTCGGATATGTGTACCTGAGCGCGAATTTTCTCAAAACTTTTTATCAAATTTTAGGTATTTATATGCTGATTTGCTGTTAATGTTGTCACAGTACTGACATGGCTCAAAATACAAAGGATATTAAATAACTTTGAACGATCGGCGAAAATATTCGCTTAACGAACCAGCTGGTTGATTTGCCCTATATTGTTGGCGGCTTGCTGTCCTTGGAAGACGCAGCTCTCAAGATTCAAAGCCTTAGCATAACATGTCAAATAAAATAAATGCTAGTCGCTCGCAACTCCCTACAGCCAAGAATACGAACGCTCAGCTAGATTCGGTAATCTTCGTCCGCCATCGTCGCCGCGGCGGCGACTGTAGCGCTTGCTCACTGCGCGGTTTTTTTATGGCATTAATAATTGCACCGTGCATTTTGCTGCGCGGTTTATTTAAAAGTTAGCATATAAGGCCCCGTTTAAACTTTGATTAGAAATTAGGCGAGTTCATACATTTTCTGCGAGACATCCAGGGGGGGGCAGCTGCCCCCCCCTGCCCCCCCTGGGTACGCCCATGAACAGGGCTGATAAAAAAACCGTATCATGTGGGGTATCATTGAAGGAGCTTCATTAGCACAAGCTAAAACAGCGTTTTTTTATATTTTTACGATGCATATTTTTCGATTTATGAAGGAATATATAAAAAAAATATAATTTCCCCCTTTTATCTATTAGTTTGTACGGAACCCTCGCCTCGGTGGGCGAGTATGACTCGCACTTATCCGGTTTTAATTTTTTTGATATCAAACAAATTAGAATGCTTCATTAATTTAAAATCAATCAAGGGTAATTAATTCACATGTTCATTTCCAGTAATAACACAAAAACATGATGTACTCGTATCATTAAAAATATTGAGTATTCAACGATATTAATCATTTGTACAAATGGATGAAAGTTTTCCATTTCTAATTCATTACAGAATGTAATTATGTTTGTAAATACTAGGTTATTTATTATGTATATCTTACTTATAAACTTTATTGGTTTTAGTCCCCTTAATGATATTTAATTTTATTTATTTTTTTATTTGAAAAATTCGAGCACCACAGACTCCAGGGTCCATGCCTTTTATAAACTAGTAATTTTTTTTTTCTAGCTAACTTTACATTTTTTTAACTAGAGTACAAGAGGAAGACGTTAATACTTAACTAATAACTGTTAATACTTAAGTAACATGCACATGCATGCGTGTGTACGCCGAGCAGTCCAGCTCCCGCAAGCAGCACCCGTTCACGAGTTGACGCATGTGCTAGCCATCGCTCTCCTCGGCCATCTTTGAGGGAAGAGGGCGACCCGCCACACGACGCCGCCGCAAGAAGAAGCCTTTAAGCGAGCGTGAGTGCTCTGGGTACACACGCTTTCCTACTACTATTTAAGGGACAACTTAAGAACAATTTTTTTAATGATTTTTGTCGTCTCGTATTTTCTCTATACCATCTTCCATATAAATTGTTATATTTTCGCCTTTATTCCACAAATTATCTGTAACTAACTCAATGCTTTTCGTCGTTTCTTGGATATATTCTTGGATACCTGTTTTAAAGTTTTCATAATTCACAATATCCTTATTGCTCGTGACGTATTTTTTTGTGATCATCTTGTTTACTGTCATTTTTCTTATTTACATACTCACAATTTATATAATCACAAAATCACGCCTGTTTCCCCTTACGGGGTAGGCAGAGCATCAAATACCATGAGACCGTTTGACAAGGTGAGATTAAGAGGAGTTGAGTTGGGAGGAAAAGAGGGTAAGATTTTATTTATGTTGGCTTGCAGTGATAAGGGGTCAGCCCATCACCTAAATGAATGCCAATTTCCCTCAAGTCCCTTAACTGAGTTGTACAGCGTACCCGGGAAGAGAAGCAGCAGACACATTCTATGTTTTTCTTTTTCTCTCAGTCCAGCATGGAAGTATATGGACGCAGTAGGTATTTTCATGTGTCGAGAACGGAGCTTAATAGTCGAATGTTGACGTTTATGAAGTTTAATACTGATATTTCGATTATATTGAATAACTAAATTATCGCTTAGCACCATTCTATACGTTAATTGAAAATGCTCATTAATTAAATGAAATAAGATAAAAATGTAAAGTAGAATTTACGTTAATTTTTATATTCTATAATAATTCTATTTAATAAAATAAATGGAAAGCAACATACTTTTCCGAGTACGAAACAGCTAGGGAATGCAATCTTGTTCGATCGATCGATCGATCGAGAACGTGATCTCGCGAGTTTAACGAGATTGCACTCGAGCATAAAAACGTCTTATTTGTAGCGCGGACGCCGCGGACGCCGCGGACTGACACGGACGGTGTGGCATTAATCAAAAAGGAAATGAATTTGTAACGAGCCCGGGGGGTCAAAAGGCGAACTTTTGCAGTTCGTGGATAACTGCCAGAGATCTGTGGTTCCAACTAGCGTTGAATCCGAAAGAGGGCCTTCTCAGCGGCTGGTTATCTGGCCAACAAAATAAGAAGCCGTTTAGCAGACGATTCTTTGGACATTTTGTGCTTCTTAAGGAGCTACTTTAAAAACAATTCGTAATAATGGCTCGTGATTTGAACTGAACAAATCTTTCATTTGATTGGTATATTTTTTTAATTAATCTGTAGTTTCTAATGGATTTACTGAGTAGATATAGTTTTATTCAATTGATAATAATATCTCAGTTTAATAGTCAACGCAACTTGGATAATAAGTTTTTTTTTGACTTCTCGTTAATTTGTTTGTTATAAAAGAACTGTTTTATTACTAAAAGTTTTTTGTTTGATATTAGAAGAGAAGACTGGTTGTTTCTTTCATATTTTGTTATTTGATAGATACGTACGTCAAAGTTTACTACTTAGAAGTTTACAAAAAATATATAGACAGATACGTCAAACAATATTTGATGCATAAAAGTCTATTGAAAAAAATCCTGTAAACAAATATTTATCTTATAATACTCATAATTATTTTTTTCTTAATTTATTCAAATATTGTGATTATTTGCAAAAAAAAACACACAAAACTGCCAATCTCGCGGGATCTCGAAATTGGCGAGATCTCGCAGTTCTCGCAGCATTATTCATACGTTAAACTCGCGGGATCTCGCTTGAGCCCCAATCTCGCGAGATTTGCATTCCCTAGAAACAGCTGCGTTTTAGAACGGATCGCGGATAGGGTTGCCAACCGTACTATAATTTAGCTTATTTTCTCGTATCGGGTTATTCAATCACTAGAAAAGGTGCCAACTCACCCAAGACACTGCTTAAAACGTCTGCAGTAGACGTAAAGTCCATATGATGATTATGAATATATATTTTTAGCTTATTTAAAAAATACTATAATCCGCTGTAAAAATGTTGGAGACCCTTGTCGCGGATGTGGGCAAAATGACTGCGAAGCTGAAGTGGAATCGGGCCACGTTTGTAGTATGGATACAGACCGGTGGGCAAAGGTCATTACGCATTGGGTGCCAGAAGACGGGAGGAAGACTCCGAAAGCGTTGGCGGGGGACATAGACTTCTATAGATACCCCAAGTGTATTATGTACCTAGCGTGTCAACAAGTATGATAAAAAATCGCAGTTGACGACCAAAATTTATGTAATGTCAGGTGATATATACTTCCGATTCGATATTTTGTCAACTAGCTTGTACTAGCGTACAAGCGCGCGGATGCATTGGGTTGAATAGATTTCACGCGGTTGCTTCAGTTTCTTAAACTATAATTATTCGACTTCGATTTCGAAAATCAGTTCAGTAGTTTGGTCTTAAAATATAACAGCGCATTTTGAAGTCAAATCAAATCAAATCAAATATATATTTATTACTTAAAAAATCTTTACAATAGTTCCTAATTACACTGTGGCCCCAGACTAGACACAGGGTCCGTATTGTGGGAACCTAACGTCGAGCAGTCTTATTTTACGAGTTACTCAGTTGAGGGTTGTCTGTTACATGAACCAGAAGGGGTATAACATTAAGAAAATCACAAGACAAAAGTAAATAGAGTTACAATAAGTAATTAGTACATTTGGGCTGAAATTATATCACAAGTCGGTTGTTGGAGTACTTAAACTATTATTTTTGTATTTATATTCACAGAACCTGCTGATAATATTGTTCGACGTGCCGGATATTATGCTTGCTACGTATACCAGCCTTTGGATGACAAAAAACCAACCGAATGTAAGGAACTAAGGTTCTTAAGGCACTAAAGTAATATAGGTAGGTACGAGTATGTACAATTAAAATGTTACATACTCGTCCCTACCTATATTACTGTCTTAAGCACTTAGGCGCTTGAGCACTGCACAGCTCCGGGCCCCACTCATCTACCATTAAAATATTTAATAAACTCCCATTAAACTTAAAGGAAATAGAAAACTATAGCGAATTTACAAAAACTTCAAAAATATATTGTTATCAAAAGCTTACTATAATTTAAATGAATATTTACAGGATAAATCATTTACTATCGATTAAATCTGCCAGCGCTTCTTAGTGTTCCATCACTATTGTTTACATTGTTGATTGTTAGATAAAGAAAATATGGAATGAATCTACCCGCTCGAACAAAATTGCAACACCCTACTAGTCATTCTAGTCTAGTAATTAATTACCAAACAGTTAATTTACATCTTAATATAATTATGTACATAATGTGGCATTAAAGAATTGAATTGAATTGAACAATAAAAACCAAGGCTGTTATTTGCACTATCACTAGTTCACCACTCGCTGATACGATTATGAGAAATCGACTATTAAACGAAAAAGCTACTATTATGAGAAATTGTTAGTCTATTTATTTATTTATTTATTAGCGTTCCACAATGTTATATGTGTTAAATGAAATATTAGTTACAATTGTTATAGTTTGTAGACTAGCAACTATTCAAAATAGTCGCAAAAATAGCGACTAGTTCTCTGAATAGCGACTACTTATTTCTCAAAATAGCGATATTTTGAAAAATAGTCGCTATTTTTGCGACTATTATGAGAATGTATTTGTATATTATAGTTTGTAGACTAGCGATTTCTGTCAAAAATCGCTAAATCATAACAGCGAGCGGCGATTGAGTGTTCCTTTCGCTTTATAATATTACTTATTAATATTATAAAGCGAAAGCAACTTTCTGAGGATTCATAAACGTTTTCTTATTTTTGCAGGAATCACCAAAATACATTTTTAATTGTGCGATGTTGATCTTAGATCTATTATTCACATTGGCCCCTGCGTTAGCTGCTGGACTAATTTCAACACAGACTAAAAAAGTAGCAGTATGCCTACATAGCAAATTAGTGTTTGAAAAAGGTTAGTTATAGAAGTAATAATAAGTTTATAGAAATAATTAAAAAAAAAACTGAAGCAATCGACCTGAAAATACGCAATTTGGTTTACTTGGATTCCATTTTCCAAACAAAAAATCATCATAATCAATTTATTATTGGCAAAGTTATCGCTAAACAAACATACAAAAAACTCTACTGTCCAATTCAGAACCTCCTCCTTTTTGGAAGTCGATTAACTTTATTGTAATTTTTTTTGCTAATAAAACGCAACAAAATATTTTGATTGTTTCGTCTATAATATCGCTAAAGAAATAAATTGTAATTTTCTATTTTGGATACAATGACAATGTGACACTATTTTGTTATAGGATCTGATCTCTTCACATGATATGCTAACACATCATTTACTACTAATTAAGTATTGCTTTTTTTTTCTCATCGGTGCTACTTTTATACTTTTCTTATTATAGTTACTCTACCCATTTGAGTCACGGCACACATCCATCACATTCACAGTATTTCCATATCTGCTACGGTGATTTGCTTTTATCCTATCTCTTGGTTACTCAAAATTAAGCAATCATATTACTTATTGTAAACATAAAAAAATACAATACATGTGAAACCTATGACAGTTATCAGGGACTTTAGTTTTTAGTGTTCCGCAGTAAACGAGGAACCCTTGTCCGTCCGCGGCTTTAATCCAAGACTATTAGCTATTAGTACTGCTGTAATTTAGCATAGTTTTGCATATTAGTTAAACCGAGAAAGTCGTAGAAGATTTTTTTGTGGTTCCTCCCCTTCCACGTAAAGTTTATTTTTCTTATTTACCCCATCGTGTGGGGTATCGTTGAATAAGTAATCAAATAAATAATATTAGGGGTGTTCGAAACCCATTTTTCAATTTAGAGATGCGTCCGTATATTCCGTTTGCGAAATATAAAGCTTTGAATGATAATTGTTGTTAGATTTTCGTGTCCTCCCCTCTACCGGCTAAACGGTTGACTTTAGAGGTATGAAAAAATTCATGCTAGTAGCATATTATGATGAAATTAAAAGGAAAACTATCACGGCTAAGTAGGCTTTACAAGTTATCAAGTAACAGTCGATCAGCCTAAAAACTCTACTTAGAGAAGTCAAAAATTAAAATTTCGTACATTTTTCATTTAAACTATCATAATTAACTAGTATACATTCAGAGTATCCCCATATTAAGTTCAAATAAATTATAATGTGCAACTATGGAATCCTACTTTGCGCATGGCACGACACGCACTTGGCTGCTTATTAATATAACAAAATAACGTAAGTAAACGAATTGCGTATTTTCAAGTAGGTTTTTTCAGTTTTTTTAACTATAACTATACTTGCTTTGGTTTCAGATGTTACAACAAGTCATGCAATCGAGAAGTTCATCCGCTACGTGGAAGCTCGTCCGCTCCAGTTCACTGTGTACCACGTGATCCCGCTCGACGCGCGCCTGCTAGGGATGATCGCGCATTTCAGTGTCACCTACCTTATTGCCATTATACAGTTCACACATCTCTATTAAGTTCACCCGCTACGTGGAAGCTCGTCCGTTCCAGTTCACTGTGTACCACGTGATCCCGCTCGACGCGCGCCTGCTAGGGATGATCGCGCACTTCAGTGTCACCTACCTTATTGTCATTATACAGTTCACACATCTCTATTAAGTTCACCCGCTACGTGGAAGCTCGTCCGCTCCAGTTCACTGAGTACCACGTGATCCCGCTCGACGCGCGCCTGCTAGGGATGGTCGCGCACTTCAGTGTCACTTACCTTATTGTCATTATACAGTTCACACATCTCTATTAAGTTCACCCGCTACGTGGAAGCTCGTCCGCTCCAGTTCACTGTGTACCACGTGATCCCGCTCGACGCGCGCCTGCTAGGGATGATCACGCACTTCAGTGTCACCTACCTTATTGTCATTATACAGTTCACACATCTCTATTAAGTTCACCCGCTACGTGGAAGCTCGTCCGCTCCAGTTCACTGTGTACCACGTGATCCCGCTCGACGCGCGCCTGCTAGGGATGGTCGCGCACTTCAGTGCCACCTACCTTATTGTCATTACATCTTTATTAAACTACTGACAATAGCTACTTAGAATGGATTTCGATAATATTTCGATTCCTCTTTGTTTATTTATATTCTTAAATTTAAGTTTTTTGCTATAAAAATATAAAAACAGACATGTATTACCTACACCACCACTTAAGCCTAGGGTGTTGCCGGCAGCGGGGCGAGGGTCAAGTTGCCGGTGGAAGGGCCTAAAGATTGAGGAATCTCCTGACAATATGCGATGTGGCCTTTAGTATCCAATCCTTGATCCAACCATCGAGCGAGAGTCTCTTGAGATGTTGATCGAGGCTCTTCTTATTACTATTAATACGAACATAAAGTACCCTTTTAATATATGTTAATTTTTATCCGTTTCCCTTCCAATTACAACCCTACACTGATTATAGGTAGATAATCGGTCGATATTCACCACAATGTGGGTAGTTTAATATTATAATTAAAGTGACAAATCCCGCTATCCATATGGAATCTAACAACTGCGTAAGAAGAAGGGTTATGTTTTTCGAGTGTATGTATGTACATATGTATATTTCTGTATGACAGCCTACAGCCTAAACGGCTTAACCGATTTTGATGTGCGAGATGTCGTTAGATTTGTCTTCACTTCCAGAATGTCATAGGCTATATTTTTTTATTATAATAATAATACATCTCTCGCTAAAAATAAAAAAATGCGGTTTTTCGTAACCTTCAACGAACTATTTCGTAATAAACAAGTGATTTTACTGTAGTAAAATTATTCTAACTAAAGAATGCGCATTTATGATCTTGTACAGCGATTTTACGCATACTTTCTCATAAAAAACGTGCACTTAACAGCGTATCAAGTGTAACGAAATCATAAGTTAGACTGCAAAAACTGCTTTTCTGCAGTCGGATATTTTGTTTTTCTTCTAATATACTTGTTATTTTTATATTTATTCAAAAAACTCAAAATTTGGGAATTAATTGATAAGCAACAAATTTTACAGAATGAAGACGTCAGTAGAACTCTACTGACTGAATTTAAAAGTATGTCTCCACAAGGTAAACTTGTTAATTATAAATATATATTTTTATCAATAATTGTTAAAAAATAACGGAGATGGTGTGTTGGTTAGGTTAGTAAGAGTGGCGTATGGTTATTTATAAATGTTCATCTTGATAGTCAGTATATGTTATATAACTTGTTTTACTATATAAACTTTTAACAAAAAAAAAAAAACCGAAAAAACTGAAAAGCAAAAAATAAACCTTCTTTTATTTAACTTTAATAACTAAGTCCTATAAGTAATGCAAGTATATTTAAGTAATTTTGGGACGGCGCCAAACAAGCAAATTAATTACTGAAAGCGTGATGCGTTGCGTTGCGAGTAGTTGTGCGGAGAGCGCATTTTTTGGAATATCAATGTTTTAGCTGGAGATTTCACGTTGCATTGTTAATTTGATTTGGTTATTTCTATAAATTTTAGGTAATTTTTGGCGCCAACTCAAAATTAATTAAATATACTTGCATTACTTAAAGAACTTAGTTATTAAAGTTAAATAAAAAAGGTTTATTTTTTGCTTTTCAGTTTTTTCGGAGGTTTATTTTTTTTAAAGTAAACTGGCAACTACTACGACTAAGTGGATTGGAGCGTTCTAAAATGACGTCACACGCGGTCACGTGACTGTCAGCGTGACTAGATATTTATGCGAACTTTGAATGCATGTAATATTATAACTACTTGGTATTTTTACCTATTATACTACAAAACAAAAACTAGTGTATCTGTATTATAGAAAAGCTTTACTGTAACAAACTTACAAGTGATTTTACATCTAGGTACCTATTAACATTCCTAATAGTATTCTTACCAATTAGGTATGACCGAAAAGAGTAAGGATTTACAATGATGTAGTTGTGGTTAATTTTAATATCGGTATTTTATTGCCTGCAAATTACATTTATTAAACAAAAAAGTTGAGATTAATAGCAAAAATCTTAATTAATAAATATTTATCCACAATTTTCGATTCAATTCCATTTGAAGATTATTTTTTCATGCAAGATTGATTGATTACCACCTCGACTCGTCTGATGTTGAGCGACGGTGTGGCCGAAGATTGAGCTCGTCGGTTTAGTAATTTACTATAAATCCCCTATTTTCTTCAAAAAACACGGTTTTCCTTCAATAAGGAACGATATTAAAGTTAACTACAATTTCTTCATTGTAAAACTATTGATAAGTACGTAATGTTGAAAGCGTCAATATAAATAAAACATTAATTACGACAATGAACATATTGAACATACTCGTATCTATGAATAATATCGACTTGTTTTCTGTTTGGCTACTTTGTATATTAGGTATTACTTTGTGTGATACTCATTATGAATATGACATGTTATGTTCTTATAATTTCAATTCATTACTTAGTTTGAACGAAGTATAACGTCTAGTAACTGAATCAAATACATTTTTTCTTTGACAAAAATGATTAAATTATTGAAAATATTACAAGTTCTGTACGGTTACAATTATGGGTATTTAAATTATAAGTCGAAATGCTATGATAAGCTGTATAATTTTTTCCTGTGCTTGATTACCACCAGTGTAATAATGCATTATGCTATAAAAGAATCATTTAATACAGCTGTTCACCCCTGGGTTTACTTATACTTATTGAGACATATCTTTAATGTTTTAGTATTTACAGTTTTTCGTTCCAATTCAACGTTTAATGCCTTCGAATGTGAATTGAAAGATGTCGATCATTTAATGAAACACGAGACATCGTCTCGTTTTGTAGAAAAGAGAACTTATTTGGGTCTATTGATAAATATTGGAATACAGTCTTATATATTGATAAATATGTGTTGTTTGACATTGTCGTGTTCAGAAGTAAAAGCTGCCATAACAGCTTTCGTTTACTTGAACACTGCTTCGGATACTTTGCTGATAGTACACGCGTTATTATTTGATTCTATCCACCATAGATTAGTCATATTCACAACACAGTTAAAAGAAAGTTTATGCGATGATTTAGAATATTTTTTCCGCTTGTACAAATCTCTTGCCGACATCATCGAAAAGTTTAAACAAGCTTATGACCACTTTGTAAGTATATATTTTATAATTAGAAGTACGATTATGTTAAAAGTATATTTTATACTTAGTTATTTTATTTTTACTTTTACAGTATATCGTAACTCTTATAGTTACATTGGTTGATGTAATGATGACTATTTACTATTGCTTTTGGGCTTTGAGAAATGACTTTTATTGGGTGAGCTAATTATTTTTCTTTATACCCAAAATTACGTCGTTAAAAAATAAATATAAGAATGAATTATTTAGAGAATTTATTGAATCAGGCGTTTCTTTCCGGAAATTTATATTCAATAAATAAAAGTAATTAAAAAATTAAACCGACTTCAAAACAATCTAATTAACTGAAAAGAGAGAAATAATACGAAAAATTCAATCATATATATATATATATATATATATATATATATATGATTACTGAAAATAAATAAAATTAAAACAATATATCCTAGAAAAAAAAACATACAAATATTTGTATATATAAACACTTATGAAAATTGTCGCACATGTTTAGAAGCGACATATACAAAAACTATGCAATTCGTCAGATAACATAAATATAGGTCGAATTGAAAACCTCCTTTTTTAAACTTAAATCTAACTTACCTATATATTTAGTGCGTTTCTGCTTCGAAGTCTTCAAGCTGGTACTCTTGCCGAGATATTCTTCAGAGGACTTCTTCAGAAAGTTCTGAAGTTTCTGTGTCGACAAGAGTACCAGCTAGAAGACACCATAGCAGAAGAGTACCGGCTTGAAGATATCGAAGCTGAAACACTCTAGATGTATAAGTTAGATATGAGTTTGAATAAATTATTTACTTATTATTTTCCCGATAGTCGTTTCGGTGAACGGTCTCATAGTCAATGGCCTCGATCAACATATCAAGGGGTCTCTTATTAGATTGTTAAGTAAAGGGTCAGATACAAAAAGCAGTCATCCTAGACACGGCACGTATTGTCAGGAGGTTCTTTAGTCTGTAGCCCCTACCTCTGGTTAGCTCTGCCACGCTACCGCCGGTGGCACCCTATAGTATTATGTATAGGTTAAGTGTTTTGTAACATGTGTTTAATTTTTAACCGACTTCCAAGGAGAAGGAGGTTCTCAATTCGACTGTATGTTTTTTGTTTGTTCAACGCGTCAACGGATACTCCTTGTTTTTATTATTGTTTTTTGTTTGGCAGGTAATACCTTAGAGGTGGTCCCGTATATATTTTATCAAAATCGGTTCAGTACTTTGGTTTTTATAACAAAAAAATAACTGAAAATATACCCAAATAAACGAATTACGTATTTTGAAGTCGGTTTTTTATTGTTTTTTAAACTAAGTATAAATATATATATTTGTATTGTAAAAAACTTTAAAAGAAGATTTTAATTAAATATTGAGAAATATCAGAAAGTTAGTAGTGTAAATATACTAGTGTGACGAATGTAATGCAGTATATTCTGTGTTTTTCAGCTAAAGTGAGGAATCTGTATCGTACTCTCAACTTACTAGAAAAATATAATTCATCACCGCTTCTACTATCTAGCCAATTTCGAACAATTTATATAATGCAACATTGATGAATTTACTAATACCATAAACTTAATAACTAAATACATTTTATATGTTTTAGACTTGGATTCAATTCGCCTTGGACACTATTATGGGTATCATTCCTATTATAATAGTCATATTGCCTGCATTGTGTGCCGGAAATATTGCAACGCAAAGCCAAAAAATCAGAACTGTGTCTGGTTGTTTCTATGTATCATATTTATTGTATTTGCAAAAAAAAGTACATGTATATTCTATCAACCATCTAGTTCCTTATTACAAGCTTTGCTTAGTTTGGGCTAGATGGTGTTATGTGAAATGTCCTCCAAACATATTTTTTTAAACTGACTATGGCGTTTTGTGGCGGTTTACAGAATACATTTGAATGCCAAATTTTGTTTATGTAAAGCTAATATACTCTGAGTAAAATTACTGTGACATACGGAGAGACAGACCGAGGGACCTATTATATTCAACCTCCTTTTTTAACACACCAAAGATAACCAGAGATCTTTGTGAGATCGTGTAGAAGATGAACTCAGAGCTCAACTGAATTAACTGAATTGCTTCAGAGCTTCCTTCTTTCCTTCAAGCTCTGAACGATTCAGTTCATTCGTGTTGTTCATTCCATTGCGTTCAGAATGTATCTTGTAAACACAGGAATATAATAATAATAATATGGAGGTTATAATAATAATATGGACTGACGCCATTTTGTTATTGCCAATTGAACCAAAGTTTTTCATTTATGATTTATTTATATCTGATTTCTCAGAATTGTATTGATATTTCAACGAACGTTGTACGACACACGAGCGGAATTGATTTTGACAAACTCTTGACTTCGTTTCGAGCTTACATTCGTAACTTACCATCCTTTTATCATAAATATGAAACATTTTATTTTCTCAAAAGTATAAGCATATAACAAACATTTTCAGATGAAACGAAACGTGTTGCGATCGAGAAGCTCATCCGCTACGTGGAAGCTCGTCCGCTCAAGTTCACTGTGTACCACGTGATCCCGCTCGACGCGCGCCTGCTAGGGATGGTCGCGCACTTCAGTGTCACCTACCTTATTGTCATTATACAGTTGACACATCTCTACTAAATGTTGATTATGTAAGTTTTGGTGAGATGGAGTTTTATTAATGTTTCATAAGTAACAGTAGTTATAGTTTTATTAGAAGTGTTTAAAAGTAAAACTATATATTATTTATTATTACTTTTATAAACTATATACTTATTACCTTGAATATTCTGCAGTAACAATGAGCGTAAGCCCCCTTATTACTGTTTGTTTGTTTCTTTTTGAAAAGTGCACTTTATTAATAATAAACGATTGCATGCTTAGCTGTAATATTCTTAAAACACTATTATTATTAACGGGATATTTACCGTGGTTCGCGTTAATTTTAATGAATGACCGTGATAGTTTAAAAAAGTGTAATATTCTTATTTAATGATAAGTGAAAAATAAATTAATATTTATTTTTCAATTGTATTTTAATAGGATGTTAGTCGTTTAAGTCTATTTTAACACATAGTGAATGTTACATTTAAGAAATTATTGTAAAGTTGATCTTATATAGGTATGTGTTTCTAAGTATCTGTAATTATTGTTTGGAATAAATAGTTGATTCAATGGAATACAGACATTTTAATCCTTTATAGTCACGTAAAGATATATAGAATATGTTTTTACCTAGACAGGCTGTTTGAAAACTAGCAATATTCAAGGACATATTAATTAGATCATATAAAAAAACCAATTATTGTATTTCCTCAGAAAACGGTTTACGGTGGACCTCAAACTTGGCAAAGCCTGTATCTTGAGGCCTAATGCTGAATTACTAAGTAGAAATTACTGTGCACACTACTACTCACTTAACTTATCTGAGAATGAGAGAATTAAATTATTAATTTAAAAATTAAATTACATTTTATATATATATGAAACGTAAAAATAAAAAAAACAGTAACAAATTCTAACAGAAAGCAAAGAAAACCTCAAGTAAACTTTTTCCCAAGATTCCAGAATTTATGGACGCCGTGCACATTACATACCGAGCGAGCGCAAGTCTTAACTATTGCTTGTACTCTCGTAGTTTGAGTGTCCTTATTTTTGTGTTTTCTCAGGATAATTAAAATTAAATTAAAAATGGTTGAGCAAACAGTAACATTTTGTGAAAAAGTATTTTCGGAATAAATAATGTTAATTTATGACAAAACGAAGCTTTAATTTTTTTCGTCGATCTTTTAAAAACACCCTCCTTTTTCGAATTTCGATGACTATGATATGATATAATAATATACAAAATATTAACCACCTATTTTGTTTGTTATTTGGAACTAGAATAGAATAACTTTATTGTACATCCATACAGAGCAACTTAAATATACAACTACAACGGCAACCTTATCGCATAGAGTCATTTCTTCTAGGCAACCTTAGGGTGTATTGACACCTACCTGGGTGTGTAGGGTGTGAACTATAATAAATAATACATAACGCCATCTAGCCCCAAACTAAGCAAAGCTTGTATTATGGTCACTAGATGGTAATTGATGGTAACTGATAGAATACATAGACATGTATATATTTTGTAAATATATACATGTACATATATATAGAAACACATAGAACAAATATTCATGATTAACACACTAATGTTTGTTCTGCGTAGGGATCGTTCCCAATCGCTCGTTGTTGCTTTCTTTCATCTCTTCGAGGCAAACTTATATGGACGAATCGTACGATAAAAAAACTGTTTTTATGCCTTTAAAACAATAATATAAATAAGTAATATTCACTGACCTACTTTAAATGACGGTGGTGTTTATTGTAGGTATCTTGTTGTTATTACGTCAGACTTAGAGGTGAAATATTTTTTTTGAATTTGATTAGTTGAAAATGTCGATAAGTAAACATATTAATCACAAATATGAACATGGCTATGGATAAAACAATTACGAGAATGTAGGGAAGCAGGGGGAATGGCGTTCACCTAAGAAACACATGCTATATTTTTTTAAATATTGGTTTTATATCAGAATTTAAAACAAATGCAATACCTTTGACTATTAATTAAATAATATTTTAACACGAAACGTAGGTATATATCTCTAATATATTAGTAGTAGGACAACTTAAAAAAAAACAGCTTTTAGCTTCATTAACCCTGACACTCAAGCTTATTTGTTGGAATAGAACAAGTGAGATCCATCATCATTATGTTAACCCCAAACAAATAAACAAATATGTATAGTAAAGTATGTAAATAGCTTCTTGATGCGTACTGCACAGGAATAGAATTCTTCGCCACCATCTCTGTTTGTTAAGTTGGTGGTCGTATCGGTAATCGTAGAATCTATCTTACGTAAAAAAAATAGTAATATTTATTATCATTATTAGAGGTAATCACAATTAGAGATAGTTAGATTGTATCATCAGTTACATAAGTCACAAATGTATCCATCTTCTGAATCTCATCCAGTACATATAACATGAGAACACGCAAATGTTACAAAAATACCACATTTCGTTATTTTTCCCAATTTTTTTTTCTTCAATTTTGGCGAATTGAAGATGTTTTTGGTCCGTGCTGGCTTAGCGGTTGTCCTTTGGCGATGTCAAGGCAAAGCAAGGTCAAACAACAAGGAAACAACTAAGGAAAAGTCAATAAGTAGTAATGGCGTTCAGGTGAGCCTTCCGCGTGGTCCCATTTCAATTTGGTCCAGTTCTGACAATGGCATCCATGAGAAGTCGGTTGCTTCAGTTTCTTAAACTATAGTTATGATAGATATATAGAGGTGAGCACCATTTCCCGGTGAGCGCCAATACCCCCGCTACCCCTACATGTCGTTAGAATAATATTGATTGGTTTTCTATTTGACTAATTTGTACTTATATTACAACTCTATGTTAATCATAATGAATAAAGGACATGTAATGTTCTCATTATTTTAATTCATAACCAAACTTGAACTAAGTAGAACGTTAACTCACACCAGGTGAGTTGACGCTCAAGCTCAAGCCAATTTTCGAATAAAAATAAACACGTGCCGTAAAAAAATGGTTAATTTATTGCAAATGTACCAAGTCGTGTACGGATACGATTTTGGATATTTGAATTATAAATCGAAACTTTATGCTAAGCTGTACAGTTTTTTCCTGAACTTAATAACTACCAGTGCAATGATTTATATTGTTTTTAAAGAATCATTTTCAGCTATTCACCCTTGGGTTTACTTATACTTATTGAGACATATCGTATACGTATTAGCATTTATTTTTTCCCGTTCCAATCCAACGTTTTATTCGTTCGAATGTGAATTGAAAGATGTCGATAATATAATGAAATACGCGAGACCATCACGTTTTACAGAAAAGCGGAATGCTTTGTGTTTATTGATATATGTTGGAATAAAGTTGTATATATTATTAAACATTTGTGGTTACTCATTGTTGTGTTCGGAAGTAAGCACTGACGTAATAATTTTAGTTTACTTGAGCACTGGTTCGGAAATTGTGTTAATAGTACACACGTTACTATTTGAATCTATCCACCATAGATTGAAGATATTCAAAGCACAGCTGAAGGAAAGTTTATGCGATGATTTAGAATATTTTTTTCACTTGTATAAAACTCTTGCCGACATCACTGAAAAAATAAAAAGTGCTTATGATCACCTTGTAAGTATAATTGTATAAAGAAATGCGACTTTAAATATTAGCGGCCTTACCGAAAAACGTTACTTATTTTTAAGCAATGCTTAACATATTTTGTCAACTTCTCGCTGTCACGTTATGACACTTGCGGAAAGAAGACAGAGAATTTAAGACATTCGTTGGTTAAAGTTAAGTGACGTTTTTCGGTAAGACCCTAACTAAGTATAAAATTAAGTATTCCTAAATAGTTTTTTTTAATATTACAGTACATTGTTGCGCTAATAGTAAGCTTGCCTGATAAAATGATATCTATTTACTACTTCATCTGGGCTTCGAAAAATGTTACTGATAAGGTGAGCTAATTGTCTTTCATTTTACCCAAAATTACGTTGATAAATAATAAATATAAGAAAATTAATAGTGTAATAATTAATTCTTCATTTGCATGACTAATGCAGTTCAGTTTCTTAAGTACTGTGTCTTACAAACTAAGTGAGAATACCTAAAACATTTTCTTAACAAATGTATGAGCCTTTATTTAAGTTAGAGTAAAGAAGTACCTACTTATTAAGTAATTATAATTCATTACCCGTCTTACTTATAAACGCTGAATAAGCGACTAAGCGTATTTCAGTTAAACAGTGTTTATTCCGTATTCACGAGTGACAGTTCGCGTCTGCCAAAAAGTGATCTGGCACTGCCTAAATTTATTCGCTGAATAAGGACTTGTCACTACAAGTCCTTATTCAGTTAATAAATTTTAACAAGCGCTTATATGTATGACGGTATATCTATTACTATCTAACTACGCTGCCAATGTCGAAAAATTTATATAATGCGACATTGACAGATTTATTATTTGATTCCATAAACTTATTAACTATGTAAATACATTGTTGTATATATATGTTTCAGATTTGGTGGCAAACCGTCATGGATATTACGATGTGCTTAATTTCTTTTTTATGGATCACTATACCTGCATTATGTGCCGGAAATATTGCAACGCAAAATCAAAAAATCAGAATTGTAATGTGTGATAAAATTTTATCTGAACGAGGTACTTTACTAATCTATTTGTGGGTTATCTGGGGGCACGGCAGAGGCCTCGGCCAAGTCGAGCAGCAAGGCCAAGCCGTAATTTTTTTTCTCATAGCCATTCAGGGGACTTTCGATATAACAAACTTTTTGTACATATTTGTCAGATGAAATGAAACGTGTTGCGATCGAGAAGCTCAACCGCTACGTGGAAGCTCGTCCGCTCAAGTTCACGATGTACCGCGTGGTCCCGCTCGACGCGAACCTACTCGGGTTGATCCTCAACTTCTGTGTCACCTACCTTATCGTCATTATACAGTTCACACATCTATTTTAAGAATATGGGTGTAGTTTGGTTCATTTACTCGTAAGTACGCACGTTTGCTGAGATGAGATTGAACACACTGAATTTATTGTAAATGTTATTACTGTAATTTAATTGCGAGAGAGTTCCCAATAAAAAAATAAAAAAATAATTAAAATGTACTTTTTTTTTATTCCATTTGTTGTCGGATAAAAAAATTGTTTTTATTAGCGCCCCGCCGTATTAGTTTCACCTTCGTAGTGATGAAAATTGATGATGATGATGATGAAATATAACTTATGTCTTCAGGTTCTCAACTATAATGTATGTGCCATATTTCGTAACTGTCGGCAGAAACAGTTACTCTCACTTTTATAATATTATAAGTAAGGAATACTCTTTATTAGTTATTAAATTATAATTTTACAATTAAATTCATTTACTCTGTTTACAATTATAAATTTTCTAATAAGGAATATACATAAATAAAACTTAACTAAAATAACCTTAATTAGTTAAATTATACACAAATACTACGAAATAAAAATATCCTACATAAGCAACTTAAATAAATTAAAGAAAACTAAAATTTTGAATAAAAAACTAAAAATCAAATATGTGTTGGTGCCCGTGTGGTAGAGTACCTAGAACGCTGGCTGCATTCCCACGCTGAATGGCTAAAGATATTCTTTGCGCGAGGAATGAGCCAGCTCTCTTTTCACCAGTGGCGTCGACTAATCGAGGTGATATTGTATTTGTGATATTTTGTTTTAATCATTTGTCATATTTTTAACCAACTACAAAAAGGAGGAGGTATGTTTTTTGTATGTTTGTTACCGCATAGCTCCGCATATGTAAAACATAATTTTATGACCTGTCGTGTCGCAGCGTCCGTAGTCATAGGTCCACAGAGAGCACGTTTAACCTGTGACTTAAATCTCATAATTATATTTAAAATATACGCGATGAATTCGTTAAAATTTGTTTAATTTCAACGAGTAAAAGTCGCGAAAACTTTTGAAAACTTTGGATAACTCCGACATTTATAAGCCGATTTAAAAAAAACTATATTTTTGTTTAAGTAAGTTGATGTTGAAGCATTTTATAGACAAAAGTGCTTTTTCCGACCATATCGAAATGACAGTTAAAAAAAAGGAATTAAACCATAGAGATAAATAACTATCTCGGAGTTTTGGCGGGAACGTCATCAAAACATGTTGTTGCTTTGTTTAATTTTCCTAAACTTGTTTATTTTGAATATTAATGCGATAAAAATGGTGGTGTTTTATTCATTAAGTGTTAGATCAAGTACATGAGTGTGGGCAAGTGAAATGAAGCAGTAAAACGTGTGATTTTACGTTGTCGGCAAAACTCCCTAGAAGCTTCTAGTAAAGTCGCCACCACTTTACTGAAGCAGGACTCGACTTATAAATTGACTGTTTAGGTGACTTAGATTGTGACTAGAACATTTACAACTTGTTTTATTCAAGAAACTTGAAAAAATCCTAATATTTGATACTGGCAAATGCTTTAATGAATACAAAAAAGAAGAAGGACAAGTAATAAAAAAGTAAAGTATATTAAAAGATAAACAAAGTGCCCGATTGCAGAAAAGTGGGTTTTGCACTCTAAATTATTATTTCGTTACCTTTGATACACTGGTGATTACTGATTATTTGATACACTTTGATACAATGCATGTTTTTTTTTGTGTGAAAGTATGCGTAAAATCGCTGTAAAAAGTATAAAGGTGTGTAAAAAGAAAAGAAAAAAAGAAGAGAAGGTGTGTAAAGGTGTGGTCGATAAGGTGTAAAAAAATGTGGACCTAAATCCCTTTATATGGACTTTGGGCATTTCAACAAAAACTGCTGATAATTAGCCAGCCCTCTGCTTTTCCTGTAGAGGAATGGAAGGTGGAATTAAGGTTTATGAAGCTCTTGAGCACACTTGCCGAAATGGATCCAATAGCAGGCATCTAAATTTGCGGCAATGTACGAAACAAAGCAGATTCTTGGATACTAGCTTATCATCACCAATTAACCTTTTGGCTCGACGGTCAACTCCAAAGCTTCAGCTGGTATTTAGCTGATCCGTCAAAAAGATGGCAGAACTTTAATTTGCAAAAATGATTACATACACAAGTACAGTTGAAACTAAATAAAAGCTAGGAATTTCTAGGAGAAAGAGAGAATAGAAGGACGAATTTCTAGTAGCAATAAGGGTCAACTTGAGTCGTTTATGAATACCCAAATAAGTTGAATTGACGTCACACCTACAGACACACATATTCACGTTCACATCCTACGGAAAGCAAAAAAATACAATATGTCGTAATGAAATTTAACGACGTTGAAAAAACTGCATATCCGGCGCTCCTCGTTCCCATATTATTTTATATATAAACCCTTTTTATTAGTTTATCTCGGGTAGATCTGCGCGTATCGATTGAATACTAAAATCGATAACAATGGTCGATGTTTTTTAAAATTTTTGACAGAATTAAGAGTTTTTATTGGCGACTTCTCGTTGAAATAAAATCACGTCTGCATTTCGAATTTACGAATTGTAATGCGAAGTTTAAATCCAACAGGTAAAGGCAGAACAGTCAGTATTTAATTCTCTGCGCTATACTATCACAGATAATTATTTACCTTGACGAAAGAAATTCAAGTTAGGTTACTAATTGTTATTTTATTTCTTTACTATTATACTCGTATAAGCAAAAGTAACTCATTCTGTCACAACAAAACGGCTGAATCGGTTATTATGAAATAATGGAATTCTTTGCCGCCATCTCTGTTTCATGAGACCTACAATCTTGGAATTTTCAAGGCTGGAGTGAATAGATATGTTCTAGATCGACGAGCTCCATCCTCGGCCACACCTGTCGCTTAACATCAGGCGAGTTTGTGGTCAATCGTAGATACAACCTTATATAACAACATAATTAAATGAAATCCTTAGGTTACTAATTCTTATTTCCTTCAATTAAATTTTATCATTATTTATTTAATTAATAAAAATTTGACAGGATCTTATTCCGAGCTGAGTACTTGTTATTAATGCTACCATATTTTACATACGAGTTATGGTCTACGTGAATATTGTGAATATTCAATTATTTTACCATTGAACTTACCAATCGATCAATTGGTTGATAATTGATTCCATGGAACACAATTGGCTCGTTGCGTTGCACAATCAAGAAATGCATCACTAGTACTATGGAAATGTCTGTCTTTCCGTTATAATATTGACAGTTTTTGCACATGAATAAATCTACGAGTACGTCTCCAATTCGCCTGATAGAAAGTGGTGTTGTGGGTGAGGATGGAGCTCGATTTAGAAGATATATATTAATTCTAGCCTTCAAAATTCCAAGATTGTAGGTCTCAAGATCTCGAT
The DNA here is from genome assembly GCA_947563715.1 of Lycia hirtaria. Classification (NCBI taxonomy): domain Eukaryota; kingdom Metazoa; phylum Arthropoda; class Insecta; order Lepidoptera; family Geometridae; genus Lycia; species Lycia hirtaria. The sequence continues at coordinate 23,063,341 of OX387380.1, read as the reverse complement.
TGTGGACCTATTTAACAGAGCCTCGAATTCTGTGACTGTAGACTCGATGAGTACCTACTTATAAATACATATCTGATATTTCAATAAGAAATGGGTGGTAGTGTGCCGACTTTCTGCTTTCCTGGTAGTGGAATCGGAAGAGCAAAACAAAGTCTTGAGGCACAATTGAAATTAATTCCATGGAATAGCCAGCCGTGCTATTTTATGCACGAGATTTAGTAGCTTTTTGGCAATTAGTTTATCATCACCGACAGTTCGCCGTTTAGCCGCCTCCGCTGATACAGGTGATAAATGAATTTCCTTATAGGAGAAATATTAAAAAGTTTTATTCAAATATCACTTATACTTGCGACGGAGTAGGGAAATAGTTATTTGTGCAACAAGAGAGCAGTCGTTTTTTGCTGCGAGTGCTGATTTTGAATGGCACGAGATGCAAAAAAAATTGCTCTCGTGTAACACACATAACTTTTCACTTCAGCAGCGAGGAGTTGCGAGGCAACACTTTAGGAGATAATAAATATTTACAGGTTAAATATCAGTTTTATTTGCAGTAAATACTTATTTTCGTTTAAATACAACAATAAGTTAAAAATTCAATAAATTACATTAAAAGACATAATTATCTTTTTGCAAAATTTATTTAGTTAGTACGAAATTCCGAACGTGTTTGTCTTTGAGGTCGAATTCAAAATCGGAACTTCGAAAGGGCTGGTCTTTGTCTCTCTCTCTTTCTAATGGCGGGAAAGAGATAGAGAGTGAATGTTTCGAATTGTATGATTAACCCAAGGCTGAATAAGATATTCGCGGCTTTCTGAAAAATTATAATTAAAAAGTTACTTTGTCTCACTCACTGATTTCAGGCAGCAAAACCTACATGTTTGAGCTACTGAAGTGAAAAACATATTTTCCTACTCCTCAGCCATTTCAAAAGATATTAAAGAAAACATCTTTTTTAATATTTCTCCATCTAAATAAACAAAATAATTTCTCACTTTCCTAATATCCCTAACCAACGATAAAATGTTGGTCAAAACTGTTGTGATGCGTGAGAGAGATAGCTATTGCGCCTCTTCTGCCGACACTAACAACTACTAGAAAACTTAAAACTTTTTTTTTATGTCGGAACATAAAAAAAAACCGGACAAGTGCGAGTCAGACTCGCCCACCGAGGGTTCCGTACAAACTAGTAAATAAAAGGGGGAAATCATTTTATGTTTTATTTTTCTTCTTATACCGAAAAATATACATCGTAAAAATATTTAAAAACCTGTTTTAACTAATGCTAATTAGGCTCTTTCATATTATACCCCACATGCGGTTAATTCACTTTAAAATTTCGACCCTCATTCCTTGCATAACGACACTATTTTTTTGCGATTAAATTAAAAATGACCGGTTTTCGGATTTTTTCCTATATGTGTACTCTAACACAATGCTTATTGCCAAATTTTATAGTTCTAGGTCAACGGGAAGTACCCCATAGGTTTTGATTCCTCTGTGAGTGTCGAAATGTGCGTTTTTACGACATATTCGGATGTAATTTTTTTTTACGAAAACTGAGAAATTTTATTTTTATTTCTGCAGCAAGATACTATGGATCTGCGTATATGGTTTTAATTTCAACTCGATACCTTCACGCGTTCCCGAGATAAAGGTCTTGACACCCGGACGGACGGACGGACGGACAGACGGACAGACGGACAACAAAGTGATCCTATAAGGGTTCCGTTTTTTCCTATTGAAGTATGGAACCCTAAAAATGATTTTAATGAAACAAAGATCGATCAAATCCACTTTCAAACAATAGAACTAGATCATGATACCACAGAAAGACATACAAATACACAGTTACACAAATACATAATCATTAAAATGAGGTAAACTAAAGTATCTACACAGAATAATTGCCAGTTGCTAAGAGCTCGTTAACCACATTCTCGCCTGGGACTTCACGACTACATTAGAAGGTGTTGCCATGTGTGGGGATTACCCGATATGAAGTATGTAGTTTGACCATATTTTATTTTTTATTGTTTTCAAAATATAAAATGACTGAATGTACTTATAAGAAATCATCGATGCACTGAACACTAGAAAGCAACATCACAAATTTCGACAATAAATTATATTTGATCGAAAAAAATTCAAATGTATGTAAAGAGAAAATTTGATCGCAATCAATTTTATTTTTTATATTATATACGTAATAATTATAGTTAAAAAAAAAACTAATTGGATGACATATTTTTTCAGTAATTTTGTTAAAAACTAAAGTAGAGTAGATAGATAGATAGATAAACTCTTTATTGTACACACTTTGTAGAAACTTACAATCAAGATAAGATATTTAAAATCTAGTGTAACAACTGGCGGCCTTATCGCTTAGAGCGATCTCTTCCAGGCAACCTTGAAGTACTGAAGTGATTTTGGTAAAATTTATAAGGGACCTAACCAAACAAAAAAAATCATTAAGTCATAATTGGCAGAGTAATTACTGAACAAAAACAAAAAACATACAGTCGAATTGAGAACTTTCTCCTGTTTGGGAGTCGGTTAAGAAATAAAACAATTTTAATCTAACAGATCGATCAAATATTCTTTCGAACAAAAAACTAGATCAAAATCGATCCATCCGTTTGAGAACCACGATGCCACAGTGGACACACAAATACATAAACATTAAACTTCTACGCAGAATAATTGCCAGTTGCTAAGAGCTCATTAACAACATTCACGTCTGGGACTTTACGACTATATTAGAAGGTGTTGCCATGTGTTAGGATTACCCGATATTTAAGGATAATGTGAGCAACAATTATGTAAATACGCGATTAAAATTTGTATTAATTTGTATTTGTCCGTTAAATTTGTATTGTGTAATAATTATTACACTTGTTGAAATGAATTCAATTATCCGATTACCGAAAAAGCGTCTATTTTTTTGCACGTTTTCAAATGGCTTTGCGAATTCTAAAAAGGTTTAGTCCAAAGAAACATTAAAATAATTAAAACAATTATCTATATTAAAAGAAATACAAAATACTAGACTGCAGGAAAGCAGTTTTTGCAGTCTAACTTATGATTTCGTTACGCTTGATATGCTGTTAAGTGTACGTTTTATGTGAGAAAGTATGCCGAAAACAGCTGTACTTTATAAGATTATAAATGCGCATTCTTCAGTATAATTCTAGTAAAATCACTTGTTTGTTACGAAATAGTTCGTTAGAGGTTACAAAAAAACGCATTATTTATCTAATGACACCTCGCACATCAAAATCTGTCAAGCCGTTTAGGTTGTAGGCTGTCATATAGATACATACATACCTACATACATATATACATACACTCGAAAAACATTACCCTCCTTCTTACGCAGTCTGGTAATAAAAGTGGTGAAAAAATAATAAAGTTTTGTTTTTCTTTTATTTTATGTTACTTATTTAACCAAAAACTAAGCTGCATGCATATTGCACACGGCTCTTCCCACGGCATATGGAACTTGTATAATGTCTAAGTATCTGGGTGACCGAGCTCCACTCGGATTTTTTATGACTAAAAATACGAGCAAACCCGGGTTCACTAAAAATGAAACCTAGCAAGATCGATTTATCGTCCCCTAATTTACCTACAAACCAAATTTCATTAAAATCTTTCATTAACATTCTAATACTTTATTGGTAGTCAAATGTGGATCTATTTCGTATGAACATATTTTTTAACTGACTTCAAAAACCAAGATTAGTTATTGATTGACCAAGATGAGTTTCGTTTTACTTAAAGTTGAACCGAGACAAACGTGACACAGAAAAGCTCTTGCCATTTTTTTTACCGAGTTCCAAAAAAAAAGGAGGTTATCAATTCGACCTGTATGTTTGTAATATTGGCACAATTTTTGTATATGTTAGTCTATAGGTACCAGCTTCTAAACATGTGTGCCAAATTTCATAAGTGTATGTACGAGTATGTTTTCAGGTGTGTCTGTTTGTATGTTTGTCCACGCATTACGCAGAAACTAGAAGTCGTATTTCAAAAATTTTTTTTTTATTGAATATAGTATCTTTCAACTTAGGAGTCACTATAAGTTTTATCAAAATCGGTTCAGTCGTTTTCAAGATATGGGCTTTTGAGCACTCACTTCGTTCATCGCAACTACAGAGCAGTGTCTACACCTTATATTACAATTGTTTGATAGACAGTGACATGAACGGTGATGAGCTTTGACGACCGTTTTTAACCGACTTCAGAATAATAAATATTATTAAAAATAAATAAATACAAGTAATTTAAAAAAAAATTACCGACTTCAGGAGTCACCGATATAGCACAGCGGATTAGCAAGTTGAAGTAGCAGTGGGCAGGGCACATAGCACGTAGAACTGATGGCCGATGGGGCCGAAAGGTTCTCGAGTGGAGACCACGTACCGGCAAGCGCAGCGTAGGAAGACCAGCCACGAGATGGACAGATGACCTCATACAAGTGGCAGGAAGACGCTGGATGCAAGCCGCTTCCAATCGGTCTTTTTGGAAATCCACGGGGGAGGCCTATGTCCAGCAGTGGACTTCTTATGGCTGAGATGGTGATGATGATGATGAGACCGACTTCAAACTGAAAAGAAAGAAAAAACTCGAAGAAAATCAAAACTAAAAAAAAAGAAGGTGTACGTACCTACTTAGGTAGACGCCCAGTTTTGATTTTCTCCGAGTTATTTCTTTCTTTTCAGTTTGAAATCGGTTTAATTTTTTTAAATTACTTTTATAATTTATTTAAATATTCACATTATTACTATTTTTTTTAGCAAGATAGATCTACGATTGATACCATCTCGCCTGATGGCGATGGTGTGGCCGAGGATGGAGCTCGTCGATTTAGAAGATATCTACCTCTACCTCTATCTCTCGATTTCTGCCTTATATGGACATTTTGTCTCGCTCACATGGCAACCCAGTCAGTTAGAAAGACGTCCCAGAGCGCTAAGCTTCGTGACCCGGTTCCATGCCTTCCTCATAGTTCACAGAAATAACCCACGTTAGGGACGTTTATTGATAATTCACTGGGTTCACGTCTGTTGGTACCTAGTATATACGTCTGCTTTCAGAACTGTAATCTGAGGCCAAACTAGCGGAATTTTTACCCGACAGCGTGAAAAGGAGAGTTATGTCGACTGGCCTTATAGCTCAATTGGTAGTATGTCTGCTTGCTGAGCTGTAGGTCGTGGGTTCGATCCCCACCCAGAGTAAACATTTGTGTGATGAGCATGGATGTTTGTTCTGTGTCTGGGTGTTTCTATATATAAGTATATATTTACAACAAAAAAAAGTGTATATGTATTCTATCAGCCATCTAGTTCCATAGTACAAGCTATGTTTAGTTTGGGCTAGATGGTGTTGTGTTGTACATTTCGTCTACAAATATTCATATATTTATTTACGTTTTTCAATTGTATGTTTCATAGCGCTCACAGCCTAAGCGGCTTGACCGATTTCGATGTGCGAGGTGTCGTTAGATTCGTCTTCACTCCCTGAGTATCATAGGCTATATATTTTTAAATAATTATTAATCTCTCGCAAAAAGAAAAAAATCGTTTTTAGTAACCCATACTTATTTCGTGCGTCTGTGAGCCAGACGCCATCGAAGACGTGCTGCATATTGATATCTGCATATTCCGCTATATATTGATTTATATACACCGCAGCAAAAATAAATGTAATAGATATAAAATTATAGGATTAAGTAAAAACAGTAAATGCAAGACGTACAGTTATTTAGATAGGAAGAAATAAATGTAAAATAGATATAAATGTAAGTAAACTGAAAATGTGATGTAAAGATGTAAGTAAATCTTATAAGTAACTAGAGAAAGAAGAACTGTAATATAAAATATTATATAAGTATTAGTGAATAAGTAGTTCAATCCTAGAACTTATACTAGGGACCTTAGCTCAACATTATAAAAAAAAAAAAAAAAACCCATACTTATTCACAAAAAATGTACACTCAACAGCCTATAACGAGTAACGGAATAGTAAGTTAGACTGCAAAACTGCTTTTCTGCAGTCGGGTTATTTTGTTATTCTTTTAACATAGATACTACTTAATTAAGAAAAAGTTCGTTGGATGTTACGATAAAGCGCATTTTTACCCGACTGCGTAAGAAGGAGGGTTATGTTTTTTGAGTATATTTATGTTTGTTTGTATTTACGTGTGTATATGACAGCCTACAGTATGAACGGCTTGACCGATTTTGATATGCAAGATATTGTTAGATTCGTCTTCACTTCCTGAGTGTCGTAGACTATATTTATGTAATAATATATTTCGTACAAAAAATGATCTATTTCGTAATAAACAAGTGATTTTACTAGAATTATTCTAAAGAATGCGCATTTATAATCTTTTACATTGATTTTACACATACTTTCTCACAAAAATGTACACTCAACAGCATATAAAACGTAACAAAATCGTAAGTTAGACTGCAAAAACAGCTTTTATGTAGTCGGGCATTTTTTTAGGGTTCCGTACCTCAAAATAAAAAAACGGAACCCTTATAGGATCACTTTGTTGTCCGTCTGTCTATCTGTCCGTCCGTTGGTCCGGGTGTCAAACCTTTATCTCGGGAACGCGTAAAAGTATCGTGTTGAAATTAAACCCATATACGCAGATCCATAGTATCTTGCTGCAGAAAGAAAAATCAAATTTCTCAGTTTTCGTAAAAAAAAGTTCCAACCGAATATGTCGTAAAAAACGCACATTTTTACACTTACAAGGGATTCAAAACCTATGGGGTACTTTCCGTTGACCTAGAACTATGAAATTTGGCAAGAAGCATTGTGTTAGAGTATACATATACGAAAAAAACCGAAAACTGGACATTTTAATTTAATCACAAAAAAATAGTGTCTTTTCGCAAGGAATGAGGGTCCAAATTTTAAAGTTCTTTAACCGTATCATGTGGGGTATCATATGAAAGAGCTTCATTAGCGTAAGCTAAAACAGGTTTTTAAATATTTTTACGATGTATATTTTTCGGTATAAGAAGGAAAATATAAAAATATATAATTTCCCCCTTTTATCTACTAGTTTGTACGGAACCCTCGGTGGGCGAGTCTGACTCGCTCTTGTCCGGTTTTTTTCTTTTAATATAGGTACATACTTTGTTACCAATACCATTTTATCTCAATGCATGCCTATCCATGTATATTTCATTTTCGTATCATGATTATCATCGGATTTCATTCATGCGAGTGAATCCGTAGAACACGATTGTGTTCTACGAAAACTTTTTCGGTACCTATACAAGATAGAGCGTATTTATTTTCTGCGTAACTGGTTAGTCAGCAGGTCAGCTTAATGTAAAATACAAATAAATCTACAATTCTTACACGACCGACGGTCTCATTTACATATGACATCCCATCACAAAAACATAATAATTAATTTATATACCTAAGAACACTAAACGGTGCTTAAAGGACAAGACAATCATCTTATTGCCTCGCGAGTGTAACACCACCGCGAGCTAACTCGATACTCGTGCCATCTATTGGTCTGTATATAATAGTTGAAAGAAATAATATACGTGTTGAAACTCATCACAGATTCACAGAAGACTTTTTTTTTGTCTTCTGTGAAACTCATAATGAACAATAATGCATGAGCATGACACAAGAAAAATTAATAGTGACGTAGAAAGAGAAAGCAATAGAATACTTCACTTTCTTTCTCTTTCGTATTTCAGAGCCACTAGTCTATATTAGTTTAAGCCACTAGTCTCTCCTATATTAGTTTAACATTATATTAACAAACATAATACATAATTATATAATTTTTACATAACACTTTAGAGAAAGAAAATATAAACATTACAATAATACAATTAGAAAGAAATAAAAAAAATAGATAAATCAAAGTAGACAGCAAATTGCCAAAAACACATATAAACAAACCACATGCATACTCGTATATATAATACTTACATGATTTTTTTCTTTTGGGATGTGTATAAACTGTATATCATATATTCTCAATTCCATTGTAGTCAATGTACATAAAAGTAATTTAAAACAATTAAATCGACTTCAAAACTGAAAAAGGTGAAATAACAAGTGATACATAATATCGACAAATTAAATCAAAACTGGGCGTCTACTAAGTAGGTACGTACCGCAACTATATTTTTGGGTTCCAGGCTCTAAACAGTAACTAAGTCCTAGACAGACACCGAGATTTAAGGCTTACAGCGAGTTAGACTTTTAAGAGTTAGCGGCTTGGCTCTTCAGATTCAGTCAGATCTCGTCTGCTAACTTTTTGTCAATGAAAGTGGCTTGACAATGCAAGACAGGCAACAAATTTTACATGAAATGTTTTTGGTGAGATATCTTTTGTTTTTGTAAGGGTCCTGCAAGTCCTACAACGTTTTATTTAAACTTTTTAATTTTCTGTGCATCTACTTTTTTGCAGCCAACTCTCTTTTTGGTGATGATTATGGTGCTCTTTATGGTTATGGTGCTGCAGCCTTTAATTCTGTATGTATAAACTTTATAATTTCAATGCAATTTTTACTGTTTATGGGTCAAAATTTAACCGAAATAAATTGATTTTATTTATTTGAGAAACAAGAGGCGGGCGGCGAGAACAGGTTCGATTTGTACAGAATCGTAATCTCAATTCAATTTATAATAGTATAGAAAGTATTGAAATTATAATCTTACAATAACTATTATAAGTTTGTAAGATTAAGCTTTTTGTAAATCAATGTATCAATCATTGTGGTTGAAGGAGTTCAACCACATATTTCTAAAATTCGATATTTTAATAATGAAATGAAATTGTAAAACTTTCCGCAACTGCTTATTTATAAGCAATAAAGCGTGAAAAACGATTACGTGTGCTAAGTTGACGCGCACGCCATCTAGTTTCACCTTTAAAAACTAACTAGACAAACAAACGATAATCAGTGAATGAGTGGCAATATTGACGTATTTTAGATGTGAATCAAGTCAAAAGTATAAAAGCGAAATAAATGAAACTTTGTAAGTTTTATAAATGTAAGTACTCACTACTTTGCATCCTGAAAATTTGGCCTCTTTAGAATTATCCATATCAAAGTTGTGCTGTGTTAAAAAATACAGACAAATTAATTTTTTAAAGGGGTTGTATTTATTATTAGTTTTTCGTGATTTATTCGTTTTGCGTGAAACTAAAAATTTCATTTATCGAACTTCACTAGGTAAGTACCTACGTTTAATTTTTAAACACAATTCACTACTACTGTATCACCAAATTTTTAGGATAAAAAGTATGCCAGATCCTTAGACATTGTATGAGTAATGGGCCTGCCTAATTTTGGTCAAATCCGCAAAATTGTAGTTTGAATTGCGTCGATGAAACGATTATATTTTAAAATTTAAAATTATCATATCTTCAAAAGTACAAAACCGATTTTGATAAAACTTGCACTGTTCCCTAATCTGGCAGATACTTTAGTCAATAAAAAAGGTTTTTTTTCTGTACGACTTCTAGTTTGTGCGTAATACGTGGACAAAGATACATACGCGTCTAAGTTCTCAGCTATCTCTAAGCCTAAAATGATTTTAGATCCAATACAAAAGCCTCGTACTCACAAACGGTTTTATTTAAATTTTCAAAATAACACAGGTCCGCTAGCCATCTTCTATAGATTTCCCAAACTCAAATATATTATTTTTTATATTTATTAATATCCCTCGTCAAATCTATAAAATCTACATTTCCTCTTTCCCGCCCATTTCTTTCCCGAAAGTGACACTTTGACACAAATAGGAAGTGCCTAAGACATAGGAAACGATTAATTGTTAAAAAGCGCAGTTTTAAATAGAGGTGGCGCGCGCGCATCCGCTACGGAGCATGCAGGGGTGATGCGGCGAGGGGGTGCGGAGGTGCGGGTAGTTACAGATTTTTTTTCGTAGTACATATTTAGAATTGTCTTTTTAGTTCGGTTGTGGTCGCCGGTGGATAACTCCGATGGTTAATGATGTCCTGCAAGTTCAAAACTGTGGAGAAGGATTTCTGACTGAAAATATTATTAATATGATTAATTGTAACTTTGGGTCCGTGGGGACCGGGAGCTCATCTCATTTTCAAAAATTTATCTGAGCACCTGATCGTTGCGACGCGTGACCAAAATGCTGGCGCGTATCTGGCCCAACGCATAAGCATTGCCATTCAATGTGGCAATGCGGGCAGCATGCTGGGTACGCTGCCAACTGGTAGTGGGTTTGAGCATTTGTATTATCTTTAGACCTTTATCGGTCTGGGGTAATCGATGTGCTTTTTGTGTAGTAGTTTAGTTAGTTGAGTCTGTATATTGTTGTGTTGTAGTTAATAAAGGCGCTTGCCTTAATTGTAATAATATGAATTATGATAATAATATTGTGTGATTGACACACGACAGAAGTAAAAACTTCATCAAGGCGAGTTTAATAATACGAAATAGCAGTATAGCAGTGTTGACTATATCTCTCTCGCTCTATTACTCGACTCGAGGCGACTTACCCGAACGAGCGTTACATAGCCGAGCGTGACAGCGTAGTCTCATTCAATACTCACATAATTATAGTTTAAAAAAACTGAAAAAACCGACTTCGAAATACGCCATACAATACATATGCACGCGACTTGCTGTTCACTTTTCTACAGGCTCTTGGATGATATTTTACCAGTTATTTTGTTATAGAAACCAAAGTACTGCATTGATTTTGATAAAATTTATACGGGACCACCTCTGAAGTATGACCTACCAAATACATAAAGAATCACCAAAATCAATGCATGATTGGCTGAGTAATCGGTGAACAAACCTACCTATTTTTGAAAAAATAAACTGCTCCATTTAAATTGCTGCTTACATTTAATTCAATTGTAGCGCTCGTGGCGTAGCTTGAATAGGTGTTTTCGAACGGTCACCAAAATCAAGCAACGGATGGACCGGTCAGTCTTTGGATGGGTGACCGTGAGTGGCATTTCTTTTTGAGCGCTACCGTGGATCGGATGACACGTTAATTTGTAGGTCCCGGTTGTTTGTTCTTAAAAACAGCAATCGTTAAGCCAGGTCAGAGGCCTTTCGGCGGCTTAATAACTCTGACAACTCGGCTGGCCGCTCAGTCTATACGAACTTACTTTTTTATTTGATTCAAACATTCTCATTAAGTTAAGTGAGAGTTTCTCTCCACCGTAGGGCAGCTCTAGCCATCAGCGCAGTTGTGACAGACACACGGTCTCGTGAACCGTAGGAAGTCGTTAGTTACGTGCCGACGACAATCGGTTATTTTTAACTATTGATTAGCGGTTGAGACATCGGCCCTTTTCTACCCAGACGACGAAACAAAGAATATCAAGCTTACTTTATACCTTTCAGTTTTAAATACAACATTTACGGAATTATATACAAAACCTAAATTCGTAATGTATTTTTTTTCTCAGCCATTACAGTCCCACTGCAGGGAAAGGCCTCTATTCCCTCTTTCCATTTTTCTCAGCTTCCTTAGTCCAACCGCTACAGTGGGAGTGAAACTCATCTCGCCTTCTTTTTTTGCCTGCCTAGGGGTCTTGTGATGCTCGGTAGCCAAAAAGTTGTTATTTTTGCCCATAGGTCTTCGGGCATACGGCAGAAGATGTGTCCAGCCCAATTCCATTTTAGACTGGCAGTATTTTGTCCAGCTTGTTGTATTAAAGTATTTATTTGCAAAATATACACAAAAACGCCTTTTCACATTGGGGTAGTCAGAATTATAATATTTTTCCGCCTGCTACGATCCTGACACACATCTTTCGCTTCTTCCACTTTCATTAGTGTCTTCTTACATGGTCATCGGTACCATTTTTTACCTGACCCTTCTTCATGAGGTCTTCGATTTGTCGTGATTGGTCGCTAAGGGTCAACCTCAAGGGTCAAGGGGTTGACCCTTACTGACCAATGTGATATAAAGATTTTTTAATCATTCATGTTGACATATCTAAAGAAAATATCGATAAAAGCGACGTCTAGCGTGACTTTGATAAAACAGTTGACTTTACTGTGTGGTGTGCGCTATTACATACCTACTGAAAGTAAAAATATTATATCGACGACGTAAGTGCCATCTAGCGTAAGTCGTTTATTGTCTTACGGCAACGTGAATTAATTTTTAAATAAAAACTACGGGTCACTCACGTCTGTTTTGAGCCGCAATATCCGACTATGAGTGACCCGTAGTTTTTATTTAAAAATGTGTGAAAACCACGTTAATTTCCACAGTGAATTAATTTGTTTCATTTTTAAAATGACAAAAAACTGATAATATCGAGTGTTTGTTATTTAATTATTATTTGTCGATTTACATCAAAGTGAACCATATAATCTCGCCAATTTTGAGACTTGTGTCTATTATCGTTCGAAAGATATAGACGTTTAAGTGTAGGACAGACAGACATACATACACCATAGCCTCACGAATAGGCTCCCGCACCCTTAGTACGAAAGCTTAATAAATGGCTTAAATTAATGTTATTTAATATTGTAATTATTTAATTTATTTTATTTCTCGTCGATTATTTCATTCTATTTCATTTTAATTTAATTTTTAATGCTAATGCAATTTCTATGGATGCAAAACATCCGGAATAAAATTATTTCATTCATTTCATTTCTTTTCAATGGACAAATAGTGACAATAGATTAAATGGTGGACCCTGCATTTTATCTACCACTACAAGATCTGCTTGGTTTCAGGCAACCTCACGGCGTTCCCTTACTTTATTGTTCTACGATAGAGAACCGACACCGACGTTTGGTTGTTTAGTGAACCGACGCTGACGTGGCTCTCAAATAATTTTATTTAAATTTTATGTATATTAAATAATATCCACAACAAAGTTATAGAGGGTCAAAAGCGAGGTGGCTTCGAGAAAAATATGGTATGGCGTGGCATTGCTGATCGACTTGGCCGGGGCCACTGTCGTGCCCCCCAGATGATTAATAATAGTAACTAAGTAGGTGAATCTAATAATCTAATGCCTTTACACGAGATATTCTCGTATATATATTCTGGATCTCGGAAACGGCTCCAACGATTTTAATGAAATTTGGTTTGTAGGTAGATTAGGGGACGATAAATCGATCTTGCTAGGTTTCATTTTTAGTGAATCCGGGTTTGCTCGTATTTTCAGTCATCAAAAATCTGAGTGTAGCTCGGTCCCCCAGCTACTATAGTTTAATACGTACAACTTCCTCGCGAATTGTTTAAATATCTCCGGGTAAACAACAAGCGGTAAAAGTTTCGAATCGGTTCTATTTCTGTTAATGAAGGTAGCTTTTCTACCTCTTTGAGTTTCGTCAGGTGGCATTTCGTTAGCTAATGTCAATGTCATACATTTCCTTTTCTATTTGGAATGGAAAACCTGGTGCAAATGAATAAAGAAAAGGGCCTAAAGGCTCAGCATCCGAGAATCGGACCCCATTTATAAGATAAGATAAGATCAGCCCCCGTATTCTGAACCCATTCGGTTTCGGAATCGATTCGATTTGTATATGCCCGTCTCTGTCATTCTCATCATCTCAGCCATAAGAAGTCCACTGCTGGACATAGGCCTCCCCCATGGATTTCCAAAAAGACCGATTGGAAGCGGCTTGCATCCAGCGTCTTCCCGCCACTTGTAATTAATGTCTACTTTTTTTTTAATTGTACTTGATTGTTTTTTTTTCTGTATTTGATCTCTATAATTAAATAGTGTAATTTGATTGATCTCATGCTAATAGTAAAACATAAATAAAAGTGGAGCTACATTATGTTGATTCATTAATTGTTTTATTTGCCTTATACTTAATATTTTTAAGCGGGATGCCTTTTATACGTTTTTAACACCCTAATCATGTACCTAATGTTATTTTTATTATGGTGTCAATAAAGTGTTTTTGTATTGTATTGTATCCCGTAAATACCGGGATCCCGCGGGATTGAAAAGTCCAACTCCCGCAAATATCGAGATTAAATATAGGCTGCGGGATTGGAAGCACTATTTAGACTGTTATGGGCAAGCGTGAAGAAGAAAAAGAAGCTTACTATCAAGCGACCGGCTTGTTCTCATCACCCAGTCGTAAATATTATAATTATAAAAAATTATCTGAGCGCCTGATCGATGCGACGCGTGACCAAAATGCTGGCGCGTATCTGGCCGCATAGATAAGCATTGCCATTTAATGTGGCAATGCGGGCAGCATGCTGGGTACGCTGCAAACTGGTAGTGGGTTTGAGCATTTGGATTGTCTTTAGACCTTTATCGGGCTGCGGTAATCGATATGCTTTTTGTGTAGTAGTTTAGTTAGTTGAGTCTGTATATTGTTTTGTTGTAATTAATAAATGTACTTCGGTAGGTTACCAAGTATATTGAAGTGGGTTCACGTTTGCGCTGAACCCAGCTTTCCCCGCGACGACAGTTATACTTTGTCAGGCAATCCATAATCGCTATGAAATGATAGGGTTCCGTTATAAATCTAATATTGTAGGTGATTTATCGATGCAAATATTAGCCATAACGTTACTGCAGCTTGAAGTAAATAAGTCTGATAGGGTTTGTGTGCTTTATCTTCAAACATAGAACAGTCAAAAAACTCATCGAAAGTGTGCCCAATAAACGCACTGACATTTAATTTTTTAACCCCCCGACCCAAAAAGTATAATTCGTTCGAAAGTGTTATTCGTTTGTCTGTCTATCTGTGTGTCGTAGCTCTCAAACAGATGGACCAATTTTGATTTAGTTTATTGTTTGAAAGATAATTTAATTGAGTGTTCTTGGCTATCGAAATCGGTGCTGCCGTTTTTCTGTCGGGATTTTTTGAATTTTCTAAACGTATACTTGTGTTACAATGGATATATCGACGATTGACCACCAATTCTACTATAGGTAAGCGACAGGCGGCCGAGGTTATGTAAATCGTCGATCTAAAAGATATCTATTCAACCTAGCCTTGAAAATTCTAAGATTACATTTCACAGGTGGGGTACGCTCAACTCTTATAGCGTGCAAAGTTCGCTCAGCTCACGATTTTATCTAGTTTTTCCTGCAATTAAGAGAGTGACACAAAAGTTGAAGAGACTGTTAAAAATGTCACAATTTAAAGTAGGCTCATTTGAACCTTTGTTTCACTATAAATAAGTGATTTTACGATAATAATTTTAAAGAATACTCATTTAAATACATTTTATAGAGTCATTGCGCATACTTTATCTCTAAAATGTACACTCAACAGCGTATTAAGTGCAACCCAATGATAAGTTAGTCTGCAAAAATGATCTTGTGTAGTCGGGTAGTTATTACTTAGATATCTATTAGTAACGAACATAAGGTATTATCTTCGCTAATATCAATCGAAAATCGTTGGTTTATCGATTCAAGAGCTTCAAGTCTTGGCAACGCTGTACCAATGATGGCAGTTATAGGTATAAATATAATATTTTCACCAAGAATTCTATAAGACATAAATCATACTTGTGTTCGCGTGTCTCGTACCCATGTAATAGCGTCTAGTAAGATTTGTGGGCGGTTCCTAAACACATACGATTTACGTCTGCAATAGGGCTGACCCTGCACTGGAACCCCACTGGAATTGGAATAAAACTTTATTATACGCTGTCCAAATCATAAGAACGGAATAATTTTAAACTAGAAAAACATTTTTAGAAACGAAGTTTTTATTACAACAAGTAATCGTTTAAAAAAACTTCAATATACGCAATTTGTTTACTTGGATGACATAATTATTTTTCCAGTTATTTTGTTATAAAAACCAAAATACTGAACCGATTTTGATAAAACTTCTATGAACCACCTGGAAAGTATACCCTTTGAAACAATTTTTTTTCATTATAGAGTGGAGACTGTGGATCGGCAAATGTACAATAGGATACCCTGCAGCGAAGTTGTGTGACAAATTACAAATGATGGCTAGTGGCAAGTGGAAGCGGAAGAAAGATAAAATAAAAATGTTTAGTGAAAAATTAACTTGTTTTATGTTTGTGACAGCCCTAGCCAGGTCCCTACCGTTGGTTTCAATTATCAGGTCAAGTGGTCATGAGATACAGCGCTGTTAGTAAACTTGCCCCCACTCCTGGCCTGTGTGACGTGAACCCTCATGTTACTACCAGTAACAGATTACATTCGGCGACTGACAGTTAAATAAATAAAATAATCTTTATTACCTATAAAATGAATTTAACATATTTTTTTTTTTCAAATATTCTAAGTTTTGGGTGCCCTTTGGTAAAAGGCCTCCTCCTTGCTTTGCCATGCGATGAGGTCTTGAGCCAATCTTGTCTTGTGAAAATTTCCTAAATTTCTACGTTTTTCATTAAAAATAATGTGAAAAATTTATGTAATTATGTCACGTGAAATGTTTCTTGCGTACATCAATAATTTTAAAAACTGATTTCAATTTTACCTTATCGCTATCTCTTTTCCACTCCCGTGATTAGCCTTTGAATCGGTCTTTTGATTTCTTCATCATTTTTTAACCGACTTGAAAAAATAATGGGGTTATCAATGAGCTCAAGACCATACCATGCTCAAGGGGAAAAAAATATCATGTACCTACCTACGGTGTCATTATTTCGGAGTACCCGCAGAATGAATGAAATGAATGGAAAGCACGCTTCTCTTATCCTTATCTCAACAATATCGAATCTTATTTATCGCCCGAGAATCGCAACCGTTACTCACACAAACATCGATATATCATCGATTCTTATCGAGTGGAAGGGAATCGATGCACTACCGGCTTGCATTATCGATTAACTTGCAATCTCTATCCGAGATAGTACTCGTTATCTTGGGGAAATGTAGCCTATTATTTTAACCCATATATTGAATCGACTAGTTATTATTTCTTTTTCCTCTTGAGATAAAATATGTTACCATCGCGGTTAGAGGAGGTTGACATATGTTTAGTCTTTTCCAGTAAGTACTATTTTCTTTGATCCTCTCGACATAGCTTAAGTACTTCAAGTTTTAGCTGTGATTTTATTGAGCAAGTAACAAAATTGACTTTATTGTTTGCTCTGCACAATAAATACAAATAAACTACAAATACAAATAAAATAAATAAAATGCATAACATAAAATCATCAAAGAGCATCAAAGACCATGAGGCCGTTTGACACCACGTTTGATGGAGTGATCGAGGTTAGAGAGATTAGTTCGAAGGAACCCTCTAACACCCTCTATTAGAGGGTTAGATGAGACTATACGATAAGATGTAATATTGACTTGCACTGACAGTATAGCCTATCGCCTATATAGACGCCAATCTCCCTCAAGTCCCATAACAGATTTCTACAGTATGCCCGGGAAGAGAAGCATCTGATATTCTGTTTTTCTTCTTCTCCCAATCCAGCACGCTAGTTTATTGTACTTACCATTTGGACAGGTTAAATGTTGGATGGGTGACCGCTATGAGTACCTAAGTCGCAACAATGTGTATGCGTCTTACTTCCCAGTACGCTATTTCATCATACGAGACGCCTGCGCCGAAATCTGGTTAACGTTTCCTTAGTTCGCATGACTTCCTTAACCAGATGCTGAGTTTACACATATTTAGGTCTGAAACACGCCACATACGCATATGTATACATGTAGGTTTGGCAATCCGAGGTATTGAGCTGACCCGATGTGACGTCACCATTGTAATTTTAATAGTACATGGATTCTTGAATCGCTTCGCTTCTGAAAGGGAACAGTGACATAGTCATTTTTATTCGACTCCCCAAGGGTCTGTTTTATCAACAATTGCAATATTCGCATAGAGTTTATCATAATATATGCCCAAAAGGGTAGCTGTTAATACTGTAACACAGCCTGGCAATAAATCCTTTGACTTTGACTTCACGTTTTTTAGGGCGAAAACGTCGGATTCCGGCGTCGCGCTGGCTTTTGTTTCCGATCCGGCGCCGTGCCGGATGACATGAGGCCATAGCCTTATGCAGCCTATCATAATTTGGTATTAGTAATAGTCTAAGATCCCGCTATAGGACGACCTTCACCGAGCTGGTTAATGGATGAAAAGTATTTTATATTCAATTAAATATGTCAATAAATATATTGCAAATGGGTTGTCTAAAAAATTTCAGTCCAGAATATGATTAATTAATTAAAAAATATATATTTTTTTTAAACATTTCACTGGTTTGGTTAATAGACAAATTAAATATGTTAAATCAATAAAAAAATCAAAATAATTTTTATTTTAATTTAACTTTAATTCATTAACCAGACCAGTGCAAGCTACTAGTATCGATTTACTTGTTTATACCTGCCTACCCAAGAGTTGTGACGGGAAAAAAATAGTCAACCTAACGTTTGCATATTCTATGGGCTTCATACTTTCAATTGGTATGGAATTTGTCTATTAACAAAAACCAGCGAAAAGTTAAAAAAAAAAATATAATAATAATTAATCATTCTGGACTGAATTTTTTTAGACAACCCACGCAGACCAGACCAGTACCAGACGAGACGTCCTTCGGGAGTGTCATCTGCGCTGTTCCTTTTGAAAAATACCGCCGTATGCGGTTGAAACTATAGTCGGAGAATTCGGCTCGAAAATAGACGTGAGTAACCCGTTTGTTCAAAATAAAATGATATTATAAAAGAGGAAGTAACTCCATCTGTCTCTGTCTGTTGGTTACCTTTTTTACAGATAAACGACTGAATAAATCGTTATGAAATTTGGCACAGAGTTTCTTCTGGACCTGGACAAGGATATAGGTTATATTTTATCATCACCATCATCGTTTTTAATCACTACGCGGGTGACACCACGGGCGGGACTAGTATTAATCACCATCAAGGGCATCGCCAGCCCATGGGCCAGGGGGGGGGCAAGTTAATATTATGGAGGATGAGAAAAATATGAATTGTAGGTACAGGTACAATTGCACGGCCTTAGGACTTGGGTTGCTTTGCAGTTGGCTAAATTTTTTAAATCTCTAGGGCCAGCTGCCCCCTCTGCCCCCCCTTGGCAACGCCCTTGATCACCATCATCATCATGCGCCTTGTTTCGTAATGTCGGGTGATTTAAGCGTCATAAAGTGGAGTTACACTCTCGTTGGTGACTGAATAGAGATAAGAGAACCGCAGTTGCGGCTCAGAGGTCGAAGGCGCTAAGTTGATACTATCATCGTTACAATATTAATATTGTAACGATGATGATGATGATGGTGAAATTTCTAGAAGGAAATGCTCCTCGACTATTTAAATAAAGAATTTCGTCAACATTCTAGAAAGTTCGGAACAAATGACAAAAACAAAAGACGAGCGAAAAGACGATCTAAATTGAACATTCTGGAAGAAACAAATGACGAACGAAATGACTATCGAAATAAAAGCTTCTAGAAGGTTCTGCGGGGTATATAAGGAGCTTCAGTCGCGGACAGAGGGCAGTTCAGATACAAGTAGCATACAGGAAAGAAGAAAAAGTTACATGTGAAAGTGAAGTGTTGAAGTGAACAGTATAGTGAAGAGACGTTATAGTAGATGTGTTGATCGGAACGCGGACTCTGTGTGTTTGTAGCGCGTCGATTCTGTAACTATTGTCGGTGTTTGTGTTATAGACTGTAAGTGCTCTGTAGAATACACCACGTGTCAGTGAATTAAACGGGCTTGAATAACATCGTTGTTTCCTTCCAATCCCTATACTCACTTCCCGTAACAATATATTTACGAGACGAAGACGATTTTGTACATTTCGACGTTTTTATAGTTCTGTATGATCCATCAACATCATCCCCGCTTTCACTACAGGATTATCAGAAAGTCGGCGAATTACCACCAATTTCTCGTTGAAATGCCAAAAATCCGTACTCTATATTATTATCGTATATCGATCCACATTCTTGTTGCGCACTGCACAAGAATGGAATTCTTTGCCGCCATCTCTGTTTTCTGAGACCTACAATCTTGGAATTTTCAAGGCTAGAGTGAATAGATATCTTCAAGATCGACGAGCTCCAACCTCGGCCACACCGTCGCTTAACATCAGGCGAGTTAGTGGTCAATCGTAGACCTATCTTGTATAAAAAAAAATGAAAACCGTCTAGCTAGCCTAAATGAACAATAATTTTCAATATTTCGATTAACATCGAAAGCTAGGTTTTAGCCACCCAGCATCTCAAGTCTAGTGCTTCAATACTATTATTTATACAGCAACCAGCAAATCCTAAGTGCACTTAAAGTCATCCATAATTTATCTGTGACCACAACGACACCGTTATACGGTTCTGTCATTGTACGAACAAACATACAATACTATTTATCTATCTATACATGTTTGCGAGGAATTTGGTTTTGTACTAGGAGATTTGTGTAAAAATATTTAAAAACCTGTTTTAGCTTATGCTAATGAAGCTCTTTCATATGATACCCCACATGATACGATTAAATAACTTTAAAATTTGGACCCTCATTCCTTGCATAAAGACACAAATTTTTGTGATTAAATTAAAATGTCCAGTTTTCGGATTTTTCCCTTGTACTCTAACACAATGTTTCTTGCCAAATTTAATAGTTCTAGGTCAACGGGAAGTACCCCATAGGTTTTGATTCCCATGTGAGTGTAAAAATTTGCGTTTTTTACGACTTATTCAGCTGTAACTTTTTTTTACGAAAACTGAGAAATTTGTTTTTTCTTTCTGCAGCAAGACTATGAATCTGGGTATATGGTTTTAATTTCAACACGATACCTTTACGCGTTCCCGAGATAAAGGTCCTGACACCCGAACAGACGGACAGACAGGCAGACAGACGGACAGACGGACAACAAAGTGATCCTATAAGGGTTCCGTTTTTTCTTTTGAGGCACGGAACCCTAAGAACAACAAAACCAAAATCGGTTCATCGGTTCGGGAGTTACGATGGCACAGCCAGACACACACACACACACACACAGACATGTCGTTTTTGCGTCGGGGGTTAAAAACAAAAAATTTATATCTGTACAGGCTAAGTTTTTCCCTGCATAGGTACTGTAGAAAAGCACCAAAACCTGTGAAACTGCAAAACGCATTTAGTTTAGAAATAAGCGCTATTTCAAGAAGTAGACTAGCAGGAAGCTTCGTATTTAGCAACGCATTAGCCTAATGTCTAGTTGGCTGGAGATATTGCAACGGTAGAGTATTGTTTAGAAACTTATGGCACATTAAATAGTGTAATTTAGTTCCGTAACTACAAAATCTGTATTTAGTAATATTACTAGCTGAATCATGCATGATCTTGAAAATAATAATAGCTTAAGCAAACAAAAAAAAGCGGACAAGTGCGAGTCATAGTAGCCCACCGAGGGTTTCGTACAAACTAGTAGATAAAAGGGGGGAATCATATATTTTTTTATATTTTCCTTCATAAACCAAAAAATATACATCGTAAAAATATTTAAAAACCTGTTTTAGCTTACGCTAATAAAGCTCTTTCATATGATACCCCACATGATACGGTTAAAGAACTTTAAAATTTGGACCCTCATTCCTTGCATAAAGATACTATTTTTTTGTGACTAAATAAAAAATGTCCATATTTCGGATTTTTTCCCATATTTGTACTCTAACACAATGCTTCTTGCCAAATTTCATAGTTCTAGGTCAACGGGAAGTACCCCATAGGTTTTGATTCCCTTGTGAGTGTCGAAATGTGCGCTTTTTACGACATGACGACGACTGTAACTTTTTTTTACGAAAACTGAGAAATTTTATTTTTCTTTCTGCAGCAAGAGACTATGGATCTGCGTATATGGTTTTAATTTCAACACGATACCTTTAAGCGTTCACGAGATAAAGGTCTTGACACCCGGACAGACGGACAGACAGACGGACAACAAAGTGATCCTAGAAGGGTTCCGTTTTTTTCTCCTGAGGTACGGAACCTTAAAAACACGCTTCAAATTATTGTATTGTCATCGGTCCTCGATAAGTCTGCAAAGTTTAAATAAAATCTGACCGTTTGAAGTGGGTCGAAATCAAGTCCAAAGGAGTCTGTTACAAACAAACAAACATGCATACAGGTTATTCACGAAACTTCACTTGTTAAGTTCGTTTAATTGTCAAATAAACTTTACTAATATTTTAATACTATTTTAACCCTCGCTGAAAAAAGAGGGGTGTTATACTTTTGAAGTTTGCCCACGCCCAGCAGTGGGACAGTTTGTACAAACAGGGCTGATAAGAAGAAGAAGAATAAGGAAACTAAAAACTGTTATTGAGAAAGCGTACGGTACTGTCACGATAATTATTGCAAAGATCGATGTGTGCTAATCGATCTCGACTCGATGTAGGCGGGCTCGTTAATCGATTCTCGTTACTCGTAATCGATTTAATTACGATGTTTATGTACTAGACGATGTAGATAATATTTTTGTGCGGCTGGTGTTTTAATCAATTTTAAATTAAGTACTTACTATGTAACGTGTTTTCTAAAATTTCAAATTCACTTCGTCACTTATTAGAGATATTGGTAGGACTAGATACAAACAAGTAGGTACGTACCACGTACGTGTCAAATCTTCACAAAAGCCATATAACCAAAAGAAAGTATCAATACTATAAAAAAAAAACAATACATACAAATACAAATATCTTTATTAACAAACCATTTGCGCAAATACAAAACACTATGAACCCCGCACTAGGAAAACTAGTATCGCGGGCATCCTATTGACGATAACACTGATGGCAGACTTAAGATAGAAAAAAACTAAGTACAAGTACATAAAATGCATGCAAACATAATTATTTTAGCAAAAAATTTTGTCAAAATTAATTTAAGTTTATAATAAAAATTTAGTAACTAGTGTCTAATATAAGTGATCCACCATTGGAATCTCTAATAGATATGTGTGTTTATGACTGTCAATGTGAGACATGAGACTGACAATGTGTGTGATGTGTGACATATATATAATCACGCCTGGTTTCCCTTACGGTGTAGGCAGAGTATGGCAATTTAAGGTGTTATTAATTGGATTGGACACTCACTTACATATACATAAATAGTAGCTCAAATGCCGAACATATGAACGTAATCAACTTTTAATATAAAAAATATAGCTTAAAATCAATAATAAATAGTATTTAAAAGAAAATTTGGGGGAAAAAAATCTGACAGCTGTTAATTTCAAGCCATCTGAATAGACCAGCGTGTTAGTCTAACAATCCAGATATCAAAGCCAAGGTTTCTAAATCACTTCAAATTTAGACTCACTTCCTTTTTAGGCACATTGCGTAAGAAAAAATCACGGCACGTGCCACGCACGTTATGGCGTGCCGTCACACTATATAATACAGTGACTTAACTTTACCATTTTATTGCTTAAAACTGTACTGAAAGATGATTTTAAATTATTAGTCCAAATAGTTACTACTGGAGATGCTGGTCTCCGGATTAAAAAAAATGGTTGGTATGGAAGTGACTTGATTCCCACGTGTTCCTGCTACTTGTGTGAGGTTTTCTGTTCATATTGTGGCCGATATTCCAGCGCTGCGTTTTCCGATGCGTGATCTCCTCTCGAGAACATTTCGACGTTATCTCATCAGCCATCAGTTAAGTTCTGCTATGTGCCCTGCCTACAGCCTCTTCAAATTGCTAATCCGCTGTGCTGAAATGATGATAATGATGACTTAACGTGTTAGTAGTCTAGTTCCTATATAGATTTACAATTTGAGACATAATTTCAAAACTGAGGTCGACAGATACACACTCATAAGCAAAAAAAACCTTTGTTTTTTTTTCCTTTTCAGCAACCAACCTTTCAGTTATACATACATATATTGAAACTATCTATAATATTATGTTTTGACGTTAGAATTTATTTTTTACACGTTCTAAAAACCTTCAGTCAATGTTGTTTTTTTTTACGGTGACAGTGCTGACGCTTGCGTTAATATAATATCGACCTGTAAATAAATGTAATATTAGATACAAATTGCAACTCTAGTACTGTTAAAACATAAGTATACTACCCACAATTTTATCCGGAAACGGATACTTGTGGCGTACTCTGGGATTTAACAAGTAATGTGGTGGGGAGAGCCGCGTCCGATATTTAGGACGAAAGATTGATGGTCTACCGATACGATCGATGCACTTATATACTAGGTGATGAATCTTTTTTTTTTATTTGGGGTGCCTCCTCTACGTGTAAAGTGGGATGAATTACTTTTTCTCATCACCTTACTTAGGATGAAATTAAAAGGAAAACTATCACAGCGAAGTAAAATACCACTACGGACTTGGCCATTTATTGAAAATACATAGGCCTATATACAGCAACAGATTTCTATATATATAATATATGAGAAAATAGCTGACAAAATGATTACAAAGACTGCGTAAAAGAATAAAAACAGCACAAATTTAAAACAATATTACGATCCCTTGATACTTAAGTCCGCGTTTTTTTTTTCACAATAAAAATATCTTTGTTCTTTATATATCTAAAGGTAATTAAACTATTGTAATTACGTTGCGTGACAACATTGCTGGTGCTTATCTGGCCCAATGCACATATATTTTTGTTCATAATTGATAATTTTTGTCTAGTACTTAATTATTAAAAATATGTTTACTAAAATTAATAAGCTTTCACTTCAATAAAATTTAATACACAATTTAATTCAAAACTAACCTAACACAATTTAAAAATCACCATGTCCAAAGTTACCCCATCAAGGAAACTGGATCGCAACAGATCTCGGAAGTCATCTTCCCCGAACAGAGGAAACCAGCTTCCTCGTGTGATCACGTTTTCTTACTATTTCCACGCCTACATGCTCTATTCCACGTTTCCGGCTAATGGCTTTATTAGAAACGTGGTCATACTGTCTGCGAAATGTTACTGTACTATTATCAGTGTTGCCAGAACTGTTTGTGGAAAGTAACTCTAAAATAAAATTAACTTAAATCTAACTTATATATCTAGCGTGTTTCTATCGAAGCGGAAACACGCTAGATGTAAGTTAGATTTAAGTTTTTGAACATGAATTTCCACAAAGTAACGCCTGATTCAATAAATTTGATAAAATTAAATAAATAAATAAATGTTGGAGGACATTTTCCTATGTATTTTTTACTACTTTTTGGTACTTTTTTATAAATATATACATTATGATACATATAGACATCCAGACACAGAACAAGCATCCATGCTCAGTAGAAATGTTTACCCTGGGTGGGGATCGAACCTACGGCTCAGAAGGCAGACGTACTACCACTGAGCCATGAGGCCTGTTTGAACTGAGCGCAGTTTGTATAATTAATTTAATTACCGCGAGACGGCAAGGCAGTAGTGGGTGGATAATGGTTGATGATGATGATGATGAAATAACTGAACAACCGACTTCAAAATATGTAATGAGGTATGTAAAGAAAAATGTAAGATATGATGATTCCAATACCAGTTCGAGATTATATGTCTAAACCATATTTATTTACTTTGGGGTCTTAAAATGATATGGTGCGTATTTTTACGTAAATATAAAAAAATAACCTTTAGTCGACCTTTAAATGATGTCACAGAACCGACTTTTTTATCTATAGGTATAAAACATAATTAAAAAAAGGTACACTAAGAGAGGTTTTGGCGGGAACGTCTTAGAAACGTGTTGTTGCTTTGTTTTATTTTCCTAAACTTGTGTTATTTTGAACATTAATGCTATAAAAATGATGGTGTTTTATTCATTAAGTGTTCGATAAAGTGCGTGAGTGTGGGCAAGTGAAATAAAGCAGTAAAACGTGTGATTTTACGTTGTCGGCAAAACTCCATAGAAGCTTCTAGTAAAGTCGCCACCACTTTACTGAAGCAGGACTCGACTTATAAATAATGTAACGTGACTTAGATTGTGACTAGAACATTTACAACTTGTTTTATTCAAGAAACTTGAAAAAATCCTTATACCTGACACTGGCAAATGCTTTAATGCGGGTCCAATACAAAAAAGAAGAAGAAGTTACACTAAAAATCATTCATTTCGCAAAGCACAAAACCAACAAAAAATGTCACTGTCAATGTTAGTACGATTTTTTAGTAGATGATCATGGTATTATTATATTCAGACGGATTTGTGACGTCATCACGACCTTTTCTTTGAAAAAATACTAATAATTAATAATAAACTACTAAACAGAATTCAAAAATATGTAAATTAGTTCTTTTAAATTCCCAATCTACCAATTAAACATATAAAAAAAAATATACCGAAATAAACCTTAACATACCCCATTTTGTTTACTTGGATTAGATATATATTTTTTTTTAAACCAAATTATTGGAACGATTTTTGATGAAATTTCTACTTATTTGAAAGTATATTCAAATAGAAAAAAAAACAAATCGATTTATAAATAACAAAGTTATAACAAATATAAGTAAGTACAGAGAAAAGATATATTTTCTGAAATAAACGCTTTATTATTTTTATTTTTAGAATTGAGAATCCTTTTTTGATGAAAAATAACAAGTAAAAGTTTAGAAAACACAACAACTCCCGACAGAAAAAAAACGGTTGAACCGATTTTGATGAAACTTAACTAAGAAAATTCTCGATGAAATCCTCTTTCGCACAACAAAAAGCTAGATCAAAATCGGTCCATCCGTGTGAGAATTACAATGCCACAAAAAGACACACACTTACCTACATAGATATACATATACACACGTTAAACTCATAACACCCCTCGTTTTGGGTCGGAGATTAAAAAACAACATTAAGAGAAACTCACCTGGGTGTGTACAAATAGACAGTAAAACAATAGACAATGTATTTTACAAATCGCGAGTGAATGCGTTTCTACTAGGCAAGCGTGTTACATCGTGTACCGCAGTGCTGCTCGACAACAACGGCGAGCTGGCGGTCAAGCGCAAGCCTATCTATGACTGCACTAAAATTCGATTACGACTTAAAAATAACTTCCAAGATTAATTTTTTAAATGTTACAAGTTTTAATACTCACAATTTATATATTTTTTTAAATTTGGTTGTCTGTAAATTCGGTTTACGGACGATAGTTTAACGTGACAACGTCATAGCAAAACATTGATGAAATGATGATGATGATGATGTAACGGCACAATGAGCGTAACCCGTAACGGGACTATGAGTCATACTTTTTCGTGCGTGCAGCCAGCGTTCATTTTTTGACGTAGTCACGTCAAAAAATGCGAGTGCTTCACTTCATGATAAATACCAAAACATGGTCAAAACTCATTTATAAAAACCATCAAAGGAAATTTACTGGTCAATAAACACACACTTGCCTCACATATCACCTATTATGTACACTTAATTAAGTTATCGAATATGAGTTTCATCTGCATTTTTTTTATCAGCCCTGTTTGTACAAACTGTCCCACTGCTGGGAACGGGCTATCTTCTCATTGTGAGAAGGGTTAGGTTATAGTAGGTTTATGGTAGGCTTGTAGTAGGTTTAGGGTATAGTCTGCCACGCTGGCCAAGTGCGGGTTGGCAGACTTCACACATCTTCAAGATCATTGAGAATTCTCAGACATGTAGGTTTCCTCACGATGTTTTCCTTCACCGTTTGAAGTTGGCAGCAATCAACAATACGCACATAACTTCATCTGCATTTATATTTATAAAACTTATATATACATATTTGTTAACTATACGTATTTATCTTATTACAAATATAATTAAATACGCACCATAAAAAACATCAAAAGGTCCGATCAAAGAGAAAGACCGCCCTAGATTCTAAAAAAAAAAATAAGTGCCGCCGTATCATTGAACAAACGCCAAAATTTAGAAAACAAAACGAAAACACGAAAAATAATTAATCAACGCGCCAAATAAATCATAATGCAAGATTACGTAAGGACTGAAACCGCGAGACGTCTGTTTACATAGAATTTTCCTCCATTTCCACGCGTCTAAAAGTAAAACAGAGAAGGAAGATCATAACCTTAATCGCAATATAAAAGAACGAGACAGATATAGTTCGCATCGGCCGCTAACGGCGCACGCGCATCACTGAAAGCTCGGGTCGCCCTGTCTTTACCTTCAGTCTTGAATCAAAGCTCGATCCGCGTGGTCGTCCTTCCAATTTCCGTTCTAAATTCGAATTAAAAGACTTCGGACTGGTGTTGTGGCAGTGAGTGCAACATTGTGTGTAATTTGAAACTTTTCACGTGGTATTTTGTTGCCATTTCCCGGAAGCGGATGTCCCGCCATTTTTCTTGAGAAATTGGTAAGTTTGTTATAAATAGTCGTTACGTTACATGTGTAAACAAAATTAGCTTTATTTATTGTCAGCACATTTAACGGAATTATTTTTTAAGATAAAAAAAAAATGCATTCTAATTTATCTTTTTATGTTTGTTTTATTGGTTAAAATTAAAGTTTTCAGTGATGAAAGAAAAATCTGTGAATAAGTAAAATCATAGTATGTATATATTTCACAATATTTATAAAATAACTTCACAAATGATAGTTTTTCGATAATTTCTAGGTACTCTTTTGTAGAATATGATTTTTAGGGCCTGTGCATATTGTGATTGTAGTGTTATCATCTCAGTATGAATAAGCCCTAAGCTAATTAATTACCACCGGCTACCGTACTATTTAACCGATTGGTAAAATATATGGGATTGTTTGTTAATATAATAAATAATTTTGTATGCAAGTAATAATACATTTTAGAGAAATATCGTATGTGAATAAGAGCCTTTATACAAGTGTTCTTGATGTGTGCTGCACAGGAATGGAATTCCTTGCCGGCATTTCTGTTTCCTGAGAACTTTAATATTGGAATATTTAAGCTCTCAGGAATTAAGATACCACTATGTATTATGTTGCATACTTAAACTTTAGTATAATATTACAGTCAAAATAGACAGATATTTTATTTTTCTTTGCAAAAATGTTGCTGTCAAACTGTTTTTAAGACTTCCAAAAAGGAGGAGATTCTCAATGCAACTATGTTTTTTTGTATGTTTGTTCAGCGGTTACTTCGCCAATTATGAATTTATTTTGATGTTTTTTTTCTGTTTGGTAGGCACATAGTTCAGAGGTAGTCCAAAATAACTGAAAAAATATGTCATCCATGTAAACGGATTGCGTATTTTGAATTCGGTACTTTTTAGATTTTTTTAAACTATAAAAATATTCTCTAAATAGTTTCAATTCTACTTGGGTTAAAATTATGTCTACTTCGAAACTTCAAAAGAAATCAGAAAACCCAATGACCTTCCAAAGTTTACAAGATAATAAAACAGCATTGTATGAGGCGGGGTAAGGTTCCTTGTCGGGGTTCGAACCCGCCCTTGCCATTCAGCCGCCGTAATGCACAACACGTGGCAAACAATGTGTTTTTGTGGACCGGAGAACAGGAATAGCGTAGAGTAGAAACGTGTATAATTTTTTAACAAAGTTTCCTTTTTTCTGTTAACTAGGTAAATGTTTTTGTTACGGTTTTATCTTACATTTTATGTCTAAAAGTCAATTATCATGTCAATGTTATTATAGTTATGGACAATTGGTTAATTGGTCTAAAATGTAATGACATTTAATATACCCATTATCATGTATATATAGAGATCCTAATCTCAGTTAGAAAGTGTCATTTCACTATTTTGCCATGATTCGGTTTTTTACAAAAAAACAACGTACTGAACCGATTTTGATCAAATTTATTTCAGATTCAGATTTTATTTATTGTTAACTGTGTCTTATGAATTACATCAATGATCAATGATGATGATATTTGGGACCACCTCTGAAATATGACCTACCAAACAAAAAAATCATCAAAATCAATTCATAATTAGCGAAGTAATCCCAAACAAACATACAAAAAAAACATACAGTCGATTTGAGAACCTCCCCCTTTTAGGAAGTCGGTTAAAAATGTCGCTTGATATTTCCCGATACGTAGGTATGTGATATCAAAATAACAATGAATCTCGAAAATATAAATGACTGCATTGATATGTATTTTATGATATTTTACAATGATTTTCTCAATGTCGATTAGGACGGAAGCGATAATGGATTTGACTGATAAAAAGTTAGAAGTTTTTATCTGTCAATGTTGCATAAAGATACAAAGATAATGACTCATTAAAACAAAGGGTACCTATCATTCCCAATGATGACTAAATATAGATATCTACAATTATTGCAAAATCTACTAAGATATAGTATGTAATAATAGAGTACTTATGTGTTTACTATCTTTGTCTTTAACTATAAATAACGACACTTAACATCAGTTGAGTTGCAAACCTATTATTGCACAAAAAAAAGATTTAAAGAGATAATTAAATTTAGATAATTAAATGTTATGCTATAAAGCAATAAATATTTTAAAACAAACACATATGACAAGAACGTCATATTTTTTCTGGGTATTGTTTCGTAACAGGCTAAATAAGGCTTGGTACAAGTTTTGTGCTAAATACTGTAAGTATAAAATAAAATAGAGTCTATTCAATTTCCACTTATCGTCACCACACTTCAAAATACAATCTTTTGTTAAATTTTCACATGAACTTAGAAATTGAAATCTAACTTCATAATTAATGTCAGTTACATTTTTGTGTGATTCTCAAGTTAAAAAATAATCTACATCAGTTGAGTTTTAAAAAGTGCCTGGCCTTGCTATACATACATACTTAGTTATTTCTAAATTAGTAAAATAATTATCAAAATAATCTCCACAGTTTTTAAGACCTCTCTTCTGTCCATACAAACGTGTGTCTTGTTCCACAGAATACTTAACAGTACGCACATACACGTGGTTCCGATGTTAGCAAAAAATGTAGCAGCAAGCCTTAAGGCGCGGGATGGTGCCCTTAATTTGATTCGGCTTTAGGGCAGTTAGGTAGACGCGGGCTAGGGGTTTCATATTTTGAAATTCAAGTGATTATAACATTTTCCATTTGATTAAAGCGAGTCAGAAAATTTAACTTCGAATTTCTCTTTAAATTAAACATATTTTAAAACACTAAAATAAAAACGAATTCAAAATACGCAATACAATACATATTTTATATTATTTTTCATTACTATTTTTTCAATAAAATCATAACTTAACCGGTTAGGTTAGGTAAAACTCAATTTAAATTAATTAAATGTTTACTGTTTTATTTCTTATCAATTAGCTGCTACACTATACCTTTAGTGGGTTTCCCCCGATAGCGATACCTATTTATCATAAATATGAATTTAACGTTCTTTTTTAGGGTTCCGTAGTCAACTACAAACCTTTATAGTTTCGCCATGTCCGTCCGTCTATCTGCGGCTTAACTCAATGACTATTAGTACTAAAAAGTTGTATTTTAATATGGATAAACATATTTATTAAGCCAACCATATGGTAGAATATAATCTTAAAAATATTTACGGCAAATACCTACACGTAAAGTGGAAATGAATTGTTTTTATCCCATCTACCTTAACTATATATAACTATCCTGATCTAAATGAGAAATGTAAAAAATATACCTTCCTGTAGTCTTAGTCGTAACTTTTTTTTCAACTCTTTTATATTTCTCTATGATAATTGACAACCCTGTTAAGGCACCAAGCCGATAAACAGAAAAAAAGTAATGAATAGTGAACGGTCAATCATCACCATTTCAATACAACTGCTGGGTAATTAATTATTAATTACATGTTATTATAACATTACTGCTGTTTAGGGGATGTTTACACGAGCGATGTTTTACACGCTATATTTATTATGTGATGTGATATCTCCACGAGCGAGTTTTGTGCAGTGTTTGACTACGAAGTTAGTCAAAATTTCAAATTTTTTGCCAACTTTAAAAAAGGTTATCAATTCATTTTTTTTTATTTGTTATCATACAACTCTTATTTACAAACCGCTTTGTTTTTTTTTTGAAAGGATATACCTACTTTAAGATTTGTCCCATAGAATTTTAGTTTAAAATGGATATAGTTGTTTTGTTTTAAAACAAAATAACTGGAAAATACGAGTATCTCATAAAATTTAACGAAATTGAGTATTTGAAGTCGGTCGTTTCAGTTTTGGATACTATAATAAGTAATTTACCCTCAACCTGTATGAAAAGTATTTATATGTTAGAATCACAAGTATTATGATAATTACTAGGATATTTTTTTTCAGAAAAAAAAGAAAAACTGGATAAATAAACGGAGTACGAGGCTATTAAAAATATATTTATTTTGAAAATCCGAAAAATCGAGAAAGTTTAAAACAACACAAAAGAACACAAACTCTGAGAAATAAAAAAGCTGTTTTCTATTGGAACGTGTCACAGAAGTATGTTTTCAAAACAAAATAAATAGGTCATGCGACGACTAAAAACGAGTGAATAGCTAACGTTTTCTGTTGATTTACAAGCGACGATGGACGGTAAAAAATTTACGCACATCTGTTTAGTCATGCGCTCCTAGTATTCTATCGTTGTTGTAGGCACACTTTGTATCGGTATATTGTGAAAAAACAAGAATTTGACCGGCGGCGGCGCGCGGCGGCGGCCCGCGTTGTGAGTGACCATTGACATTTTTTACCCGACTGCGTAAGAAGGGACTTATCATAGCTTAAGTCATACTTAGAATAAGCTGTTGAAAAGTTCTAATTTATCAGTAAAGTTGTGGTAACTTTACCTACTGCATAATTTTAAGGAGTTTTGTCGACAACGTGAAAAGACATGTTTCACCACTTTGTTTCATCTGCCCTCACCCGTTTTTTTTATATAGAATATCTCTACGTAACTACCCGTACACGTAAATGTATACTTAAGTAATGAAAATAATAAAACCGGCCAAGTGCGAGTCGGACTCGCTCACGAAGGGTTCCGTACCATTATCTATAAAAACTGGACAAGTGCGAGTCAGACTCGCCCACCGAGGGTTCCGTACAAACTAAATAAAAGGGGGAAATCATATTTTTTTATATTTTCCTTCATAAACCGAAAAATATACATCGTAAAAATATTTAAAAACCTGTTTTAGCTTATGCTAATGAAGCTCTTTCATATGATACCCCACATGATATGGTTAATTCACTTTAAAAGCCGAGCATAGCCCTCTCCATAGCTCGTTGCGTGACTTTGAGCTTCCTTATAACACCCATAGTGAGTGACCACGTATCAGAATCATCGAACACTCGTCCAGAATAAAGGCACATTGTTTTCTGAAGCGGTACCACCTATATTTACGAACAAGCAGTGAATCAACGCCAGTTGTTTCAAAATCTTCCGTTAGAGGTCGACCTAGGTCACTGATTCTAGTTAAAAATAACAGATTTTATATTATCATCCACTGACTGGTATTTATTCTGTGACTGTCTTTTGTTGCTGGACTGTGAACCAGTATTATAATTATAAATCTTTATTCAAATTGAATAAAAGTCTAAAAGTCTGGTATCTGGTGAAGTCTGGTATTTTGGTGCACCTGTGGGGCTGAAGCCAACATTGAGAGACAATTTTAAGATGGTACTATGTTCAAACAATTCTTATTTATTGTACTAGACTGGAAAGTTGTATTTTACCGTCGAGTGTCTGACAGTTGAATCCAGAGCAAGCGAAGGATTCTAGGTTTGAACCACGAACGAAGCGTAGTTCTAATGTAGACTCCTGAACGTAGCGCCATCGCTATGGATTCAAGATGGCACGAGACAAAATAACTTTACCGCAGAGTGCATTGCAAGTTTTTCATCAGGAAAATGTTAAGTTTACTTATTTTCTCTAGTAGATTTGTTCAGCGTGAACTTGTATTGTCACTTCTAATAAAAAATAAGCGCAAAAACTGTTTTTCCGCAGTCGGGTATTTTATTTTCCTTTTAATGTAGATACTTGTTAATCATATTGCTATTTTTACATTTTATAATACTAAGTGTACATTTTATTGTTATTGTTCGACACTTTATAGTTTGTAACTCAAATCCATTTCCTAGATGCGAGCGCAACAATCAACATTTTGGCAACGTACCCAATTTCCTGACTTCAGTTTTCTTGGAAAACCTGTTTCATGTAATAACAAATAAAATATTTTAGCCGGACTAGGCGCCAAACCACGAACTGCTATCTTCAGTCTATTATTATTTATTTTAGACTTCAAGATACAGGATAAAATTAGAGATGTCTGTGTTAGGGTTGCTATACACGTGAGCGAGCCGGCACTGTCAATCCGGCATTAAGTATTCGTCGATCGACTAAGTCGACTCGAAGCAATTACTGCATTTGTTCGGCTTCGATCGGGTAGTTCATTTGGATCGTTTGATTCCGCAGATTTTGTTGAACGACAAAGCCGATCTGAAGCAAATACTTTACATTACGTTTGGCTTCACTTGGGGTATTTGATTTACCGCCCGGCTTTGCCGATTAATGCCGTTCCACTTTGCCCGGCCTAGTGTACATGTGCGGCAAAGCTGAGCGGCTTTTTCCTTGGACATTCATCTACCTATATATTAATTCGATTTTACCACCCGATTTATGCCGGCCCGCCTATGTGTATAGCAACCCTTACGGACAAGTTTGTCGATTACTGTATAAAACTTCCGTGAGTATTCATTTATATTATTTAATTAACCATTCCTGAACTGTGTGTGGGAAATAAACTAAATATTTTTTGGTGTAGAAGGTTTTATAAGGAGATTAGTTGAAGAAAAGGTTAAATAGACAAAAAAATCGTTCACAGTAAAAAAAACGATTTAATTATAAACGCAAATTTTATCGATATCGATAGAATTCTCTCAACAAGTGCATCCCCAAAATGCACAGATGCAAAACATGTTTTTCTGAGATGAACCAATAAATACGGCAACATTATAGGACAATACTTTGCCGAGAAAATGTTAAGACCAATAAATAATAATAAAGTACATAAAAAACTAATACATAAATAGTTTATGCTGGCTTATGGCTATTGTACGTTTTTAACCGACATCTAAAAAGGAAGAGGTTCTCAATTCAAAAGCAAAATAAACTCTGTTAATTATGTATACCAAATTTCGTTAAAGTTGTGAAATATCATGATACACGAGTCTATACCAATAAATGTCCGGACAGATGACAGACTAAGAGTGGTCCGTATGTTTACCCAACTCATCGGGTAATAAGGCGTGAGGTATCTAGGATGAGACAGTAGGCACATTAGTAAGCTGTCTCTAAATGTACAGGGTTGCCTAGGCACTAAGCAGGCCTTTTTGGCTAACTGTACAAAACGCTCCAGGCTTAGGAGCGTTTTGTATAGTTAGCAAAAACGTGACCATTTTTTATGAGGGCAAATTTCTCCAGTTGATGCAGAAATCATACAGACAGTATGGACTTGTGGGAATTGGTTCATCGTTCTTATCTTCAGACTCCAGGCCGTCAAGGCTGCCCCTGCGTTATCTTATAATTATAACAAGTATTCTTGTCATATTTATTGACTACCTATAGCAGATTGTCCAACAAAATCCTTCTATTTTTAACCGACTTCAAAAAGAAGGTTTTCGATTCGGTCTGTATGTTTGTTCGCCGATTACTCAGCCAATTGTGGATTGATTTAGTTGATTTTTTTGTATTCGATAGATCATACTTCAGAGGTGGTCCCATATAATTTTTATCAAAATCGATGCAGTATTTTGGTATTTAAAACAAAACTAACTAGTAAAATATCATCCAATTGCCTGTAGAAAAGTGAACAGCAAGTCGCGTATGAACGCGTTGTATTGCGTATTTTGAAATCGTTTTTTTCCGCATTAATCAATTTGAAATTATATTTTTTGTTTAAAAGGTCCCATTTATACATTTCATAAAAAAAACAGTGTAGTTTTTTAAGACATTCGCGTATTTTAAATGTCTTTGTCTTTTTTTAAACTTTAATATTATTAATAATTATATATTTTTAGGCTTCCGTACTAATAATATACGGGTGTCTATTCGTGAGGCTACGGTGTCTGTCTGTCTGTACTACACTTAAACGGTTGTATCTTTCGAACGGTAATAGATAAATAAAAGTCTTAAAAATGGCAATATAATAGGGTTCACATTGATATACTTCAATCAACAAATAATAATTAAGTAAGAAATACTAGATAAGTATTATTAGTTTTATATTATTTTAAAAATGAAACAATGTTTACGTTGTCGTAAGAAATAATGGACTGACGCTAGATGGCGTCACTCGTTCACTCGCGTCTTTGCCGATACTAATAATATAGAATATTTTTTCTTTAAGTAGGTATGTAATTGGAGGACATTTCACACAACGCCATCAAGCCCAAACTAAGCAAAGCTTGTACTATGGAAACTAAATGGTTGAAAGAGTACATACCTATATATACTTTTTTTTCATAAATACATACTTAAGATACATAGAAACACCCAGACACAGAACAAACATCCATACTCATCACACAAATGTTTGCCCTGGGTGGGCACCACGACCTACAGCTCAGGAAGCAGTCGTACTACAACTGAACCATGAGGCCTGTAATAGCGAACGCCGCACAATCACCTTGTTTTAGTCCGCTAGATGGCGCACTTATCAATATTTTCTTTAGATGTGCCTACCACTACATAATATTTTTACTTTATAGAAAATATGTGAAATAATAAATATTCAAAGAATTATTGCACATTTTGCTAATTAATCATGTTTTCTGTGTCCATGTTGCATGGGAGTACGGAAGCCTCGGTGTACGAGTGAAACTCGTAATTTGCCGGATTTTATTTTATAATTCACTCATGATTAAAATAGAGAGTCAGTACTGCTCTAACTGAGAAGTCTGAATCGACACAGTAGGCACCGAGACAAATAATTTAATGACAAAAAGGTTATAAGATAAAGCAGGCTAGTGATGATTATAATGATGATCGAAATAAAAAAAAAAATGAAAACCAAAATCACATTAAAATAAGGCGCGTGGTAAATTTATGGACACCTTAATTATAACAAAACAATACAAGTAGCAATGACGAACAAACTACGATGCGCACGCGCTGACTAAACACGGCTATCCCGAGAAAGAAGCTAAAAATAAACGAGAATGATTCAAATAATATTTAGTTATGTCGGTGTGTGAATTTTATGCATATTTTGATAATGCTTATTGACTGGGCGAGCGAAACTAGGTTTAGGTAAGCATGGTATCATGAAATAATAAACAAATACGTTTAGAAAACTTAAAAACCCCCGGAAAAAAAACGGCTGAACCAATTTTGATAAAACAGCTAAGAATCTCTATGAAACCCCTTTTCAAACAAAAAAATAGCTCAAATTCGTTTGATAGCTATGATGCCACAAACAGACACAGATACACACCTCAGACGTATAACACCTCTCTTTTTGGGTCGGTGGTTAAAAAGCTAAAGGGGGCTAAAATATCACAGCTAATTAAGCTTTATAAGTTAACGAGTTATAGACATAAAGGGCCTTACCGAAAAACGTTACTTAACTTTAACCAACGTCTTAAATTATCTGTCTTCGTTCCGCACATGTCATTACGTGTCAGCGAGAAGTTGACAAAATATGTTAATTATTGCTTAAAGTTAAGTAACGTTTTTCGGTAAGGACGCAAATGTACTTGAAAAGGCAAACTTTGTGCAAATTCCATTTAAATCGCAAAATCAAACAATATGTTTGTAGTATCAAATCAATTCTAAGTCTGCTTATAGTGCAGTGCAACTATGGAACCCTACCTGCGTATAGCCCGACCCGCACTTGGCAAATTATTTTACGTATTGTATTTTTTGTTCATGACACGAGACGTTCATGACATGTAATTGACACTCACAAAAACCTTAGCTTTTTTCAACTAAACAAACTTCAGATGCGTGATTCGAATTCCAATTTTGATTTTTCGATTTAGTTCTCTTTTCATTGTCACATGCGTTCTATTTTCGAACTGTATTCTATGCGGCCAGTGTTCCGATTCTGTCGCCCTTTGCTGTAAGCGCTACTTTATTATTTTCCTTTAAAATTGATTGTTTTATTGAAAATTAAACCTTATTGTACTGAATATAGAGTCGAACATGATTTAAACTAGATGCCTTAGTGTTGTAATTTTTACAAACGGTTATTGAAAACTATTTTCGTTCGATATTCGTTTTTTAAGCTGTTTAGTTGACGATTTATTTTAAATACAATAAAATATAACGATTATCTTTTGTTTAGCTAAGATTAGATTAATTAAGTTTTTTTTAGTATTGTCATTTTGTCGATTCAGTCTAGTTTTCTAATTTATTTCTCAACGGTGAGTGAGAACCAAATCGACATTATCGCATTTTTTGTTGACATTTCTACGGGTAAAATATCGAAAAAAAAAACAACATTGTTTCATGATATATTTCAATAATCCGTATAAAACGCTTTATTTCATTTTATTGTGCGTATCGTTAAAATCTAGAATTTGCTTCCTATCATCTTCGATAAATATGATCTGAGTGTATTTAAACTCTAGTGTATCGTTTTCTTCTAGCCAAGCACGCGTCAGACAAATTGGCGGTCAAGCACAAGTCTACGATAAAAAAAAATAAGTAACAATTTACCTCAAAGTTATATCCTCTTTCCTATCCAAGTGACGAAAATAACTATATTTGATTATATCATTACTTGTTTTAAGTAATATTTAAATGTCCAACGTCTCAAACTCAGGTTCAACGTTTTACCTTGAATGTTAAATATTAGGCCTAATTTGTATGGAAGGAAGAGTTATAATAGTTTTTATCCCATCAATAGTTCCCTAGACGCCACTTGCATGACAAACTATGGTCATTTCGGTGGACGTACTGAGGATGAAACTTTGGGGGAGTATGACCAACTTAAGATAGTCGCGCTATACTTTCAGCTTGTATAAGCCATTTGATTTTCTTCTGTTTTCTTCGTGAATTATGATTTTAATGCTGTACTCCTTTCTTACTTGTGCTTATCATGATAATGCCCTTCTATACGGTAGTGTAGCTAGCATGCTGGGTACGCTGCCAATCGATAGTTGGTTTGAGCAGAAATTCAACGATCTGAGATAAGCCGACTGTTTTTTTTTACACATCTTTTGTTGTTTTCTTCTTTGTCTATAAGTATTGACTTTGCCTTTTGACTATAAACGTATCCATACAAAATATTTTTCTGTATAAGAGCGATTTTTTTTCTGTGCCAATTTTACGTTGGGTATGATGTTTAGTTTACGTTTTTCTCCATAGAATATATGCAATGTTGCTGTAATGACCTTTCTTTGGAATTATACTTGTAAAATCAGATTTTGCCACTAGGGGCTAGATTAAAATATTCTAACTGTAAACTATAACACTTCTAGATCAAAGTTGAACCTAAAAGAATAGGTCAGAGCCGTTTAAACTAGGCTACAGATGGTAATATAGAATCATAGTTATATAATGCACATACCCAAATAACATTACAGTATATCTTGATTGTGTACAAACTAATATTTTTTTCCAAAATGTCGGTCCTTTCCCCCTTTCCTGAGTACGTCCCCGGTCCGTAGACTATGTATGTAGATGTGTGAGTAAATCGCCGGGTTCCTTATTGCTCCTTTAAGGATCTCAGCAGTCGACGACCCGATAATAAAGTCTGACGTCTGTCACTTCAAACACACTGTCAGTAAGTACCTAATTTCCTATAAGCTGTGTCGCCTAGCCTAGGTACTAAGGCGCAGTGTATAAGTGCGCAGTAGTCTCGCTCACACGCGCAAAAACATCCTTTCCGCTATTTGATGCTTTCGAGATATTTCGATTGCTCAACTTACCCCTATGCTCAACTCGCCCCGCCCTACCCTATAATATTTAAAAAATGAGCATTTTTTAGAATATAATTTTACGAATTTGTTGGACGTTACGAAAAAATACAATTCAAATTCAAAATCAATGCTTTATTGCCACATTATGTACATGGTTTTGGATATAAACAAGTAATTGTATTGTTGTTATTACATAATGACCCTAGTTGGATAATTCAATTTTGTCAGAGCGGCGGGATGATTTGTTCCATAGGCAATAATGTCAATGAATATAACAATGTAAAACGCGGGTGGATTCAGTCTATGATAAATGACTTATCTTCAAAGTATTCATTTATGTTGTAATAAGACTTCAATACAAGTATGTTTTTTAAAGTACTCGTGAATTCACAGTAGTTTTCGATTTCTTTTAAATTTATTGGAAGTTTATTGTTTTTTTTTTATTGCAGATGAATATGGCCCGGAGCTGTGCAATGCTAGTTTAGACGATGGTACAATTAAATTAAGTTTGTGATTTGATCTGACTGAATAACATCGATTATCAGCTACTTTTTTGAACGGTCGTGGATACTTTTTAACGAATTTACAATTTTCTAAGATATACATGGAAGTTAGAGTTAGAATTTTAAATTTGACGAAATAAGGTCTGTGAAAATAAGGTACATTTAAGTCGGGAACTTTAATATTAGCAAGGATACGCACACATTTCTTTTGAAGAGTAAATAGAGCATGGGCATCTGTATTGCTACCCCAAAGTATTTATTGCATAATTAAGCAGCGAAAAGCCAAATGCATAATATGCTTTTAAGGCTGTGTCTACGTCAGTTGCTTGCCGTAGCTCTTTAAGCGCATATATGAAGCTGGACAGTTTTGCTTTTACTTTTGTAATATGAGATTTCCAATTAACGTGAGTATCGATATCTATAACAGTGTAGTCGCGTCAACAAATTCCAATTTATTATTATTATATTTAAAATTCATGTCAAGGGGTGGTCATTCATCCAGTCAGTTGTTTTATTAAACAGGTCAGATAATTTTTCATTTAAATTTATATTATTTTTACACGATGTCAGGATAGTGATGTCGTCCGCAACAAGTATACAGGATTCGTCAAATATTTTTGGGAGGTCATTTATATAAATAAAAAAAGAATGCATCCTACGACACTTCCTTGTTGGATAGAACTGTTGATTTTTATCGGTATCGATCTCGCAACGTTTATCATTCCTGTAGAAATGTCATAGTGTTCTTTCTACGCACTGTTCTCGACCTTTTAGGTATGAGCAGAACCATTTGTGAGCTAACCCGCGTAAGCCTATTCCGTCTATCTTTTTTAAAAGAATATCATATTAGACTTTATCGTATGCTTTTGATATACTTTATTTATTTAATTTATAGCTTTTGCAAGAACTAATTAAAAAAATCGTTTTCGCGCACCTCCAATGATATTTTTTTTTATTAGTAGACGAGAAACAAAATAATTCATTCCTATTTTAAATGTAGGGTAAATACCATTTTTTTTCATGGTTTTATTCCATGATTTTTGACGTGTTTAATATGTAGGTATGTTCATGCCAAATTACAGCTTTAATAATAAATGACAGAATCATATGAAGTAACAAACAGAAAAAATACAACCGAATTACAACCTCCTCCTTTTTTAAGTCGCTTAATTAAATGATAATATGCCCTCTTAAATATTTCTAAATCCGTCAAAGGCCAAAGAATTACACTTAAATGTATAGTAGGTTACTACATACATACATTATTACATAAAAGCTCTAAAATATATAACGATAGTCGCGTAAAACAACGTAACCGCCATAAGGAAAAAACAGAATTTAATAACACATTTAACAAACAATAAAAGTGCACATAATAATATTGTAACGTACTTCATCAATGATTTACTAATAATAATAAGCCATTAGGCCATAATAATCAGTTGCGCATACGCACCTTCTATGGTACACAAATGTCACACTCAATCATACATATTTAATATTTGTAGCTAAATATTTATATCTATAATGAGCGAATTCTTTTAATTATCTTCGATACAACAAGTATCTATATACAGTGCTGGATTAAGACTACTTGATGATGATAATTTTTTGTGGGGGCACCCTACGTGCCCCCACAAAAAACACTGGTTACTTGTATAATATATATTTCCGTATTAACCATGATATACGAGTACAATATCGTCTAATTTCGGCGTATAAAGTAGGCGAGGAATGAAAAATTGCACATCGGACGTTGTTATATGAAATGTATCGCGTCGATGGCGTCATGTTAAAATGATATGCGGCCAATTTGTCTATTTTTACAGTTTTATCCACTGATCAACTCTTAAGAGTGTTTTTTTTTTATTTTACTTTTATCTGCCTTACTTTTATCTGAATTTTATTTTACCGACTTCAAAAAGAAGGAAGTTAACATTTCAGCTGTATTTTTGTTTGTTTGATAACGCATAACTCCATCAGTTAAAACAGATTTAATTATTTCTTTGGTTAATATATATATACTTTCAGATTGGTCCCATAGAAATTTCATCTAAATCTGTTCTGTAGTTTGGTTTTTAAGACAAAATTGCGCATTTGAAGTTTTTTCAGATTTTTAACTACTATGGACCTTACCGAAAAACGTTACTTAGCTTTAACCAACGTCTTAAATTCTCGGTCTTCTTTCCGCAAATGTAATTACATGTTAGCGAGAAGTTGACAAAATATGTTAAGCATTGCTTAAAGTTAAGTAACGTTTTTCGATAAGGCCGTATGTATTAAATAATCATTTAAGACTGTAGCGAAAAATAATTCTTTACGTCTTGAATGTGTGGTGGATAAATAGTCTTTCCACTGTTTTGAAGGTTATTTAACAATATTCGGCCTTACCGAAAAACGTTACTTAACTTTAGGCAATGCTTAACATATTTTGACAACTTCTCGCTGACACGTAATGACGCTTGCGGAAAGAAGACAGAGAACTTAACGTTACGTTACGTTACGTTGGTTAAAGTTAAGTAACGTTTTTCGGTTAGGCCCGTTGTGTGATGTCGTTGGATAGGTAATTAAAAAATTTTGGATTTTTCAATTTAGGAACTCGTATACGTAATAATAAGCTTTAAAGTAATGAGAGTCAAGAGGATACGGAACCCGATACTGCACGTGGCTGGAGTCGATCGGACACGCACTTGGCACTTAAAAACGACTCAAAAAAGTTTTAGGTAGCACATTAAATTATAGTAATCCTCAAACTTCCATTAAAATTCTTCAAAAGTCCACTAATGTCCCGTTCACATGGTGACATTATTGTCCCAGCGGCGGTCGTGACGTGTGCTCACTATCGGACCATTTGTGGAAGTCACAATAACAACAGTTACTGACATTGAAGTGTATTGTGGAATGCACTAACAGATATAAAATATAAAATTGTAACTTCGAAATGTGAAGCTCTTAAAACTAGCCTTATAGCTCATTTGGTAGTATGTCTGCCTGTTGAGCTGTCGTGGGTTCGATCCCGACAAGGACAAACATTGTATGATGAGCATGTATGTTTTTTCTGTGTCTAGGTGTTTCTATGTATCATATGTATATATTTACAAAAATATATATCTATGTATCCTATCAGTCATCTAATTCCATAGTACAAGCTTTACTTAGTCCTCCAATGTTTATTTATTTGTCTTCCATTATTATTTTTCATTCAATAAATTTTGCGTCAATAGTTTTAAAAGTAAAAGAGACAATAGTATGTGCTTTTTATCTGTTATAGGTCAAGAGCCAGCCTCCATTTCCGCCAATATATCAAAGCTTCCGTTTCAATACGATATGCGAATGATAACTTCTATTATAATATCGAACTGTTCCATATCAATTAGCACAACAAGGATATAATTCGAGTCTTATTATACATATAGATATATATAAGGGGTCGTCCATTAATCACGCGATGTTTTTTTTTAGCAACTCTTTTATCGATACGTGGTGCCGTCATCGCTTTTCGGTAAGAAATTGTACGTTCTACAAAAATGAAATATATGCGTTATCTCACTACACTCTCCCCGCT
The DNA here is from genome assembly GCA_947563715.1 of Lycia hirtaria. Classification (NCBI taxonomy): domain Eukaryota; kingdom Metazoa; phylum Arthropoda; class Insecta; order Lepidoptera; family Geometridae; genus Lycia; species Lycia hirtaria. The sequence goes on along the minus strand of OX387380.1, from coordinate 23,019,534 downwards.
TGTGATATTATGTTCTTAAAATTTCCCTTTAATTAAAAAAAAATACTTGTAAAATTTTGATTAATCTATGTAGAATTTTTGAATACGAATGAGCAATGCGACGATTGTTTTTTTTTATTGAAGTTTATGAATTTCTGTCGTATTTATTTAAATTTTATCATTACGTGTGGACGTCATAGAAAAATTAAATTACTAAGTGGTTGAAACATCTTTTGCAGATTTTGCAGTATTCACGGACGCTGCAGTATACAAAACGTCAGTCATTAAAATTATGAATAAAAAACACGATACATTGTATAGATAAAGTTATATAATTTCAATGAGTAACAATCGCGGAAATGTATCAAATTATTAGAGATTTATTTGTTTTAAGGTAATTCCAATATCGAAACGTAAACGGTTTCTGAAACGTGGTCCCTAACTATGGGCCTTATAAAGAAGCTCAAGGTCACGCAACGAGCTATGGAGAGGGCTATGCTCGGAGTCTCTCTACGAGATCGAATCAGAAATGAAGAGATACGTAGACGTACAAAAGTCACGAATATAGCACAGCGGATTAGTAAGTTGAAGTGGCAGTGGGCAGGACACATAGCACGTAGAACTGACGGCCGATGGGGTCGAAAGGTTATCGAGTGGAGACTACGTACCGGTAAGCGCAGCGTTGGAAGACCAGCCACGAGATGGACAGATGACCTCATACAAGTGGCGGGAAGACGCTGGATGCAAGCCGCTTCCAATCGGTCTTTTTGGAAATCCATAGGGGAGGCCTATGTCCAGCAGTGGACTTCTTATGGCTGAGATGATGATGATGAATTCTAATAAAAAAGGAATAATCAGAACCGGATTCCTTATTATCTGCGAAAAATACAATATACAGTCGAATACAGAAACCTTTTTTCTGAAGTTGGTAAAAAATGAATAGACCAACTCTTTTTTTAACCAACTTCAGAAAAAAGGTACACAGCCAGTACAAGAAGACACATTACATTAGTGCTGTACCACGATCGCTACGTCCACTTATACATGTTGATTCAATAAAACAAAACCGTGTCCCGTGTAAATAAAATATACAGTCGAATACAGAAACCTTTTTCCTGAAGTTGGTTAAAAAAGAATAGACCAACTCTTTTTTAACCAACTTCAGAAAAAAGGTACACAGCCAGTACAAGAAGACACATTACATTAGTGCTGTACCACGATCGCTACGTCCACTTATCCAAGTTGATTCAATAAAACAAAACCGTGTCCCGTGATTGTCTCGTATCAAGTGCCAGCATTATCTTCGATCGTCCGACCACATAAATGTTCTGGGAGGGGAGCTACAGGTTTATTTCACGACAGTTTTGTCTACGCGATATTTTAGTCCAAATTGTGTAATATCCCACAAATGGGAAAAGATCCCAACTTTTTCCAGTGTTGGCGATTTTGTAAATAGGTGTATTTCTGACATATCTGCAAAAAATATTTCAAATAACAGAGTATTAATGATAATATTTTAGCATTGTACTCTTAAATAAATTATTGTTAGATTATTTTTAAATAAATTTCAACTAACTTTTTAATAGAGTACAACTATAATACGAGTATAGTTTATAACTTTAACTTAATAATAGAGTAAAGTTTATATGAACAGCAGATAAGTATTGTAAAATAGACTTTTCTCATTTGTTTGGTCTGAAATGTAGCTTTGCTGTCATTAGATATTTACAACCAAATATTTTTTGTTGTATCCAAAATTAATTTGCCACAATTACTTAATTTTCGCTCCAGTAGCCCAATCGTAGGTACAAATAAACTTTTTCTCTAATATTTTTTCTACCTTATATGTATATAATTTTGTTATCGCTACACAAACTGCAATCATTTACAAATTATTCAATAATTAATTATGATAATTAATGAGTAATTAAATAACTTCAATAACTAAGTAATAAATTCTCAATGTTATCGTTCATATCACTCTAATTTACGTTATATAAGATTGATTCTGATTATATATTATATTGTCCTTCTCAAGGAATATGTGTACGTGTTATAATATAAAAGTCTAATATGCGTATCTCAATTTAATTATTCTCTTTTAACTTTTGTCATACGAAAACGGAACAAAACATGTTTTAACCAAAGCGTGCTATAGACGCTTTTTTTACAAAATGCCCGTCTCCTCTTAAACTATTGACGTCGATTGTCTGAACAGAATAAATATTAAGACGCTACCATGTAACGAAACGTAAATCAAATCGTGCCAAAGCAATATCCATCCTATGTATTACTACATAAGGTTTGAAAACATCATTGACAGAGACAACTATTACGTTCCGTATGAGATTATACGCAATAAATTTCAATTAAACCTGTCGACAGTTTATGACAATTGTTACAGTGGTTTCAGATTTGGCTGACGACTTTTTTCCTCTTTTATTTTTCTGCTTATGGTCTAAAAATAGACAAACGGTAAAAGACGGCGTTTTCTTGGAAAGCCAATAATGTTTGTTTTGACAAATTCACAAAGCTTTATTTTATCATTCTAAATGTTTGGAAAACTAGATTTTACTACTAAGAAGGTTTTAATACTAAGTAGCTGTTTCAGATTACTTTTCATTTAAAATCTCAATCGATAATGGACCATAGACTCATAGACTAAGATCATTAGAAAAAGGTTATAATTTTGTCTGTGGTCTCTTCCCTTTAACTTCCTCCAAAAAAATACACTGGGTTAAAACTGGGTCACTGGGTACGTACTGGGTGGTGTTTAAAAGTTTTGTTCAATAAAAAGGTTAAAGAGTTATCGAAGTATTTTTTATATCAATCTTAATAGCATACAGTAACCCACAACTATGTCACATTTAACTGTAACAACTTTTAGTCATCTCCTCCTTATAAAAGTAGGAAAACATGAATAAGTCATAATACGACATATTATCAACTCAACGTTGAACTTGACCTGATGATTTCATTTGACCAATATTTGGATTTTTCCTTACTGATAATATTTATGAATCATTGGGATCTTTTCAATTATAGAACTCATTCATATTATCATGATTTATGTTTTAGCAACAGGAAAAATAATAATGCTTATCACAAACAGAACTGTCAACTCACTGATTATTATAGGAACTTTCTCTATATATATATATATATATATATAATTTCTGATGTTCGTGCTTTCCAAAACCTACTGATACAGACAGACTACTGTTTTACACATATCGCTATTTTTGTCCTATTGCGTACGAAAGAGGGTTTTGTTTTTCGAGGGTTTGTATGTATGTATGTTTTTATTTGACAGCCTACAGCCTAAACGGCTTGACCGATTTTGATGTGCGAGATGATGTTAGATTCGTCTTTACTTCCTAAATGGCATAGGCTATATTTTTTTATAATATATCTTTCGCAAAAATAATATATGCGTTTTTTCGTAACCTCCAACGAACTATTTTGTAATAAACAAGTGATTTTGCTAGAATTATTAAAAAATCCGCATTTATAATCTTTTATAAAACGTACACTCAACAGCGTATCAAGCGTAACGAAATCGTAAGTTAGACTGTAAAAAATACTTTTCTGCAGTCGGGGGTTTTTTTTTCTCTTTTAATATAGGTACATACTCGTGCTTGTTATTTCCAATGTACAATGAGGATGGAGCTCGTCGATCTAGAAGATATCTATTCACTCTAGCCTTGACAATTTCAAGATTGTAATTCTCAGGAAACAGAGATGGCGACAAAGAATTTCAAATCTGTGCAACACGCATCAAGAACATGGCCCAATATCCCTGACTACAGATTTTTGTCATTTCAATGAGAAATGGGAGGTAATGCGTCGACTTTCTGCTAGTCTTGTAGTGAATTAGGTCGTGAAACTCTCGCGCACACTCCCCAAATTGAATCCTATAGAATATATTATACTGACATGCTACTTTACGGTGTAGACTAAGTAGCTTTAAAAAACCTTTTTCAACTTTAAACTTATTATGGTTTGACAGTGTTTATTACGAGAATGAAGTCGCAGTGAGTAGCATCTAGTAAATAAATATCTTACTTATTTTTATATTGTTATAGCTCAATATACCAGGTATTTTATTCAAGAAGGTCGTAATGAGACGTTCGATGAGAGACGGAGATGTTAATGTCCATATTTACATGTAAACATGATACTTGATTCCCTCAACGCTGTTTATTTGACGCCATCTGCTGTCCACAGTAAGCTATTGTTTGTTGTCTATATTATGTATTTTGTTATGGTAATACTGGTAATAAATGTTGCGTAAATTGTATGCGTGTTCACTGGACTTGCAGCTTAGTTGGTATTACGTCCGCCTTCTAAGCTGTGGGTAGTGGGTTCAATCCTCACCTACGACAGACGTATATGTGATTAGCATGGAGCAAGTCAAATAATAATCCCCCTTCTTACGCAGTCAGGTAAAAAAGTCATTCTAACGTTTTAGTCATTCCCTAAGTTAAGTACTTTAATAGAAGTTTCTACAGAGTTTTGTCGATAACATGAAAATACACGTTTCACCACTTTATTTATTTATTTATTATTTTCTCTAATCATATATAAATCTATATATTTATAATATTCAACATAACGAAAGTTACAAAAACTAAACAGAGCATTGATACTTTTAACGTGTTCCCGCCAAAAATGTTCACAAGGTTTCCTATAAAAAATGCAATAGAAAATCACCATCGCTTCCAGTTATGAATAAAACATATCGTGACGCCATATTAGCACTGTCAGTTCTATTCTAGCATCCGTATATAAGCAAGCATAGGATTATTCTCATCCCACAATATACATAAATTATATAACACATAACACTCCAAATATATTCAAAACTTGATTAATATTTGTACGGCATAAGGAATCGTTACCGACTTCCTGGTACGTGCGATGCATCGATGTATCCACATCTCAGTCCCTCATTCCTATTTTCAGGTAAGTTGGAAAGAGACGGGTTATCATGTCTTGCAGCCAATCATCTATGATGGAGGAATATGATCGTAACTTCCGGTTGGTAAGTCAATGACTTGACTCTTTACTCTCTAGAAGTGGAAATAAATTTTGAAATGTTTACGGAGATATTAATTGGGTTAAGTATAGTGTGAGTTTACGAAGCCATGAAAGGAGTAAAAAAAAGTCTTGTAATGGGAAATAATTTGGTGCGTAGACTTCTGTGTTTGTTTTTACAATGATTTGAGCAAAGAGGAAGTTATGATCTAAAAGTGGTTTGATATTATGATGAAACAGTTGATATTAATGTATTTACAAGTTTTGCTTATGGATAGTTAAAATAGAATTGTTGATGTGAGCTAAACACTGTTAAATATTTTGATAAATTAATCTTACCAAAAAATATTCCAGCTCTTAGCCTATTTTTGGAATAGAGTCATAACTGCCTGTCTCAGTCTGATATTTTCTGAGATCTTTTATGGCTAGTAATCTATTAGGCGGTTGACCACGTTTCACTTATTTGTTATGTGACGATGAATGTACGCATGGAAGTTATTTTTAACCAACTTCAAAAAAGAAGGAGGTTCTTAATTCGACTGAATGTTTTTTGTATGTTTGTTCAGCGATTACTCCACCAATTAAGAATTGCCTTTGATGATTATTTTTTGTTTGGTAGGTAGTGCTTTAGAGGTAGACCCATATAAATTTTATCAAAATCGGTCCAGTACTTTGGTTTTAATAACAAAATAACTGAAAGAATATCATCCAAGTAAACGAATTGCGTATTTTGAAGTCGGTTTTTTCAGTTTTTTTTAACTAAGTATAACTATAAAATAGCTATTTTAGATGCATTATAAACCTAAACTTTAATAGTGCTTCATCCTAGGCTATACTGCCACTTACCGATTTCATGTAAAAATTCAGATACCTGTAAAATAATTTTAGTTTTTTTTCAATAGCTATGTTTCTTGCCACGGGACCCCATTATAAAAGTTATTAAAGCTATGATAGTGGTTTTGTGTTGGAAGTCTCAGAATGTAGGATACTGTCGAGTGCTGGCTGGCTGCCACCTTTAAATTGAAATTAAATTGAAATCATGGTAGCATCTTTTTAAAGCCAGTTCCCATTCCTGGTGAGGTGTGCATCATAAACCATACCTTAACTGAATATCGGGTGAGCTGTCAAGTACCTACCTAGTCGACTATAATTAGAATAGCAAAATATGTAATATTGCAAAATATGTTACAATTTAAAATATGTTATAATGTAAAATATGTTATAATGTAAAATCTAGCGACAAGATCCCGTCTGGTCCCAGCTATAGAGTAGGTAGGAGGACAATGGAGCTGTTTTATTGACGAAGTATCTTTGCGTTTTAGATGTACCAGCCCCTTAAATGCGGCGGTGGGCAACGGAACAGAGACGTGAATGGAATGGAGTTCCTTGATAGACATTTTATCATTTCTTTTTTTCATTTACTTATCTCTGTATACCTACTGTAAGCAATGTAAACGTGAAAATTATTTTTTTGGTACGATTAAAAAACAAAGTCAAAAATGCTTAGACTAAAATATTTAATTAATTGAAGCAAAATAATATTTCAACATATTGAAACAAAACAAGCAAACAGAAATACTAAATAATTATCTTACTCTAAAATTTCGACATATTTATGTAAGACATAAAAATTTGAAAATAAATTCTTTATCTGGTATTTAATTTACATATTCTCCTAGAAAGTACACATTAAATTAAAAAAAAGTTATATTGTCTAGTAAATATTGTTGTTCAAACTACGTGAAGAAGTCTCCACAGTTTTGTATGTAATCACAAGATGTGGTACAGCGTCTCCCCTCGAAAGTCTCAAGTATCGTTCCCAATCATCTCGAGAGGTTCACTCTCCCCCCCCCCCCCCTCCCCCCTCCCTCCACTCGAAGATGACCTTCGGGATGAAGACAATGTCACGGAACCGTTACTGAGGTCACAAGTTCATTCCATATCATTGATGTTATATTACCTATATTCAAGCTTAAAATACAAGATAAAGAATACAATCTCTGCTGGACATAGACTACCCCATGGATATAAAAAAGACCGATTGGAAGCGGCTTGCATCCAGCGTTTTCCCGCCACTTGTATCAGGTAATTTGTCTATATTGTAGTATGCAATAATAATTTTAAATTAACGATCGAAATCGTAATTCATTTTGACTGTAGAAATTAATATATAAACATACACGAATACCGCTTCCTTGCTGGACTGGGAGAAAAGAAAATATAGAATGTGCCAGCTGCTTCTCTTCCCGGGCATACTGTAAAATTCAGTTAGTTCTTGAGGGAAGTTTGCGTTTATGTAGTCGATGGGCTGACTGTCACTGTAGGCCAACATTACATCTTACCCTCTAATAAAGGGTATTACCCTCCAACCCTCTAACCACGGTCAAATGTGGCGTCAAACGGTCTTATAGAGTTTGATGCTCTGCCTACCCCGTAAGGGGAAATAAGCGTGATTTTATGTATGTATACATAATTATGTCAATACATACATACCTAAAAATAAAAAAAACTTTTTGAACATATTTTGACTAAAACACTATTATTATTAACGGGATATTTACCGTGGTTCGCGTTAATTACCACGGTAAATATCCCGGTAATAATAATAGTGCTTTAATGAATGACCGTGATAGTTTAAATATATATTTTGACTACTTACTTGCGCTTGACCAACAATTAGCTTTCTTAAAAAACAAGAAATAATTTAAATACCTATAATATATTTTTAGATATCTTCTAGATCGACGAGCTCCATCCTCGGCCACAACTTTGCTTAACATCAGGCGAGTCGGGGGTCAATCGTAGATCTTATCTCTATCTAACATATATACCTATATTATTTTTTTACCATCTTCAAAAAGAAGGAACAATATGGTTGTATTTATTTAAAAGTTTTTTAAAAATCTATGTTACTGCATATCTCCGTAATTTATGAACCGAGTTGATTTTTTTTTTGTTTCAAAGGATATATTCACATTATTCATCATCACAAATTTCATCTAAATGGGTTCAGTAGTATGGTTTAAGCAAAATTGCGCATCTTGAATTAGGTTTTTCAGTATTCTATTTTATTGATCAGTTTCCCGCCAACACCTACATTAAGAGGCTAGGAGGGTTCCTCATCCTCACCTCAACTCAACTCAACACAACTCAACATCACAGTTCGAGGTGCTCAACACCTGCAAATAAGGGTTATCTACCATCTGACCTCACATTCACTCAACACGGCTACACCATCTACCGTAAGGTTACATGCTGGCAATACTAATTAACTAAAACTTGAAGTTATGAGACCTATTTTGACTGGCCTGTGTTCAGTAGGTAGTACGTCTGCTTTCTAAGCTGTAGGTTGCAGGTTCGATTCCTTTGTGCCTGTGGGTTTCAATATATTATAAGTATGTATTTACAAATAATTATAGTTTAAGTTAAATTTAAATTAAGGTTAAAAAACTGACTTCAAAATACACAATTCCGTTTACTTGGATGACATTTTTCAGTTATTTTGTTATAAAAATCAAAGGTGGTAATCAATGGTAAAAGTCATAAGAAAATCGAACCGGTTCCGTTTCTTCGGCTGTGACAGAGAGCGACGGGCTTAGTTTATTTTATTTTATTTAAGTATACAAAACAGAGTGTAGTCTTACGTAATACAAGTTAACACGTAACAATCGATCAGAACCAGAGTATAGTCCAAAGCAACAGTATAGTTGCGACAGGGACAGCGTAAGTAAGGTAATTGTTAATTGATACGCTGTTAGAATATACATCCCTTAATAATTATCTAGATAATTGTACATGATAATTATATAATTTGTAAGGATGTCGCATCGCAAGGTTACATTGTCAGGATGCGGATGCAAGGAGCGTACTTATTCTGTGACATGCAAAGTGGGTTAGATTACAATCGAATTAGGAACGAGTGTCGATTATTTTTATGTTTGATTGCACCAAATAAGGCGGGATTTAATAGTTTTTTTGTATAAAAATAAACTTGTAGTTTCATAATTTTAGTATTAACATTTTAGTCAGAAAGACATACTTTAACATGGCTATGTGCAAAAGTTTATAGCACATTAAAAATGTAAGAACATAAGAGACACATTAAATAAAATGACAGTAATCCTAAATAAAAATATTACCTTGCAAATAAAGTAGCTTGAACATCGAATAAATAAATAAAATTGAAGACAACTGTCTGCAATAAAAACCCACCAGAAGATATACTCGTATAGTAGATTAACGATACGGTATATTGTGCATCTTCAATAAAACCCAAGAAAATACAGTGCGATGCGGCTTTCAATAAACGTGGTCTAAGTGGTCTCAGGAAACTGTTTTCATGATAACTGTCAAAAATTTAATTTTAACATTTAATTTTATTTTATTTTTTATTTTGAATATATTTTTTATCTAGAAACAATTCTATGAGATTACACACATATTTTTAACCGACTTCCAAAAAGAAGGAGCTTCTCAATTCGACTGTATGTTTTTTTGTATATTTGTTCAGCGATTACTTCGTTAATTATGAACTGAATTTGATGATTCTTTTTGGTAAGTTTTCAGAGGTAGTTCCATTACATTTTATGAAAATCGGTTCAATACTTTGGTTTTTATAACAAAATTACTGGAAAAATATGTCATCCAAGTAAACCAATTGAATGAACAAAATAGGAGAATAAATCAAAAACATATATATTGGGATAGAGATTAGTTAAATCCTATTATATTGACAAATGTCAGCGGGTTAGCAAGTTGAAGTGGCAGTAAGCGGGACACGTAGCACGTAGAACTGACGGTCGATAGGGCCGAAAAGTTCTCGAATGGAGACTACAAAAGACCAGCCACAAGGTGGATAGAAGATATCATACAAGTGGTAGGAAAACGCTGGATGGAAGCCGCATCCAACTGGTCTTTTTGGAAAATCATGGAGGAGGCCTATGTCCAGCAGTGGACTTCTTGTGGCTGGGATCATGATGATGTTGACAAATTGAACAAGTGCACGTTAAATGTTAAACAAATGTCTTACTTAACACAAAACAGTGTCGCGCTATAAAATATATTATTATGCGTCTTAAATTAATAAAATACAGTGCGCAGATAATGTAATTACAAATGAATGACAAAGTCGTCCTTTGCCTTGTAACTCTTATCTTGGCAGCGCATGCTTGTTGCATCATGCAATGTTTATTGTAATGTTCTTCACCCGTTTGTTTATCGATTTGTCATTGATTTTATTGATATTAAAACATAAGCAGTTTTATTTAACACGTGGGTTTGATAGAATTTATTTTCAGATTTTATTGTTTTCTTAATTTTTATCTCAGTTTGTCATATATCTATAAGAGCTAATGTTTTCTAAGGTTTTCGCGATTTTACTCATTGAAATTAAACAAAACAACGTCGGATTTACTTATCTCGTAAAATATACGAGATAAATCCTTTAGAAAATCAATGTAGGCTAAGAGCTGTTTTCTTGTGCGTGTAAAAATTACACAAGATTTGAGGACGAGTGTGCGTTTATACAAGAAAGGTGCCCAAGCCTGCAAAATTTGTTTAAATGAATATTTCTTAGGATTATTCTTGTAAAAATATTTCTTTGGGACAGGGACACAGAAAATATTAAAGGGAGCTTCATAAAAATAGAGTTTTGTTTTATGCTACATTTTTGTAGAATATTCTGTGTGAAAGTAACAGAACTATACATATATACCCTTCATGTATATATACAAACAAATATACATGTTTGTATATAAAAACACTATCCTCCTTATGCGGTCTATTAATTTATTTATTCGCACATCTTATCGGATCGGTCATTAAATAAATGGTATTTTTTTCCGATTTCAGTTTCCCGTAACAAAAATTCTTAATGGTGTGTAAACCCTGATCATGTGTAAATAAATCTATAACCCTGTAACTCCTAAGAAATTGTACAACAAACCATTTTGTCCCGTCCCTGCACTCGACATCGACACAGAATCCGTGACATACATGGAATGTTAATGTTCGGGAGGTTAATGCTGCGTTGTCAGAACTTGACTCATTTGTACTCGATCGACGATTGTTACCGTGTCGAGAATAGGGACATTTTTGGAATTCTCGGAAGTCACTTGTTGTTTGGTGGAAAAGGAGGGTTAAATTGTTCAGGTGCTATAATATATATGTATGTTATAATGATAATACATTTCTTGGAAAAAATTAAATTGCACATTGAACTTTTGAGTAACAAATATGTAATTTTACAAGAATTGTGCTAAATAATAAAATAATATAAAAACATTTTACAGCCGCTCGGCATATAATTTTCGCAAAAACATACACATAAACATACATATCATATCAATTAAGCGACAGTTATATGTATTCGGGTTTTTGTTTCTCTTTCAATATATGTATTTTTTAGGGTTCCGTGTCTGTCTGTCTTTCTGTATAGCTTTTATTTGGCACGATATATTATTATATGTATACCTATAAGTATCCATCACTTTAAGAAACTCGTAGAATAAATCTACAAAAAAAAACATTTTGCCGGTTATTATTGTTGATGTAGCTTTGTTATGGCCTATTAAACAAAAAAAACAACAAATTTTTTACAACAAAGTCTGATTGCAATTTTTTGACGACTATGGTAAGACTAATAATAATCATAGTTTAAAAAACTGAAACAACTGACCTCTAAATACGCAATTTCATTACTTGGACAATATATTTTTTAAGTTATTTTGTTTAAAAAACCATAATACTGAAATTATTTTGATAAAATTTAAATGGAACCTCTTCTGAATTACCTACAATCCAAAAAATAATTATCACAGTCAGTTCAAAATTGGCGAAGTAATAGTGTGAAAAACATACATAAAAAAACATAGACGAATTGGCATTTAGAAGTTGGATAATATAATTATAGCTTAAAAAACTGAAGCAACCGACTTCTCATGGATGCCATTGACAGACAGAACTGACAGAACTGGACCAAATTAAAAAGGAACCACGCAGGAAGCACCAGATTTCAAATAAAAAAAGAATCATCAAAATCGGTTCACCTAGTCGAAAGTTACGAGGTAAAAAACATAAAAAAATAATAATACAGTCGAATTGATAACCTCCTCCTTTTTGGAAGTCGGTTGAAAATCCCACAAAGTAAAATGCATTCATGTTCCCAGTAAATTAACACTCAATCCAAACATAAAATCTTCCGATTAAGTTATTTTCAACCTCTAATTAATTTACATTCCACCGCTTGCCTGCCTGAGAAACACTTACAATGGAGTTAACGCCATCTAGTGACAGAAGATAGTATCTTCCACCATTGTCATTCAAAGCTGCGTTCACCGTACGTTCCCCTTTGCACCTGTGAGATGAATCCAGAATAGGGATGCGGTTCTTAGAAGTTTTATTTTTTATTTGTTGTGAAAATGCGTAAAGATCGTAAGGTATTCTGGCGTGATCTTTGTACGATCGGGGAATTGATAATGTGGTTGGCTTGGTTTTGTTTTGCGGTAAACAACTTAGAAAGGCTGATTTCTTTAATCGTAACTAAATAAAATCTGTGTTATACGACATTTTACGTATTGGAACTTATTTACAATAGCATATCGAATTTAAAAAAAATTGCATTCACCAAAAAATAATTTTCACCGATTTTGATAATTGAAGTTCCTTATGAGGATTAAAGCTTATTTATAGTCCAGTTCAAAGTTCTAAGAGATTTAAAAATCGCTAAAAAAGGTATATGTTTTTATTTACAAGTACGACAAGTATATTACGACAATACCCGATCGCATAAGAGCGACGTTTGTACTGTAAGTACTATTAAAGTCTTCTGTATCTGTAACTTACGCTTGCGTTACACTGTTGAGTGTAGTTTTTGTACGAAATTATGAGAAAAACTGCTGTACAATTTATTTAAAATATTTAAATGAACATTCATTAGTTAAATGTTTGTAAAATCACTTATTTGTTACGATAAAGTTCGTCGGAGATTACGAAAAAGCTTCGTATTCGTTTAGCATATTTTTATTTTGTGAGATTTGTAATATTATTATTATTACAAAAAATATTGTCTATGACACTCAAAGAAATTCGGGGTCCATCTGCGACATTGTATCACTGACATAGCACGGCCGACTAGCAAGTTGAAGTTGCAGTGGGTAGGGCACAGTCATAGTACGTAGAACTGATGACTGAAGAGGCCGAAAAGTTCTAGAGTAGACCAAGCACCAGCAAACGCAGCGTAAGAAACCAGCCACTAGGTATAATACAGTCTTCATACAAGTGGCAGGAAGACGCTGGATGCAAGCCGCTTCCAACCGGTCTTTTTGGAAGTCCTTGGGAGGGATTCTTGTGGCTGAAATGATGATGATAATACATTCTTGTATTTGCCCAAAGAAAACATCTTATTCATGTATTTAGGTAAACAGCGTATAAAAACATTAAATACTTTCGGAAACAGGCCCATAATTCGAACCAAAACATCAAAGTATTTCCACTTCTGTTCTCCGATCGCGTATAAAGCTCCATTGTTTAGCTAACATCCCACGTCGGCCCATATCGCCTCTGGTTTATAAAACTTATGAAGTTTGCCCCAGATTTGGACGGTTTGTTGGGAGGAAATCCGTACCAGTGTTGCTTTTACACGTTTTGGATGATTCAGTGGGGTGTAATGACGGATGGAATGGGAGCTAGGCGCCGCTGACGTAAGATATCGTAGCAATAAGTCTTTTTTATAGTATACATTTGACCACCAATTCGCCTTAAGGTAAGCGAGAGTGTAGCTAAGGATGAAGCACGCAGCGTAAATCTAAAAGATATATATTCACTCTAGCTTTGAATATTCCAAGATCTACCAGGAAATAGAAAAAACGGCAGAGAGTTCCGCTCTTGTGCAGTACACATGAAAATTGTAGACCTAAATCGCTGTTTACAGATTTGGCATTTCTATAGGGAAAAGATAATAATGAACGGATCTTCTGCATGTCCTGATTGGGCATGTATCTAGAATGGTTCTGACCTGATCAAAACCTTTTTGGAACCTGAAATTTTACTTGGGAATTTACCTCAAATTGAAAATCTGTAGCTATGCAACTAAGGATGATCAGAATGATCACCTCGCCTAAGACCCAGTTTCTAATCCAGGGCCTCATGGCTGCTATTGAACTATCACTCGTTCGCCACTCGCCGATACCATTTAGCGACAATTGTGACAATTTGTCAGTTTATTTCTATGTAATAGGCTAGCGATTTGTCACAATTGTCACTAAATCGTATTAGCGAGTGGCGAACGACTGATTATTCAAATAGTAGCCTAGAGGCCCAGGTTTGCTTGCCAATTTGCACTAAAAGGCCAATCATATAAAAGATAGGCGGAGGGTAACTAGGTCTATGTTTTTTTTTGTTTTTCTGAATTTAAAAACTTGTCGTTTTGTATAGATCCTGGGTAAATAAATTGTAACATAAAATCTTTGATAAAGTTTCAACGGGATGTAGCGTCAGTTCTCTAAAACGTCCCAGCTCAATGAGATCTAATTAGACCACTGAAATGATTTAGATTTTCAAAATAGACCGAAGCGCCAAAATAGACTTCTCTAGACTTCTTAATTAGGCTTTAGCGCGGCGACATTGATTCTTTATATCAAAATCTTTAAGTTCGTCATTGTTGCTATACGAGTATCGGACAACCCAGAACACTTTTCGTGAATTTGTTTTAGACTTTAGGTCCACGTGATGGAATATCATTACATACATGTCTGACAGAGGGCCTTTATTAACTACAACACAACAATATACAGACTCAACTAACTAAACTACTAAACGTCTGACAGATAAATTTTATTATTTATTATATATATTATGATACAACAGCATTATAGCTCATTGCTAATGTGATGAAGTACCTAAATTATTACATATTTTCACAGAGTATGCGGCAAATGAACAGTCTTGGCTGGTTGTCTTTACAATCACCTAACAAGAGATCTGTCACTGACAAGCCTCTGGCCTAATCTGTTTATAAAACCTAATACGCTTTTGACACATTTCTTCAGTAAAATTCCGTACATCTACAAGTCTGTCCGGATCCCAAATGAAACTATTAAAATGATCGTATCCGCGTATCCGCATAAAAAGGCATTTGGACAGGAATAAACATCAGAGGAAAGTGTTCAAATGTTAGTGGTCGTCGCTCGATACTTCGTAACCGCATTCTACTTTGAGATTTTAAAGCTTTAGGGCATAGTTGTGTTGTAATTTTATTTTTTAAAGTAATGAGAGAATGATTAAGAATTTTTGAAATGACGCGAATGATTATTTTTATTTGAAAAAAGAAAACAAATCGCATACGGCCAGACGAGACGTCCTTCGGGAGTGACGTCTGCGCTGCCTTTTGAAAATGACCGCTGTATGCGGTTGAAACTATAGTCGGAGAATTTGGCTCAAAAATAGACGTGAGTAACCCGTTTGTTACAAAATAAAAATGTGGTTGTTACACATTTAACGTTAGTTTACATAATGAGAATGATTATTATAAAAATAATATAAGTAATAGCCGAATTGAGAACTTCCTTCTTTTTTGAAGTCGGTTAAAAAGAGGAATTGAAGAGAGCGATAGATTATCTATTTAAACGTGGTCGTAAGAAAAGAAACTAAGTACGTATAGCAAAAAAGCCAGGAAAGAGACCCTTCGGCAGCTCTCTCACATTAACTCTGACATTAGGGCCGGCCACTCAGTCTATACGAACTTACTTACTTTTATAGCAAAAACGCAATATACATGAGCGTGACTCTTTCCGGTTATGACGGTAAAGGACTGACGAAGAATGAATGGATGAGTTACGTGAATGTAAGAAGAAGTGAATGTTGATATGATAAATGACAGAATCAATAAAATAATATTACAGTTAAAAAAATACGCTACAAATTATTGTAGCCAAAGTTAATTACAAGACTTTTCTAACAAATCCAAACACAGCTATGATACGATGATCCATCATGAAGTTCTAGTTCATATCTTCCGGCTCCATCATCAGATCAGTTCGACAATACCATATTATTGTATTGTCATCAGAACTACATACAGCTGCCAATTTTCATGACGCTACGATCCTTGGAAGAAGAAAGATCCTGATGACAGTAATAAGCCCCAGAGGAGAAAAGAAAAGTAGGAAATAGTTATTTGTGCAACAAGAGAGCAAAGTAGTTTTTTGCTGCGAGTGCTGATTTTGAATCCTGAGCAAGCGAAGGATTCAACGATTGAATTCTAAAGTTGAATCCTGAGTGTGGCGAAGGATTCAAAGGCACGAAATGCAAAAAACTTTGCTCTCGTGTAACACACATAACTTTTCACTTCAGCAGCGAGAACACTTTAGGAGATAATAAATATTTACAGGTTAAATATCAGTTTTATTTGCAGTAAATACTTATTTTCATTTAAATACAACAATAAGTTAAAAATAAATTACATTAAAAGACATAATTATCTTTTTGCAAAATTTCTTTAGTTAGTACGAAATTCTGAACGTGTTTGTCTTTGAGATCGAATTCAAAATCGGAACTTCGAAAGGGCTGGTCTTTGTCTCTCTCTCTTTCTAATGGCGGGAAAGAGATAGAGTGTGAATGTTTCGAATTGTATGATTAACCCAAGGCTGAATAAGATATTCGCGGCTTTCTGAAAAAAATTATTAAAAAGTTACTTTGTCTCACTCAGTGAGCAAAATCGCATTTTGCTCACTGATTTCAGGCAGCAAAACCTACATGTTTGAGCTACTGAAGTGAAAAGGAATTTACCTAACAGAAGAACTCATGAGCTGAGTCTGTCAAGATGAGCTTCTTATGTCGTATGTCTCTTGAGGAAGCTTGACCTAAAACAGTCTTTATTGATATCAAGATTGGATATCTTGACGTGTAAAAATTTTCTTTAAGCGCGTAATAGCGTATGCTTCCAAGAGTAAGGCAGGAAATGAATTTTATCCCACCAGTTCCGCGAATTTTTGAGTAAACATTTCCAGTCTAATTTTCATTTCATTCATCTCGCACGGTTCGGTTTATTCTTATGATTCACTGATACACCTACGAGTAGGAACGATTAAAAATATCACCGCTACGAACAGATAATTCGACAGACCGTAGACCGACCCGATCGCCCGTCTCGCTCGCGCATACTCGGATTTTTGAAAATATAAAATGACTGAATACTATTAAAAAATCGTTTGTAAAACAACATCACAAGTATTCGACAAAAATTTATCCAAGTAAATTTTCATACACAAAACTCATTTTTGCGTTAATGATTTCTAAAATGTATATTTATGTATGAAAATTAACTTCATATTTACTGAAGCTTATATAGAGAACGGATTTTTAAAGTGGGCAAGTTCCTTTATTAATTACAAAAACAATATACAAACAAAGTACACATACTTAACTAACTAAACTACTACATAAAAAGCATATAGATAATCCCAGACCGATAAAAGTTTAAAGACAATACAATTAATTGCTCAAACAATAATTAAAAAAAATATATATATATATATATTATTGGTATTTTTTATAGTTTTATGTATATAATATGTCATTATAGGTACTGTAAATAAATAACCCATTACAAGTTGGCAGTGTACCCAGCATGCTACCAGCATTGTATCACAAAAAATAGGGTCTGTACACAAGGAAGGAGGGTCCAAATTTTAAAGTGCTCTAACCGTTCATGTGGGATATCATATGAAAGAGCTTAATTAGCACAAGCTAGGTGTTTCAATTTTTACGATGTATATTTTTCGGTTTATGAAGGAATATATATATATATATATATATATAATTTCCCCCTTTTATCTACTAGTTTGTACGGAACCCTCGGTAGGCGAGTCTGACTCGCACTTGTCCGGTTTTATTTATTTTTGCAAAAAAATATAGCCTATATGATACTCAGGGAGTGTAGATGAATCTAACGACACCTCGCACATTAGAATCGGTCAAGCCTCTGGTTTAAGCTGTGGGAGGTATTTAGAAAAATACATACATGATTACCTAAATCCATACATGTATGTATGTACATACAAATATACATTTGAAAAACATACATTTCTTGCGTAGTCAGGTATAAAAGAAATCATTTCTGCATTCGTACGCCTATGCGAGTCTAGTTAGCTGCGCAATCCAGCATCTTCTATTTTCACCATCTTACTAAACTTTTCAATTCTGCGCAATTACTATAAGTGTACTCGACAAGTAATGTTTTCCAAACACTGCCGTTTTGTTTACATGAGATTTTCCGAGATTTCTATATATAAAACTGACGGGTAGACTTCATGTACGACCTTCGGGCTTATAAGACGAATCTGGAGTTCTGGCCGATTACAATGTTTCCAGTAATATAACCAACAATATTATATTTGACTAGGATTTCGCGGCAGCGCACAAAAACGCCCGAACTAAATGAGGAATAAAGCGATAGCCTTTACCACACGATTAAAATAATTTAGATTTTTTAAATTCGAAGCGGCAAAATAAATATCATTAAACTTCTCAATTTAAATCTTTAGTGCGGCGACACAGAGTTTAAATCTTTAAGTTTGTATCGTAAAAAAACTGAAAAATCGACTTCAAAATGTGCAATTCAATTACTAAACCTATTTTGATGAAATTTCGTATATAAATAATAAATAAATATATATTTGTGGACATTTCACACAACACCATCTAGCCCAAACTAAGCAAAGCTTGTACTATGGAACTAGATGGCTGATAGAATACATATATACTTTTTTTTGTAAATATATACATATGATACATAGAAACACCCAGACACAGAACAAACATCCATGCTCATCACACAAATGTTTGCCCTGGGTGGGGATCGAACCCACGACCTACGGCACAGCAGGCAGACATACTACCAACTGAACCACAAGGCCAGTCGTATATATACATATTCATCATGTAGTATGTCATGTTCTATGACATACGTTTATATATACGTTTGTATATCATACAACATGACATTCTAAAATTACTAGAAGATGAAAAAAATTATCTATATCTACATACACATAAAAAACATTGTCTCCCTTCTCGAGCAGTTGGATAAACAGGAGTTACTAGCGCAGCTCCATCGAACATTGGCACAAGTACAATATAGCTCTGACGTCACTACTAATGTCTGCATTTAGTTAATCATTGCGCGGATTTCCTGACCTTGGCCAAAACCACCGCCAGCTGTTACTTGCAGATCTTTATTACTTTAGGTATTCACTACGAGCTAAATATTTTTTTTACGTAGATACTTAGATCTACGATTACGTGGAACGTAGAACTGGGGGGCAATTCAGTTATTCAAAACCGATCCGTAACTGAACCTTGTGCGAAGCATTTCCTGTCGGCTGCTATCTTTTTTTGATTTAGTAACGAGCGAAGGACGTGTTACGTTTCATCAAATGTGTCAATTGTATGACATAAAAGCGACTGAATCAAAAAAGTAATGGCGGCCGACGGGAAACGCTCCACATATGGTTCGGCTATGGAGCGGTCTTGAATAACTGAATTGGGCCCGATGGCCGATGGGGCCGAAAAGTTCTCGAGTGGAGATCACGCACCGGCAAGCGCAGCGTAGGAAGACCAGCCACGAGATGGACAGATGACCTCATACAAGTGGCGGGAACACGCTGGATGCAAGCCGCTTCCAATCGGTCTGTTTGGAAATCCATTGGGGAGGTCTATGTCGAATTGAGAACATCCTTCTTCTTGGAAGTCGATTAAAAATAAATTCACCCGCTAACGAAAGAAATCCAGGCTAAAAACGAGGATACTCAGAGAACCCAATCAGACAATTATACTACGTTCACACAATAAAAATAAAGATAATAATAAATAATAAATATTTGTGGACATTTCACACAACACCATCTAGTAAGCAAAGCTTGTACTATGGAACAAGATGGCTGATAGAATACATATATACTTTTTTGTTGTAAATATATACATATGATACATAGAAACACCCAGACACAGATCAAACATGCTCATCACACAAATGTTTGCCCTGGGTGGGGATCGAACCCCCGACCTACGGCACAGCAGGCAGACATACTACCAACTGAGCCACAAGGCCAGTCCGTAAAGTGATCTAGAGTAATTTAGATCTATAAATCTAGACCTAAATTCCTCCTGCCTACGTGCCCGGTGTATCCAGTGTGATTGGGAAGCATTAGCTGTAATATTCTATTCTGGCAGCATTGCCATTCAACGTGGCAATGCTGCCAGCATTTTGGGTACGTTGCCAACTGGTAGCGGTCTCTTAGATTAAGTTTGTAAATATTATTATTATGTGGCATATACGTATATTTCTATTAGACTAGATAGTTATAGTATGTGTAGGTATTCGTTACGAGGGCGGATATTTTGGTGCAGGGCTTATTGCGTAGTTAGCAGGATTTTGCTAAAACTTGCTGCGTTTGAGCATCATGCGTAGTATGGAGACTATGGAGTACTCTTCCCCGGAAGGTTTTCTGGCCGACATTCGATTAATAACTTTAAAAAAATATGTCTGAAATTTTTTTTAACCTTTAAAGAAATATGTCTGACGCAATTAGTATTATTTAAAAAACTGAAACGACTTCAAAACGCAATTTTGTCAATGTTATGGTCAAAACCAATCTTATAGTTTATTCTTTCAAACTTTTTTTTTAAATCGGTTTATAAATGTCGGAGTTATATGCGGTACGGTAACAAACCTCCTCAATAAAATTCCAAAAAGACCTGATGAAAGCGGCTTGAATCCAGCGTCTTGAGTCTTGTCTGTCCACCTTGTGGCTGGTCTTTCCTACGCTGCGTTCGGTGAGTGGTCTCCACTCTAGAACCCCATTGGCCATCTGTTCTACTCAATATAATTATTTAAATTTTTGCAATGAGAATCTTCCTTGTTTAAGAATTGAAAAAAAAAAACAGTTCGGTCTTTAAAAATGACATTAACTCCTCAAATAAGAGCTAATGAACTTTAAAACGCGTATTTCACTAATTTCCCTCCGTTTTCCGTCAAGCGCGGGTCGTTCCACCGTCGCAAACCGATCCCCACCTAATAACGTCGGCTAATTCAAGCCAAATTACACTCTAACGACTAGTTAATTAGGTGCCAAATAAATTAAACGATCGCTTGTCTTCAATGTTATAAATAACGGACAATTTGTTAGCGCAGAGCTGTAGCAGAACTTTGACGAATAAACGTCTGGACATTGCTTCCTGACAGTCTTTCCCGATATGTGTAATCTGGGTTTGGTGACATTGATGAATCAGTTTCTCATGGTTAAGTGTGCTCCATCCTAGACCGCTTCATGGCATGACATCGGGTAAGCTGACGGTCACGAAGAAACCTATCATTGACCAAGCGAGCGAAGCGTCTCTGCATCAACTGGTCAAATTTTCTTTCGTCTGTCAGTTTGTTTGTTTATGATTTGTTTGTATGTTCGTACTCGCGTACAGGGCGTAATTTTGAACCAATTTTGATTAAACTTGGTGTATAGGTTCTATGGATTATTAAAAAAAAAAAGTCGTATAAAATAAAAAACTATATCCAATAAAAATATATATATAAAACCAAATCAAGGCTTTTTATTATTTTTTTATTGGAATTATGTTTGAACAGAAAAGTTGAGATTAATCCATAACTTCCGCCTTAATATAAAAATCATAATACCTGTTTTTCCAACAAATTTTAACATAATTTGTCGCCAATAAAAGCCGTTAATAAAGTTATCCACAATTATTTCATTGTAAAAATATATTCTGTTCGACCATATTTGGTAAAAATCGCGAGAGAATTGGTTTCTTCTGGGTAAGCGCGCTCCATCGTAGACCGCAACGTCGCTTAACATCAGGCGAGTTGGCGGTCAAGCGCGAACCTATTTCTACTTAATAATAATAAATACTTTTCTATGAAAATCGTACTAAGTACCTACGGTGTTTAGTATGACCGTTCATAGATTTAAAAATTAAAACTCAATGTATAGTTTCATGTCCATCGGTCTATTCATCGCAAAGCTCGACGTCTGCGAAAGATTTTCGTAAACACATTGGCTTGGTGAAAACGCATCTAGATGAGAGATCGTGCCGAGCACAGCGATATACCGCCGACCCAGTTCTGCCTGTAGTATTGTGTTTAACGCGGGGAGTTACTCTTGCTGTGTGATACGTCGTGGTAAATTGATTTTTTCACTATAGCTGCCAAATAGTTGAGCCAAAAAGTTTGAATAAAAAAGTTTTTACATTTGTACGTAAAACTATAAAAGTATTGGGCTTGAGCAATTGGATTGTGTTTTAGCCTTTCTCGGTCTGGGGTAATCGATTTGCTTTTTAACCGATTTCCAAAAGAAGGAGGTTTTCAACTCCAATGTAAGTTTTTTTTGTATGTTTGTTCAGCGCAAATTATGAATTGTTTTTGATGATTCTTCTTTTGTTTGATAGGTAATACCTCAGAGGTGGTCCCATATAAATTTTATCAAAAAATATCATCCAAGTAAACGAAACCGTTCATTCTTAAGTCAGTTATTCTAGTTTTATAATTTTGTTACAATCTATTATTTTTAGGTCGCTAAATTCAAAAGTCGTCCCTTCTCACAATGAGAAGATGGCCCGCACCCAGCAATGGGACAGTTTGTACAAAAAGGGCTTATAAAAAAAAAAATACTAAAATCACATAATTTGACAACTCGAACACGATGTTTTAAAGTAAAATAAAGACAACGCAGTGCCGTGTATGTATAATATGTATATCATTTTATAAATTAAAAGTAGTTCAAAATAATGCTTTTGTAAGGTTTTCGCGATTTTTATTAATAAATAAATAAAAAGACAACTACGAGTATTATCTAGTATCACCTATGACCACGGACGTTAGTGTTCGAAACGTCGGGTCATAAGTTTGTTTAAAGTATATGCGATAAACCTGTTAAAATTTGCTTCATTTCAATAAAAGTAGTTCAATCCAAATATTATAATGCAATGAACAGAAGCAGAAATGAGTCCGTGTTCGGAGTCAGTAGGCTATCTCAAGATCGCCAACGCAAAGGCACCTTGACACTCGCGTCTAATGACCAGCTATTTAGCTAATAAACATGACATCAGACATAACAAGTGAATCTGTGCTGTGATACAATAATAACAATGTCTTTATTGCGAACTAAAATAATCCATGATCAATGATAAAAAAAGTAAAATAGCATAACTATCTATATTCTACAGGATTCATTTCGGGGAGTGTGCGGAAGAGCTCACGACTTAATTCCACCCTCCCCATTTCACTACAGGACTAGCAGAAGGTCGGCGAATTACCACCCATTTCTCGTTGAAATAACAAAAATCCGTACTCAGCGATATCGGTCGACGTTCTTGATGCGTACTGCACAGGAATGGAATTCTTTGCCGTCATCTCTGTTTCCCGACACCTACAATCTTGGAATTTTCAAGGCTAGCGTGAATAGATAAATCTTCTAGATCGACGAGCTCCATCCCCTGCCACATCGCTTGACGAGTTGGAGTTCATAGATCTATCTTGCGTTAAAAAAAAAATTAATCCAAGTTCTTGATGCGTACTGTACAGGAATGGAACGCCTGCCGCTTTCTCTATTTCCTGAGAACTACAATCATGTAATTTTCCAAGGCAAAATTGAATATTTATAGCACAGAATTCGTCTTATTTACATCGATTTATAGAGCTCCATCCTCGGCCACACTGTCGCTTAACATCATGCGCGTTGGTGGTTTGTCGTAGATTTGTGTCATAAAATAACGATTTTTATTTAATACATTTCGTATTTTTTTTATATTATCGATAATAATAATTATACTATAATATACTTACATACTTAGAAAGAGGGTAGACAGATATGTCTGCTCTTAACCGTATCATCCACCCGCATTCTTCAGTCGCCAGTGAACATGGTGCATATATTTTTTTTTATCAGCCCTGTTTGTACAAACTGTCCCACTGCTGGGAACGGGTCATCTTCTCATTGTGAGAAGGGTTAGGCCATAGTCTACCACGCTGGCCAAGTGCGGGTTGGCAGACTTCCTGCATTTTCAAGATCATTGAGAACTCTCAGACCTCAGACATGTAGGTTTCCTTACGATGTTTTCCTTCACCGTTTGAAGTTGGCGGCAATCAACAATACGCACATAACTTCGAAAAGACAGAGGTGCGGGCCGTGGGATTCGAACCCAGGACCTGCGGATCGCAAGTCAGACGGTCTCACCACTAGGCTGCCGGAAACTTCATGGTGCATATAACTATGCCGAAATATCGGGAGCTCAAAATTAACGCGAACCACGGTAAACCGTTAATAATAATAATTATTATTAACGGGGTATTTACCGTGGTTCGCGTATTCATTAAAGCACAATACCTAGTGCTTTACCGTGACCGTGATAGTTTAAAAAAGTGTTTTACTTACATATATAAAAAAAATACACATATACTATTTACAAAACTTTCTTTTATTATTTTGCGTTCAGTTTAACTTTATCAAAACGTTAGTTTACATTTTCGTAACCCAGTTTTTTTGTTGTTTTTATGTCGGTCGCTGTCGAGATTTCTTTCGACACAAGGACAAACAAACACTCTGGTTTTTATTTATAGAGAGTTTAGTTTACAGTTTTTGATAGTGAGATGTTTGATAGTGGCGTGTATCCCGATGAAACGTGATAAAAGCTATAAACTAAAAGTCGATGGATCAAAATGTTATAAAAAAAAAACACCACCGCTCATCCACTATCTCACATTTCATACATCCTAAGGTTGTCTGGAAGAGATCGCTGTTAGCGATAAGACCTCCCTTTTTGCCATTATCTTATGTGTGTATTTTGTTGTTTTATTACTTTTTTGGTGTCAATAAAGTGTTACAGATTGATTAATTATTTATATTTGTAAGTTTTTTTAGTCCAATTTTAAACCTCACGTATGAATTGACCACTTTCATAATTATTATGCACTACTATAATGCCTTAGCTATAATATAATACACATATATTGTAATCGAAGGGCTTGCGCAATATCGATGTAATTACATGCAGTTTATCGATAAAAAATGTCTATCGACAAGAGCAGCATAAGGTAAACTCATGGTTCCTTTTTTATCTTCAAATAAATTCAAAATGAGTGTTTATGAAAATATACATATATGTATGTATATGTTTTTGTTTATGTTTCTTAGAAATAAAGATACGCGTCCAAAATGTGTCCAAAAGAAAATATGCAGTGATATTGTGAGTGTGTTTTGTTGGGACTATCAATCGAGTTCGAGTGCCAGTGATAACGCTCTTCGCAGTAAAATACAAAGAAAGAGGGTAGACATAATATATATGTCTGCTTTTAACCGTATCATCCACCCACATTCTTCAGTCGCCCGTGAACATGGTGCATGTAACTGAGCCGAAATATCGGGAGCTCAAAATTAACGCGAACCACGGTAAATATCCCGTTAATAATAATAGTGCTTTAATGAATGGCCGTGATAGTTTAAAAAAGTGTTTATGAACATTTTAATCAAACCTGTGTTATATAATTTTTGATTTCGTCGTACTATCTTCGGTTGGTGTGGCGAAAGCGTCGGAAGCGGACAAATAAAGGAGTTGTTCAATTTCTGAAAATAATAAAAAATATACATTATCATTATTGTCCTAAAAAAGTTAAATCGTAGACAGCTTTTCTTTGATTATTTCTTTTTGTATATCGGCTCTCGGGATTCAACTTGTGCACCTGAAAATGATGATCAAAGGTAATTATTTTTTTTGAAGCGTATAGAATCAAACATTAATTACAATTCGATATTGAAATTAAATAAACGTGCTTTCTATTGAACCGTTTGGTCACGTTCAGATTGGCGATAACCTTTTACGGCTTTTCTGCCAAATGAATTAACATTCAAAATACAAATGTACGCCAACATTGCTATTCAATGCGTCCGTGCTGTCTGCATTTCGGATACACTATCTAGCGTATGTACTCGTATCTACTACCATTTCGTAAGAATTGGCGGTAACATGGTGAGAATGCAGTGATGCTTTGGAATCATGCTTTTGATTCTGATATGTACTAAATCAGTAATAATATTAATGTTTGGTGTATAATAATTAAGCTCTTGCCAATATTTAAAATTTCACTTTTTCCTAACGTCCAACGGACCTCTCATACCACCCTCAAACCACTTTTATAAAAAAAAAAAAAAAAAACGTCCAACGGAACTTTTTCGTAATAATTAAGGGATTTTACTACAATTATTCACAATTAATCACCTTCGGTTTGCCGACGATATAGTAGTCATGGCAGAGTCGATGGAAGACCTCAGTACGATGCTCGAAGACCTCAATAGAGTTTCCCAACGGGTGGGCCTCAAAATGAACATGGACAAAACGAAGGTTATGTCGAACGCCCATGTAGTGCCCACCCCAATATCTGTGGGGAACTCCACTCTTGAAGTTGTTGACGAATACGTCTACCTAGGACAAACGGTCCGATTAGGCAGGTCCAACTTTGCGAGGGAGGTCAATCGTCGTATCCAACTCGGCTGGGCAGCGTTCGGGAAACTTAAAAGCGTCTTCTCGTCCAATATACCCCAGTCCCTCAAGTCGAAAGTTTACAACCAGTGTGTGTTACCAGTGATGACATACGGCACTGAAACGTGGTCCCTAACTATGGGCCTTATAAGGAAGCTCAAGGTCGCGCAACGAGCTATGGAGAGGGCTATGCTCGGAGTCTCTCTACGAGATCGAATCAGAAATGAAGAGATACGTAGACGTACAGGAGTCACCGATATAGCACAGCGGATTAGCAAGTTGAAGTGGCAGTGGGCAGGGCACATAGCACGTAGAACTGATGGCCGATGGGGCCGAAAGGTTCTCGAGTGGAGACCACGTACCGGCAAGCGCAGCGTAGGAAGACCAGCCACGAGATGGACAGATGACCTCATACAAGTGGCGGGAAGACGCTGGATGCAAGCCGCTTCCAATCGGTCTTTTTGGAAATCCATGGGGGAGGCCTATGTCCAGCAGTGGACTTCTTATGGCTGAGATGATGATGATGATGATGACTACAATTATTGTAAAGACTCTTTTTTAGCAAGTTTGCGTTTATTTCCTCACTAAAAACGTATATTCGACAGCAAATTGTAGCGGAATCATTAGTTAGACTGCGAAAATTATTCTTCTGCAGTCGGTTTTTTTTAATACAGATACTAGGTACTATGTAAAGCGACATCGTTACATGGTTGAAGTAGATTAAGATTTGAACTGCGATAATATACATAGTCGATAACTATGAACTAAAATTAATATCTTTTGGTGGTCATTTACTAATTTAGAAACTAAAAAGATGTTTGAGTATCATTTTTACTATATTTGGGAATCAATTGTACATCTACCTCATTATGGTATGTAGCAAGTTTTTTTTTTTAATTCTTGCATATGTTATTGTGTATAGTATAAAAAGGCACAGATTTAATTGAAAACGGTAGTTAGGTATCATGTTACTCGTATGTCTGTCAAACTCGTCTATTCAGATTTCACTACACGTATCCGATTGGGTTGCATAGCTGCCTCTCGCAGTTACACACAATTGGATGACGATTTTCTGCGTGCGTATGCTAGTGATGTATCTGAAACCGTTAGCTTTTTATCGAGAAGTCGATAAAATTTGTCGGTGTTTTATTTTAAGCGCGCACTCCGATATTACGGATGTTGGTTGCCAGTATTTGATGGTACTGTATTCAGTGTATATAATTAAATAATTTTTAGATATTGTTAAGTAAATAATATTTTTGTTTTACAGAGTTAAATAATAAACCACTTAAAACAAACGCTATAGACCCCTTAGACATCTGATAATATCAGTTACTTAACTGTAAGAGTAAAATTCTTACAATTTCGGAATTCTTTAGAAATTCCTGCTTGCTTTTACATTTCCTTGAAATATATTTAGATTTTCTGCGAATTTCTTTAACCAATCTTATTGTCAACGCCCACTTGAATTGTAAGCATTCATATATCACATATAACGTAAACTGATGGTTACATTTTAGGAGCATAATGTCCTGTCAAAGGAAACCTGTATTACTCCCGGTTCTCCGTAAATTATGAGATAGTATCGGTGAGTGGGCTGGACATTATATGACGTGGCTTATAAATTTATTGATAGCTTAAGTTTATTTGACTTCAGATTGTATCGCGTGTTTGTTTCAATTGCTACTGAATTAATAATATTTAGAAGTTATTATTATTGGCTTGTGGTTTAATCACCCTGTGTTTGTATTGATTGGATTTCTAGCGATAGATATGTATGTAACTACGTTACATTGTGCTATCATATAAATTACATACATTTAATAGCAAGATAAATATTATTCTTTGGTAGTAAATAAACTGCTTTAATAATTTATATTCTAAGTGAAATTGAATCAGTATGAAAAATAAAAAAAGGGCCTTTTTATAATTAAACACGTGTATTCTAAGTTTATTTCAAATATAAGCGTCAGAATCAATAATAATTATTTTTCACTTTTCGATTTTTATCGTTTATATCGATAGCGTCCATCCCTACGGAATCTCAACCTGCCTTATCGCCGATTTACAAATTGGTGGACATAATGTCAGATCTTCGAATAGGGGAGACATTGTACTGTGAGAAGGACCATTATCTGACTAGTATATCTACTTGTATGGACGGCAGAAGATGTCGGGTTCACATTGTAAGTTTTAAGATAACTAAAATCTGATGAGATGAGCATCACTTGGCAATGTGAAACACGCCTTCTGAATGGATATTTCCTAATTATATAACTTATTCGGAAAGATACATTGATGAAGTTTATATTATGGGTATCTAAAAATCGCGAGGGAATCTGTTTTTTTCAAATCAAGCGCACTCCAGAGAAACGTGACGCGTTAAATCGATGTGCTGCATACAATAGGAGATAACAGTTTACAAGCCCTAAACATTATGCGATTTAGTTTTTTTTTACGGTTTACTTTTGTCATATTTTATTATAATTTTCAAAAAATCTAACCGTAAAAGCATAGCCATTAATGGTTCCAGCCATATAAAAAAAACCTTAGGACATTTCATAATGTATAAGGTGGTATTGCGCACACTGTTTACTTGTCCTGTGGTAAAAAGGAGATATTAGTTAAGTTTTTTACGCAAGATAGATCTGTGACTGACCACCAACTCGCCTGATGTTAAGCGACGGTGTGGCCGTGGATGGAGCTCGTCGATCTAGAAGATATCTATTCACTCTAGCCTTGAAAATTCCAAGATTAAAGTCTTTTGTTCTGAGGAAACAGAGATGGCGGCAAAGAATTCCATTCCTGTTCAGTACGCATCAAGAATGTGGACCGATATCGTTGAGTAAGGATTTTTGGCATTTCAATGAGAAATAGGTGGTAATTCGCCGACTTTCTGCTAATCCTCTAGTGAAATGGGGAGGGTAGAATTAGATCATGAAGCTCTAAGGTTTAAACACATTTCGAACCACCTTTTTTGTCCCATATCAAGTTTTTCACACGACAAAATTGTTTGGATTTTTTTTTTTTTTTTTTTTTTTTTTTTATCAGCCCTGTTTGTACAAACTGTCCCACTGCTGGGAACGGGCCATCTTCTCAGTGTGAGAAGGGTTAGGCCATAGTCTGCCACGCTGGCCAAGTGCGGATTGGCAGACTATATTATAGACTATACTATATAATTTGATTGAAATTTATATCATTATTCAAGTAGTTCTTTTTCTATTTTTCTGTAACATAGGGGTCAGCTATTCAAACGTTTGACCACAGTTTATAATAAAGGCCGATTTGTGACATTCGATACTTTAATCGCTGCTTAACAAATACGGAAGTGGATTTTATGGTCTTTTATACATTTTTGAATAGGATTATAATGAATAATACAATTATACTGTATCGTTTTTGGGGAGAGATTTAGTTGTAGATATGAGGGTATGAGAAATGTTGAAAAGATTTTATATTACCTTTCGACAATATGGGGAATATACGGTTATTGTGACTTTTTATAGTTGTAATTGTAGATTTGGTAATGGAACAGAGTTCATTTTCCCCATTGTGAAGTATACGACTGCAATTTTTAAGGTCGTGTTCATTGATAAAGTATCAACGGCATGTAGTGTCAGTCCTCAAAAACGTCCGAGCTCAATGAGGTCTAATTAGACTCTTTACACGATTAAAATAATTTGGGAGTTTTGGCGGGAACGTCTTAGTAACGTGTTGTTGCTTTGTTTTATTTTCCTAAACTTGTGTTATTTTGAACATTAATGCTATAAAAATGGTGGTGTTGTATTCATTAAGTGTTCGATAAAGTGCGTGAGTGTGGGCAAGTGACATAAAGCAGTAAAACGTGTGATTTTACGTTGTCGGCAAAACTCCATAGAAGCTTCTAGTAAAGTCGCCACCACTTTACTGAAGCAGGACTCGACTTAAAAATTGACTGTATACGTGCCTTAGATTGTGACTAGAACTTTTACAACTTGTTTTATTCAAGAAACTTGAAAAAATCCTAATACTTGACACTGGCAAATGCTTTAATGCAAAAAAGATACAAAAAAGAAGAAGAAATAATTTAGATTTTCAAAATAATTCGAAGTGGCAAAATAGACGTCTCTAGATTCCTCAATCTGAATTAGGTTTTAGTGCGGCAGCATAGAGTCTTTATATCATAATCTTTAAGATTGTAATTGTTGGTTTAAGAGTAGGTATCGGTCAACCCAGGACACTATATTCGTGAATTTTGTTTTAGACTTTACGTCCACGTGATGGAAAGTCATTGGTCGTGTTACATTTTTTCGTACTGTACTTACTTACAGGCTAGATGCTAGATGTTCAACCATAGCTTATAAGATGTAGCAATGTAGCTATTTATATATTTATATTTATATGTATAGGTTTAAACAAAATTTTAGTGAAAAGATAACAAAGAAAAGATATCGATTTTATCGAGATTTTATCTGGGTGTCACGTAGTTTTTTCTTTACTGACTATAAAGCTAAATCGTCTACAGTTTGACCTACAATCCACTGAGGTGGCTAAATAAGGAACTTATTCATATTCCATCAATTTTATTGAGAAAACAGAACAGTGGCGCCGCGTGTAGTTTTACAGATAAGTCGGTGAGTGTACCCGCTTATTTCGGGCAATCCTCTATCATAACCCGGCCGTTTCGCACGGACAGACAGAAAGCAGCACTGTTCTATGTTTATATTATTATCGGATGGGAGTTTACTATACTACTTTAGATATACTTACCTACTAGGTAGTTTATAATATAGTATTAGCTACGAAGCCATTTTTACGTAAGTAAACGAATTGCGTATTTTGAAGTCGGTTTTTTCAGTTTTTTAAACTATAATTTTGTAGGTCAATTTTGATATTATTTGGTAGAAACATTCGATATTCTATTCTGAACAAAAATTTCGAATGTGTGCAGTAGGACGGACGGACAGACGGACAGACGAACAAAAAAATTATCCTATAATGGTTCCGTTATTTTCTTTTGAACTCTAAAAAGTGTATACAATTTTGGTGATCGCTTACTAATTTGGAACTAAAAAAAAAGTTTTCGGCGTCACTTTAATATTTGACATAAAAAGTTGGGTAAAGTTACTTACGTAAGCACCTCTTGAACCTTCTTGACGGTCGGTAGTCACGCACATTGCCATAACCTATCCCAGCATTTACGAGTTTTTTATCTGTTCAAGGATACTTATTGCTATTTATATCCATCTTCACTATTAGAAGGGTTTAAATATTGTTTTAAAAAGTATCCGCTTACTGCTTTCATTTCAAGTGCTTTCAAGTTCAAGATTTTTAGCCCACTGGCGGCGCGTCGCTCTATTGAGTTTGATGCTTCAAGCAATTATGTAATACTTACGTAGATAGGTTTTCCCCGGCTCTGCGTGGTAAACCTCAAGTAAGGTAATCGCCCAACTCGTCTTCAGTCACGACACGTCGGGCAACGGTGTTAGACGCCTGTTACGACAGGCGTCTAATTTCTGAACAGTGACAATGCCATCCTGTGTGTTTATAAAGTTCTATATCAAGATTAAGGCCAAGATGCTAAAAGGCCTTATGGATGTGTCTTATCCTCGAAAGTGCTGAGAACTGAGATTTGCCATGCTTTTACTTCATATTCAATGAATAACCATTCTTATGTCCAGCAGTAGACTTTTTGTGGCTATTTATTCAAATTGATACATTCAAAATAGCCACAGAATTCGTGGCCTTTTTATGCTTTGAAAATAGCATACTTAAAAATGCGTAAAGACAAAAAACTAAAAAAACTAAACGTGGAAAACATCTAAAGACGTGGAAAATATTACCTTTCTCCTTCGGCCTAAAGTAAAGTCGGATAAAACAAGTCCAGTTTTATTTACCCACACCCACACCCCTGCAGGGGATGCCTTACCTGGCTTAATGTTTCTCCCAAAATAACTCAGGCTTACTTTGTGTTGCGCGTTCATTTTGTTTGCATTACGAAGCTTATTCTAGCTTAAATTATGGACATCACGAACTTTTCTTCTTTAATTTATTTCATTTAAATTTATCATTGTTAATTATTTTCTGTAGATAAAAATTTGTTTCATGAATTCTTCAATCTAACAATAAAGGAAAAATTGCTGCGAAATATTTATAAAATGTAAAGATAATGAATATAAACATGAAGAAAGAAACAGTTTGCGGAGAGTTCCAGCAAATGCAGATGACATGCGATGTCAAAGTCTCGAAATGAAAAAGAATCTAACACTTTTTGCGGAAATCGGTCTACGTTTCAGTGTCATCTTATCAAGGCTCTATGATGCTAAGTTCAGAAAAACATTAAAGTGCAAGTCCTGTCTCATCAATGTATGTACAACTAACATTTATATTTTAATACTTACTAATTTCAATATGTTCAGAACTTTTCTTCAGTTTCCTTTAGCGGAATCATTTTTGCAAGCGTTGTGGCTTCGAACGTCTTACGCATTCAGCCAGCGTGAACAACTTTCTTCGTTCGTTCCCGCCAAGCAACAAGGTGCGCAGGAAGTTTACGCGGCACGTGCGCGCGCTGCTTCCTCGCACAGGATGTTTTAAAATTCGAACGTGAACGTTGGACCATAGAGTTTTAACCGTTGTAAGGTTGAATTGTTGGTTAGTTTTAGCGGGTTAGTGATTATAATTAGCGAGTAAGTAGCGTCTACCATAGAGAAACTAAAAAGAAACCAGTCGGTAAAAAACTGGACAGGACATGGAAGCGTTAGATTTTTTATAAATTTATATTTAATAGTTGTCTGGTTAGTTTTTAACTTCAAAATCAAGTTTTTTTATTCAATGATACGTTTGCTCTTGACCGCCAGCTCGCCTGATGTTGAGGGGACGCTGCGGTCCATGATGGAGCGCGCTTGCTTAAAAACCAATTCTCTTGCGTTTTGAAGACAGATAAATAGAGCCCAGCCAGAGTAGCCCGTAATTGGTTAGGACGTGCATAAGAAATAATTAGGTCTAACAATTCTTAAAATATTCAATCATTTTAACAAAAGATTTTAAAACTTTACCCTGGCCTTACCCTTCTCACAATGTGAAGATGGCCCGCGCCCAGTAGTGGGAAAGTTTGTACAAACAAGGCTGACAAAAAAAAACTTACAATTTTTCGGAAGGCAAAGTATCAAGTTAAAGAAAATACAAACAGATTATCGATTACGGTACAGCCATAGACGATCTCGTCTAAGGGTACAGCGGACTATCGGTTCAACAAAAAGGAATGAGCGAAAAATACATCGCGATCTTTTTCTTTCTTATTTTTCGACCGTACCATTTTAGTTCGTGCGTTAGTACTTTACGATTCCCGTTAATACCAACCTATGTTTACCCGCAAATGATCAGTACTACCAACCTAACAACCGCAATCCCATTATTCGGTTTGCGGTCGCGAATCCGCCGTCTGTTGTTTATTGTGCCGAGTTAATGCAGGCTACAGTCAACAAATACGCGTCAAAGTCGGTTCGGAACATCGGTAACAAAAGTGTTTCATTTAGAACACTTACTACCGCTAACAATAAGCCCAAAATATGCGCAGCGAAAAGAACGATCTTACCAGAGACAAAGCTATTTTTTACTTGTTCTAGCAATATAAAAATAATGGATATAATTATAATAAATAAAAAAAAAAAAGATCGACTTCGTAATGCGTTATTTTGTTTTAAAAACCTTATTGAACTGATTTTGATGAAATTTTTATGAACTACCTCCGAACCGAACCCACAATAAAGAGTTGTCGAAATTAACTTACATAATTAATGAAATAACTGCGTAAAAAACATACTAAAAAAAACATACAGTCGACTTGAGAACCTCCTCCTTTTCTAAGTCGGTTAAAAATTCTATCGCAAAACGCGGCGGCGTGTCTGGTGTGAAAAAGTACCATAAAGTTTCGCCAAGTCCATCCGTTTTTATGTTAGCTCAAAGACTTATGTTAGCTCAAGTACTAGCGTTCACACAATAAACCTTATCATTATTTTTTCGTATTCAAAGAAACAATTAAATATAATTATTATAATAAATAAAATAAAATAAACAATGCTATTTTATTATCGCTAATATTTGATCGTGTCACTTAATAACTTATCTGTACCGACCGTGGTCGTGATTGGTCCGTAATTAAATCTGTTTATTTTTATTGTTAATCGTAATGTGCATTTGAAATTAAACGAAAGGAATAAATCAAAATTAAATCTATAAAGTCGAAGTAGAATGTATTCACCATTTCTAATTGTTTATTTGCAATCAGCATTTCAAGGGATGATTAAGAAATGTTTATGATCAAAACTCTTTTTGTCGTGTAGGTAAGAGAAGTCGGGTTTTTATTCTTTTTTACAAGCTTTTATTTAGTTTCACCTGTCCCGTTTGTCATCAAATCTTGCAAATTAAATTTGATCCACTTCCCGGTTGCCGATTGAGCTGAAATTTTGCATACATGTGTAAATCACGTGACAATGCAATGTTATGATGACATGGCGCTTATCTGATGATGGAGCTGGAAGGTGGCCAAAGGAACTTAGCAATGAAACGACACAACCTCATCGAGTTTGGGCTCATTTGAATCGTCTTGACGAGTAGTTTGTTTTTCAATGGTAACCATGGTCTTATGATGGCGGTGTAAGGTGGTCATAGGAGCTCTGTAATCAAACGACGCAACCCCATCGAGTTTTTGCTTGTTTCATTCGTCTTGGCAAGAACTTTATTATATTAACAAGAACATAATAAAAGCTTGTTTTTAAAAAGTTTTTTTTTTAAATATAGATACTTGTTAAACGATTACTTCGTAATGTTACAATTATTGATAATGATAGTTGTTTTAATTATGTAACACCCTGTAGTTTTCCATAAAAACTATGTTTACAAATAATTCATGAAAAAACCTCAGCGCGCGCCATCTGGCGGCGACGTGGGTAATGTTATGTAATTATTTATAGGTATCGTTTAAAAACTTTACAAAAGGTCTAATAAACATTTTTTTTTTCAATTTATTTTGAGAATGGTAAATGTCTATTTTGATTTTTGGATTGTTTTATTTTAAGAGTTGGATGATGCTGTATTTGAAATACATAGATACAAGTATAAATACACACGTATGAACGTTTGTGTAAAAAGCGGACTTTTGGAGGTTTGTCCTGGATTTGTGCTCATGGTTTTAAATTTTTACTTCGATAGAGACCTAGATCTACTGCACAAGATATAACAACAAACTTGTATAAAGTTTTGTTATTTAGTCATTTCGACGTACGAACTCTCGTATTGAAAATACAACGGATTAGCTGCTCTTCAGATTCAAATATGACAAAATACGGCTGTTTTTTTAGCTTAATAGTATTCATAGCTAAGAAATCTGATCAAGTTCACTAAAAACTATTGATCAGCTTGGAAACTATAATTTCACAGATGGTCAGACGACAAGCCTGTTTACGTCGAGGCCATTTTTTTTAGTTAGCTTTTAGCGCGTTTCATCGTGGACCGCAACATCGCAGTCAGCCAGTTTATTCCAACAAGTTTGTCTATTAAAAGAAAAACAAAATACCCGACTGCAGAAAAGCAGTTTTTGCCGTCTAACTTACGATATCGTTACGCTTGATATGCTGTTGAGTGTACGGTTTTTGTGAGAAATTACGCGTAAAATCCATTTATATGATTATGAATGCGTATTCTTTGGAATAATTTAGTAAAATCACTTGTTTATTACTTAATAGTTCGTTTGAGGATACGAAAAAACGCATTTTTTATTTTTTGCAAGAGTTGCAAAAAAATTTTTTTTTTCTAAGTTTAATAACATCCATTGTGACTGAAATAAATGGTTTAAAAATAAATTGATGACATTTTTTTCGGAGAAAACATTTTGTATCAAGTTCAGAGTTGTAACGAATCACCAGCTGTGCCAGTAATCCATCTAGAAATAAAGTCACACCCTTCAGCAGTACAGTAAATAAATTAAACCAAAACATATTGTTGACAGCCCTATTTATAAAGTAAGGGTTGAGACAATAAAAAAGAAATCTAACCTTAAAACGTTTTGACGTAACTATTTTTCAAGATGGCGGTGCGGTGAACCCTCAAATAAATTAATGAACAAAAAACATAGTGAAAGTTTTTTTTCTCTTGGGTTCCGTATCTAATATTAACATTTAATCGGAAGATCGCTCTTACGCCCGTTTTGTCGGAGATTTCTATACTTATACGGTTTATATTTGATTCAGTTTATATCTAACCAAATTTTAGATTTAGAATACATTTCCAACTTAAGCTTTGTGAACTTTGAAAATTATCTCAACCGCGTACAAAACTCTACCGTGAAGGTTTTTGTTTTCAGCTTATACGGAACCCTAAAACTACTTTATGAAATATGACCGAGTCACGTGCTATGCGCTGCAATGAAAGTTAACATTAAACAGAGCTCCACTGTTGGAAAATTTCAGGCTAAGCCGTTTTATATGAAACTATGCTATTTATATTTATGGAGCGTCGTAAAATATTAACTGCTTACTTTGCGGTAGTGGATGTAGTATTTGTTAGTTGATGATTAGTTTACCTAAAAACAAACTTAGTAAAACGTTCTTTGACATAATACAATAATATTTAACAATGGTTTGGTTATTTTGGTCAATGTTTTTACGCAACTACACAAAAATAAAAAATAAAAAAATATTGGTGGATATTTCACACAACATCATCTAGCCCAAACTAAGCAAAGCTTGTTCTATGGGGACTAGATGGACTGATTGACATATATACTTTTTTCTTTGTAAATACATAATTATGATACATAGAAACACCCAGACACAGAACAAACATCCATTCTTATCACACAAATGTTTCCTTGAAAAAAGAGCGTTTGTACAAGCCGACTTGCGCTTTATTGTATCATAGCAAGAATATTTAATTGAATGTGTTTTCAGAACGAGTGTCTGTAACTGTAATTTCATTGGCACATGTCAGACTCATAACATATTATTAAAAGCCAAATTACTCCGAAAATAAGCGTCGAAATTCCGTAATTCGTGATTTCACATAACATTATAAAATATAGTTTATAAAAAACTGAAACCTCTGACTTTAAAATACGAGATTCCTTTTACTTGGATGACATATTATTCCAGTTATTTTGTTTTAAAAATCAAACTGCTGAACCGATTTTAATGAAATTATATGAGACCAATATAATTTTTCAAATCCGTTTTTTAAACGGAGACATAAGGTAACCAACATAAAAAAATAATCGAATTGATAACCTCCATTTTGAAGTCGGTTTATAAACAGATATGTACAATAAAACGTTATACACGCCAGAAGTGAACGCATCAAAACCTGACTTATTTTATATGCTTGTTTGTTTTAATGTTTAATTTTATACGGTGGCAACGACCCTTTACCGCCAGAGCCAGATATTATTTTTAAAAAGTCAGACGACATTATGTAGGGAAAATGCATTTCTCGCGAGTTTTATATCGCTCCATTGACTAAGAGAATCGTCGGGACTTCAATATTGCCAGTATTTGTCAGTATATTGTAAAATTTTCTATTAAAGCTGTTTTATTTCCCTAAACATTAAACTATTTCGATGATTTTTTCAGGATAACTTACTCAGTGGCCGGGCGCCTATTCGTGAGGTCACGTTTTGTCTGTCTGTCTGTCTGTTGTATCCTTAATCGGTTGTATCTTTTAATTCGTAATAGGTAAAAAGTTGTAATTTTTACTAAATATGTGTTATTATGTCTAATTTATCAACAAATAATATTAATAACAAAAAACTAAAAATTCGGGGGTCCCCATACAACAAATGTATATTTTCATGTTTTTTTTTCTTTAGCTTTAGTTAAATCTGAAATATAATAAGAAATAAACGCCAAGGCAAACGTCGGCGAGGATTTTGGTGTTTTTATTTGTTGTACATAATGATTCTTTATGTAATAAATAAAAATACTGAAAACTGGTCGAGTGCGAGTATAGCGATACTAATGGGAATTTATTGTAGCCAGATGAAACCTCCTTATTATACTACAATTAAGTATTACTTTGCTTTTCTCAAATTTGTAACTTTTAAATTTAAGCATTAAATGTTTGTCTTAAGAGAATTTTTTACCAACTGAACATTTTTATTTTAAATCTTAGCTAGAAATCTATAAATGCAAAATCACATTTGAAACAAGAATAAAAACTAAATTAATGTTGGATCTTCCGTTAGACAGACACAGAAATACAGACATTATATGCTCAAAAACCCTCTTAAATAAATTCGACAAATTGACAATTAATTATTGTAAACAAATCTAGAGTCAATGACACTGAAAACTGAAGTGTATCTGATTGACAAAGTTGGTTTTGCGGTGGCTGAAATTGTGGGTTTCTCAAAATTATTCTTATTACGTTGAAATTAAGCTCTATGTTAGACTACCAGACTAATAGTGACTGCATAGAAAATGATCTTATTTGTTTCTTCTGCATTTTCACGTACTCAGTAAATTGCAGTCTATTTTGGCAACACAATCTCTGCTATATTTTTACTGCAGGTTATATGTAGTGACTTTTATCACCATTCTATACTTTCAAATCGAATCACTGTTAAATCTTACAATAAGAGTATTCATTTATCCGTGAATATGTTTTTATCTAAAATATTTGTCTTGTGACTTCGTCACGACGACGGGACAGAACAAATAGCGAAAGAAAGTATCGAAACAAATATGTTGACAAATCTCCGAAGCTTCCAGTAAAGTCACCACAACATAACTGAGGCATGACTAGAATTTTGAGAATTACTTATTTTCTTGTTTTCTGATGACACAGCAGATTTTGTCTAGTACTAGGAATTGTATTTCCAATGAAACTTGATAAACATATTCATAATTACTTGAATCTAGCAAATATGCTAATCGCGCGTCGTCGAACAAAAAAAAGAATTAAACTATAAAAAAAGTTTTCATGTAACCCGTTTTTAGCTTGACAAGTCCATTATGTTCGTACCATTGAAATGACGTTCCATTTTACTCATTGTTGCAGATACTAATGGATCCCAACAAGAGAAGCTGAGATTCCCGCCGAAACATGAGCCGAGCGGGAATTGCGTTTTGGCGCGAATTGCCAATCGTAGTTACGTTCGCTTTGTTGGCAACCGTGTACTGCGTTTCAGCCAGGGAAATTGTTTTAGGTAAGTTCAAATATTAACATAAACGTATAAATATTACATAAAAATAGATTACTCCAATTGAACACTAATACGAACGTTGGCATAGGATATGTCATATTTTACCACATAATTTTTCATGGCTCTTTTTTCTCTTCTAGAAATATTTTGGCCTAGCGCTGAGTGGCTGCATTTGCCCTGATAATGTTGATAAAGTCATTTATTGATCTTTACGTCTTTGCGTCTTTAGCCTAAAAGCGCAAGACGTTCAATTGGCAGGCCTGTTTCATCTATTTAAGATTTTCTTACGAGTTTGTTTTGAGATAATTTGAACACTTGTGGTGATACGAAATCATCTTTATTATTTTCTCATGAGATGTATCTCGCTGTTGGTCTTTTTTACCAGACTGCGTAAGATGAAGGATTATGTTTTTTGAGTGTATGTATGTTTGTGTTTACACATGTAGTTTCTACATTATCGCCTACAGCCTAAACGGCTTGACGAATTTTGATGTGCGAGGTGTCAGTAAATTTGTCTTCACTCCCTGAGTATCAAAGCTATAGTTTTTGTAATAATAATAATACATTTCTTGTAATAAAAAAAATCGTTTTCGTAACCTGCAATGATCTTTTTCGTAATAAACAAGTGATTTTACTATAATTATAATAAAGAATGCGCATTTATAATCTATTACAGTGATTTTACACATACGTTCTCACAAAACACGTACACTCAACAGCTTGTAAAGCGTAATGAAAGCGTCAGTTAGATTGCAGATACTGCTTTTCTGCAGTCGGGTATTTTGTTTTTCTTTTAATATAGATACTTACTGCTTAGATTTTCTGCGATCAGGGTTCGTTTCTAAATGCACAATGCATTGTAAGTCTCAAAATGTCTTTACCTATTACTGTTTATATCTTCTACTATCTACTTGAAAATTATACAGGAATGTGGAGTAGTAGAATGTGGGTTGTGGTATACTTCATTTAAATTTAATTTGTACATAATTATATTTGTTTTGTGGCAAACGCAGAGGTGGCCCAAGTCCGGGGCCAAAAAACGCCACTTGAATTATTATTTCTCGTCTAATTTAAGTCGATGACTCAGATATATTTTTGAGTAAATCTCTCTTTAGAATCCACGGAAGTGAGCTTAATATCCTGCCTCAGCGTCTTATTCAAAACGCTTAGAATCTAAAAAGAATAAATCACACAGATCAAACGAAACAATAGGCTTAAAAACACGCAATTTGAATTTATATAACCTTTTTAAACTAAAATTCGTATTCGCAGCAGTCGTATTAGCCAAAATCTTCAGAATTTAAAATTTTAATCGAGGTAGGCTGCTGCATGTGAATTGTTTGTCAAAATTTTATTTGAAGCATTGAATAATTGTACAACTTGAAGTATGTACTAAGCTTTAGTTTGGCAATCGGAAATCATTGTTCATTTGTTATTCGAAAGGAGTTCGAGGCGCCATGTTTTAAAAACAAAGCAGTGCGTTGTCAAACTTGACGCGTAGAAGTTAGTGTCTCTATGTTGGTACTCGTAGTTTTACAGTTGCATATTTAAATTTAGACCACCCGAAATTGGTGGCGTTATGTATGTCTGACATAATTTGGTAATTCGTGCTCTGTAGCATGTCGTTATAGATTTTTTTTGTGTTCTGCGTTTGACAATACATGCCGTTATTTTATTAATATTCATTTCTAGGAAAATTTTAATGATTTATGGTATGATGGCTTTAGAAATTAAAACAGTTTTTGGTCAAAACTAGACTAACCTAATTTAGGAAATTCAAATCATATTTCTAAATTTACAAATTGAATTTTATTCGATATTTATAAACAAATAACCGTTTTTCTTGCGCATTCTGGTAAAAATAGTATAACTATTTTAATTTGAAAAATTTAAGGACTGTTAACCTCTGATCATACTGGTTATCACAGCGGCTTAACAAATTAAAATGGCAGTGAGTAGGGCATATTCACGTAGACCTGATGGCCGAAACGTTTTTGTGTGGACGACAAGTCGACAACGCATTGGTAAGCGTAGCGTAGGAAAATCAGCCACAAGATAGATAGACAAATAAATAACACTTTTTTAAAAGACCATAATATAGAGAATATTATAGCTAGGTATTTTAATTAGCGACCATCCATTTTTCCCATCATTTTCCACCTTCATTTTTTCCATGAAGTCTTTTTGGAAATCCACAGGGGAGGCCTATGTTCAGCAGTGGACTTCGTGTGGCTGAGTTTAATGTACCAATTTAAACACAATCATTAAACAAATCCATTACATCCCTTTAATTTTTAATTTACTCAAATTAACATACCCCTAATCAAATTAAAGTACCAGGGCAGCAGAAGCAACAAGGATGTTGCATTTAATAATTCATAACGACCAGTCTAATCTGATCCTGCTGTAGCTTTCCCCATTCGGAAATAGAGTGATGGTCGTATTTGAAAAAGGAAACAAAGGGCTCACAATTGGCTGGTCATTAAAGTGGAGCATCCGGTGCATCTAATGAGTACCAAATGAGCGGGTTGGGCCACAATCGATTTGTACCCGTGAAGCGGTAATGCTTTCCGCTGTGATTCTAATTTCAAAATTATGTTCGTTAAAAATAATTTATCCCTACATTAGTAGATAAATTGTAGATATAGAAAAAAGGTTATGTTAAATTGGTTAGTCTTCGTTTTTCTAGACTAAAATCAAGGTAAATTGTCAACAAAATTTTATTTTCACTACGAAAATAAAATCCAATCACTAACTTTATATTCGTCGAAATAGATCACTGGAATATGGTTCTATTTCGTATTATATTAAATATGATGTCGTATAAAAGTCTAGAATGATACTGGCCATTAGACTTTACGATGCTTTTAACACTTCATAATTTCCCGCCCGATTTCATTAACATGTATTTTGGCGCCGTTTCTGTCAATATTTTTTCTTTTTTTTTCACAAAGTAAACGGAGTTCTGTCCATTCTTAGAAGTCCATCTTTATTTACGATCCTAAATAAACACATCTCGTCTTGGACATGGTCATTGATAGGAATTTCTATTTTATCTGCTTATCACATTGACGGAGAGGATAGTAAAGTTGTTTTGATAAGTTTTTTTTTGATACGAGTTTGCTAAGATATATTGTACGTGTATTTTAAGAATACCTCAAGAGAAAAAAACTGTGACCAATATTGTAACTACCTATATAATGATCTTAATTTATTTAACCTCCACAGAAAGTGTACCTAAACTTAATATACCTACTTAGTATAAATTTCTTACACAGTTCGAAAACATACATAATAATACACACAGTTTTGTTGTTAAGGAGACAAACTTCTATAAAAAGTGTAGATAATTATGACACCAAACATTGTTTTCTAATCATTTCATTCAAAAAACTCCAACGCGGAACATAGCCTAAGCCATATTTGAGCTTAGTACTAAGCTCAAATTAAATAACACCTTTTACTTTATGCCCATCAAAATCAGCTAAAGTCGTTTAGACACTAGCAGGTAAAAAGTAACATCTTTTCATAAAGTAATACATGAACTTACGCCACTGTAATGGAGTCTAAGATTTACTCTATATTATTTATCTCACACTCGTCTCATAGCAAAAAATCTAAGTATCCGAATCCGAGATATCAGTGGTACCAACCGTAGAATACCAATGAGCACTGCGCGCGCCGGAAGTCGGTTCCTTTACCAGTGTTGCCAACCTCCGCGCATCCTCCGCGACGTAGGTACGCTTGACGCATTCGCGATTTCTGAGGGAAAATCGTGATTAGAAGACGCAGCTGGACTACTATATAAAATTAAGTGACTATTTATTCTTAAATATACACAATATATAATACAACTACTTATTAGAAAATAGTTTCCAGTGACAAAATATGAGCGCAAACTGTTGAGTTTGCAGAAAAGAGATTTACGTAGCTCTTTTAGGTACGCTACGTAAATCTCGTTTCTGCAGTCCCTCCCTACATTCTGGTCAAATAAGCTTGCATGTTACATAATAGTATTGTATTTTCATACGGTTTAGGTACATATAATGCAAAATTTAAGCTCAATGGGAAACCAGAAAGTAGATATTCCATGTTTAGACTCGGGATTTCAAGTTGTCAAGAGTTGTATCGAAGCGTAACGAGGGATTCAAGCTGGTCCAAGTCTAAAACACCTTTATCATGCATATCCCTATGTTATATTATAGTTTATTTGTGCATATTCAACTTTTTACACATACTGTGATGGAGCGTAGATCGAGAGTAGAGCGAGAAACATCTTCAGCACCAATACAAAGAATTCTATAAATGTTGCAGTTGTCTAGGTATTACATCCTTTTTGGTTGCAGTATTCGTGCCGGTTTTTCTTTTTCTTTTTTAATGTTCTATTCTCGGTTGCCAGTTCAATTTTAGAACTAATTATTTTTGCTGCGGGCCTGTATGGTAGAAATATTCATTTGTGTTACTTGAGACGTAGACAATCTAATGGGCTTAGGTTCTAAATTTAAATTAAATTATGTCGCAGTGTGATTTAATGAAATTCTATACAATATTAAAGCTCTTCGGCTTAAATGACAGACGTACTTTTAGACCTTCTTTACAATTGTAATCATAATTATTATAGTTTAAAAAAAACAACCATCCGACAACAGCAACCGACTTCGAAATACGCAATTTCGTTTACTTGGATGTCATTTTTTCAGTTTAACAATTATATGGGACCACCTCTGAACTTATTACCTACCAAATAAAAAAATAAAACATACAAAAAAAAAACATTCAGTCGAATTGAGAACCTCCTTTTTGGAAGTCTGTTAAAAAGGAACATTATTGTATATAGCCCATACTAAATTACAACTTCCTAGTACTTAAAGACCTATCCTACCTATATAGTATCTTTGAGTTAAGTCACAGACAGATGGACCGACATGACATGGCGAAACTATAGCGGTTGGTAGTTGACTACGGAACCCCAAGACGGGACACTAAAAACGTCCACTGGCTAGGACTGATTGACAGATGCTG
Organism: Lycia hirtaria; assembly: GCA_947563715.1. Taxonomy (NCBI): domain Eukaryota; kingdom Metazoa; phylum Arthropoda; class Insecta; order Lepidoptera; family Geometridae; genus Lycia; species Lycia hirtaria. The sequence goes on along the minus strand of OX387380.1, from coordinate 22,974,785 downwards.
CTCTTAGAGACATGTATGATGTGTGAAGTGTGTGGGGGGGTGCACAGATCGTGGCTAAAACCACAGTATTAATTATGCAGCTAGTTAATTACTAGTTATTTACATTGTAAAATGGATTGTCTACCTATATTCTGTAGGATTTATTTCGGGGTGTGTGCGCAAGATCTTCACGACCTAATTCCACCCTTCTCATTTCACAACAGGACTAGCAGAAAGTCGACGCATTACCACCCATTTCTCATTGAAATGCCTAAAATCCGTATACGATATCGGTCCACGTTCTTGATGCGTACTGCACAGGAATGGCATTCTTTGTCGCCATTTCTGTATCCCGTGATACAATCTTGGAACCTTCAAGGCTGGAGTGAATAGATTTCTTCTAGATCGACGAGCTCCATCCTCGGCCACACCGTCGTTAACATCAGGCGAGTTGGTGTTGGTGGTCAATCGTCGATATATGTAACTTAAAATAAAATCGGCCAAGTGCGAGTCGGACTCGCGCACGAAGGGTTCCGTACCATTATCTATAAAAATGGCAAATAAATCACGTTTGTTGTTTGGGAGCCCCCCTTAAATATTTACTTTATTCTGTTTTTTAGTATTTGTTGTTATAGCGGCAACAGAATTACATCATCTGTAAACTGTCTAACTATCATGGTTCATGAGATACAGCCTGGTGACAGACGGACGGACGGACAGACAGACAGCGGAGTCTTAGTAATAGGGTCCCGTTTTACCCTTTGGGTACGGAACCCTAAAAATACATGTAGTATTTTTCTACAACATTGCTTACGTTTCTATGGTTCCCAGTATATTTTCCATGATTTTATCGTGTGCATAGTGGGTACGTGACGCAGGAGCAACCTTGCCGATAGAGATGTTAAATTAGTATGCAACTAATGTTGTTCTGACATCCAAGAAGAGAGCCCTCGGGTTTCTATTACAATGTGTAGTTTATTCATATTTCTTGCGATATTTTAAAATATTGCCACTTTGCGTTGAATGACGAGATTAATATTATAATTATTGTAGTTTAAAAGCCCCGTACAGACTCACGCCGAGAAGTCTCGCTAGAAGTCTCGGCGAGACTTCTACCGAGACTTAGTAAACTGTCCACACTCACTATGTTCTCGCTCCCACCCGCTATGGGCGTGTTATTGTACAATACTAATTTGTGCAATAGCCTATTATACCTTTGTTAAAACTAAACAAAAAGCAAAGAAAAAATAAGACCCAGACGATGGTAACAGATATACCTATTATAAACTACTACTAGTTCGCACTGAGACCGAACAAGAATGTGATAGTCTTCTCATTTCTCGCCCGAGACACCCTTTGAAGCGGGCAAAAATACCGACACCGATCGGAGAACAGGCGAGCCCGAGAACGAGACGTAGAGAAACCTCTCACATTCACGCTTCTCGGGGGTTCTCGGGCTTTCTCGGCGTGAGTCTGTATGGGTTATCACATTTACGCTTTTCGGGGGTTCTCGGGCTTTCTCGGCGTGAGTCTGTATGGGCTATCACATTCACGCTTCTCGGGGGTTCTCGGGCTTTCTCGGCGTGAGACTGTATGGGCTATCGGCGAGACTTCTTGCCGAGACTTCTCGGCGTGAGTCTGTATGGGTTATAACAGCTGGAAGTTTATTTGGGTTTACTTCTAGTCGTTTTGTTTTTAAGAGTCCGTAGTTCAACCATCGTCCGTCTCGCGCATATTTTTGAAGATATAAAATGTCTGGCAGAACTAATAAAAAATCGTCGTTTGTTAAACTAGAAAAAAAATCACAAATATTGGATAAAAATTCAATTTGATCCAAGTTAAATAAGATTAGGTGTTCAATTTTTTTTTCCGCATTATTGTGTTTGTCATATGTCCATACCAAATTACAGCTTTTTAATAATAATAAAATTAAGCAAAGCCGCAGACAGACGGACATGGCAAAACTATAAGAGTTCCTTGTTTATTACGGAACCCTAAAAAAAACACTTTATTTTCCACTCTTTTACACAGATTTCTCTCTGTCACTCTTCAGCTCGTGAAATTGCAGTAAAACGTCTTGTTCAGTCAATAAAAGTGACCATAAAGATAATGTCAAATTGTTCGACCGACCAAATTATCTGTTTATATGACCAAATGCTTGAAACTAAATAAATCTTACAATCTCTGTTAGTTTTTCTAAAGAAAAGCGTATGTGGCGCCGCCAATCAACTTAACTAATAAGTTGGTAACTCTAACACCCTATTCACCTACCGCAGTGGTTTCCAGAAAATGGTGGCAGTTAAAGGCATTATAACGTCGATAACTGCCAGTTAATGTGGACGTACTTAAGAATGAAAGGGGTACTTGCCCCCGATCATAAAATGCTTGTAACCTTAGCTTTATGAACGAGGATTGATTTATAATCAGGAATTCAGAATTATACACAATAGCCATTTTGAGCTTATACAACTTATTAAATATTGAATGTATTGATTGGTTTATTGTTTGTATTAAACATTTTGTAAGTAGTAATTATCATTTATTTGTCGATATTTCGTTATCAAGATAATTATTTAAGGTTAAGGTTATTTTTACCTAAGTGAAGGTTATGTTCTTCAGGTGTATATTAGTTTGTATAGTAATTTGTGTAATAAATGAATTTGAATTTCTACTGATGTGCAAAACTTTGTTAGATTTGTCTTTATCTCATTAGTACCTATCACAGTCTAGACCTTAGTTACACATTTTTCTATATCCACTACATAACAGTTTTGCTGTTCACTAACTCACATGATGATAAAAGATGTTGCGGTGATGATGAAGTGCACTAACGTACAAAAAACCGATTCATTAGAAATCTATTTTGCATGGAAGTGTTTTGTTTTTCTTTAGTATGTAAGTCTTTCGCAAGAACCTGATGTTATATTCCGGTAGCTTCACTTATGAGCCAATTCCACTTCCAGGCTTGGTCCCACCATTTTAGATCACAACTTTATTTAACATCAAATGTACTATAGTCAACCGCCTGACTTTTAATTTTCTGGCCCCGCACTTAATACATTTTATACGCATAGCGTACATTTTACAGTGTGCCACCGTATAACTCACCTAAACAAACCTTTATATACCGTCTCGAAATGTTACTCAAAAGTGACGATGATGCTTAAAATGTCGTGAAATTTTTACGGTTCAAATGAAAATAAATAGTTTTCCACCGTGTTCCATTTAAGAGATACAATAAAATGTTTACAACGCGGCAAAATAGACAAGATGACTGGAGAGTTTCGTAATCCAATATTTATAACAATATCAATGTTATGTCTAGTTCAGTTTAGTATCAGGTTAAGATTGATTTTCAATCATGCTGTCAGTTTAATAGTCGCTTGCTGCTAAAATATGGGTATATAGAGGGTGGCGCCACTATCACATTCAACACCATAAAGAAATCTGTGACCCCACATTTGGATAAAGTTAAATTAGGTATAGGTCCGATTAGGCAGGTCCAACTTTGCGAGAGAGGTCAATCGTCGTATCCAACTCGGCTGGGCAGCGTTCGGGAAACTTAAAAGCGTCTTCTCGTCCCCAGTCCCTCAAGTCGAAAGTTTACAACCAGTGTGTGTTACCAGTGATGACTTACGGCACTGAGACGTGGTCCCTAACTATGGGCCTTATAAGGAAGCTCAAGGTCACGCAACGAGCTATGGAGAGGGCTATGCTCGGAGTCACTCTACGAGATCGAATAAGGAATAAAGAGATACGTAGACGTACGAAAGTCACCGATATAGCACAGAGGATTAGCAAGTTGAAGTGGCAGTGGGCAGGCCACATAGCACGTAGAACTGATGGCCGATGGGGCCGAAAGGTTCTCGAGTGGAGACCACGCACCGGCAAGCGCAGCGTAGGAAGACCAGCCACGAGATGGGCAGATGACCTCATACAAGTGGCAGGAAGACGCTGGATGCAAGCCGCTTCCAATCGGTCTTTTTGGAAATCCATAGGGGAGGCCTATGTCCAGCAGTGGACTTCTTATGGCTGAGATGATGATGATGATGATGAGGTATAGGTACTTGAATTTTAACAAAGTGCAGCCATGTGGGTAGGAAGGTGGATAAAAGAAAGTAACCCAACAAGATGGTACGGTAGACTAAGTAGGATAGTGGACGATATAGGAGGGTAGACGAGATAGGAAACGGAATAGTGGACGAAGATAGAAGACGATGAAAATGGAAAATGTATTTGTCTATTTTCAGTTCAGCTTTGACTGTTATTTTTAAAGCATATGAATATACGTAAACATAGTACTTAATTTCGTTTTAGGTACTTGTATTTCCACGATGCATAGACACAAAAAGAAAAAAACTTTAGTTTTAAAATCATGTGGAGATAAGTGCGTTTAACATTTTTGATGGTTACTACATAAAACTAGCAACATTTTATCCTAAGCACCTTTTATGGACTTAACACTTCGAGAAGACCGCTATTATATGATCGAAGACTTAACACTGCATATAGACATTTAACAAGACAATTCACTATCGCAAGCAATATATCTTAAGACCTCCTCTCCGCAAAGCCATTAATTTTGCAAGTTTGCAGTTTCATCCTCTTCCGTGTTAATCAAAAGGCATATTTTCCGGTAAAACAGCAATTAATTTACACGTTTACAAACAGAAAATAGACGTTATTTATGGAGTAAGGGGTAACACATGAAGATTTTATGTGACAAAATGACCCCCGCGACAGATGAGCCTTAGTACGCCCACTCTAGATAATCTCTGAACGTTTGGTATCGAATTTATACGTTGTTATTTGACCTTTCAAGTTATATTATTAAGACACTTTCAAGTTATATTATTAATACAAGGTTAAAGTAAGCCGGTCAAATAGCAATTGCTATAGATATTTTTAGATTATTCAAATGTTGCACGTCTTTGAGCCTTATTTTTCTCTCTGTCTCACTCTCTCTCTCTGTCGCTTCTCTCACTCCATCAATAAGGTTTGAAATAAAAAAATTGCAGGTAGATGCCTCTGGATCAAAATTTGCGTTTTTGGGTCGAAATTTTCAACCAATCTCAACGAAACTTGCTGTCGGCGATTTTTGATTAGTGAGGTACTTATTTACCACATAAAGGATGGTAAATCGAGAGGTATTTCTCACACAAACTCTATAATTATTTAAGATTGTATCTGTGTATGTATTATTTATAAGTAGTTTATTAAAAAAAAATCTTTAATATATATTTTGTCTTTTTTTTAAACTTAGTTAATCTACGAGTATCTCATGAATCAATACCACCGCAACCACAACATTACACTTTCTTAGTAGAAAAAGATTTGTAGGAATCACGGAAATACTGTAATGTAAATCAAACAACAGAATATCACACGAAAATATCAACAAATCAAACATAAAACAGGTCAAGAACACAGCAATTTCGAGATCAAAAGAAACAATAACGCAAAACAAATAAGTATTGTGTAATACCTACATTGCAAATTACAGAAACAACAATTGCGCGAGAGCAGAATTTTTTCTCGAGGAATTCATATGACGTAGACAAAAAGTTTTAATTTCGAAAACTTTGGACATGGGACAGACAAGTTAATTAAAAAAAACCGGACAAGTGCGAGTCAGACTCCCCCACCGAGGGTTCCGCACAAACTAGTATTAAAAAAAAAGTTGATAAATCATATTTTTTTTTATATGATTTCCCCCTTTATTTAGTTTGTACGGAACCCTCGGTGGGCGAGTCTGACTCGCACTTGGCCGGTTTTATTACCTTTTTAAAGCGTGTAAATCTTTTAAAATGATATAGATAGATACATATAGATAGATTCGCAGAGTACAACTAGTTATGAATACAAAACATACTAAATAAATAAATATTGGTGGACTTTTTACACAACACCATATAGCCCATACAAAGCAAAACTTGTACTATGGGAACTAGATGGCTGATAGAAGTTATATAATAGGTACTAGCTGCCCGCCGCGACTTCGTACGCGTAAGAAAATCGTTCATGTCACGCTCCTACCCGCACTCAATGCACCCCCGCCAAGCTAATGCTCCAGTGCCACATCTGCCCTGCTCGTGTTTCGCTCCTAGATCAATCTCGCCGCACTGCCGTCCTGCTTCAACCAAACTTCTGACCCAATCTATTAATGTCGAGCGAGTCAGTGGTAAAACGTAGATTTCTACCCTGCTCTCATTGGGCTCCCAAACTGTTCTTGTTCTGCTCTTCCAGATCTCAGATCACTTCTCACACCATTTCCACCCTACACTCACTCGCGATTCTATCTCGCACCTGTCCCACTCCCACTTTGTTCTCGTGATGAAAGAATTTTTTAAATCGGTCCATTATTAGTAGTTTTTGAGTTACAAATCTCTCCTCTTTATATTAGATGATCGGCTAGACTGTTTTTTTTTTACTGATGAATATCATAGGTTTAATACTTATTATCCTATTCCGGACGAAGACAAATCCAAAAACACAAAAATCATAAAAATTGGTCCAGCCGTTCTTGAGTTATAAATGGTGTAACTAACACGACTTTCTTTTATATCTATATAGATAGATATAACTTTTATCAGCCATCTAGTTAATTATATACTTTTATTTAGAAATACAAATATATTTATTATAAGTACATAGAAACACCCAGACACAGAACAAACATTCGTGCCCATCACACAAATATTTGACCTGGTTAGGTATCGGACTACCTAAGTACGGCTTAGCAAGCAGACACACTACCAACTGTGCTGGGAGGTCAGTTAAAAGTAATACCTATCTATACACACGTACTAGAATACCTACAGTTATTTTATACGAATATTATGTTGGTATTCTACAAACTAACGCAAAAAATCCACATGCCTCAGCTACTACAGCTGCTTATTTCAATAACCAGCTGTCGATAGTTCATTAATAGGCAATGCGGAGCAATTATCGGGTCTCTCATCGGACCGTAACTCATCTGCTGAGTTCGCGAATGATATGCGTGTACGTTGGTCAACAGCATGAGCTACTGCTTTATGGCAGTTCATTTGCATTTTGAATTATTTTCTTCTTTTCAACCGACTTCAAAAATAAGGGTGTTCTCAATTCGTTTGTATTTTTTATGTTTGTTACTTTACCTCATAATCTTGTTCTTTATGAACTGATGAAAAAATCGTATTTTATTTGAAAGGATGTACTATCAGATTAGTCCAATTGAATTGCATCAAAGTTAGTTCAATAGTCTAGGTTTTAAAACAAAACAGCAGAAGAAAAGGTCAAAGTTAACGAAATTATCTATTTTTAAGTCATTTTTTTTTTTAGTTTTTAGGGTTTCTTAGCAAACAAGGATTCTTTAAAGTTCCACCCTGTCCATTTGTATGTCTGTCTGCAGCTTTGCTCAAAGGCTATTAGTACTAGAAAGCTGCAATTTGGTATGACTAGACTAGTTATATTGATAATGCCGAAAAAGACGTATAATAAAATTTTGAAGAAACTATTTAGTTTATTTACCTTTAATGAAAGGCCCATTATTTCTCCGCCAACACACTAGTGTGTGAAATAAATTTCGCCAGCATTCGCGAGATCTATATCTGTGTTATAATAAATCTCAGCCACGAGAACGTCTCTAGTTTGATCTATGACTCTTTCTATTTCTGCGCCAATCTCGATGTTCCTGCACTAAAATGCGGTGCTCATATACATATTCCACTAGATTACCACTATCGTCATTGATATTAAAAACTTTGTCAGTATTATTTATGTTTTCTTCCGAACTACAGTCATATAACTAATGTGATTTTTAAACGACTTCCAAAAAGAAGGAGGTTCTCAAATCAACTCAAATGTTTTTGCTATCTAAATAAACAAATTGGCCTCTTACTTTTCTAACCCTACTCAATGATTTTATATTTAAAAAAATGATGTGATGCACAAGAGAGATAACTACGTGCTTTAATCTCCACCTTAACTGTGCAATTCAAATGTCAAGAAAATTATTTGCAGTCCCTTCCAGCATCTCACAAATCCTAAGCTCACAGTCTGTCACTGATATATTCGCCACTACTCCAGTTTGGACCTGTGCAGCTGTCATCTCTAAATATTTACTACGATCACACGCCGCTAATATTGAATTAAAATTACACCATCTGTCTGTTTCTTTTATTTTTACAGATTCATCGAATTTGAGCTTGTAAAAAAAAGCTTAGCTCTGGTAGTGCTAATGAAGGAGATAGACTCAGAATTATATTAAAAAACTAGGCAAGAACTAAACATATAAATTCTCTGGTAATTAGGTGGTCATGAACATGTTTTACGTCTACTGGATCAATTTATAGGTCTTCTAAAATACCATTTTCGTTTTGTGTGTATATTTGTGAAGCATTAATTTGGGTACTTATGTGTGAATAAAATCGGCCTATGGGTTGTGAAAACAGTAATAATTTATGCGAGGTCGCAGTTTAGCACAAACTATTAATATTTATGCGTAGGTAAAACTATTTCTTGATGAAATTTGGCAAGGATGCTGTACGTCAGCAGACGCAAAGGATACTTTCATTCTTTTTCGTAAGAGCTTGTGAGTAAATCCGTGTGATGCAACTAGTAATAGAAGTGTATGGAACAGTTCGTTGGTCCCAGTCTATATTTGCCATTGCGATATGAACAGCGCCATTCACGTCTATGTTGTGGTAGTCAATGGAACGAGCTAGTTAGCTTTTTGGAATGTTTGCTCGTTGAGACGTAACAGAGTCCATTTTAGCGGGTCTCCAAATAGTGATCTTGAGTAATCTTGAAAGATGCAAATATTCTGAGTGTCTGTATGTTTAAATGGAAAAAGATAAATAAATAAATATTTGTGGACATTTCACACAACACCATCTAGCCCAAACTAAGCAAAGCTTGTACTATGGAACGAGATGGCTGATAGAATACATATATACTTTTTTTACATATATACATATTAGAAACACCCAGACACAGAACAAACATCCATGCTCATCATCGCACAAATGTTTGCCCTGGGCGGGGATCGAACCCACGACCTTTCAGTTCAGCAGGTAGACGTAGACACACTACCAACTGAGCCACAAGGCCATAATCTGGCTGATCTTGGAACTTGTAGATCTGATGACGTCAACACATTAGTAGAAACTGTAATACAGTCATAAACGAATACAGGTCATAAAAGGTTGGCAAATTGAAGATAAGGTCTACATTCAGCAAGAGTAAATTGTGTGACGATTTATCTGTACTATTTTTTTAAGTATTCTAAAAAAAATATAAAGATAAGACTAACAAAGGCAAGTGCTTTTGCAAGTGATCAATTCTAAGATTGAAATTAATTGAGATGTGGTCAAATGTAGGGTTCTTTCTGATTTGACCTAGCTTATTGAAAGTAATTAGGTATACTTAATTTAAAAAACTGAACGAACCGACTTCGAAATACGCAATTTCGTTTATATGTATTATTTTGTTGTGTATTATACTTCCTGTTATTTTATTTTAAAAACCAAAGTACTGAATCGATTTTGATAAAATTCATATGGGACCACCTATGGATCTCATCATCATCATCTCAGCCATAAGAAGTCCACTGCTGGACATAGGCCTCCCCCATGGATTTCCAAAAAGACCGATTGGAAGCGGCCTGCAACCAGCGTCTTCCCGCCACTTGTATGAGGTCATCTGTCCACCTCGTGGCTGGTCTTCCTACGCTATGGATCTATCAAGTATAAAAAAATCATCAAAATGAATAATCGCGAAACATACACTCAAAGTACAGTCAAATTGAGAACCTACTCCTTTTTGGAAGTCTATTAAAAATACAAAACATTTTATCTCATTTACTATATAAACAACGCTTCTTTCTTTGTTCCAGTATTAATTTAGTAATAGGATTGCATTTGATGCTTGACCACCAAGTCAGCTGATGTTAAGTGGTCACATTGCGGTCTAGGATTGAGCACGTTTACCTTACCCGTTCGTTCGGTAAGACTTAGACTTCGATTCAATCGATCGTCAGAAGTAAATACAGTGCCCATATTTCATCAATCACGATAAGTTTGACGCACTTTAAAGATTTATCAATTGATTTTAATTTTGTCATCAAACGAAATATTTTATTCCTGTGTGACAGTTAATCAATCTTTAATCAAAATAACCATCATTTCATTTCGGGTAGGTAACGTTTCGCAATAAGTTCCAACCAGAATATACGCAGAAGGAATCTAAATGTGTATCATCAAAGAATCCTTATTTAAAGAGTTTTTCCTCTTAAAAACCTACCATCAAACTTCCCAAATGTATATTAGCAAAGGGCGAGACGGTTTGTCAACACTGACCGAGCGAATGACAAATTATTCACTTACCAATATCTTCTTCTCTTTTCTGTTTCAATTCCATGAGTTTTTTTAGATTAACTTTTATCTCCGTCGCATAGAGCTTCATTTTAAACGTGAACATTATTTGCAGTTGCATATTCATCTGGTCTTGCCTGGTTTTTGAATGCACATGTAGACACCATGTTCATTTTACAGTCTGATGCTATTCTAGGAATATATTCCTCCATATCTCAGTGTATGTATTTCGGTGCAGGTGCACATATGTCGAACTGTCTTCCTTTTGCTGAAATATCAGAAAGGGATATGCGATGCAATTTGTCATCTTACCCCGTTTCTCAATGCATCTCTCCGGATTTATTGGCATCATTTTTTATTCCTATACGAACTTGATCCTTATTAAAGTCCGCTGACTAATTGTTGATCAAGGCAGTTTTGATTCTTTGTGTCAGTGTGTTAGTATGACACACGAATCTGTTTATGGAAGCTATAGAATTGCAGATAGTAATCATATTTGTGATGCTTCTTTTTTTGGAGCCATCAGTATCTTAGTAACCCTGGACTAATATGTATGATATTAATTAGCATTGATTATCGAACAAGGATAATCTAAAAAATAATAATTTTAATTTTAAAACACCGTTATTTTTAGGCCATAATATAGTTGAAATATTATTGATTGATTATTGATATATAGTTGATATAAGACGGAAATTGTAATATTATTCTTGTAATATACTCTGAAGATATTAAAGTTCTTAAAAGTTATATTCTTGAGATTATAATCGTAAAACTCATAATAAAATGCAAAGATGCAACAAAATCTGCAGATTCATGGCTCATCAAAGCAGCTCATAGTTAAAAATCAGTTTTATCTGACTACTGGTTTTTGCAGAACATTTTTACGAGACCCAGCGGGCGGCGCTCACAAAGAGATGTATGCATTTGTCTGTGTGTTTATTGAGAATATTCTCACGAACATGTGCAAGGAACTGCAAAACTATGCAGCCGCGTAAAGGCAATACATGCTAAAGAAAGTCAAAGAAAAAATAAGTACAATTATAACCGTCAATAAAGCGATTTGGAAGTCTTGCGCTTGACTTACAAATTATTATTATTATTATTATTGAATAATAAATTGATACGTCATATTCTTAGATCTATAGCCATTATAGATGATTTAAGAAGTATAGAACTTGTAGGGTCAAGCTATTACTCCAGGATCACCTTATTTCTCCTGGAGCTCCAGTGGATAATATCAATAAAAAAGTTTACTTGGGTCGTGAAACAGACATCTTGGGATTCGATAAAGCAAAGGTATCCTTATGGAATTGCCGAAAAGCAAGCAAAGTGATTCGAAATGAAATAGGTCTTTATTCGACATTGACTAAAGTAAACCAATGTTGTTGATGAAATTGGAAATGGTGAGGCATGAATCTGCACTGATGTCGTCATCACTAGAGCTTTGCATGTACAAACCTTTACTGCGGAGAAAGTAATAAATGTTTAATTTATTTAGTCGATTTGTAATGCGCAGTGCCAATGAGGTCTTACGACTTAAATTATGGAAACGATTTGTTCGCTGTCTGTTTTCTATTTAAGTAGTACGTAGAGGATATTGATTTACCTATCATTTTCATTTTAAATATATAGTTAGTATTATTTCCAACTACAGAATTAATAGACTAGTAAAATTAATCCGTTCAGATCACACACACAACACAGTATTTGCAACTAGGGGAATTCTTTGAAATGTAATAGGAAAAAATAACTTAAATCATAGATCAACAATAATCCCCGATTTATAGACTAGCTGCGTTCCGCGGTTTCACTCGTGTAGTTATGAAAAACGGTGATGATAATAAGTAACATATGTCCGTCTCCAGGTCCAAAGCTATCTCTATACTCATTTTCATAACGATCGGTTCAGCCGTTTGAGCGTGTAAAGGTAACAGAATTAGCTTTTATAATATCATTATAAAATTATGTCAAAACACCAGTACATTCATTTAAATAACAATATAAGTAAAAGTAAGTATAAGTTGTCTTTTATGTTGTCACAAATCTTATTTTTACTAGACTATAAGCTTCTCTTTTTAAGCCGTGCTTGTATGGTTTAAATATTTGGGAGTACGAAATCTCAGTATATATGAAACATATTCAGCGCCCAATATTGATAATTTATAATAATGATCATTTAATTTACAGCTACTATTATATTCATAGATATCAGTGCTTTCAAAAACAGGTCTCAATCCATATTGTCTTTTCACAGACACTGTTAATTCTGATTATTTTTATGAGCAAGTGCCTTTATTAAATATAACAAAACAATATTCAAACTACACAAATTCAACTAAATAACTACCGCACAAAAAGCAAATCCATTACCCCAGCCAGACCGATATAGGTCTAAAGACAATCCAAATGCTTAAACCCACTACCAGTTGGCAGCGTACCCAGCATGCTGTCAGCAACACCACATTGAATGGTAATGCTTATTCTGACTGAGATAATTTCATATCTATATTTATTAAAAAATCTTTTCACATGTACCAACTACTCCAACGGTTTCTTTATTCCCCGTGCAACGGGCAGATTTATTGGTGTCCCTTTTTTTGCTCAGTTTATTTGCTTTAAAAAAGACATCGTGTCAAGTTGCACAAAAAATGTCATAACGAGGTTGACCTTAGCTTACCGTTAAAGATCCTCAAGAGGTTTTTATGAGTCGCAGATACCTTGACTATATCTGTACAGTTATATATATAGTTAGACTATAAATAGTCATACAAGAAACAGAGTAAGTAAGTTCGTATAGACTGAGTGGCCAGCCCTATTGTCAGAGTTATTAAGCCGCCGAAAAGCCTCTGACTTGGCTTGACGATTGGTGCTTTTCTAAGAACAACCGGGACCTACAATTTAACGTGTCATCCGACCCACTGTAGCGCTCAGAAAGAAATGCCACTCATGGTCACCCATCCGAAGACTGACCGGTCCGTCCGTTGCTTGACATTGGTGATCGTTCGAAAACACCTAGTCAAGAATTAGAGTGAACATTACTTATCATAAGAATGAAAGCAAATTATTTGTTGCTGTCTTTTAAATGACTAATATTATGAAAATAATAAGAAAGATTCCTATTTTAGAAAAAATATTAAAACTTGGCCAAGATATGAGAAGCGGAGCGTAGGTCGTTCAGCTGCAAGATGGGTGAACGATAAATAAATAAATAAATAAATAGTGGTGGACATTTCACACAACACCATCTAGCCCAAACTAAGCAAAGCTTGTACTTGAACTAGATGGCTGCTAGAATACATATATACTTTTTTTTGTTGTAAATATATACCTACTTATGATACATAGAAACACCCAGACACAGAACAAACATCCATGCTCATCACACAAATGTTTGCCCTGGGTGGGGATCGAACCCACGACCTTTCAGTTCAGCAGCAGGTAGACGTAGACACACTACCAACTGAGTCACAAGGCCAGTCAAACAAAAGACGATATTGTGTCTATTGCGAGTCGAACCTGGACACGATTGGCACAGGATCGAGGCAGATGGCATGATAAGAGAGAGGCCTATACCCAGCAGTGGGATAGAAAAGGCTGTAGAAGATGATGATGATTAATACTTTAATTAAAACATATTTTTAACGAAAAATATAAATAAAAACGATTTTAAAATAAACAGCATGAAAATTATATTTAAACCTTTAGCAAAGAATAGACGACATATTCATAATAAAACCTAGACCCAGCGATCTAGACCAAACATATTTCCTTGCCAACAAGTATATAATAAGAAAAACAAAATACCCGACTGCAGAAAAGTCGGATTGTTTCTGAGTGCACGTTTTTTATGAGAAAGTATACATAAACTCGGTGTAAAAAAATTATAAATGCGCGTTCTTTAGAATAAATATAGTAAAATCACTTGATTAATACGAAAAAGTTCGTTGGAGATTACGAAAAGGCGTATTTTTACAAAATATTACAAAAAAATATAACCTGTGATACTTATGGAGTGAAGACAAATCTAACGATACCTTGCACATCAAAAATTAATCAAAATCAGACAAACCGCTTAGGCTGTAGGAAGTAATATAAAAACATACACTCGAAAATATAACACTCCTTACCTACATATTTCCTTAAACTACACATTTTTTACCCGATTCTTATTTATTTAATAAATAAGAAAGAAAGAGAATTGACTAGTCGAAATGCGTTCAAATTTCGAAGACGATAGATTGTCAGTTAGATTCGTAGATTAATGTCAATAGCAATGATGACTAGGTATGTTTGGAACACCATCTAAGATGAAGGTCAATATAACGTGAAAATGTATTATACAGTTTATAAGTGTAATGTAGTTGTGGCAGATTTAGTATCATTGACATAGTTTGTAACAAGTTAAGTCAAGTTTTAAGTTAATTTGGCCTACTGTGGTTAATTTTACATTTTAGGAGCTCGTGTTTTTTTAAATAGATAGATAATGATTTTTTTAGATAGATAAAATATTTGATGATTGTTCATTGTTTAAGTGATATTGTTTCACTCATTACAAGTTTACAACTTTTATTGTATTTATTGCGTTTAATTTTACGTAACTTGGTTTGACATTTAGACCGCTTTGTATTTTATTAGTGGTACCTGGAGAGATACGAGTTAGTAGATAGACAAATAGATAGAACTTAAAATAAAACACAAATTACATAGTGAGAAAGGGCTTACATTCTAGTGAAATAAAGGCAGCCTTATTGCTAAAAGCTATCGCTTCCAGGAAACCTTGGGATGGAGATATGATGACAACAGAAATAGATATTATGAAGGTGTTTAACTTAGAGAAGAAAAGTAAAGATAAACAATAATTATATAAAGTAATAATTAGCATAAACATAATATGCAAAACCATAAACAAATATTACACATAATAAGTACTAACTGCTTACATTCTAATACCAGAGAGACCAGATGACATTTGGTCTTTTTTGTAAATTCTTTAAATGTTATTTAATTTCTAATTAGTAACAATCTAAGATCCTGAGATCGAAAACAAGCAAAAAGCATCTCTATTTTACGTTCAAGTCTTGTTCATTCCCTGATTTTAAGCCATTTTTAGAAGACCTCTCACAAATACTGAAGTATAATGCTCTAAATAAGTATAAATTACAGTTTAAAAAACTAAAACACACGCTACAAATTATTGTGGTCAAAGTTCATTACAAGACTTTTCTAACAAATCCAAACACAGCTATGATACGATGTTCCATCATAAAGTTCTAGTTCATATCTTCCGGCTCCATCATCAGATCAGTTCGACAGTACCATATTATTGTATTGTCATCAGAACTACATACAGCTGCCAATTTTCATGACGCTACGATCCTTGGATGATGGTTAAATTAGTTACCTTAGATTTCATTACATAGTTAGTTACATACAGGTCGACCTAATAAAAGCGTGTTAAAAAATTGAATAAACAGCGTCTACAATACATTTTTATCAACCGACTTGAATAAAAGAGAAGGTTATCAATTCGTAGCGTATCTTTTTTTATGTACACGAATTACTCCGTCATTCGAAGCCCAATTTTTGTGTTTCTTAAATTGATGTATAGAGAAAGCTCCCAAGTTGGTCCCATAAACATTAAGTAATTTTTCAATCGTGTCTCGTCTAAATCCGGGAAAAATATATTAGAGTTGGCAATAACACCAATGCCCTCTGACTTCCTTGAGCCATTGACGGAAATACTACCGGCAACCCTTGTTTTGATTCCAAACAAGCTCCATGGACTACTGTTGGTTTCGTTTTACAACGCAAACATTTAATTTTGTATCTATCTGAGGTTACTATGGAAGCGTGGTTTTCACACATTTTTAAATAAAAACTACGGGTCACTCACGTCTGTTTTGAGTCGAAATATTCGACTATAGTTTCAACCGCATTCGGCGGTCTTTTTCAAAGGAGCAGCACACACGTCACTCTCGTTCGGTGACGCGCCTGACAGACGTGAGTGACCCGTAGTTTTTATTTAAAAATATGTGAGTTTGCTACTTTATAGTGTATAAGGCATATTTGTGACTCAATTGTGTGATTGTTTGCGAAGTATCACCATCATCACCAATATCATTTGAATTTTAATAGTTAATGACCTATGGGCTTTAATTATGAGATTCACCTCTATTATTAATCCATCATTAATGAAATATTATCATTATTATGATATGCTACTATTTTTAACCGACTTCCAAAAAACGATAGATTGTCAATTGGACTGTACGTTTTTTTTTGTTTGCTCACAGATTACTTCGTCAATTATGAATTATTGATTCTTTTTTGTACGGTAGGTAATAATTCAGAGGTGGTCCCATATAAATTTAGCAGAATCGGTTCAGTATATAGTAGTTAATATAGTAGCAGAATATAGTTAGTTTTATAACAAACTTAATGGAAAATGTCATCCAAGTAAATTAAATTGCGTATTTTGAAGTCGGTTGCTTCAGTTTTTTAAGCTGTTATAATTTTTTTACTGTAATTATTGTGATGTCAATATTGAAATATTATATATTATCATTGTCAAGGTGCATCTAGCTTAAGCCTCTGGATTCACAAATATCTAATTTACAAAAAAATTAAAAACAATCTGTCGCGCTGTCTGATCTTCCCATTGATTTTAATTTTGATCTGATTACCTTTATTTATATTATTTTTGTTGAAACTACTGAATTATATTACATAAAGTATTTATTATTAGGGAATGTACCAATAATAATTGATATTGATTATTGTGATAATATAATATAAGTACATGAATATTTTGGTTAGAAAAAATAAATGAATATAATTATATTACATAAAATGAAAATACACATTTTTGATTAATTCTCGATAAATTAAGATGAAAATTAAAAAGATCATGCAGTTTACTCAAGTTGCCGAAAAAAAAACACACAAAGTACATATTTAAGAACATAAATTAACAAACTTGATACACAGTAACCACTGTATGTAATTTCAGCGTCGAAATAATTATAGCAAATGATAATATTACCCAACCACAAAATGTTTGACCTCTCTATCGCAGACTTGTAAAAAACGTAGACGTATAAAAAGGAAACAGTCAAATTAGCTGCACCGCGTACATTCAACTTTTTGCTGTGAATGTGCAGTCAACGTAAAGTCTGTAAGTTAACCAAATATCTTTTTGCTGCATTTTTTACATCTTACGAGTTGCAATATTGATGTTTGAAGACGATAGTATAGTCAATGTTATTTAAAATTCGATTGCATGAACACAATCTATTATTTTTTTTAATATAGAAATAGGTTTGCGCTTGACCGCCAACTCGCCTGATGTTAAGCTACGTTGCGGTCTATGATGGAACGTGCTTATCTAGAAGAAACCAATTTACTCGCGATTTAAAGACACCCAAATTATACCCTTCGGAAAAGACCCACTCAGGAAGCGCATTCCACAATCTAGCAGTCCACATAATGAAAGCGGAATCAAAACATTTCGTTCAGGTTTTGATTGATTTATTGAAAGTTAATACTTTTTAATTTTTGTGATCCCTATAGTAAGAATAGGCTTGTTTCCACTAATAAAAAATTGCTTGGTTTATAGTTTCTAATTATAAATGAAGAGACGTAGATAAGAAGAAAACAGTCTATTTCTCATAAAAGTTTAAGATTATTAATATTTCTAGAAAGTAAATTCGTAAAAATTTGACTTTAAGTAACACTTTCTGATTGGTGTTCGCTGATAGCGAACACCAATCAGAAAGTGTTACGCAATTTGTTGTTGACGTTTTCCTACAACAGAGCAGGTTACTATGGTTACTCCGTATTGTTTTGACACTCGACACAGATGTAAACAGTCTGATTTCGCATGTATTTCGCAAACTGTGACGTCATTCAAGACGCCATGACACTATTCATCGTTTTCAAGGGAAATCTAAATTGTTTTTTTTTTTATAATTTAAATACAAAATACGCAATGTAAGTATTACTTTTTCTTTAAAATATAGGTTTTTGACATAAAATGGATATTAACGCATATAATTAACTAAGTTTTCAAATTTAGGTAGTTGCCTAAATTTGAAAACCAGCCAAGTTGTTTGCCAAGTTTTTGTTTTAGTTAGCCTATTCGTTTTTTTCCAATATTATTAATAAACTTAATTTTTTGATCATTCATTTTTTATTTATATATTTATAATTAAATGTATATGCTTTTATATCATGCATGAATATGAATTACCAAATCGTAAATTATACATACATCTGATGCGGCTCATCTGATGTTGAAGCATAGCGGGAAGATATTCAAAGAAAACACAAATTCTACATCTTGCTGGTCTTTTTTGTTAGATCTACGTACGATTGACCAACAACTAGCTTAATATTAAGCGACGTTGTGGCCGAGGATGGATCTCTTCAATCTTGAAGATATCTGTTCACTCTAGCTTTGTAAATTCCTCACCTTAAAAAAATTGGTCGTGAAGCTCGTTCGTACACTGCCTGAAATTAATCATACAAAATATAGACAGACAAGCTATTACGGCATCTTTAGGAAGCAATGGATGAACCTAATTGTATGGCATCTCTTATCATGTAAAATATGGGGATGAGCGTTTTGACAGTTAATATAGAAATAACACCGGACAAGTGCGAGTCAGACTCGCCCACACGTTCCGTACAAACTAAATAAAAGGGGGAAATCATTTTTTTTTTTTATATTTTCCTTCATAAACCGAAAAATATACATCGTAAAAATTTTTAAACCTGTTTTAGCTTATGCTAATGAGGCTCTTTCATATGATACCCCACATGATACGGTTAATTCACTTAAAAATTTGGGCCCTCATTCCTTGCATAGAGACACTATTTTTGTGATTAAATTAATAATGTCCAGTTTTCGGATTTTTTCCTATATGTGTACTCTAACACAATGCTTCTTGCCAAATTTCATAGTTCTAGGTCAACGGGAAGTACCCCAAAGGTTTTGATTCCCTTGTGAGTGTCGAAATGTGCGTTTTTTACGACATATTCGGCTATAACTTTTTTTTACGAAAACTGAGAAATTTTATTTTTCTTTCTGCAGCAAGATACTATAGATTTGCATATATGGTTTTAATTTCAACTCGATACCTTCACGCATTCCCGAGATAAAGGTCTTGACACCCGGACAGACGGACAACAAAGTGATCCTATAAGGGTTCCGTTTTTTTCCTTTTGAGGTACGGAACCCTAAAAATATCTTTACTATCTCAAATTTATAGATAGTAGTTGACAAGAATCAAATATTATTGCAGAAAGTTCATATATGGAGTTCTATTCTTCTTCGAATTCGTTCCCGATCGCTGTTAAGTTAAACTTGTAAATTAGCTACGTTTGCTATTTCCATCTCCGTCTCCCTCCTTAACCCATCGGGTTCAAGGTCAGTGTCTGCTGCTGACTTGTATAAATATTTACCCGTAGAAATAGCCGGGATTAGACTTTGCAATCCGAGAATTGTTGGGTGCTGTGTTGTTTTCTTTCTTGATTTCTGTGTCTTGACGTTAAGAATCACAAGGATCGCATGTATTTTTATTAATTTAATCTTGATTTGGAATTTCTCTATCAAATTTTTTTGCGAACAAAAATTGTTAGATTGTCATTTTTTATTAATCTATGCTGTCCCACTGCTGGCAAAAAGGGCAAACGATGTCTCCCTAGACATCGTTTTCCTAGTTATCGAAGGACCGTGACTTGTGGAGAGAAATGGGGGACCATTTCCCTCCACAAGTCACGGTCCTGCGCCAGAATGAATGAATGAATTAATTAGAATGACATTATTTATTCTTATTTTTCTTTTAATCTCTTATTTTTCTTTTAATTCTTACATTGAAAAATCGTTATTCAAAAGTGCTTTACTCAAAATTAAATAATAATGTTATCTCTGAAACACTTAGTTCAAGTTAAAGTAAACTCCTTACCAATACCATATTATACAAAGGCCAAAACTTAACGAGGACCTAATAATGTTTACACAACACTTTAAAACCAGTACTTAAACGACATGTTTGTCTGTTCAAAACGGTAGCCCTATAGCACATATGCCTATTGTAAATAACATTTATGACACGAGCTCAAAGTTTATTTGATTTGAATTTTAGTGGTAGTTTATGTGAGAAAGTTAAAATATTTATAGTCAATCAGGTTTTAGAGTTTCCGGCAGCCTAGTGGTGAGACCGTCTGACTTGCGATCAGCAGGTCCTGGGTTCGAATCCCACGGCACGCACCTCTGTCTTTTCGAAGTTATGTGCGTAAGTATTGTTGATTGGCGCCAACTTCAAACGGTGAAGGAAAACTACATGTCTGAGAGTTCTCAATGATCTTGAAGATGTGTGAAGTCTGCCAACCCGCACTTGGCCAGCTTGGCAGACTATGGCCTAACCCTTCTCACAATGAGAAGATGGCCCGTTTAAAAAAAGGTTTTTTGGCATTAGCGTTTGACAACCATGTTTATCTTAGTAAGTTTATTTTATCTTTATTGATTTTGTTATCGTTTTTTTTTTTCAGGTAAGTTTCACATTATATCAGCCGTTACATGAGAAAAGTCCGTTAATTCCGGTACGTTTATTTTGGATATTTTTTACTCACGACGCAAAAAGTGGAGTGTGATAAGTTTGACGTGTGTATATGTGTATCTGTATTTCTGTCTGTGGCATCGTAGCTCTGAAATGGATCGACCGATTTTGATCTAATTTTTGTTTGAAAGAGGATTTTGTCGAGAGTGTTTTAGCTACACAATATATTTCATCAATATCGGTTCCGCCGTTTTGTCAGTGGTTTTTGAGTTGTCTAAACTTATACTTGTTTATATTTATTTATCATCAGAAATGACACAGACACTTGTTTTGTTCAGAATGTACTTGTATCAGATGGGAATGAATGGAATAATCAATATTCCTATGCCAAGTAGTGGGATATAATAGCCTCGTGATAATTAAGCCATGAACCGACAAGCGCAGCGTAGGAAGACCAACCACAATGTGGACAGAAGACCTCATACAAGCGGCACGGAAACGCAGGATGCAGACCGCTTCCAACTGGTTTTTTGTAAAACTATGGTGGAGGCCTATGACCAGGACTTCTTCTGGGTGATGTGATAATTATGATAATTAAAATTTTAGAAACACTGATGTTAGTGCAGGCAATGCGAATGCAGTCAGTGTAAATTTAAAGCTCTTGCGCATAGCCTTCTATAAATACCCCAAGTGTAAGTACCTAGCGTGTCAAAAGTAAGATAAAAACAAACAGTTATTTAGGTTCAGGTGATATATAGTTTCGATTCGATATTTTGTCAACTAGTTACTAGCATCCAAGTGCGCGCGCTGAGTTGAATCGATTTTGCGCGGATGGAATATTCCATCATTAAATCGTTTGTGAGACGTCACAGTCGGTACCAAAAATATGGCACACAAGGTTTTCATATAAATGTAGCCGCATACGTCGTCTACTATGTCTGTGCTTTTGCATATGGTCGATCATCCATTGACATCTACAAAATTTAGAGGCATTACACACGCCTCCGTTCTTTGAAATGCCTGAAATACAAAGAATAATAAGAATGAAGACAGTATTTTTAGTGATTTTCAAATAGGCATCTCCCCACTCGATATATGAGTAAGACAGTTTTGTTGTTCCCTGTCTGGTTTCCACGTCTCGGTGGCGTCTGTCTAACAAGGTCAAGTGACTCAGCATGGGCTTCAGTTTGTAGCGCCAAGTGACAAATTCAGTGAAAGATATGACGAAGATGGCGTTAAACGTTTGCACTCACGCGGACTGTAGACGCTTTGTTCAGTCACGCTTCGAGATTGGTCTCAGGGCTTGATTTGTTCTTAATGTGATTTAAAATTAGAATGCGATTTAATCCTTGGATACTCGATATAGCGTCTTTCCTAGTTATCTCATGTGCCCATGTCAGTAAGATTGCCTTTTAAGTTCCTATTACTTATTTTAAATTGACTACTGTATTAGAAACTCATATCAAATCAAGTTTGCTACGGCTCCGCCAGTTAGGTTGGTTCATTACGTATTTTCGTGTCTTTTATATTGATTTGGAGATTATTAAGCGGAAAAATGTGAGGAAGTCTTTGTTGTCTAGTGCTGTATATATCTATAGTATAGTTATTATTTCTGCAACGATTATAATTTAAATTTCATTCTATTTGACATTGAATTTAGTAATTAGATTTGAAACAAAACGACAAAAATCTATGTATTACCACAAGGGAACTTTTTGGGACCTGTACTTCTCATTAATTATAGCTACGGATAGACGTTACATTGAATTAAAGGATCTACTTATTTCAAGTATTCGATGCGTCATAGACTAAGCATCCCAGATGCGCGGCGTGGTACCAAACAAACGGAAATACCTAATCTTTACATTAATGTATCGCAGTTTCACACTTGGACCACGTGTGGGATTCGATCTTTAAGTTTTTTAGCAATTATCGCGTTCCGGTTGGTAATGGAAGCGTTTATCTATTTTGAAGTGTTACCGGAACTTTTGATGTTTACGGTTTTGGTACTTACTTGATAAAATATCAACGGGATGTAGCGTCAGTCCTCAAATACGTCCGAACTCAATGAGGTCTAATTAGACCCTTTACACGATTAAAATAATTTCGATTTTCAATCTAAAGTTTCTCTTAAAGACTTCTCAATCTAAGTTAGGCTTTAGCGTAGGACATAGCAACTCTTCATACTTATATAATACACTACATAACAAACGTGGCGTTGGGAAACCAGCCATAAGCTGGACAGAAGAACTCATGCAAGTAACAAGATGATAGCCGCTGGATACAAGCCGCTTACAATAATCCCCTTTTGCAAATCCATGGGGAGACATATGTCCAGCAGTGGATTTCTTGTGGCGCAGATGATGATGACGGAGACAATTTTACGGTTAATCATGATTTCAACAGTTAAACTAATACTGAGGTATATCAAAGCTATTGTCGCAACGATTATAAATGATAAGGTCGCTCCTTATAGGAGGTGTAACGTTACTCAGCGCATATTAATGTAAGAGTTACAGTTATATCACAATTGTGTTCCCATTTGGTAGCAACAGCATGTGTATTGGACGATTGTTTCTTGCTTCAAGAATGTGTTTCGAACGATTGTTCGAACTCCTCATCAGTTCAAGTTCGATTCTTTTAAATCAGAATTTGAAATGTATCCCGTTTGATTCTGTCTATCTCTGTTTTTCTGCCATTATCTTTATATTTGTTAAATTGTAAGTGTTTAAATGTATATGTGCAATTAATTTGCAATAATTGCCTGTCTTTTTGAACTCTATCAGTATATTTTCAACCGACTTCAAAATAGCAGAAGGTTCTCAATTCGACTGTATTTTTTTTTGTGTTTGTTACCTCAGAAGTTTCGACTGGGTGAACCGATTTTGATGGATTCTTTTTTTTTTATTTGAAAGCTGGTGCCATTTCAATTTGGTCTAGTTCTGACAATGGCATCTATGGGAAGTCGGTTGCTTCAGTTTTTTTTACTTTAATTATTGTACTCTACCAATTAATAAAAGTTTACTTGATGTAAGTCTATCATCGTGAATACTGCTCTTCTATTATTACTTTTCTTAAAAAGTATGTAAATTGCCAATATTAAGTGTTAGTTAATTAGCCCTACTTTCACGTATTATACTCTCCTAATTTTCATTGTTTACACTTGAAACGGTGTCTGTTCTTGATTCAGTGTTAATTTTAACGTCCTACTTCATTATAACAAACAGATCGCCCTAAAATTGTGTTCTTATGTGTGGAAATTACAAATTTTATGATATACCTTCGCTCTAAATTTGCATTCTATCTGTTGCTTTTGTTTAGGATTGAAATCACATTTTCATGTTTTATGCAGAGTTTGTATAAATATTCACAGTAAGTCATACTAATGCAATTCATCATCATTTACAGCTTCCTCTATTGGATTACTGACCGTCTCTTTAATTTTATATTCCCAATATATTTTTGATTTATGTACACATGTTTTTTTTTTTTTTTTATCAGCCATGTTTGTACAAACTGTCCCACTGCTGGGAACGGACCATCTTCTCATTGTGAGAAGGGTTAGGCCATAGTCTGCCACGCTGGCCAAGTGCGGGTTGGCAGACTTCACACATCTTCAAGATCATTGAAAACTCTCAGACATGTAGGTTTCCTCACGATGTTTTCGTTCACCGTTTGAAGTTGGCGGCAATCAACAATACGCACATAACTTCGAAAAGACAGAGGTGCGTGCCGTGGGATTCGTACCCAGGACCTGCGGATCGCAAGTCAGACGGTCTCCCGACTAGGCTGCTGGAAACTTTTTCCTTCTTCTTTGAATTTTTAAAATTAATATTTACTTTTGAATTATTTTTAAATTTGATTATTTTTTTTCGATTTAAGAATAATAATCATCGTTCTCATGTGTTCTTACGTTTCTATATCACTTGTCGTATCATTAGATTTGACAAATTTTGATACGCAGTGTCATTGATTTGTTTGTCTAAAAAATTAACCACTTTTTAAAACCATCCGTATTTGTATCTGTTTCTAATGTAGGATTAGAAGTTTTTTTTAACTGTCTATCATCGAATACTCATCAGTTTCCGTATTTTCGATACTGATGTACAAAGTTACAGCGATGATGTTAAATAAACACATAGGTTCAGTCATCGGCAGCGGTAACCATGCGTGCTAGTACGGGGTATGCGTCAACAATGTTAAAATAGAATTAGTTTTGGTAATCCTGCCTGAATCAACATTGCAAACATGCATTGCAAACTAATTTACATTGTCTTGGTAATTTACCTACTTTTATTTTCAAAATACATTGTTAAGATTTTAATGTATTGATGAACTACAAAATTGTATTTCTAGGTTTATTATATTATTATTTTATATTATATTACCACTTAGTGTTTGGGCTGTTATAATTGTAGTTCAAAAAAATTTAAATAACCGACTTCAAACTACGCGATTCGTTTACTCGGATGGCATTTTTCCGGTTACTCTGTTATTAAAACCAAAGTGCTGAACTGATTTTCATAAAATTTATATGGGACCACCTCTGAAGCTACCGAATAAAAGATCATCAAAATCAATTTCAAGAATTCTCAATTGGCGGAGTAAATAATCGGTTGTTCACCGATACAAAAAACCATACAGTCGAATTGAGAACCTTCTCGTTTTTGTATTCAAATTCAAATTCATTTTATTTATTTCGAATATTTAAAATTCATAGCATTTTTGAAAGTCTGTTAAAAAGTAGGTACAGAGTTCTGAATAGCAAGGATGCTATTCAGAAGCCAAGTAAGCTAGGAAGCTTACTTGGTATATCGTAGACGAAATCACATTTTTACTGTCGAGCAACGCATGAATAAAACCAACCAAGTGCGAGTCGGACTCGCGCACTAAGGGTTCCGTACCATTATCTATAAAAACGGCAAAAAAACACGTTTGTTGTATGGGAGCCCCCCATAAATATTAATATTAATTTAATTTAATTATTAATTTTTAAATTGAATAATATAACTCAATATTCTGTGAATATTTTAAGCGTCTACCTGTTACCGTTATCAATATCGAGCAAAAACGAGAAAAAATCACGTTTGTTGTATGGGTGCCCCCTTAAATATTTATTTTATTCTGTTTTTTACTATTTGTTGTTATAGCGGCAACAGAAATACATCTGTGAAAATTTCAACTGTCTAACTATCACGGTTCATGAGATATAGCCTGGTGGACAGGTGACAGACGGACGGACAGACAGCGGAGTCTCAGTAATAGGGTCCCGTTTTTACCCTTTGGGTACGGAACCCTAAAAAGCAACTTCTTTTCACGGTGAATATCCCAAAAACTCGAACGAAGGGCTTAATCTCCAATTTTGTCAGTCATCAAAATATGGGACAAGTACGATTTCGGAATAACTCTTTCCATATGTATATAATCTGAGTGTTCAAATCTCGAGTGAAAAGGTTTCTTCTAGGCAAGCGCGTTCCATCGTAGACTATCCGACCGTGAGATGGCATTAATAGAACAGTGATCTTATACAAAAAAAATCATTCTAAATGAAACAAAAAAGACAACTATAAATTCTAATATAGTCAAAACAGTATTTTCGTTTAGGCTACAAATAGTAATATCACAAACATTTATTATACACTCAAAGAACATTATTATAAATAAAACTAGAACAATTTGCACTACATTTATCAAAACAAATTTCTCACCTGTTTCATAAATTCATAAAGTCTATAAACGTGTCAGTGACCTCTCGGCCTCGCGCGAGGAAAATGCTTGAAATAAACCAAAATATAACAGATTTGGCGAAAATTAGGAGATGAAAGCCGACTTCATCTGGTTTCTCATGATCTGGGTGAGGTTGACGCATCCGTTGGGCTAAAATTGAAACCTTGGGTTTTGGCAAGCAAGGTTTTGGAAGTGGACAACCTTTAGTTATCTTGGCAATGCAAAAGTTTGGTGAGTTTGTTATTCGTTCACGTTGTAACAGCTGAATAAATTAATTGCAATCAAATATTTCAATTCTAGAACAAAAAATTTCAAACAACATTACGGCCGTCAAAGCTCATCACCGCTTACATCACTGTCTAACAGACAATTAAACAAGGTGTAGACACTGCTCTGCAGTTGCGATGAACAAAGCGGGTGTTCAAAACATGACATCTAGTATGTTAGTACATAAAGATCGCTGATTACAATATTGATTGAAAACTCAATAAACAGGTAATTCGTGATGTCCATTTTTTTTAAATCAATAAGTACTTACGCATAGACTTCCGTACCTAAGTACTAAGGGCGCGGGAGCCTATTCGTGAGGCTACGGTGTCTATATGTGTGTCCTACAAGGGCAGACTGAAGTAAGTAAGTTCGTATGGATTATGTAGCCAGCCCTAGTGTCAGAGTTATTAAGCCGCCGAAAGGCCTCTGACCTGGCTGGACGATAAAACGGCTTAAACGGAAAACTTAAAACTTAAACGGCCGTAAATCTTATGAAAAGTAATTATATTGTGCGAGATAAAACCACCTTGTTGATTCCACAAAAAAGGAAATGAAAAATGACAGGTGAAGGTTTTTTTTCTCCTCATCTGAGGAATTTGGCGTCGCACATTTGTGCAGTTGCCAAAGGTGAAGGTTTCGTTGACCGTTGGTGTCATGTGACATAAACTTAAAAGTAAGCGGTAGTGTTAAAATCTCTTTGCATAAAGAAAATAAATTTGTAACACGTACTCGTAGCATTTGTATGTGAACACCTAGCATTTCAAGCTATTCCTACTGCAGAAAATATATATATATTTATGTATATATATATTTGATTGCAACTAGATAAAAATAAAATAATTGAAATCGGATATTGCATAGGGGAAAAAAACTGTTTTCTTCTTTTGTATGGACAATGAATACCATATCGCGCGATATGCGCGGTAAACTTACCTCACGTCATAAGTCCGTAATTAATAAGCCGATAAAAAAAATATATCTTGAAATGTTTAGTAGGTAAGTATATCCTATACATACCTACTAAACATTATATAACTAGTATAGGATATACTTACCTACTTTCAGATTGGTCCCATATAATCACACCGGTCCTCGGCCACACCGTCGCTTTAACATGGCGAGTTCATGGTCAATCGTAGATCTATCTTGCATTAAAAAAAATACAGATTTCATCTAAATCGCTTTATTAGTTTGATTTTTAAAACAAAATTAAGTATTTTGAAGTTGATTTTTCTAATTTTATTTTGGGTTCCGTACCCAAAAGGTTGAAAACGGGACCCTATTACTAAGACTCCGCTGTCTGTCTGTCTATCTGTCCGTCTATCACCAGGCTGTATCTCATGAACCGTGTTATTTAGACAGTTGACACTTTCACAGATGATATATTTCTGTTGCCGCTATAACAACAAATACTAAAAAACAGAATAAAATAAATATTTAACGGGGCTCCCATACAACAAACGTGATTGTTTTGCAGTTTTCATAGATAATGGTATGGAACCCTTCGTGCGCGAGTCCGACTCGCACTTGCCCGGGTTTTTAATATAATTATTTATAACGTTGAACTCATTTCCGATTTCATAAAATCTTCAATAATATTCAAACCTTCTATTTCCGTGTATAATTTAACAAAGATATGTCTATAGGAAACAGGATCCGTGACTAATGCCTTCCCGTGACTTTGTTTGGATAGCGGCGACTACCGAATTAGCTGTAAGGAAGGAGCCGGTTAATTGAATTTTACAACTAACTAACTCGTAGATTTGTAGTAGGACAACTCTGTGGTTAGGTCGATCTGATTTCAACAAGCTGGGTGTGGGTTCAAGTCTCAACAGTGTAACGAAAAGTATTCTGATGAAATTAGAATACAGACACAGAAGTTTTTAGAAATTAGAATTATGAGGTAACAAACATAGAAAAAAAATGCAACCAAATTTATAACCGGAGTAGGTTATAAATTTGGTTGCATTTTTTTTTTGAAGTGGGTTAAAAAGTGAAAGTACATCTGTATCTCTGTCTGTTGGTTACCATTTCAGGAAAAAAATAGTCAGTTGTTTCAGTTTTTTTTACTATAATTGAATTTTATAATAATATAGCAGTGGGACAGTTTGAACAAACAGGACTGATAAAAAAAAATAGTTAGGATATTTTCTATACTAATTGACGTAGCTTGAAAGTAAAGCCTCGGTAAGTCATGTCTGTAATGATAACAGCTTATCAGCTGTGATAGCGACGTCGGCAACCAACGGTACATAATAATTATTTACATACAAAGTGCTATAATAGTTATTAATAAACTTAAAAAGGAACCAGATAGGCATCTGTAACGCGCGGCCACCGGGGTGGAGGCTGGCGACAGCCTAGGTTATCTAGAATCGCTTTATACGAAGTTAGTTTCTATTTTATAATTTATTAGTTACTTAGTTTATAATATACCATAAAGACATTAAAGATGATTTCCTGTTTTTAACCGACTTCAAAAAGTAGGCGGTTCCCAATCCGTCTGTTTTTATAGTTTAAAAAACTAAAAAAAAAAACAATTTCAAAATACGCAATTCGTTTACTTGTATGACATATTTTTCAATTATTTTGTTGTAAAAACCAAAGTACTAAACGATAAAATTTATATGGGACCGCCTCTGAAATATGAGCTACTATGCGAAGTATTCGCTGAATAAATATTAAAAAAAAAATACAGTCGAATTGAGAACCTCCTCCCTTTTGGAAGTCTGGATTCAAGGAAAGTCTCGTCTCAACTTAAAGGAAGTAGTACTTAGTACTTACTACTTAATTTTATTAAACTAAAATACAAATCTTGTGTTTTACATAAAAAAAACAAAAACTTCACTCCTTTTTTTAAATTTTACAGTCATTTACACAAAAAAGTATACGAATATGTGAAGAATATTATTGTAAATTATAATGCTACACCAATTTTGGACGCGTATCTTTAAAAAATAAATATAAAAATAAAATACTCCGTTAATAATAATAGTACTTTATTTTTACTTGACTGCGTAAGGAAGGTTATGTTTTTCGATTGTATGTATGTTTGCATGTATATATGTACACATGCAGTAGTATATATCTACATACTTCCAGACGTTAGTTCTCGTAGTACAACAATTAAGTGTTAGTGATACCTATATTTTTCTACGCATACGAAGTTGCGGGAATCTTTTATTATAATAAAATATCATCTCTTTATTCAAATTAAACCATAAAAACTTCTCGAACATCTCATTTTCGTAAGTCACGTTATTAAGTACTCACTTGTATTCTGTTTAACATGACACATTCTTTATTAAGTCTGTAATCATTCTTATTTTTAACTTTAGTTTTTCATTTTTGAGAGAGCTTTATAATTAAATTGCCTTTTATTTTTTGTATTATTTTCGCTCGCTATTTCATTCCAATCGCGTTTCTGCTAATTAACTGAAATAGTTGTTTTGTGTGTTATTTTTTATTCGTGCACAGAGGTAAACGAAGGGTCGTCCGCCATCTTGAATTTATTTACGGACGCGCGTGCGCACCTCTCTTGTTTTCAATTAGTTTGATTTGTGAGAAATCGATTTTAGGAAAGTTCACGGTTTGTAGAAATGTCTGGGTTTTGTACTTATTTTGTATTACTTTGGTTAATTTTGTTTAAAATTTGTATTAATCAAATCAAATCAAATAAATAAGAAAGAAGAAGGAAACTAATTGAAATTAAGAAATGTAGATGAAGATTCCCTTTTGAAGATAGCGAAAATCATACCTTCGAAAGGATATAAAATACCTTATCTGGAGAAGCCACGCCTAAAGATTTAAACTTAAAGCCGCCATAACTACAATCTTATCCTACAATCTTGGAATTTTCAAGGCCAGATTGAATAGATATCTTCTAGATCGACGAGCTCCATCCTCGGCCACACCGTCGCTTAACATCAGGCGAGTTGGTGGTCAATCGTAGATCTATAATGTATAAAAAAAAACTTGTCCTAACATGAGAATATCTACAACTTATTCTAAGGGCGGATATTCTTTACTAGATTTTTTTCTAAATAGGTCTACGTTTGACCACCAACTCGCTTGATGGTAAGCGACGGTGTGGCCGAGGATGGAGCTCGTCGATCTAGAAGATATCTATTCACTCCAGCCTTGAAGATTCCAATATTATAGTCCCCAGGAATCAGAGAAGATGACAGGGAGTTCCACTCCATTATGCATAAAAATTAGGTCCTAAATCGTTGTGTACGAATTTTACATATTACAGTTATAATTGGATGGTAATGTGCCGACTTTCTGGTTTAGTGGAACTAGAGAACTATAAAACTTTTAGACTACCTTATACCACCCAAGGGCTTAACAATAGGATGTTATAATCAGATGCAGGTACTGAAGTTCTATTATTATTACCTATTTAACTTAAGTAATTACATAACTATCTAGGGATACAATCGGCTGCTAATAATAATGTTTCCGGTTGTAAATATCTTGATAACAACTTTACATACAAGCACGACCCCACCAGGTACGGCCTTGTGAAGTCCGAGGTGCCTATTCAAGGTTGCCTGGAAGAGATTTCAGCGATGAGACCGTCTGTTGTTTCACATGCATGTAAATTTATTCTTATAAGTTATGAGCTAAGGTGAACAATAAAGATTTTATTGCAATAATTGGATTAAAAAATGGAAGATGAGAAAAAGAAAAGAAAAAGAGAAAAGATTGGAAAGAGTATAGGGTGATATTTGCCCAGCAGTGGAACGGAACAGGCTCTAAATAATAATAATATGAAAATTAGCTCTCTTCTATCTCCATATTGTAGTAGACAGATGCTGTCACGTTAGATCAACTCACGCGCAGTCTCAGATGCGTCCGGTGCTGTAATTGGTTAATTCTCTTAATGTGTTCTTATGGGCTTGTAGAAATGTTCATTCAATGAATGTTGAACAGGAAGGCAAGTTATGTTGGTTTGTAAGTCAAGAAATCTTAACAAAAATATGTTTCAGAAAAATGCTCGAACTGTGTATCAAAATAGGCAAGGATTTTCTGTATGGGTAAGAAAAACCTATAAACAAGTATTGCTGTCAGCTGCATTTAGCTTTCTTACTTTACATTATTGAGGTTTTTGTGTGGCAATGCACTGTGTTCAGCACTCGGTATATCACAAGTTAAATATTATCATAACTTTCAGAGCCGAGGAAAACCTGTCTCATTGAAGTATCTATATTAAAAGAAAATCAAAATACCCGACTGCAGAAAACTGTTTTTGCAGTCCAAGTTAAGATTTCGTAACGCTTGATACGCTGTTGAGTGCACGTTTTTTTTTTTGAGAAATCATTGTATAAAAGCGCGTTCTTTGGAATAATTTTAGTAAAAGCACTTATTTATTACGAATATAAAGTTGGAGGTAACAAAAAGGCGCATTTTTTAATTTTTGCGAGAGTTGTATTATTATTATTAAAAAAATAAAGCCAGGGAGTAAAGAGGAATCTAACGACACCTGGCACATCAAAATCGGTCTGCCGTTTAGGCTGTAGGAAGTAATAAAGAAACATACTTACATACATACCCACATACATATATTTGTCAATTATATAACATACATACATTCGAAAAACATAACAGAAAATAAAAAGAAACATAAAAAGAAATAGCCGTAAATTATCAGATTACTCGCAATGGCATAAAACTGTTTTAAATTTGAATGTCGCTGCCGCATGTTTGCCATCGGCCCTTATAAAATCCTAAATCCGTCGCATAAAACGTAGGTAGTATATATTATGTAAACTTCTAATTCATTAATACTATTTGCTGAGCTAAAGACACGCGGCACATTCCTGAACGCAATTGGGTATGTAAAGTTTTTTTTTGGTATTTTTTTTATATTTTATATGATAGAATGGGTCATTTAGAAAAACTAATTTCAATATTTTTTTATTCTGTTCAGTACTTATTTTTTAATATTTTTTAAAAGATAAAATCGTCAGTAGGAAGGATGACGTCATCGTACCTACTGAATAAGATGTTGTGATAGCCAACATGAACTAAAAAATACTTAGACGTCAACTTGACAGTGACATGTACCTATATTCGTTTTTGTCTCTGACTGATACAAGAGATCATCGGTTTTTGTTGTGTTTTGAAAAAACAAATACGTTGTGTAAACATAAAGAATGAAAAAAAGAATAATTAATATTGAGCTCGTTGTAATTAATTAATGTTTTCTAAGGTCTTCGCGATTGTGTTTGCGCATTGAAATGAAACAAATTCACAATATTATTCAGAAACTACAACTGTGAAATGTTTCGACTTTCGTGCCAAAAATCCTAATAAACTGTTTTTTTCAAGTAAAGGAAACCTTTAAAAGACTGGTGTGAACAAGTTAACGTAGAATATGTTCCTGGGCGAAGCATTGATGCTGCAGTACAATGAACCAGAAAAAGGAACCAGAATAAAATAAATAATGTATAAATGTAAATAAAATAATCCCATAATTATAATGAAATTGGTATATAATTAAACACAATAAAATCATTTCAAAAAAGAAGCTATGTACTGTCAATCACTTTTATTTCATTTCCTGGCATTGTTCATAAGTTTTAGCTCTTTAGCTCCTCGGATTTTTGCGATGTGTTCTTGTCGCTAGTTGAGATGAACTCCAGAATGATAAGATTCTCAACCTTAGGTAAGTTAGCAGAGTCAGCAAGTACAAAATTATCCATAATTTATCCAATCAGTAGGCAAACAGTTCCTTATAACAAAGCAGTGGTCAACGTAAATGCAGTATCAATCAAAACGGTAGGAAAGCAAAGTCGTCGTAAAGATAATGAACAGAATTAATTTAATACAAATGAATAGAGTAGCAGAGCACCAAACACACAAAATAATTATTTTCTTTGTTTATTTATTTTGGTATGACAGTTGTCATAGAGATATTGTCTCTCTTGTCAATGCCAATGCTGTCAGTTTCATCTTTTTTAATAACTAAACTACATTTCATTTTACATTTTAGAGGTCGACTGAAGGTCAAATATTTTTTATATTTTCGCAAAAATTTGCGCGATCTCATCATTTTATGTGCCCTAAATAAAAAAATATGGTTTATAGACATATAATCTCGAAATGGTTTTGGAATCAGCATATGTTACATTTTTCTTTACATACCCAATTAGCGTCCTTCGATCACCTGTGCTCACTATTTACCCAACAATTTCAATATCTCCCGTCATTTTCAAACGGAAACGCGTTCTTCGATCCTTCCGCCTTCCACCCGCCATCTTTAATTGGAGAAAAAGCGCGCGTATTTCAAGCGTCAAAGAGGAAGCGGATGCACGAGTTGTCTTTTTAATAATTCTATTTTATATCTGTGGCGCGTTCCGATTTTAAAAATAAAAAGTTTTCTTTTCATCTCGTTTAATATGTAATCTCTTCCTAGCTCTCAAGTTTTCCGTTTGATGTTTCTTTATATCGTTTGTCAAATAATAAACTACATTGAAATTAGAAATTGGGATATAAATCTTGGATAATGATTGTTGCTATCCATATTTTTGGTTGGTAAATGAATTTGTTATATGGACAGAGTAATGACACTTAAGAGTGGATAGTTTCATTCAAAATTCCGTTCACAGGTTGAAGCTAGAAATTTATAAAAATATAAA
Organism: Lycia hirtaria; assembly: GCA_947563715.1. Classification (NCBI taxonomy): domain Eukaryota; kingdom Metazoa; phylum Arthropoda; class Insecta; order Lepidoptera; family Geometridae; genus Lycia; species Lycia hirtaria. The sequence goes on along the minus strand of OX387380.1, from coordinate 22,940,249 downwards.
AAATATGTATCATCACCACGCTCAATAGATGGATGGATGGCCAAAAATATATGGATATATAAATATTTCTAACACTGGTTATAATTATTATCATTACAGCTTAAAAAACTGAAAAAACCGACTTCGAAATGCGCAATTCGTTTACTTGGATGACATTTTTCAGATATTTTGTTATAAAACCAAAGTACTGGACCGATTTTGCTAAAATTTATATGAGGAACCTACCAAACAAAAAATAATCATCAAAATTAATTAATAATTGGGGAGTAATCGCCAAATGACGCAAAGTATGAAAGGAAAGTCGGAATGAAGCGGACACGTTTTATACAGCTGCGTAGCGAACAGGCAAAATTTAAGGCTCCTTCCATTGTGATAAAACTTCCTTGGCATGGCCATAACGTAATTATTCACTTACTAATCTTTGACATGCAAATGAGTGTTTAAATGATATTCCAAGAGAGTATATAGACGTGTCAAAGGGCAAGGAAGTGAAATTATACCAAATTTTGCTTAAACTGTCGTGTGTAACGACCGGTATAATGCCGTTACAAGCCTTATAAGGCTTGCTTGATGTTGCTTCAGTTAGCTTGCTTGAGGTGACTCACATTCTAAGCCGATTATCATCACCATCACCATATCGACAGGCTTCATGGCTTAATGGTAGTACGTCTACCTTCTGAGCTTGTAGGTCGTGGGTTCGATCCCCACTTAGGGCAAACATTTCTGCTGTGCATAGATGTTTATTTTGTGTCTGGGAGTTTGTATGTATAATATGTATACATTTACAAAAAATAGGATATTATATGTATTCTATCAGCTATGTGGTTCCCATAGTACAAGCTATGCTTAGCTTGGGACTAGATGGTGTTGAATGCCCTCTAATATTTATTTATTTATCTAAGAAATAGGAATATTGTCATACTTACTGAATAAAATTCAATGTATTGGTATAGTAATTATGTCTGGTATAATGAAATTAGAAATTGTAGAAGTTTCAGTAAATATCAGGCATTTTCAAAAAAAAATTGAAACATAAGCTACGTTTCTAAATTTTAATTTTGACTGAAACATCAACAATTTCAAATCTAATTATATCAGAAATAATTACCATACCAGAAAATCATGGCAACACCGCAGGAAACCGCTGCTATTTCCAAACGTCATACGTAAAACGCAATATGACATCTGTCACACGATACCCCCAAAACAACATGTAAACCATTTGCAGTACATTACACAAGTCGTAGACTTCATAAACATCGGCATAAAGTTGTAAATTCATTGGCAGATGTTTTGACAGATGTAAAACAAGGATACGGTATTCGGTATCGTTTTGGATGTGACATTGATACTTGACGCCTAGTTTCACGTGCAGTTTTTTACGGATATTTTATTTTTAAATGTTTTTAAGTGATTTTTAGTAAATCTAAATGAGTTTTGAGGGTGGGGTGTTACGATTGAATGAACATTATGATGGTATTATCCATTAGAAGTTTGTTTTTGCCGTTTAAGTTTTTAATAAATATACTCGCTTACATCTTTATTTAACATCTAAACATCTAAGTAGTGTAATACAATAACTATTATAACTCCATATTTTTTAAGAAAACGCGGTAAAATCATGTTGCTGGTTGCTGCCCTATTTCATTTTTCCCCGCTATTAACGTGAAAAATTAGTTACTTATGTTATATACATTAAGTACCTATCAATTGTATGGAGATTTTTTGGAAAAATGTTTATTTGAGATTCTCAAATCAAATATCTATTTACAAGACCTTTTTAGTGATGTGTGACTAGGACTACTAGGACTAGACTCATTTTATTAGAAATTGACTGTGACTAGGACTTGACATTATGCATGAAACTCGAATAAATGGTAGGTCCTGGCAGATGCCGTTATAATCCAGTAGAAATGAGATTTGTGACAAAAAACACTACTAAGAACTTTTACTTGTGTTTTGAAATCTTTTTTCACAATTCCATAATAATCATAATGAATATTTTAAAAGTGAAGTTTGTTACCTTTTCACAATCTAACGGCTGAACCGATATGATAACTGAGCACCTGGAAACAGGCATGACACATGATTGGCGAAACCGCGATCACAATAATCCTAACTAATATTAAATAAAAACCGGCCAAGTGCGAGTCGGACTCGCGCACGAAGGGTTCCGTACCATTATCTATAGAAAAGGGCAAAAAATCACGTTTGTTGTATGGGAGGCCCCTTAAATATTTATTTTATTCTGTTTTTTTAGTATTTGTTGTTATAGCGGCAACAGAAATACATCATCTGTGAAAATTTCAACTGTCTAACTATCACAGTTCATGAGATACAGCCTGGTGACAGACGGACAAACAGACAGGCAGCGGAGTCTTAGTAATAGGGTCCCGTTTTACCCTTTGGGTACGGAACCCTAAAAAGCGAATATAACTCTGTCTGTCGTCTGTCTCTCTGTCTATTTGTTACCTCTTCACGGCTAAACGACCGAACCAATCGTTAGAAAAGGTACAGAATGACTTGGAGACATACGCTAAGTTTATCATCATCATAATCACCGTATTTCATCACTACGCAGGTGACACCGCAGGGTGCAGCTAGTATACTATCATACACTTATATCGAAGTTTTTGTTCCAACCGGATGCTCCGTTTTTTGTATATGCATTTCATAATATATTTTCTAATTATAAAAGCTGTAAGTTCGTATTGCGTCTTAGAATCCCTGCCAAAATATTAATTGGTACATACCGTCATGGATGTAAAATTGTATGTGTTCTCTCTGTAGCTGGTCTGTGCCAGGCTGACCAAATGGTAAATGTAACAATCCCGACAAGGTTAAAAGCAAATGAACCCGACTTTCAATACATTCATCAACAATGCGCGAACTGTGTCACGGAATATTACAGAGACGCAATTACTGCGAAATGCGCCTTCATTCTAATACTACTGCTCTACCGTGTAAAGGCAATACACTGTAACTTAAGTTACAGTGTTTTGGGTTAACAGTGCCCATTGACTTTCTTGTGATCTGTTCTAACCCCCTGTAAAAAAATAATTCTTCTAACCTTTGTCTACACGGATATAATACTTTTAAAAACACTGTATTCGACAGAACATTACAGGTTTATTATTCCAAAACACGGCAACAAAACATACCGTGTATTGCTAAAACAAAACAATGCGCGCGAAAGTTATACTGTGTCAAAAAACTAACGTTTCAAGACACGCGCGCTGATCGACAAGCGATAGCGCATAGGTTTGCCGGGAGCTCAAATAACAGTGGCTCGTTCGCGATCAGTGTGCGCGCGCGCGCGGGGCTACGCAATTTTGAAGTAAGAGATAGATCACGCTGCACTTGCAACGGGACCGTGCTGTCGTTCGTATAATTTAATTATTTTATAGAGTTTTTACGTTAAAAATGTGCGGATTTTGGTAACAAACTCTTGCTAAATTTGTCTATTTGCTAAACTTGCAAAATGACGTGAATCAATGTTTTGCCACAAAAATGGCAGCATTATTGTAGGAACACTAGTGTGGGAAACCACTCTTTTGATTGTATTTTATTTACTATTAAACATATTAGAGAAAATACTAGATGGCTAAATATCAAAAATACCTTTAAATCAATATCAAACAATGTTCTTGAAAGTCATAAGAAGGAAAAATAATCAAATTAGACCCAAAAAACTTTAATCGGCCATTTTCTCAAAACACGTTTTTTCGACTTACAGTGTATTGCCTTTACACGGTAGTGCTGCTAATTTCTATCACATAATACCTATTACTGTATCAAAGGCTGCTAATAATCTTTACATTACTTTTTCTTTATAGTAATACTACTTTCGAAATTTAAAATTGTGTTTTTGCGCCAATGAACTTTTTCATAACCAATAACTGATTTTTAAGAATTATCCTAATGAATGTCTATTTAAATACATTTACAGTAGCTTAGACTATACTTTCTCGCGAAAACGTACCCTCAACAATATATCAAACGTAACACAAGAGTAACTTATAATTCATAATCTCTCTAATGCGGTCAGGTATTTTGTTTTTCTTTCTTTGTCGGATTTAAGTAACGTTTATAAAATATCATGAACCACACCGTCGTACTAGTTAAGGTCATGGTGGCCTAGAAAAGATTTGAGTTTGACTTCGAGCGATAAGGCCGCTGGTTTCGCACTAGTTTCTTTTAAGTCTTTTGTAATTACTTATAATCAATAGTTTATTTATCTATTTAGATATAATCATTTATATTTATATTATACTAGCTGTGCCCTGCGGTCCCGCGTAGTTATGAAAAGTTATGATGATGATGGTAAAATATAGCTATTATTCTTTACGTCCTAAAGAATCTTAGTGGAAAATAAAATGTTAAGTCGTTTAGCCGTGAAAAGGTAACAAACAGACAGAGTTACCTTTGGCTTTTATAATATTAGTTAGGAATTGTGTTGTTGTTAGGTATCTGTCATGTTTTATAATCTTTCATGCTGTCTAGTCTAGAAGTGGTTTTAAAAGTTCGCCCACGCCGTGAGCCTCTGGATAGCAGCCAAACAATCAAAATCCCATATAGAACATTACGAAGATTTGCGTTTCGCTAGAATTGTTCTGATGTGAATTTGTTGGTGAGAAAGTTGTGCTGATGCGCTTAATTCGATTTTAAACTACGCTTAATGCCAGCGCGCATTTTCTGTTTGAAATTTTTGATTTGAAAATTTTGATAAGATTTAATAATATGTATTTGGAAGCTATGGCAGTCTAATAGAAGTTATCTGCGAAATCTTATTTTTATTATCGGTATTAGGTTTGCGCATGACCGCTTACTCGCCTGGCCCTCAAGGCTGCTATTTGAACTGTCACTCGTTCACCAGTCGCTGATACGATTTAGCGGCTATTTTGACAAATGATTAGTTTATTACTATGTAACAGATTTGCGATTTATTACAATTGTTACTAAATCGTAACAGCAAGTTGTGAACGAGTGATAGATCAAATAGCAGCTTTGAGGCCCTAATCAGACTGACCCTGTGGACCAAGACATAACTAGAACTTGAGAATGATTTATTTACTCGATTTTAATTAAATGTATATATGTCATGTGTGTGTGTATTCATGAAACTTGAACAAATTTCAATCCTTGACAGTAAATGCGCTAATCGCGCGGGTCCAATACAAAAGGAAAAAAAATCCACTACCATCAAACCCAAACCTCAAAAGGCAAGTCTATCCGCTGTGAGTAAATAAAAGTCAAATTTCAAAGCGGATAAGACAGATTGGACAGAGGGAGTCGCATCAATCAACAACAAAGGCAATCTGAAAAATATCGCTTTCGCCGAGTCTTTCAAACAGTTTGATCAAGGCTACAGTTTGAATTCGGCTAGAACTGATTTTAACTGGGCTAGATTAGTTTTACCAACATACATGTATATTCATTCTATTCCACTACAGCTGGAAAAAAGCCGGTGGAAAGATTATTTGTCTATATGAAATGTAGACAAATAATCTTTCCACCGTTTTATTCACCTTTCAGAGGAAATAAAGTACGTACTGACATTACAACATTGATAAAACCCGTTTTCTACATTCCATGCTAGGCCAGCAGGACTAGCAGAAAGTCGGCACAATACCACCTATTTCTCAATAAAACGCCAAAATTCCGTACTCAACGGTTTCGGTCTACGTTCTTGATGCGTACTTCACAGGAATTGAATTCTTTACCGCCTTCTCTGTTTCCTGAGAGCCATAATCTTGGAATTTCCATGGCTAGATAAATAGATATTTTCTAAATCGATAAGATTTATCCTCAGCCACACCGTCGTTTAACATCAGGCGAGTTGGTGGTCAATCGTAGATCTATCATGAAAATAAAAACAATCCAGCGATATATTGAGTCGATGTTTATAAATATCTAAAGCTGTGTTCACACTAATTTAAATCCCGGACCACCAAGCTCGGGATTAGGTTTGGTCTCCATTGTCTTAACTTAATACCATCTATTATGGGGAGGGATTGTTAGACATCGGGCTGATGATGTGTCATTTTGGACAATTTCATTGTTTATAACAGTTGGGGAGATTTTTTTTTCTTTATACTTTGTATTTTTCATTGTTCGAGTCGGGTAAAAACCCGACTGATGCTTAAGATGGAGCCTTGCTTTTTATTTGCGCTGATATTGCTTGTGGAGAGATTTCCCCCTACTTCAATAGGGGAAAATTTTCCGTAGGTTTTAATGTATCTGCGAGTGTCTAAATATATAGTAAAAATCCGTTTTGAGGGTTTATAACCTAAACCGGATCGAAAAAGAGGGGTGTAATACTTTTAACGTGTATCTGTGTGTCTGTCTTTGGCATCGTAGCTTTCAAATGGATGGACCGTTTTGGTCTAGATTTTATTGTTGAAAGAGGACTTGGTCAAGAATGATCTTAGCTATGTTTCATCAAAATCGGTTCTGCTGTTTGTTATGTCACGGGATTTTAATTTTTAAACGGTTTTATTTAGCTTGACCTGTTTATTTGTTTGTTTGGGTCAAATTTAGTAATTGACAGTTTACCCTTATGCAGTTGACGATCGATCTGAAATTTGGTATACACCTTTAGTCCTGATGACAATACAATTTAGTATATTCTGTATTATTTTAAATCTAAGATGGCCGCCGACACAAAATGGCGGATTTCATATTTGAACACAACCCCCACAATATGGATTTCAAAAAGGGCTTTTCTAATAAAATACAGTAAATACATTGCTTACATCATTATCTTTCTTTTCAATTAAACCGTTTTACTTAAAAAGGTTTTTTAAGTAGGTAAGTACTTGTACTATAACTTGTCATTGCGTTGACTTATAAGCGTGATAGGTATTTTTACAGCTTCATTCAAATCATCAAATGTGACCTACATTCATTCAAGATCCACGTTTTTGAAAACTTCAACTTAAAAACTTCTCTACAAAATGTTGCTGAGAAAACGGGTCTTTACTAACATACAGACAGACGGAATGAAGAAATCCTACAAGGTTTCCGTATTGAAAACTCCAAAAATCTTAAATAATGACCGGCAAAAATCAACAATGTAACCAAAACTCAATCTTATAAACTTTTACAAGAGCCATTGTTACCGAAACTGAACCTTCGTGATTGAGACGACATTTTTTTCTTTCCTTTTTTATTATTTCGGGACGGTGCATGTTGCATCTGTTCAGCACATGTAACCGCCAAATACATAATTTGAGAAGTTCGCAAAAACAATAGGGATGAGCTGTGTATATCGATGATTCATCGATTTAAGTTAATTTATGTTGGATTACAGCGTTTTTATCCGACTGCGTAAGAAGGAATGTAATGTTTTTCGAGTGTGTGTATGTATGTACCTACCAACATATAGAAAATATGACAGCCTACAGCTGAAACGGCTTGACCGATTTTGATGTGCGAGATGTCATTAGATTTGTCTTCGCTTCTTGGGTGTCTTTGCTTGCTATGTATATGTTTTTGTAATAATAATACATAAAAATACGTTTTTTCGTAAACTCTAACGAACTATTTCGTAATAAACAAGTGATTTTACTAGAATGATTCTAAAGAATGCGCATTTATAATCTATTACAGCCATTTTGACTGGCCTTGTGGCTCAGTTGGTGGTATGTCTACTTGCTAAGCTGCAGGTCGTGGATTCGATCCCCACCCAGGGCAAACATTTGTGAGATGAGCATTGATGTTTGTCTGGGTGCTTCAAAAAAAAAGTATATATTTATTCTATCAGCCATCTAGTTCCATAGTATAGGCTTTCTTATAATATACATACTTGTTTCAACAATAAATTATGAGACAGTGTCATTTTGTATGACATATCACCATTAAATATTAATTTTCAGTTCGGACGGTTTATTTTTTACTAACATTTTTTACGTACTTATGTGCTACTAAAGTTAATCATATTTTGAAAAAAGTATTTAAATAAAAAAAAGGAAGTAAGTAGTATAAGTATTTAAAGTATGTAATACTATTGATAACAATAAAATTCGTTATGGTGAGTCAGATTTTTTTTGTTGTGTAAGTTCATGCAAATAAAAAACAAATCTTGCGTCGCTGCGCCAACACAGTTGGTTAGCTCTTTAATTACCATACAGATAACAACAACACCTTGTCATAATGCAAAATCATCCATGGATTTATCGATATCGATTTTTTAAAACTAAACAGCTCTTCCCTAAAGCCCATAATTCACAGGCCACAAATCTCGACGGCCGTTAAAATTTCAAGTCAGCTCCAAAAACAAAGCGTTTGTACTTCGTCCAACATGTCTCGATGTAAAAACAATGGAGCCCGTACTTCGGACATTTGTCGTTTGGACAAATAAGATTAATATCTTAAACGATTTATGTGGATTTTGTAAAGCGGTGCAATTATTCTTAACTCTTTATGTGATACATTATTTACACAGTTATTAAAGTCTTTGTAATGTGAGTTGTCGAATTTTTCAAACTTCGGTTTTTTTCAAAAAACCCTCAACTCAAACCTGAAACTGGACATATCCTGAACAAAATGTTCAGGATATGTCAACGATAGGCAATGTCGAGTGAAACTTGACAAATGAACGTGGTAAACTTGAGTCGAAGGAAACATTACCTATAAGAATAAGGAGGATAGAGATAGAAAGAGAAAGTAGGAAAATATGAAAACTCCACGAAAAAACATTTTTTAGGTCAATTATCTAAAGAAAAAATACAAAACATAGCTCTGTTTTTTGTATTAAAAGAAAGGCATAGTAAAGTAAAGTATTGTAAAGGTATAGAAAGGTATAGTTTCGATTATAAGTAAGTAGTTTAATGACCGAAAAGAATAACATTTTTGCAACACATTCCCGAGCACCAAAATAAATCACCGCAGTAGCTGAATCGCTTGTAAGTATGTTTACTTTACATCAGTACACACATTTTTCTCTCCCCCTCCCCCCATAACAGCGGAGCTATGGCGAAACTCCCCTCGGAAAGATTTAAAATACCTTCGAAAGCACATGCAAATCACGTTTCGGACAGAAATAGTTTTGCGAGACACCTGAAGTCCATAAATCTGGTAATTGTGGCGCGTGCTGGAGCATGGTGAGGATTACTGCAGCCAGCATTAGAGTTTGGGTAACTTCTACCAAACCAGTTGCATAGCAGTGTATAGAGTTCTCTTCTTCTTTTTTGTATTGGACCCCGCGATTAGGGATTTGCCAGTGTCAAGTATTGAAATATTTTAAAGTTTCTTGAATAATACAAGTTATATAGTGTTCTAGTCACAGTCTAAGTCACGTAAACAGTCATTTTCAAATTTAAGTATTGCCTTAGTAAAGTGATGACGTCTTTACTAGAAGCTTCTATGGAGTTTTGCCGACAACGTAAAATCACACGTTTTACTGCTTTATTTCACTTGCCCACACTCACGCAATTGATCGAACACTTAATAAATAAAACACCACCATTTTTATAGCATTAATGTTCAAAGTAACACAAGTTTAGGAAAATAAAACAAAGCAACAACACGTTACTAAGACGTTCCCGCCAAAACCAATCTATATAGTTTTGGCATCGGCAAAAATTCAGAACACAATGTGCAATTTTTATACATTTATTCCATTCCATGCATCATTCAAATAAATCAATAATTATCAACTGCAATCCAATACTCCATCAATAGATTATTTACAATTTATATCGTAATATTGTTCCAAATCAGGCGGTTTTCATTGCCGTGAGGCTTATCGACATCTTGCTACTTTTTCCACAATGGCGGGAATGGCGCATGGCGGGAATGGCCCTCGTGATATACCGGAAGTGATATTGGAACATTAATACAATTCTAGAAAGTCAATAAGTTATCCGTATGTTAAAAGAAAACAATATTTATAAAACAAATTGTGCGCTAAGCATTATTACAAATTTAACGATATTTTACAAATAAAAATACGTGAGACAAGATACTAAATAATTATAACTGAATCATATTTTACTCAAATAAGGAAGTTAACAGTCTAGTAATATATGCTTACAACCGTCTATAACCTAACAATAGAGTTTAGTGTAATTAATAAATCCGGCCAAGTACAAATTTCACTTGACAGGCCTCATGACTCAGTGGTAGTAGGTACGTTTGCCTTCTGAGCTTAGGTCGTGGGCTCGATCCTCACCCAGAGTAAACATTTCTGCTGAGCATCGATGTTTGTTCTGTGTCTGGGTGTTTATATGTATGTACCAAATTTACAAAGTATATATGTACCTACCTATCTTTTTTCGTTTCTTTTTTACCCGACTGCGAAAGAAGGAGCAGGGCTGTTTTTCGAGTGTATATACATATGTATGTATGTATGACGTGGGTGTGTATGTATTTATGTTTCTATATGATCGCCGACGGCCTAAACGGCTTGACTAATTTTAATGTGCGAGGTGTCGTTAGATTCGTCTTCATTTCCTAGGTGGCATAGGCTATATTTTTTTTTGTAATAATAATAAAATAAATACGTTTTTTGTATCCTCTAACGACTTGTTTATTCTTTATTAATAATAACTTGTTTATTCTTTATTAATAAAGAATAAACAAGTGATCTAAAATTATTGTAAAGAATAAGTATTCAAAAACTTTTACAGCGATTTTTACGCATACGTTCTCACAAAAAATGTATGTAATATACTCAACAGCGCAGTTTTTGCAGTCTAATTTACGATTTTGTTACGCTTAACAAAATCGTTAATTAGACTGCAAAAACTGCTTTTCTACAGTCGGGGGTTATGTTTTTCTATTAATATAGATACTTGTTTGTGGAATCAACACAGAGGTTTTACTTTTTAACTATCTCAACATAATTCCCCATTTTTTTTCGCAAGTTATTTAAGCAAGCTTGTCTTGCATTTGACCAGTTTTAGTACTTATTTATTGATTTACATCAAAGTAAACAACAATTTTATTGCCAATTCTGAGACGTGTATAATTGTATATATTACCGTTCAAAAGATACATGCGTTTCAGACATTGCAGACACCGTGCCTCCACACACACAAATTACTCCACATCTAACATCCCCCTTTTAGGAAGAAATTAAAGAAAATAATTGTAAAACCTTGTATTTTACGATTTTAAGATTGTTTGAAATACACGACCTGTATGCACCGAGTTATGCAATGCAATACAATAACATCCGGGCAGAATAAAGAAAATTTTGATACTCTTTGTTCGCTTCACTCTCGGTCAAAAAATTAATCATTGAAAGTATCTTTCGCTTTCCGCTCTTGAGTCACGATGATATCATGTTTGTAAGAAAACTAAACAAATCTAATTGAAGAGGCGGCAAAATTATTGCCTACGTTAAAAAAGAAGTCATGTTAATTGACCGAGCGAGCGAAGCGACCGAAGTGTCTCTGCATCAACTGGCCAAATTTTGTTTCGTCTGTCAGTTTGTTTGTGAGTTTGTGATTTTGTGAGTATGTTCGTACTCGCGTACAAGGCGTAATTTTGACCATATTTGATAAAAATTGGAGTATAGGTTCTATGGATTATTTGTTTTTTTTTGTCGTCGGCGATTTTTTATACCCCTCGTATACTCCATAAAAAGGAGGGAAGCTTATTGCGGCGCTAATTACGAACCGATTTTAATGATATTTGGTAGGTAGATATGAAGTACACAATTTTTTCATCTTTGCCCGCCAAAGCATATATCTCTCATACCTACATCACAACTGCGAAAAAAGTGACATATGGAATCTTAGTCTTACTTTAAGAAACCTATTCAACGATACACCACGCAATGGGGTGGGGTGCCAACCTTATTTTGCATTCTTTGAAATTTTACTATGGCATTTTGTAGCGATTTACAAAACACATCTATATGCTAAATTTCGTTTATGTAGGGTCATAGTCTCTAAGTAAAATGATTGTGTTAAACAGACGGACGGACATGGCGAAATTATAAGGGTTACTCGTAGTTACTACGGAACTATAAAAATGTCACAATGGTGTTTGATCTGGGAATTTCGACGTTCCCGTAAAGTAGTAAAATTGTGACATTTATGTATTCTATTTTCCTATTCCTGTGAATGATCAAATATAATGGTGTAAGGTTGTGGTAATTTATGTTTGATTACGTGTAGCAAAATAGCAATGCGGGCTACTTAAATAAAGTGCTGAAACGTGTTTTTTCACGATGTAGGAAGAACTCCATAGAACTTTCCAGTAATCACTATAATAACACGATAATCACTAAAAGTGTGACATGACTGAACTTTGTGACATAAAGTAATAATGATATTATCATGATTCAAAGAGGCAAATGTGCAAATCGCGTGAGTTCTTCGTCCTTAGTTTTTTTTTTGACTACGTGTACCCTTTATAAATAACCCTGTATTTCACTTGAACATGATTCTCAGATAATAAACATAACACAGAGTGCAGCATGAATACAGATGAGATGCACTCAGTTTTTATAAGTGCCACTCATCGTTGTATGAAAATGTATTTTCATTTATTGCAAGTGGAAGGTAGCTTGAGTGGTTTATTGCACTACAATTATTTTTAAAGGAATACAATTGACTCGCGCTAATCCGACCCCTGTCTAATCCGATACTACCTAATCCGGCATACTTATGAACTTTTTATTATGATAAATATTTGTTATGTCATCCTTACACATATTGTGGCTTTTGAAGTACTATAGCGTTACAGATTAGAAGTTAATTTGAATTATATAAAAACGTCAAAATATCGTAACATATATCTAATCTAGCTATCTTATTGTATAGCTCACTAACTTCCGTATGCGAGAACTCTGAACCGTGCCAAAATTGTCTGTTATTGACGTTATTTTCTATGAAAACAGTATAATTTAGGGTTACCCTCGATGTCAGGGTTTCCTGAGTTATGTTCTAGAATACGGATGCACGTCTTATTCGTATACTATGTATCGTATATATAATACTACTATACTATTACTACTATTACTTACTATTTTCTATTTATACTTTATTATTACTAAGTACTATTACTGTAACTATTTTTTTTTAATTTTGGTTTGTTTTAGGTATGACATCAAAAAAGTCCCAAACGACAATATTCTGTAATCCGAAAAAAAGACCATTCGAAAATACCAACTTCCAATACGTTTATCGGATTAACGCGGGTTTTCTGTAAATAAATAAACTCATCTTCCTTGACAGTTAAAACTTTAAGCGTCCTTTTGTGAAAGAAACACAAGCGATGACCTTGTTCACGTGACCTCGAATCTTGTTAAAAGCTTGTAAAATTCACGTTGAGAAAGTTTCTGCGAAGGTGCTGAATGGGTTTCCCATAATGAGTCGATAGTATTTTTACACTGCTCAATTTTAATGGTGTAAGTGATAATTACATTCAACGTATGTATTTTCTTTCTGGTCGACAGATATAAGCAAATACTGCATATAACTATAAAATCCCGTCATTTGTTAATCCGGTCCTGCATTGCTATGGAAACAACGTCTGTAGGTATGTAAGGGAAACAGATAATAATCAATTTTCGTAATTGTAGGTAATTCTGTAGGTTACATGAGATATAAAATACTAAGTAGGTACTTACACAGTCTTCTTTTTATATTTTAGACAATTTCTTCTTTGCGTTTAGTGGTAATTTTGTTGTTGTAATCAAAGTAAATAGGGCCACGAATTCTGTGGTTGTAATTTTGCCGGCAATGAATGACGGTCTATCATTATTTTTAAATATGTATATATATAAACGCAAACGTGTATTTTCAGTTTCAAAATAACTATTAAAATTACGTCTGTTTGATTTATCTATAATCTACAATCTACAGTTGATCGAAAAATCATCTCCGTAAAATGGCTCCGTATTTTTTTTCTTTATGAAAAAAAATAAAAATAAAAATAGTCTAGGCCACTAATAACAGGAAAAAAAACAAATCTCCCATGTACATACTGTTCAACAAAACAAGAGTTGGAGCAAAACAAACTTGAATTAGATTTTAAACTAAGATTTTTGTTTGTTACAGATGACAACTTAACAGTATTTGAAGTATCAACCAACGAGAGGCTACGGCTGGTCTGCGGCCTGAAGCAGCGGAGCCAGTCGCCAGTGGTGCTGTGGTCTAAGGATGGACAGCAGGTAGACGGGCAGGTGAAGAGAATCACGCAGCAGAAGCAATCGTGAGTATTATTGTTATATGAATTAGTAGATTATCATTTTATTTCATGAAATTTATTTGTAAATGTATTTTATTAATTTGAACAATAGCAGAAATTATCTAAAATGCAATCTTTACAACAGATATTCAAAGAAATTAGATTCAAGGGTCGTATAATCTATGGAATAAAGCAAAGGTAAAGCATGGACGAATTCAATGGAACTATAAAAGAATGAATCTACAGTTTGTTGCATATATAACGTTGTAAATAAAAATAGGATTAAAAATAATTGGAGTTTCCGGCAGCCTAGTGGTGAGACCGTCTGTCTGACTTGCGATCCGCAGGTCCTGGGTTCGAATCCCATGGCACGCACCTCTGTCTTTTCGAAGTAATGTGCGTATTGTTGATTGCCGCCAACTTCAAACGGTGAAGGAAAACATCGTGAGGAAACCTACATGTCTGAGAGTTCTCAATGATCTTGAAGATGTGTGAAGTCTGCCAACCCGCACTTGGCCAGCGTGGCAGACTATGGCCTAACTCTTCTCACAATGAGAAGATGGCCCGTTCCCAGCAGTGGGACAGTTTGTACAAACAGGGCTGAAAAAAAAATACGACATCGATAGTAATAAGTACTTAAATTGAAATTATTAATTATTTATTTTCCCGTAATGATAATTAGTAAATAATAGTTTGTAATTATGACAAAGGTCACGGATCCTGGTGTCTGTGGAGATAAAAAAATATATATAAAAAAAAAACGACATCACTTTATTTTACATTACCAAATGCTGCATAGTTAGCGTGAATGTGATATTTATCATATTCGTATACGTTTTCATATACTTATATGTCATATTTACTTACCTATATCAATGAATTGATATAAGTAACTAAATATTTGGAATACCTTCTTCGAAACTTTATTCATTTTTTAAATAGCTATGAACAGTTCGGAATCCCCACTATTCTGTGGTAAAACATCAAAGTCCCGAGAAAAGAACATAAATTCGTAAAAGCTGTAATAGGATGCCTTGTGTTACGACACACGCTTGTAAAGTAATTGAAATATGTGCAGTAAACATTCTTTTAGGGTCGGAATCGTAATTGTCTAGAATTCTTGATTGAAATTGTACTTTTGTAGATCTAGGAATCTCAAGAATGTCTAAAAACTATGTATTTATCTGTTGTTATTGGCTGTACAACTTTAATAATACGAGCTATGTATTTTACCCTTTAACTGGCAAATAAAGCACTGAATTGAATTGAATTGAAATTAAGTGAAGACCTTTACTAACACATTGAGTAATACGCATTATGATTAATGAGAGTTTGCGTCATAAATACGCGATATGGCCAATCGTGAAATCCAACACGTGAAATGACCATTATACTGAAATTGCTGAGAACATCAAATTACAAATACGATAAGGAGCCGTGCTCATTTCACCACAAAAATAATAATTACAGTTTAATAAAACACGCTATAAATTATTGTATTGTCATCGGTCCTAGATAAGTCTACAAAGTTTGAATGAAATCTGACCGTTTGAAGTGGGTCAAAATCAAGTCCAAAGGAGTCGGTTACAAACAAACATGCATACAGGCGAAGCTAATAAAAACGTGTTAAAAACCTCACGACACTTATAGATGTGTGGATTACTCCATATATTATGTAAAATGACAGGGAAAACAACCAGTAATGCTTTCTAACCAACAGATCAATACTATCTTGGTTCGTTGATAAGTTAGTTGCGATAGGAGCGGATGGTTAATGGCCTATATATATTTCACAAACAAGGTACTCTCAAAATTTCACTTCTCTAAGTAGCGGCTTTAGATGTACATCTTTTGTCAGCAGCCACTCAAAGTCTTACATAGTTATAGATGAGTCATTTAACATTTCTTTAAAGTGTGAAATTTTGTATTTATAAAGCTAATCGTTATTTTTATCTTTATATTTATTTAATATCCCTATGGATTAACATAGATTTTCAGATTCTATTTCGATCCCAATATTAGATTCCGATTCTCTAGAAACATGTTGATTGTCGTCATATTTCAATGCATCGAATCCAGCCCACAGGGTGCTGCGTTATGAATTATAGCTATCCCGCTATAGAACTGCGTAAATATCGGTTGGCTTATGTGCCGTGGTATGTCTCTATTCCTGGCCTTCTTGGTAATATTGTTGATATCTCGTGTAACTATTTTGGGTTGTTGCTTTATGACTGTTTGGGTTTGTGTGCTTTTTTTAGTTATGCGGAGTTGAGGTGAGTGAAACAGGTGAGATTGTAGTCCTTTTTGTTGGTCAACGAGGATACGCAGTTTGTTAATGGTTGTTAGGTGTTAATGTCACGATTAAAGCTGGGCAGCTAAAGATTAAAATAAAATTTTTAAAAGTTTAAGCTGAATTAATACACTCAGGTACTACTTAGGTACTTAGGTTAGGTACGCTTAACACTAATCTCAGAGACATACGCAAAAGTAGCATTCCCAGAATCACTGCCAACTGCCACGACTATTATCTCGATGGATTTGTCACATTGGCCGTGAGATTACCTAGGCACCTAGCTTGGAAAATATTGGCTCGTGAGCTACGTGCGAGTAACGAAAATGTATCAAAATATCAACCAAAAGATAATTCCGTAAAGTCTGAATTTCAAGAAAGCTAAGTTTCAGCTAGTATTTTTCCAACCGTCACTGGTAAGTAGATGAAGCTTCCGGCAGCTTAGTCAGGAGACCGTCTGACTTGCGATCCGCAGGTCCTGGGTTCGAATCCCGCGGCACTGTTGATTGCCGGCAACTTCAAACGGTGAAGGAAAACATCGCGAGGAAACCTGCATGTCTGAGAGTTCTCATTGATCTTGAAGATGTGTGAAGTCTGCCAACTCGCACTTGGCCAGCGTGGCAGACTATGGCCTAACCCTTCTCATAATGAGAAGATGGCCCGCGCCCAGCAGTGGGACAGTTTGTATAAACAGGGCTGACAAAAAAATAAATAAATAAAGTTTCAGCACATTATTTTCAAATTATAATTATCGCAATTAGAACCACTGTAAGTAACAAATGTAGGTTTTTAGCAACAGTTCCTTTTAAGAATTTAATCGTTTGTTTCTATTTTCCAGGTTAAGGATAAAGAATTTCCGACCGAAGGACGCCGGCGTGTACTCATGTCAATACGAAGATGGGTCCAAAGAGATGAGTGTCACTATCAAGCATAAGGAGCAAGATCAAGACCTCGCAGGTAATGCAGACCTAAATGTAAATAGGAAGTGGATTGCAGAGCTTGAAGCCAGATGCGCATGCGCAACGGAAGATGGGAATAAAATCGGTACACTCACTGGGGATGTTGCGTTTTATCGTTTGGAGTATGTGTGAATTTGGTATTCAATGACTTTCGAGATACGTAAAGATTCACAGACTAATTCAAAAATACGTCTGAATATAACTGGGTACTATATAATTGCTGTATTACAAATATGGAGTTTACACTAGTTACGCCTCTTTTACCAATATAATTAGTTGCAAATCAGAACCGTCCATTCTTTTGGTATAATTGGAAGTAATAAATCTCTACCTATCTCTACGAATTTCTATCACAAATGTTTTTAATTTTCTGCAAAACTTACACAATATAATTAAAGATGCATTTGCAAGTGGCAATTTTGACGGATTAAATGCCCTTAAGTTTATGACGTAAAATATACGGTACGAATTGATAACCTCCTCCTTTTTCGAAGTCGGTTAAAAATAGAAACGAGTTTGCTTAACTTGTTTGATAAATAAACGATGTGGAAAAAATAAATCGATAATAAAACGCAACAGGAAACACAGCAGAAACTCTTTCGAAATCGAATTTCCCAATCGAGTCGGAGGAAGTGGTGCATTTAATCCAGCATTAAGTGCGTCCCGGGTGTCATCGAAAAACGCAAAATCATAAAACGGATGAGAAGTTATTTCGACACGACACGGCTACCCCGGAATACGGTATCGTCAGCGTGTTTACACATGTGGAAGGGCATAAAGATGTTAATATAATATGAAAATAGCCCGAGCTCGGGCGGCTTTGACCGTGCAGTGATACCGGGCAATCCGAGCATTGGTGAACTTGGCGATCCTTGGCTAAAATTCGATTGGAATTTAGATTGATTTATATTTTGAGCTGATATACATAATATAATAATACATAACACAACTGTACATAATATAACTGTGCCAGTGTATAATTATTATTGAAATAGAAAGGATAATCCTAAGCAGGGTTATCCTTTATGTTTGCTAGTATTAGTCTGAATATTGTTTTATAAAATAGAAACAAAACAATCACACACAGCAGTACTTACATCATATTTTAAATTTATCTAAGCGTTTAGACAACAAGGCCAATGTTAAAACATTAAACAATGTTCGATAATGATAGGAAAAATAAAGTTTTAACACGATACATTAGGTAATTATAATATAATACGAAACTGCATATGTATAATACCAATTACTATACTCATCTAATGAATATATAAACTAGGATTGTTAAAATGTCATGAAATAGAAAGCATACAAATAATTACTGCCTCTTTTTCAGGTTATCAAGCAGATGTCGATATCGATAGACCTCTGCCAGAAATCCTCTCCCAACACCAGGCTGCGTCTCTCGTAGTAAACAACAGCATAGAAGAACCCGAGAAACGAGTGCCAAAGAACGTTAAGCTTAGAGAATACGAAAATAAAGACGAGGACGCCGAAGACAAAAATGAGAAAGAGCATCCTAATTACGGTCATATGGACAATACGCAGACTAAGTTCGCACCAAAGTTCAAACATCCGACGAAAATGTTCAAAATGGACATGAAACCAGCTGGTAGCTCCATCAGGCTGCGGTGTGCTGCTGAAGGTAAAAAACTGGCATCAATTTAATTTTTTATAATAATAGGTAATTTAAGTTTAAAAAACTGAAACAACCGACTTCAATTTACCCAATTACGTTTACTTGGATGACATAATAATATTTTGTCCAGTTATTTTGTTTAAAAAAGTGCTGAACTGATTTTGATAAAATGTATATCACTTTTGAAATATGACGTATCAAACAAAAAAATCATCAAAATCAATTCGTAATTGGCGAAAAAAAAAGAACATACAGTCGAATTGAGAACTTTCTCCTTTGGAAATAGTATCTATATACTAACAACTACTACATATTACTTCTTTCTACCTATGTAGAAAGAAGTAATATGTAGTAGTTGTTATTATTTTAATAGAACGTCCGTCCTAGTCAAACGATGAAATCAACGAAAACTTTGCACTAAAATTGAAACGCTGCAACTAAAATGAAATAAAAGCATTAGGGGTTGCAAATATCTCATATTATATAATCAAAGGGATCGGTCTCCAAAGCGACTCCACGTCGCGCTGTGATATAAACATTGAACGTATCAAATGCACAGAGATAGATCTGCGATATTTGCAAAGGATACAATGATATTGCTATTCTTATATCAAAGTGAGTCAGTTGATAATAGCTTGGCCGGAGATTGCCGTGGGATGCTGAGTTATGCCATCTTTTACAACGACTTGGAATTGATCAATCATAAAGACAACAACGTCGTCCTTTGATATCGTCAATATACAATGATCAAGAGAATTGATATAATGATTTTAATAAATGTAATAGATTTTCGACTCAATGAGTCAAAAAAAAAAAGTATAGTAACCTTTCAAATGTAAAATTACTATTTTGAACATTTATAAAACAAAAAAGAACACTGCCAAAATATGTAGTAGTTATACTCTGAGTCATATGTCACACAAGCATTTGCAATTGTCGGTAATATAATCGAAACGCAAATGATTTATAATTAACTGCGAAAATAATAATATAATATAATTTATCAATCTGTCTGAGCACAGAAAAGTACATACGTTTATACACAACTGCATCAACATTTACTTAACATTTTGAATGTATACTTCAAACAATTTTACTTAATCCATAGTAGTCAATTAAAAGTAATCCAATCCCCAAAAGCATATTTTCCGCTCGATAAATAACATTTTTTACACACAAAATTTCTTCCGTAAACTAACATCCTATCTGTTCTTTAGCCATTCCACTCACCGATTATGGGCACGCTACAAAAATACCTCAACATTTATTACCTCGTAAACTTTGCAGGCAACCCGACACCAAATATAACGTGGTACAAGAATAAAGTCACCCCCATAGTCCGGAGCTACTTCCAGCCACAGTATGGCAGGTGGTCGATGGCTCTCGATGAGTTGACGAAGGCTGACAATGGGAACTATACCTGCATAGTCTGCAATGAACTTGATTGCATACAGCATACTGTCGAGCTGCATGTCCAAGGTAAACTGTTTTTTTTTTTTAAATACAGATTAGATTTTATTACAATCAGCGGTTCTAACTCAAATTAATATTGGGCATTAGAAGAAAGGAGGTTTAAAATAAAATTGGCAAGTTTTGAATATTTAAACAACAATTAATCTTTTGTATCTACCATATTTCTATTTGGTAGTATAATTCAACCATTTTTGCCAGATACCAAGAGTAAAGATGGTATTGGTATTATTTGTTTGGATTGTCTTAAAATGAAATATATCGCTTATATTTTTGCTAACATACTGGCAATAAAATTAAGTATCATTTCGTAGCGGCCATAAATCTCTTTGACAATGATAAGTGTAGAATTGCAGCGGTCCATACAAATCAGATTCTTGATATTTGCCGATCACAGTACTAAATTTATGATTCTGTAACGCAAAATACTGCATCATAACATAATCTATACATATTAAAAAACATACACCATAGATATAAGATATAACAGTAACAGTATTTTCATTTCAGTTTTAACATTTTAACTAATTTTATTTCAACGCGTGATTACAAAATTTCGTTTGATGATTGTTTTGTCTGATGTTAAGCGCTGACGCAGTCCACAATAATGAATGTATCTTTTGGGAGTTAAGTATGTCGTAATTTGGACAGCGTATTCCATTTTCAATAATATTCTCAAATAGCAAAGATTTGTCACGGTATTCAATTGTTTCGTAGAACGCTATCCATCAAAGCCGTACATAAAAGAGGGGTTCCCTGGAAACCACACGGTCCTAGTAAACGATACGGTTCAGCTCTCTTGCCCACCGGTATCCGACCTTGAGCCGTACCTCTACTGGATCAGACCTTTCAACTTTTCGCTGAAAGATGCGGAGGTTGGCCCGAGCGATATGCCGATCCCAGCCGGAGAAGTCATTGAGGTGGCTTTTGATTTTCGTTTCGGTGAAGGTCTATGTCAAATCTAAATGACTAACTTAAACTTGCGGTGAAGGTTTATGTCAATCTTACGTGGAAACCTTCGTCCTAACTTAGTATCAAACATAATCTTACGGTGACAGTCTTTAAGCCTATGCTAATTTCTTGGTGAAGGTGTATGTCATAGATAATTTTACGGAAGCCTATCTTTGATATTGTTTCAAAAGTTAGCCGCTAAGGATGGATTAATTTAATTTATGTTGGTTGTGGGTTTGTCCTTCGTTTACTTTGTTTCGTTACATTTTTTACATTTATCTTAAGTGAATACTAAAGATAAATGTAAAATACGTTATGTTGATGTAGAACATCAACATCAGCTGAGGCTGATTGAACTTCAACATAAGCTGTCTGTACTGAATAGTACAGACAGCTTATGTTGATGTAGAACTGTTTTTATAGATAAATCTTTATTTGATAGATAAAGGTGATGGAAAATGTAAAGTAATAATTAACACTTCCAATGGCTAATGTATCTTTTCCTACATATTCACCAGAATTTATTTTGTTATCTATATCTTTTATAAAATTGGGTCGTCTTTAACGAGTCCGGTTGATGTGTCCAAATTTTTAACTGAGAAACTTTCTCACCAGCACATAAATTTTGGTGAAATATTAATAATAACTGGTGATTTTTACATTGTGCCTTGGAACGACATAATTTTAACAAGCTTTTATGATTTGTGTCTTTATAGAGCGGCTATACGCCAAACCAGTGCTAACACAAGGTGCTGTAAACCAAACCATTCTCGTTGGAGAAACCGCTAAATTCAACTGCGAGTTTCTCTCTGATCTCCACCAGTACGTATACTGGATGTACTTTAGCAAGGAAGACTACTTCAATGAGTTTTACAATGATAACGTGGTCGACACTAAGGAGTCAGTCGTCTACCTCGATAATAATAAGATTATTCTGGTGAGGGTCTGTGTCTAACGCATGCGTTTGAGTGTGTCTGTCTGCAGCTTTCTAATGATTGTTATTAGGGTATTTCTTCGAAATGGAGTTGTTCATTCGATTTTTATAATGTTATCTTGAAAAAATATCCCCTATGCTTCTGCAATGTTGTAGTATTATTATAGCTTTGTTTTTCAAAATATATGTACTTCAATTCAGCAGCTTTATGTCTTATGTATGTTTTACTCATATGCTATTAATCTAATGCTATGTGTGTCTTAGTTCACTGCTATATATATAACCAGATGTAAAATATTACAAATACTACGTTACTAAATTTTCTAAGAAATTTAATTATAACAACAGGTAAGTGATTAGTTTTTAATGCATCTAATAGTTTCATTTACATGTTGCTGGTATACTAGTGATTTATGCATGATGATAAATAAATTTATTTTTAGCTTTGCATGTTATTTAATTCATTATTGACACGACTATGATTTTTACATCCTATAAGTAACATATACATGTAATGTATATTTCTGTAGGTAGGTTTATATACAAAGAATACTTGCGAAGATGATGATATTTTTCCAAGTCCGAAATTCTATTAAACCTTTATTAGTAAAATGAAAGCTGAGGTTCATTCTGAGGAGATATTCGAAGAACTAGAACATCGAGTATAAAAATTAGATCGGCATTAGCATTAGCATCCTAATTATGTTACATATGTATACGATCTCTTGTTTTTTCAGCAAAACTCATATTTTAATGAATGTAAATAAATTGCAGAGTGAGAATACAACAGACAAGCCGGAACAACTAACTCTGTACAACGTGACGAAGGAGAAGGAAGGTTGGTACGTGTGCGTCGCCCTTAACACTCTTGGGAATACCACCGCTAAGGGATACCTCACTGTTTTGGATTGTAAGTTTACTATCATCATCATAATTTCAGCCACAATAAATCCACAGCTGAACATAAGTCTCCCGTATGGATTTACAAAAAGACCAAGCGAAAAAAAAAGAATCAAATGAAGCATCTTTTCAAGAAAAGAGGAAGCGGATTTCATCCAACGTCTTCCCGCCACTTGTATGAGGTCATCTATCCATTTCATGGCTGGTCTTCCTACGCTGCGCTTGCCGGTGCGTGGTCTCCACTCGATAACTTTCGTGCTCCATCAGTCATCCGCTTATTTTTATCAGCCCTGTTTGTACAAACTGTCCCACTGCTGGGAACGGGCCATCTTCTCATTGTGAGAAGGGTTAGGCCATAGTCTGCCACGCATACCCATGAATCCGCTTATTATATAATTTTAATAAAAACTCGAAGTTTGCCATCCATGACTATTTAAAGTCAATGCACTTGGATAAAACCGGAATGAACTACGGAGTAACTAAGGTTTTCTCTAATTTATTCATCCTTAATCAAAGATTTATTCACTCAATAGTGCACTATTTGAGGAATTTGAAACTAACCATTACCACCACGTCTGGATAACGAGACAACTACTACGACAAATAATTTTATCTGACTGATAGATAGAAAATTGCTGAATAACTACTACTTAGTAATACGCAAAATTGACGTGATTTCGATTGTTATTTTTGTTATTATGCCGGTTCTTATTTCAGGATTTATAAAAATAGGATTTAGTACATAGATGCCAACAAAACAATGCCAATCTACTGTAGATCTACTTGATATTTATGAACATGAAAAGATAGCTAATATGATAATAGAAATGCCTTCAATTAATCAACCTCACAATCAAGTTGGTATTGCAACAACCAATAAAATAAAATAATCATAAATATGCACGAAGGACGCAAATGAATTATTTATTCAATTACAGTTATTCCGTATTAGTGAAACCCGGCTTAGCTATTCAATTCCTATCTTCCCCTGACACTTCTAAGATAATGACAATTAGTTCTATGTAGCAGATAATTTTAATGGTAGAAACCTGAAAGCCTAGCTACTGTTCTGCCTTACTTGTACTTATCTCATGTAAATGTGTCAGATTATACTCAGTATTATTCCTAGACGTGAATTAGTTATTAATATCTTATTCGCGGTTAGATAACTAAAAATATATTCATTTGAAATAGGTACGTAAGTTGTTCCTGTATGCCAAATATGTTCAAGAGAATGTAGATATAGGTATGTGTAATGCGAACAATTATGGTTCGTCTAATACAAATAATATTGATACAGTATTATCGATTATGGACGAACTTTCTGAAAAGTGATATGAGGGAGTGAAAGTTGAGATGGCGTTTGACATTATGAACTGGCAAGAAGAAATATGCTTTACTTTGGTGGAATGAAAGCAAGGAGATGATAATGATGATGGTATATTTCTCTTTCCAGCGTTCCCTGTATCAGAAGCTTTAGACCACGGCAAGCACACTGTATTCATCAACATCGTAACAGCGGTCTTGGGAGCCATGTTTTTCATAGCGGCCATCATCGTCGTCATGATATTCAAGAAGCTGAAACGAGAGAAGATCAAGAAGCAGCTGGCGATCGAGACTGCCAGGGCGGTGATTGTGACGCACTGGACGAAGAAGGTGGTGGTCGAGAAACCGCAAATGAACGGGACGGCGAATGCTGCGGAGGAAGGACTGGTAAGTTTCATAAACCTATCTTCTAATTTTTCGTGACTGAGCAATCGTAGATTTTGAGATAATAAAGTCACATTTAGAATCCCATGTTGTAGGATTCCAATAATAAATAAATTAATCAATTATATTAACTGATATTATAACCGCAGTATCTATTGGTCACTATACGGTCAAAAGTCACATGAATATCATTCTTTTATCACAGTTTGCTTCAAACAATTAAATTGAAAAAGTAATTTGAAACGTAGCAAGTAACCGAGAAGCACCTGAATAAAACAATGTAGCATAGCACTTAAGATCATTTTATGTTTAATAATAAGTGAACTTCTCTTTTTAATACGTCAGAATAAAATTATAAAAACCTAAAACATAGGGCCTATAAAGGTTTAAGACAAAACTAAACTGTCGAGAAGACAGAATGTGAAAGATAAGAATGTGCAAAAATGTTTCTTGTATACGTTAGTATATATAGGTTTAAAAAAAATGTAGCAATAACAGCACAAATTAAATTAGTGTAATTATCCAAATGTTTATGTTCTAGTTGATGCCAGTAGTGAAAATTGAGAAGCAGAAACTATCCCAAGTGCAGAACAACACGAGCGATTCCATGATGATGTCGGAATATGAGCTACCTGTAGACATCGACTGGGAAGTGCCGAGAGAATCGCTGTGCCTCGGGAAGGTATGTAAAGAGATATCAAACAAAATTTTATTTACCAACATGAAGCAAGTATTAAAAAATCCGCAGCCGAAACTGGTTTCGTAGATGGCCTAAGGAAAGTGGTTTAATTGATTATGAAATATTTGTGACATAAAAATAAACTCAAACTATTCTTAATAATATAGCTATTGCTTTAAAGTTTGGTGCAAATCTATTTTCCTTTCTATTATTATTTTATTGTTTTGTTTCCAATCATACAGGTTACATTCGTAATATCAGTAAACTCATGAGATTTTTTTATTCAAGGTGCTGGGTGAAGGAGAATTCGGAAAAGTTGTGAAAGCTGAGTGCGTGGGGATACTGAAGCCTGGTCTACAATCTGTTGTAGCTGTTAAAATGTTGAAAGGTAAGCTTATAAACCTTAATTTACTTAGTAAGTTTAAAGGATTCATTTCGACGAGTGAGCTTAATGAGTGCATGACCTAATTTCACACTCTCCATTCTACTACAGGACTAGTGAAAGTCGGCACATTACCACCCATTTCTCATTGATATGTCAAAATTCTGTACTCAAAGATTTTGTCCACGTTCTTGATGCCTATTGCTCAGGGATGGAATTATTTGCCACCTTTTCTGTTTCTTGGGGGCTATAGTCTTAGAATTTCCAAGACTAGAGTGAATAAACATTTTCTAGATCGACGGCCTCCATCCTCAGCCATACCGTCGCTTAAAATTAGGCAAATTGGTGGTCAACCGTAGATCCATCAAAAATAAAAGGAAATACCTATAGGTCATCCTCGGTCACACCGTCGCTTAACATCAGGCGAGTTGGTGGTCATCGTAGATCTATCTTGTATAAAAAAATACCTATAGGATGTCAAGTGCCAAAAATTAAAGAAAATGTATATGAGATTTACACACAACACAAGTCATGAGTGCAAAATCACTTTTAATTTGCAGACTCGGGTAGACTAGATAATCCTTTCTCTAGAAAATATCCTAACCATATTGTGATTCCAGAGGGCCATACGGACGCGGAGATGATGGCCCTGGTCTCCGAGATGGAGATGATGAAGATGATCGGGAAACACGTGAACATCATCAACCTACTGGGATGCTGCACGCAAGAGGGGCCGCTCTACGTAATCGTGGAGTACGCGCCCAACGGAAACCTGCGGGAGTTCCTCAGGAACCACCGACCTGGGAACAAGTCAGTCACTACACGCTTGCTTCTTTATAGACAGTTCAAAAATTACACACATACGATAGGATTTGACATACTTGACGCCTCCGTACCAAAATGGTAAAGGCTCCCAGATAGAGGTAATGCGGATTCAAGTCCCGTCGGATGTGTGTAATTTTTTTACTGTTTATACATTTGTAGTTTATTATGTATGATTCGCATAATATCGTGAAAAGTGGTTATTAAAGTAGTTGTTCATCTCATGAAGTTGCAATACCTACCCAATTTGGTAAAATCCTACACATGACTCAAGATTAAAGAAACAATTATATCAATTCAAGACGATGACGAAACTTCCACTGGCATCAGAACTGCATTTTTACCCATAGACATGAGACATACGTCATAGCAATGAGCGTCGATAAAACTATCGACGCTCATTGCTATGACGTAAAACGCAGTGATGTAGAGATCTAGATTATACTCGTAATACTATTTGAAGTACCTATATACAAACTTCCTTAATCAACATTTTTCCTTCCTATAATTAGGAAGGGAAATACTTAATTTAATTATGAAATGACGTACGCAATATGAATAATAAAATGATGTAATAACTACGTATTACAGTAAAATATCGTTAAGGTTTTTCATGTGATTGTCAAAAGTTTTGTTCATTTCAGGTATGAATCGCCTAATGAAGACTTGAAAGAGAAGAAAGCACTAACACAGAAGGATTTGGTGTCCTTCTCCTATCAAGTAGCTAGGGGGATGGAGTATTTAGCTTCTAGAAGGGTAAGATTCCCCTTATCCATACTTGTATACTTTTGAAACTTTAGACCAAAGTAGTATAGGCAGTGAACTGGGTTGAGATTTTGAAAGAAAACCTGTTAGCTTATAAAAATATATTTCCTATTTACAAAGAATTATTGTGACAGAAAAACTCAAAGATATTTTTTGATTCTAACTGCTCAGAACAGAATAAAGATACTAGATAGTAACATTTTGTTTACATAGTACATAGAAATAAGTTCGCTAATTGCTGTTGATTCAGAAAATGTCTAAACTGCTTCTATTTTTATAGTTCTTCTATTTTTATTTTTTACTTCAGGTTTTTCATACAGATAGTATTAGATAAATCAGTCTATATTTGCTAGGATTATATTCTGCAACACTGTTTAGGTTATTTCGATTGATTTTTCGAGCTGTTACGATTTATATTCTATATTTATCAAAGGTAGCACCAAATATCTTACATTATTTCTAACTATACCACTCACGATGCAACGCGTTAAGTCATCCTATTAAAGCTTTAACGGCCTTCGCCTTTATATCTCCAGTATCCCATGTATCTTTTGATAGCAGTAAAGATATAGGTCCAGTCTAGTCCTACTGTCCAGTTGTACTTGACCTACTTATTTCCTTCCAGTGCATACATCGAGATTTAGCAGCACGAAACGTGCTGGTAACTGACGACTGCGTGCTCAAGATCGCCGACTTTGGTCTGGCGAAGGACGTGCACAGCAACGACTACTACAGGAAGAAGACAGAGGGCCGGCTGCCGGTGCGGTGGATGGCGCCCGAGAGCCTTTACCACAAAGTGTTTACCACGCAGACTGACGTGTGAGTATTCTTGAAACAGAATTATAGGGCCGAAAAGTTCTCAAGTCCGTGGAACTGGTAAGTGCAGCGAAGAACCAGCCACAAAGTAGATAGACGACCACATACAAGTGGCAAGAAAACGCTGGATGCAAGCCGTTTCCAACTTTTTTTTTTTAATCCATGGCTTGTCCAACAGTGGACTTCTTGTGTTTGAGATGATGATAATTGGAGAGGTCTCAATAACTGTCAATGTGGTCTGCAGGATTACTTTCATATTTTTTAGCTGTCGTAAGTGCCGACTTATAAGGGGACTCTGGACCCATAAATGGTTAAGTTTATAGTTCCAATTTACCACATCTGCTGTAAATGTAATGCTGTAAAAGCGGTCAAGACCTGACAACCGGCCTAACCTTTCATAACCTAGGGAAGACAATTATGTGTAACTAATGTAACCTACCTAGCGAAAGGTTGTGAAACCTCTCCAGATGTGTTATATCCTGACGTAGTTATTCCTACTTGTTTTCTAAAAAGTAATTCCCTTGACACTGAAGTCGTGATGCATGCGTGTGGTTAATGATACATAGAAATTCATAAAAATTCTGGGCCCAGGTATTTTCATGTATCTTGCAAATATGTATTTTGTGGTTGGATTTCCACTTAGCATTCATGTTCAACTCAACTTAAATTAACAAATTTAATTAAAGGAAAAATAAAAACCAGTTCTGCATAGAACTGGCAATGGCGTATGGATAAGAATAAAGATAGGTAGGAGTGTAGGAGAAGGATAGTGTAGGAGAAGATGAGGACGAGGAGAGAAAACTCTGTAATGCTGCAATAACAGATGAGAAATGACTAGTGATGTCAACGTGATACTATTTTATTTAATTAACTGTATTAACGTACAAACCCGGGTTTTAACAAAAAAAAAACTGAAAAAAAAACTAAAAAAAAAAAAAACATACAATATTATTCGGTCAAAAGAGCGATCTCTTCCGACCGGTTCCGGGACTGTCACAGTCCTATCCTCAACATGATACATCAATGTTACTCAGGAGTCAGGATACCGCAAGGTTCCACGCAATAAAAATCCACTGACGTTTCGGCGTCAATGAGATCCCGTACCTTGTTCCGCAACATTATGTCCAAATGGAAAAAAAATATGTAATCAACAGCATCATCACCCATTTTCAACCTAATAGAATATAAGTCAACACTTTGGTATACAGTCTTATCTGATTTCAAATCAGTCCCGTCCATTATCTCATTCAAGAGTTTATCTATCTACCTCACAGCTACCTAATCGATGTCTTTTGACCACTAGCTCCTTTTTGCTAGTTGGTCATTTCCCTCGTGAATTTTCAAGAACATTATGTTTGTCGGCAGGTGGTCATTCGGCGTGCTTTTGTGGGAGATCATGACTCTGGGCGGCACACCGTACCCGACCGTGCCGGGACAGTACATGTACCA
This sequence comes from Lycia hirtaria, assembly GCA_947563715.1. Taxonomy (NCBI): domain Eukaryota; kingdom Metazoa; phylum Arthropoda; class Insecta; order Lepidoptera; family Geometridae; genus Lycia; species Lycia hirtaria. The sequence continues at coordinate 22,910,338 of OX387380.1, read as the reverse complement.
GCACTTGAGCGCCGGCCACCGCATGGAGAAGCCGCCTTGTTGCACGCTCGAGATGTGAGTACTGAAAATTGACCACTTCGAAGACCGAATGAAGTCTTACGTTTGTAACTTACGATGTTAGGGAAAACTAGTATGTTCAGAGAACGATTTGATGCATATCTGATTTTAGAGAGGGATAAAAGGACTGTTGGATCCGTCTAAATGGCCTTCATTATTTATCGAAAGTAATTTAAAAAAAATTGATCCGTCTAAGAAAATGGGAGATCCAGGATTAGCAAGATTATTTATTTACCTAACTTTGACTTTTTGATTTTATATGACATTTATTTGATTTTTATTTTGAGTGTCAAATAGTAACATTCTTTAATATTGTTCAATTCCTTCCTGACATTCAATTTTATAATTAATTTCGTAAGGCCACCAAATAGTTGTTCATTTATTCTTGAACAAAACGTTGGATAAAATTAAATAAATAAATGTAAATATTGGAGAACATTTTCACACAACACTATCTAGCCCCAAAGTCCAAACTAAGCAAAGCATAAGCTTGAGCTATGGGAACCAGATGGCTGATAGAATACATACATACTATATTACCCAGACACAGAACAAACAAATTGAGGAGGATATAGTAAACTAGCTAAACTTAATTATTTACTTGTATAAATTTTGCGTTGCTTTGCTAGCAATAGCAAAAACTAAACTAATAAATCACTTACGTAATATAGATTTTTAATCATTATAAGAATCAAATCAAAAAGACCGGTCAAAACGCACTACTTACCAAATAAATTGTGAAACCTCTGGTTAAATTGAACTTCTTTCGTTCCAGTTACATGTTAATGCGTGAATGCTGGTCCTTCTCCCCTGGCGACCGGCCCTCCTTCACCGAGCTGGTTGAAGACCTGGACAAGATCCTCACAGTGACAGCCAACCAGGAGTACCTCGACCTGGGGCTTCCCCAATTAGACACGCCTCCCTCAAGTTACGACGGCTCGGGAGACGAGAGCGACAGTGAATTCCCATTTATAAAATAGGTAGGGCAAAGTGTGTACGGGACATTTTTAAGCATGGAAGTGTAAAGGACATTGATGCTGAAAAGTGTAAAGAATTATTTCGGACGATGAAAGTGTTTAATTTTATAGTTAGAGTTTGCCAAAGCGGCGAAGAATTGAGCGAGTTTATCACAAACTATTGGTAACCTAACGCAGCCCCGGATCTACAATTTTTTCGAACCGGTAGTGGCGCCCTTCTCTTCTGCTTTTGAGATAAACTACTTAATAAAACTTACAAATTTATCTGTGTGGTGTCTTTTTCTTACAAGTCGACGGTGAGCCAACCAGTATGCTAGGCGTTTTGTGGAGCAAGTTTTTACTTTTAATTATATTATTTGACGTCCCCTGAAACTGCCCCTCACCCCTAGATCCGTGGCTGACTTAAGTTACACAGGTTCCCGACAAGCTTCGTATTCCCTACTACTTCACTTGCTTGTACTTCAGCTGGTGTGTCTAACTTACGTTGGATTAGTAGGGTATTAGTAGGGATAGTTGATTTGGAATGTAGAATGCGAAATTTTTATTCAGTAGTTAAATTAAATATCGTGTAAAGACCAATAGTATTTATACTTTTTTAAACTATCACGGTCATTCATTAAAACACTATTATTATTAACGGGATATTTACCGTGGCATTCTTCAGTCGCCCGTAAACATGCATGTAACTGTGCCGAAATATCGGGAGCACAAAAGTAACGCGAACCACGGTAAATATCCCGTTAATAATAATAGTGTTTCAATAGTATTTACTTTTAATATATTGAAGTATTTATTTTGACCTTTACGCCAACGAAGATAGTTGGATTGAAGCAGTAGCGGATTTACACTTTTGCCGCCACACTTTGACCGACCGAGGATTTGCATCGCGCGACTGCCTCGCGAGGCTGCTTGCTCAGTCAGTTAACAGCTAATAGCATACTGTCACGTTCTCACTCAGTGATTTTTTACTACCTTTTCACGACCGAACAGATCATGGCGAAAATTGATACAGATTTTTAACAGAAATTTTGGAGGGCGTTATATTTCACGCGGGCGATATCGTGGCTTAAGGATAGAATATAATATAAACAGATATAATCCCACCTAAGATTATTTGAAAAAGTTTTTTTCAACTACTAGAACAATTGATTTCCAAGTGTTTAAAAGTTATCTAAGTATACATTAACACGTGTCCTAGATGTTTTCTAAATTATTTTAGTAGAATTTATATGTGCCTTATTTTATTATTTTAAATAAGTATGAATACCAAGGTGCATAATAATTAGGAAAGTACATGAAAACATTCATGTATTTAAACCAAATAGTAAGAGTAACCATGGTGTGTAATATTTTTAGAATAAAGAAAAAAATAATTTTAAGTGTAAATAAAATTAGTTTATACCAAAGGAATGTGTATGATAAAATATATTCATCTAAATTAACTTTTCTTATTATATTTAAATAAATTTACCGAAGAGATGTTATCCATGACCGTTAGATTCAATAAATTATTTTTTTACTGTAAGAAGTTAAAGAAAGTTATAGAAATAATGATAAAGTAGTAGTTGAATAGCGTCTAGTCTGCTATGTTTTATATTATATCAATAAACATAATAATTATTACGTATAAAGTTAAGAGAGCTTGCATTTTACCACCAAATATTTAATGTTTTGTGTACTTAATTAGAAAATAATATGTAATATCAATAATAATATTTAATTTTCAAAGTATTCAATGAAATTATTTTGAGATTATAATTGTAAAATATATATATAAGTATTTACTGCAAGTTTTAGTATTTTCGTGTTTTTAAATTGAGATTATGGTATTGTACTACCTACTACAATACGCGCAAATGAATTTGAGGTGTCTGAATGCACAAGACGCACGAGCGCTGATTAGTGGATCGCAACGCGCAATTGCTTACTGGGGCTGGGGCCATTCATTTATTACGTAAGAAGATTTAGGGGGGGGGAGGGGGTCGAATTTTTTCTTACAAGGGGGTGGGAGTCTTCTTGATAGTTCTTATGTAAGATCACAAAAATTTAAATAAAAGTTAAAATTATACTTTGAAAAAGCGCGAGTAACCGCGCGAGTGCCGAAGTGCGCTCGGATGTGTATAAAAGTACAAATAAACATTCCTAAAAATTGTTACTTTGAAAAATAAACATTACTATAAACCAAACGTGTATTATTTTTTTCCTTTAGATTATTACGTAATAAATATTACACAGGGGGGGAGGGGTTCGGCCTATTCTTATTTTTTCTTATATGGGGGGGGGGGGGGGGGGGTCAAGAACTGGCAAAAATAGTCGTAATAAATGAATGGCCCCTTATCCTAAATTCTGAGACTTCAAAGAGATTTGCGTGTAGTATATTTTTCGTCATAAAGTTTGAGACGTGTAGGTATTTTGTTATATGTGTAGGTACTTTGCATTTATGTTGAAACTTTATCAAGTTCTGGAGAATGTTGTTTTGTTCTGATGAGGGTAGTTGTTCAGAGAATAATGCGATGTTCTAATGTTGGTGTAGTAGATATCATGTTTGTATATTTGATGGCTTTTTTAGGAAATATTGTAATGAATGTGTCGATAATTAAAGAAATAAAATAATGTTTCTTCATACTATTCTGTTTTATTTGTAACACTTTTTACCATTCCTCATGTTGCCTTCAAATACTTACTTAGTACTTTGGCCTTTACGGTTTAGATTGTAGGTACCTATTTGTAAAAATAAAAAAAATCACATGTTTTGCATACCTTATGATATTGGCTTTTAATATTTTTGCAATTTGCATTCTAAATGCCCTCCTTTTATTATTTGTAAAATGAGTTAGGACTGTGTCAGTCATGTACCTACCTAAGCGATGATATGTAGCCGTGTCCTTATAATTACGATTATACGTATTATCTACAGTAATAAATAAGAAAAATAGGCTTCACTTCACTTGCGCAGTCACAGTTTAAAGAACCAACGGTCAGCGGTCACTTAGTTTCTTACCTCTTTTACAGAGTTGGGACATAGGTACAAATCGATTCGTTCTACAGATTTAGAATTTGGCTAACAAGTAAAATCCATTACTTATATACTCGTTGGGATTAGTATCACTAGTTGATTTATCCATAAGTTTAAGAAATTTCGATGCGTTTTTGTCGCAACGCACCTTTCTTTTATAAATTACCTTCTTCGCAAATGGCATAAAAAGCCTTTTAGAAAACAAACAACCTATCAAACAGGAATAGAATCATCATATAAATCAATTCATAATTGGCGATGAAATCGCTTTAAACACAAAAAAGTCGAATTGAGAACCTCCTCCTTTCTGGAAGTCGGTTAAAACAAGATCATCATTTTGTGGTATTTTCTTATAACGATGATTTTAGTTCCTTTCTTAGAGCATACGAAATGTAAAATTAAATAATGTGGTGTTCCACATGACGTAAATTAGTTGTGATTTCTTTATTTAGCAAATATTTAACCTAATTCTTCATTATAAGTGTAAGAAGTGCGGGGTTATCAAATAAAATAATATATATTATTTGTCCACAATATTTGTTCTTTATTCTTTATCAATTTATATTATGGCTTGGCCTTAATCAATATTAGGTACAAAATGTTCATATAAAATTATGCTAAGCTGAAGTAACTACATCTTAAGCGAGAAAAATGAATACAACAATTATACTTACTCTATGTTAATATAACAAAATAAATTCTCTAGGACGACTCAAAATTTAAAACATATTATTTAATATTTTCTAAGGTTTTCACGATTACTCATTGAAATGAAACACATTTTTTAAACTGAAGTATTTATTGAAATGAAACAAACTTTAACGGATTTATCGCGTATATTTCACATAATTTTATGACCTGACGTTTCTCACCTGTGCCCACAGACGCTGCAAAGAGTTCGAAACGTCAGCTCATAAAATTATGTAAATATATACGCGAGAAATCCGTTAAAATATGTTTCATTTCAACAAATCATTTAGTTTCTATTCATTTCTAACGCGAATAACATAACAGCTACCGAATAATTTCATTCTGAACAACAAAAAATAAGGATAAAGATAAGATAAAACTTACAAACAATAAAACATATAACATTAAATCACAATATCTTAAAATTAATCAAGATTCCGTTAATACTTCACAATTTCATTTATTATTTGGTATTTTGAAACGAAAAATAACCTAGCTGCGGCATTCACTGAAAATATATACGTAACTTATGAACATTATTCAATAAAATGTAAAATACGCGTACAAAAATATATACCTAAGTCAAACTATTGAATCGAGTCATAATACCGTAAAGTAGAGTCATACAACCGTCAATAGTCGAAAATATGTAAATTGAACAATAACCATTATTATAACTGTCCGGACAAAGGAACTATTGTAGCAACAAAATTATCACATAATATAAATGTCACGTACGTTTGTTTGTAGTCAGGTGTATGTCAATCGGTCGTCGATAAGCATGTATCACGGCATGTCATATACGTCATACATTTGTATATATATATATATATATATTCATCAGTGGCGTAGCTAGGAATGGGCGAAGTGGGGCCTCGATCAGACTAAATCAAAAAGCCCAAGAACATGGAAAAAGGGACCACGCTGATGCGACTTCGCCCACGTCTATATTAGTCAAAGCTTCGCCACTGATCTTCATAAATCAAAGGTCAGATAAAGATAAAGATAAAGATAATTTATTTGCATAATATTTCAGAATATTTCAATTTTTGGAAAAGTTATAAACTATTTTTTTTATTTATTTATTATATAAAAGAATCGTTTCAATTACACACATTTTTCGTTAGTAGTTTTTAATTCTCGGTAATAGTACTTAAACATGTCAACAAGTACGTAGTAAGTCATTTCATTTCGAATCTGTCACTAAAGTAACATAATATTCTCAGAGCCCAGGGCCACCAGTCGTTACTTATTTAGTGACGAACGAAATGTGTCTTACTGACTAGTATTCGTAAGAAATGAATGTTTATTCTACTCGAATCTTGTACCGTGCCAATTTCGAGATATTGGCCACCAAAGAAGAAAAACACTATAGCTAATTTTACTTATTTAGTGCCGGCTGACTTTTATATTTGATATTTAGGAAACTATTTTAAATCAATTTGTAAGCAACCAGACGAATTCTATGGACCAACTTTCTTACAGATGCATTTGAAGGTCGCAAGGAATATATGTGCACTATGCACGTTGATTTCTCTTGATTTCGGTCTAGTGTATTCAAAGTTACCTACACCTGGTGAGACACGCATTACTATATACGTGTCTTGACACGATCTAGACCTAAATTATATTTCCTAATATCATATATAAAAATTAGCCGTCACTAAATAAGTAAAGTTAGCTATAATTCTTTCAATTCTTTTCGAAATTGGTTCACGGTACAAGATTCGAATAGAATAAATATTCATAGTCTATACGAATACCACTAAGTGAGACACATTTCGTTCGTCACTAAATAAGTAACGTCTGGCAGCCCTGGGCTTTTGGACTATAATAACATATCGAATAACTCAAACACATTTAACTTCTAGTTTGTGATACATAATAGGTATTACAATATTTTGTATTCAAAACGAGGTCAATTTATATCTACCTATCTCAGACTTTGTATCAGTTATATTTTACATTACGACTATGGAATACAGGCAAACAGTCGCCGGTCATTTCGTTCAATGATTCTAAATCATAACAATAACATTTTCACTAAATAATCAATTACAAAAACAGCGTCATTGATATACACATTGATTGTTACGTCATTGCGAAACAAATTAGCTTTCAGTGAGGAAGACAACAAAAATGACCGCTTCATCTATTTCTATATTCTTAGGAAATATCTTCCATAAGAACGCGTATCACATATTGACGCAGCGTAATTTCTTCTCAGGCACTCTCGACGCAAACTGGTAACTAGGAACAACTGCTTTGGCTTCTTGTTTCTCCTCCTCTTCAACCTCCCCAGTCTCTCCCATCAAAGTTTTCAAGCAAATCTTCATATCCGCTGCGAATTTCCTAACTAACCTTTCTAATGAGAACAAGTGGTCGTCTAAAGCTTCTGGTATTTCATCACGCATAAAATCTGCTAATCTTAATAAATACTCAGCGTTGGAGCCAGAAGAACCCTGGCATTCGAGGATCTGTTTAGCTATGTCAGGTAAAGGGGCTGCGCCCAACCAGTGTTTGTTTTCTGGAACAGCTATGTAAAGCAACGCGTTTTTCTTTTCACTGGCGTGTGAACTACTTGAAGGCCCAAACAGGCACGGTTGAGGTTGGAAGTTGACGGTGTAAGTTCTGTAGCCTCCAAGTTGGCATTCTCTCGTGCTGAGGTAAGGAAGAGCTGCGTCATTGTCTGCTGAGATCAGGAATGCTTTGCCCCATGTAATACCCTGGAACAATAGAGAAGCGTGTTAACCAATAAAGTTATTATCACATGAATATAAAGTCTAAAACAAAATTCACGAATACAGTGTCCTGAGTTGACGGAGTATGATTTAAACTCTATGTTAACGCGCTAAAGCCTTGGATTGAGATGTTTAGATACATCTATTTTGCCACTTAGAATTATTTTGAAAATCGAAATTATTTTAATAGTGTAACGGTTAATTACGTCTAAAGGTTGCCGCTATAGACCTCATTTAGTTCGGACGTTTTTGAGCGCTAACACAAAATATTTGTCAATAATAATATCATTGGTACAAATAAAAAAAAATACGGTACTAATTGATAACCTCTTCCTTTTTTGAAGTCGGTTAAAAACATTATATTATATCCGATTGGTGGTGGTTGGATGAATTAAAGTACAAACTCGAAAACTTGCATTTTTCTTTATTTAGAACTTTAAAGTGATCACCCTGATGAATAGCCAGCTCAGATATTATCATTAGAAATAAAATAAATAATTTAAAAAAAAGGTAAAAATATAAGATAATCATTTCAAGTCGAATTTTCGATATGTTGTTTGAGTTAACATGATTTGGATAAACACATTTTTTTTAGTTAAAAAAACTGAATGATAAAAAAATATTTTAGTTAAGTAAACACTCAAACAAACAGCTCTTGAGTTCTATCAGCGTAGATAGTATTTATTTTTGGGTAAAGCACGCCATGAAAATTTTAAGACCGAAAACATATTTGACCTTTTAAATTCATCAAATTATTTATGCTAAAAGCGTGTAGAATATCTAGATAATTAAATTATGGCGAGTGATCATTAAAATACCAACATCAATATTATTATGGCATTAGATGATGTTTATATACATGATCCATGCCAGGAATGTAGATAAGTGTTTACGGCGCATGTATTTTTGGATCATTTCCATTATTAAAACGAGTAGATTTTATGATATTACTGATTATAAATTTAAAAAAAAAACATAAACGCCAAGCAAAGTCGTTTTAAATAAAATTTATGTGTATATTCCTTGCTAAACAGCACTTGCTATTCTGAAAAATAGGTATTTTTTAACACATCTAAATCCAACCAAAGTCAAACACGAAAACAATTTAGGTGAACAAAACAATGAACCCATAAATGAGAATAAAGATTTAAGCGACAGTTTTGGGTCGAAAACATGTTATTCACAAAGAAATACGAAATGTAAGCATTGCTAGAAAACATCGAAATTAATACGAATTGAACTCAATTTACACATGATTAGGTTTAAATTCTGCAAGTTTGTATTTATTATCTGCTGACACAATTTTCCCAGCGTGCTTTTAATCGTTACGCGGCATAACTATCTTCTGTTTTTGTTCCAGCTGTTTTATTTAACATCATGTCATGGCTGAATTTGACTTGTTATGGACTTTATTTAGCTGCATGTTTTAGTTCTGTTTGACTTATTATGGATTTTATTTAGCTGCATGTTTTAGTTCTGTTTGACTTATTATGGATTTTATTTGGCTGCATGTTTTAGTTCTGTTTGACTTGTTATGAATTTTATCTCATTGAGTGGACGTTTGTTTTCTTGGTTCATAGGTCATCTGTTTGCAGAAACAAAGACTTATGTTTGTTATTCTTTATCATAACACGCCATAACGTCTGAGAAGGATGTTACGTAACAATGATTAATACGATGCTTGATGTATTGTTTTACAACATGAGATAATTAAGTAGATTTTAGTTTGAGTAAAAAAAATCCTATTTGTAATTAACTTATGTTAGATTTGGAGGTTATTTCTATTTTGGGTGACTTGTTCGTGGCAGGACGGATTATTTAAATACCTACACATTACCAATCGAATATGGTAAGTGTGACTATATTAGAATAGATTCCAGGTTACAGAAGAACCGAGAGTCTCGAGGTGGTCGAGAGGTGAAGAGGTGAAGAGGTAAGTGTAATAAATTTAGAAAATCTACAAGCCTCCGATATAAAAAAACGGCTGAACAAACAAACAAACACAAACAAACGAAAGAAACGAAAGTGTTCTTAGCTATGTTTCATCAAAACATAGAACACTCTCAATCAACATATCATTATCAAGAAAGCCTAATCTATCAAGACACGGGTGATTATATTCGCCCAGTTTGATGATTAATCATCAAACTGGGCGAATATAATCACCCGGCGTTAACGCCGTAACTTCTTTGCGATGTAAGTACTTAAAATGTTGTAACTGAATTTAAATACATGATTTGATTGAATAGATCAAATCCTTTTTCAAACAAAAACTAGGACATCGGCACATCCGTATAAGACCTATGACGCCACAAATAGACACACACTTATACAGATTCACACATCAAACTAAAAACCTCTCTTGTGTCTTTTGTATCGGGGGTTAAAAATTTAAACATAGATCTATCTCAATAGTACCTTAATTTAATATCTGCCAAATATCTGCAATATCATGTCAAATACTTGATCAAAGAGATAAAAGCAAAAGCACGCACGAACACGTGCTAAATATAGACAACATAGACATCATCACGCGCCACACAAGTGATCACTATCAGGTAACAGAACAGAATATTTAATAATATACAACTATCTAGAGCTTAGATAATCGAAAGATCGACACTCATGTTGAGCCTACAACCTAATTAACTTAATGTATCATGGCAAATTTATCACAAAAACAGCTGTTTCCATAACAAACCCAGACATCGCATTGTTATCAAGTTCAAATACTGCCCCCGTTATGATAATTATAGTAAGTCGTGTTACTGGTGTTATGACTTTTTTTATAGTTTTGTGATCCTGAAATCAAGACCTACATGACACTATTTAAATTTTTTCTATATCTTAATTATTGACAAAGATACGGTAAGCCTAATCACAGTAAGTGTTATGAAGGTTCAACCATTGGTTAAAATAATGGCAGTAAGTAGACTTACTGTATTAAAATTGTGTTTTATTCCATATTTTTTCTAACATATTTACAGTAACATGAATTGCTTTCGGTTATTTTTATTCAAATAAAGTATTTCCACTACTCATTTTCACAGTAAGTATAGTTTGCACTGGTTCTAATTTCTATATTTAATAAAAAATTAAACCAATCCGTAAGCATATTTCAAGTAAGTAGTTAAGCAAACATACTTACTGTTACAATGCCTGCACCACAGAGGAATACAATTTGCATTTTTTTAAAGGTAAGACTGTTTACTTTAAGTATGCCAAATACATCATTTAAATGAAAATCAAGTTTTTATCAATCTAGCAGTAAAGTCAATAGTTACTGTAAATATGTCTATGTTTTTACCGTCGTACTTAAGCGCAAGGGATGGCGCGAGTTAGAGAATCTATAAATTCCAATCCTTAATACCGCTTTTCCTACTTATTTATTTTTCAAGAATGAGTTAAAATGGGTTCAAAATAACATTTGATATTATCACCAGTTAAAACATTTAAAATAGAACTGTATTATTCTAGAGGTTACACACAAAAAAAGAATAAAATACTAGAAAAACTGGTAATAACTAGTAAAACCTATTAGTGTCTGAAAATAGAAATTTCGGTTTAATATACCAACTTCTAATCTTCTTGGAGATTAAATAAGATTGTATCAATATTAATCCAATATAATAATATAATATTTAATATTATAATATATATTTTTACCGAATGCGATTGCGCTATAATTATTGTTTTCGTATGATCGGAAATAAGTGAGAGATTTTAACTCGGGTACAATTTGGTGCAACCTGACTTTTAATGATATTGAGAATGTACTTGTTCGAAGGCTTGAGTTATTGTTAGTTATACTATTGATAAATGACTGACTTTGCAGCTCAGTTTGTAGTATGCCTGCCTGCTACGCCGTACCTAGGTCGTAGGTTTGATCCATAGTACAAGCTTTGCTTAGTTTGGGCTAGATGGTGTTGTTGAAATGGTTGGAATGTCCGCCAATATTTAATTGCATTCATTTGTGAAAGCTGTAAAAAAATCGGTTAATAATAAGACAGCAACTAATTAATCTAATTTTTTTTTATAATTTTTATTTTATATTACAAGTATTTTTGTCTTTATATAGACAACAACTTCTTTCTACTAATATGATTGTTGTAAGACCTCAAAATCATTAACACGCAGATAGTTATAATAAAATTCTGTGCAATTGTAAATAAAAAAACATTTTTTTTTTCTTTATAAACCAAATTTTTCATTCGTAATTTTAAATTATTTCCATGCTTTTAAATAAAATTACTATTTACAAAGCTTAGTTTCTGCCCAATATCAGTAAAACATGATATTTTAAGGATAGACCAATCTGCACACTCATTCTACGGTTTTTATATAATACGAATGAGTCATAAGTATGAGTATACTTATTTAAATTCTCAATTAGTAGGTGTAAGTAATAAAATAGTAAGTGAAAACCACCCACAAGCTAAAGAAAAAACTTTTGTAAGGAGAGTCCACTACTGTAGCTTGCTGGCCTGCCCTTTAATTTAATTTTACTCAATAGTATTTTAGGAAATTATATCAGAGATCTCTTTTAAAGCGAATAAGTTCGCGTTTGACTCCCAACTTGCCTGTTGGCAAGTAATGATGGTTGGAGATGAAGCACGTAGATTAAGACACCTGACCTTGAAAAGACCCACGTTGTAACTCTTAGGCAGAAATTATGGTCTCCATGCTCTCAGGAACTAAAGAAGTGAGCAAATTTTGCAACTATTTGACTGTTCTGATTAAAATATGGCTCAAAATTATGTAAAAATTGCGGTAATAGATAGTAAGTTTTTGACATTCATATATTTATATAGAGGTTACACTAAACATAGTCACAGTAACTTAGAGGGACAGGATATTTCGTTAAATATATTTACAGTATGTTACCCATTTACTGTAAATATGTTTAAGAAAGTGTGAATTGAGCTGATAGAAGTGGTAATTGTAAATACATTTCGTTAGATTAAAAAGAAACCATTCATATTAAACAAATAAATCATATTCAGGATTAATCTACATAAGATTACCTATTGTTATCAATTTGAATATCTGAATTATCTGTTATGATTACTAAGATACACCAATTTAAAAAATTTGACAGAAAATTGCAGTTTCCGAAAACTAAATTTTTTGGACTTACTGTATTTATCATATCGGGGGCAGAATACATAACCGTCCACTTCGATCTTGTCTAAAGTAAACATTAACCAGTATTAACCAATACGATAAGCATGTCCAGGTTGACTGTGGTGTTAATAAAAGCAGTTGTTATCTGCTATACTTTTAGTTTATTGTAAATTTCCTGGCCCCATAATGCGCAGTGAATCGGTGATAATGGGATCGAAAATAAGCGCTTTAGAAATGTTTGTAAATATTTTGATGGAGCACATTAAATTACGTCACATATCTGTCCAACACACTTTAGGCTCGTTAGCCAGATAGATAATGAACTACGGACATTGTTTTTTTAGTTTTTATCGCTAAATGTACAGTGAAATTGTATACGAAAACATTTTAGCAAGCACAAGGAACACTTTGATGCCAATGCACTTACGACATTGATGCGTTTAGGAGTATAACAATTAACGAACTATAGCTAACTAATCCCCAAATGCCAGATGATTGGACTTATATTTGTTTTTATTGAAGTGAATCCTTCTTTTGGCACGCTGAGCACTTTATTTTGTGTATATTGAATGAAACTGAACCGTCACGCTCAGCTATGTAACGCGCTATGTTCGCGAAGTTCGCTCGACTCAACTCCGTTGTAGTATAAAGAAGTAAGTAATGTAGAGAGATATAGTCAACGCGTCACTGCTATACTGCTATTTCGTATTATTAACGTCGGCTTGATAAAGTTTTAACTTTTCCTATATTTTTTTTATAAAAAATTTGCATCGTGGCTATCTGGTCGGTACCTACCAGGTCGGTCCTTTGATGGACATTAGTAGGACGGAGTCAACACCGAGAGGTCCTTTTTAATATAAAAGTATATATCTGCAATATCATGTTGTCAAATACCTGATTAAATAGATGAAATCTAAAAGCACGCACGAACACGTGCTAAATATAGACAACATAGACATCATCACGCGCCAGACAAGTGATCACTATCAGAACAGAATATTTAATACCTTCGTACAACCTAGATATTAGATAAACAAAAGTTCCACACTCATGTCGAGCCTGCAACCTAATCAACTTAATGTATCATATCATGGCAAATTATCACAAAAACAGCTGTTTCCATAACAAACCCAGACATCGCATTTTTTATCAAGTTTCAAGAACATGACTGTCCACTTTAATCGTGTTATCTAAAGTAAACATTTATCAAAGAATACGATAAACATGTCAACAGTGTTCCAATCCAATGGTGTCAGTAAAAACTGTTGTTATTTGCTATACTTTTAGTTTATTGCAAATTTTCTGGCCCATAATGCGCCGTGAATTGGTGATAATGGGATCGAATTTATGCGGACTTTGTTTGTAAATATTTGATGTAGCAGATTAAGTTACGTCAAATATTTGTCCATTACACTTTCAGTACGTTAGCCAGATAGATAATGGACATTGTTTTTATAGTTTTTATCGCTAAATGTAGGTATTGTGTATTTAGCAAAATCATATATGAAAAAATTCTAACAAACAAGGACTGCCTTGATGCTAATGCACTATCGACATTGCTGCGTTCGGGAGTATGACTAGCTTTAGGTGACTTTTCCCTGGACGTCAGATGATTGGATTTTTATTTGTATTTATTTTACTACAAGATTTGCATAGTAGCCTTTTCACGCATCAGCCAGTTCCTTTCATGGGCATCAGTGAAAAGTAGGCAAAATTCAAATAGATTCACTAGTTGGGTATATACAACAATTGAGGAGTTAAAAAAATCTATTGAGGTGAAATAATTGTGACTTAGGAAACTAGTTTATGGGCTGATGCTCCCACAGAGTGAGCAAGTAGTTATTTCTGTGTGGGGACACCATAATGATAAATCAGCACCTGCCAATTTCGTCTCATTACACTATACAAAAATATTTATGCAGGTGACGACTCACCTCGTCAGTCTCGCCACCCATTAAATGGGAACCTCATAGTCAATAAGCCAGATATTGGTGCTGGGGAAGCAGCATTTGCGTGGATGGCTAATGGTGACGAGAAGTGTGCTGCGCTTTTACTAGTAACTATTTTTAATTGGGCAAATATTATTTATTATATTTACCTAGTAAAAACAATTATTACTGGAAAGAAAACAAGTTTACTCAAGCTTGTCTCACGTGTTTAGCTCAAGTTTGTCTCACATTTTTGCTCAAGTTTGTCTTACGTGTTTTGCTCAAGCTTGTCTCACGTGTTTTCGAAGTTGCTCATAATGCAACTTCAACGTTGATATCAATATCGTAATTTTCAGTACTTATCTTAATTTCCTTGACACACTGCAACTGACAAGTTCAAAGAAATAACAACGTACGTGGGAATCCAAGAACATTGCTAATGATGTCTACGGAGAAAATAATGAATTTAAATCACTTTTGTATGTTTTATATGTTACCGAAAGGGTCATAAGAAGGGATTTTATTCTTTACACGTAAGAATGTTTGATCAAGTGACAGGTACTTAAATGAACCTGACTTGATATAGATTGCATTGTCAATTATTTTTATTTGTATTTGTAATATGTGTTGGTACGTCGGTAAGTACATGAAACGGTCCAAAACAAACGTAAGCAGAAATGGTGGCAATGATTATAGACTTAAATAGCCGTTGGTCACGGATTCACGGAATAATAATAAAACTTGACGATTAATAACATTTGAAACGTAAAATTGTTATCTATGATTTGAATGCTTGATATTTGCTTCACGTGGCAAATAACCGGACCGTCTGGTGTTTATACATATTTTCAACATTAGAGGTGTCAATCAAATGTATTGTATACACGTGCCAAACATTGTCAACAGTTAAAGACTCCTCGTTGATTGAAAAGTTGTTAATTTGTTCAAGTAGCTGTAAAAATTACGTTTGGAAAACGTTCGACGATCGTAATTTGCCAATAATAGTAAAATGGTGCTTTTTAGAAAGTTATGTCAAATAGTTTTAGTAATTTAAGCCAGAAAAAGTGTTGAGAGAAAGAAATGATCCTAATATCTACGACATACGTCAATGTAGATTAAATTTATCCTGTCAAAACTTCGTTACATTCAAGGCTACGTTCAAAGAAAGGCTACAGATTCTAAAAGAAGCAAACAATAATTTCAACGTCTGCAATTCACGATTCGCATTAGCGGACAAAAGATTTAATAGCATTAGAGTTGGCAGTTTGGCACAGACAAAAATGAAAGGCAAAAGGCAAATTACGTTGCAAACGTATGTGTAAGATCACGTGATGAATAGTGTAATGGCAACGTCAGTGCAGATTCGTAAATCGCCGGATATAATCTGTCAAACGATGCCATGTGAAGAGACTCGAGGCATTGTACCTTAAGAAGTGATAAGAGGTTGAACTTGAACTCAGGAGTACGTTGGTTCATAAAAATATGGTTGCATTACTATAATGAACTATAATAGGAAAAAAATGGCAAAACCAATTTTGATGAATCATAGCTAAGAATACTCTCGATGAAATTTTCTTTCAAACAAAGAAACTACATCAAAACCAATTCATTCGTTTAAGAGCTATGATACCACATACAGATACACAGATACACACGTCAAAATTGACGTGTGTATTATGTATCCTCTCTCTCTTTTTGGGACGGGGGAAGAAGAATGTAACAAGCTAAAAGCCGTAAAAGCCGCATGAATAAAGAAAAATCAACTAGGGGTACGAAGGTTGTCTGACCAGATAGACATTTCACCACAAATGTTAACGATATGCTAGAAAATAGATGTAAATGTGAAAGTGACAAAAACGAAATTTCAAACTAAATGGACCAATTCTGATCTTTTCATCTTAATATAAGATGAAGAGTTCAGTTCAAGAGTTCAGAATACAGAAACTTGAACTAGACCAAATACTATCACAACACTTGATATTTTTATTAATTGTACTACTGACTCGCTTGGGTGTGTCGCCGAGAATATAGCATGTCAATTCAGAAAATATATATTCACTATAGCCTTGAAAATTCCAAGATTGTATTCTTTAGAGATGACGTTAATGAGTTCCATTCCTGTGCAGTACGCGACAAGAATGTAGATAAATATACATTTTAAAATTACATTGTTTCCGTATCACACCTACGCCACTGACAATATACATACATACCTACATACCGAGTTTTCAACGCAAGACGCGATTTATTTTAAAACAAGGTTGGCATTCCTGTGTTCTGTGACTCATCCAGATATCCCCAATTCCCAAGGCGAAAGTTAAAGGGAGCAAGCACAAAGACGCGCTCTTGAAGGAATCATTGACTTACTTTCGCAGATACTTTTCAATTAATTTGCAGATGCGTCAAATTCTAAACTTGGCAGATTTCAATAAGCGGGAACGATGCCAAGATAGTATACTGGTATTTTTTTGTTATTTTGTGATGAAAACAAAACACTGTGCGCGGCCGTTGACAGTGGATTTGCCAATATCGTAATGATAAAAATAGACGAGGAAACTTACGTAATAAAATACGCGGTCAGTGAAAATGTTATTTGCGAATTTATCTATAGCTTTTTATAACGAAAAAAAACTGAAAAAATATCATCCAAGCACACGAATTGCATATTTTGAAGCCAGTTTTTTTAACTATATTTATATTTATTCTTGTTGAACAGTACACAGTATTGGTGCGCGTAAAACAGTATAATACTGTTATACGTATTAACAACAAATCTACTAATCATACCTTTCATACAGCCATAATTTCGAATAGAAACGGTGTTTTCATTTTTTTCGATAAAATTTACATTACCTTTGTCACTGTCTCACAACAATCAAACGAATAAACACAGAATTCGCCCTATTTACATAGGACCCGAATAAAATTAAGTTAACGAATTTCGTGATTAACAAAAGGCATATGAAGTGTAAATAACTAGCGAATAATGGAGATTGAAACAGTATTTATAAGCGCCGAGTGAACTCCATTACACGTGTGCACTAACACGTGTCGACAAAATACGACGCTATATATGTTAATGCGAATGACTAAAGCTCGTGTGGCTTATTAAATAGCCAGAACTATATCGGTCTCTCTACTTATATATCTCGCGGTCTATTTACTTATAGTTCTATCACGGCTAACATCTATATTAAAAGAAAAACAAAATACCGACTGCAGAAAAGCAGTTTTTGCAGTCTTTTTACGATTTCGCTACGCTTGATACGCTGTTGATTGTACATTTTTGGGAGCAAGTTTGCGTGAAATTGCTGTAAAAGTCTATACGTGCGCATTATTTAGATTTTTTTTATACAATATAGGTTTGTGCTTGACCACCAACAGGTTAGTTGGCGGTGTTATGCGATGTTGGGATGTTAAGCGATGTTCCGGTCTACGATGAAGCGCGCTTACCTAGAAGAAACCGATTCACTCGCGATTTAAAGACGACCAGATTGTATCCACCGGGGAAAATCCATTCAGGAAGCGTATTCCATTCCACAATGTAGCGGTCCGTACGATAGATGTGGAATTAAAACGTTTCGTTCGGCCTTTTGGAATATCCACCATGAAATGATTACGCTTTTTCGTGTTTCTAACCGTCCGATAGAAAAAAGGGCTAGAGGGAATTAGATAATGCAGATCAGATGCACACTCACCGAAATGGATCCGGTAAAAAACCGATAAACTAGCAATTCGATAGATAGGTAGTCAATTTCGATTTTCGTTAAAAGATTATCTTTTTTACTACAGCAATATCTACGGAACCGTATGCGTGTTTCGACACGTTCTTGGCCAATTATTGACACATCTCTAATCGAATGATAATCATTTTAGGTCAAATTACCAAACCGAAACCCAACAGAACGGTAATAGGATCCACACGAAATTGACCAATTGCCCAAACGAGAGTTTTAACCAATAATAATGAAACAAAGGGTACCGCAATTGATTACAAAACGACAATCAGAAATAATTTGCCGCAGAGGCAACCATGGCTTCGCTGAATTAAACGCAATCGTTGGAATTATCCATGGTTGACAGACTAGGCGTTTCACCACATCTCATCTGTGTATTCGAATTTCGAATTAATATTTAGTCCGGAATGGGATATTCATATAATAATATGAATATAGTTTAAACAAGTATATTAAAATAAAACCAAAATACCCGACTGCAGAAAAGTAGTTTTTGCTTTTTGCAGTCAAAGCCGTTAGCACACGGCGTATTTTAAACACGCAGACGACGCGCTGCTAACGCACAGTATACGCAGAGTGTACGTTTTTTTCTGAGAAAGCATGCGTAAAATCGACGTAAATGATTATAAATGCGTATTCTTTAGAATAATTCAAGTAAAATCGCTTGTTTATTACGAAATAGTTCGTTAAGGTTACGAAAATAATAGTAATAATTAAAAAAAATATATATCGACTTCAAAACTGAAAAGGAAGAAATAACAATTGTTACATAATAAATAAATAAATATTTGTGGACATTTCACACAACACCATCTAGCCCAAACTAAGCAAAGCTTGTACTATGGAACTAGATGGCTGATAGAATATATATATACCGAATAAATAAATTATTGTTTAAAAACCTAAAAAACACGCTACAAATTATTGTGGTCAAAGTTCATTACAAGACTTTTCTAACAAATCCAAACACAGCTATGATACGATGTTCCATCATGAAGTTCTAGTTCATATCTTCCGGCTCCATCATCGGATCAGTTCGACAGTACCATATTATTGTATTGTCATCAGAACTACATACAGCTGCCAATTTTCATGACGCTACGATCATTGGAAGATGGTTAAATTAGTTACCTTATTTCATTACATACAGGTCGACCTAATAAAAGCGTGTTAAAAATTAAATCAAAACTGGGCGTCTACTTTGACTTGGTACGTACCCCAAGTATATTTTTGAGGTCGGTGGGGAGCGAGTGAGTAATAATTATGCAGAGGGGTCTGTACCCGACCCGTATAATGTGTGAAACCCCATAATAACAAGTACTTATTTGTAAAATGTTTTCTAGCAGCTTCACACATTATATACGCAGATTGGTCACATCCAAAGAGTTTAAATTAAATATAATTATTGTATCCCTGTATCCTTTCCCGAGACAGGGAATCCCAATGGCAATACGAAATTTGCATTTGCAGCATTATTTAATCCATTTCTGCGAATTCATAGGACATATTCATTCTGCGGATATATTCAGAACTGCTGTTGAAGTTTTATTATAAATAAATAGTAAAAAGTGCAAAATTACCTAAATATCAACTGCAAGAAATCGTCATCCAAGGGACAAAACAATTGTCATTCAAATAAATATCGTTTGGAAAGAAAGAAACATAATTGGTGAGCACTGCATTATTTAAAATATCCAACGCAAACGGCCATTAGTCATATTTTTCTGCACAAATCACTAATTACCTTCGTAATTATCATATTCAATGAATCACTTGTCGCAAACTGACAGTTAACAGCTGACTGAGATAAATATGACAGCCTGAAAATTGACTGTGACATTTGAGTTCCTATGCTAAATGACACATGACAACCTGAATTCGCATGAATTGGAACATCTCACCACAGATTAAACATTTCACTTTTGTATACCCTTGGAAACTTAGTTTCATGAAGTAGTTGATAGAGGGCGCTAGTTGTATGCAGCAAAATGTTCAGAGGAAGGAAAAATTTTAAATCGGTTATGGAGCCTAATAACTTACAAAAAGAAAAATTATGTCTGGAATGTTCTAATTGTCGTCGTACTTATGACATAGTTGATACAGTAGTCTCTGAAAAAAGATATTTTTTAATGACAGCTGAAAATAAATCCCAATGGAAATGTAAAGCATGCTATGAAATACTACATCAAGCACAACAAACTACACTAGATCATCAAAGCAGTTCGACTACAAAATCTGACTGTACAAACAACATTACACAGCGCAAACAACGACAGCGAGCCCACTCTTTGAGCTCGACACTTGACTTGACGTATAATAATGAAACTCCAGATCTAGACTCCTTCACATCCATATTGTTTGACGATTCTATACGAAGCTTGCCAAATAGACCAACGGAAAATGATGAGACTTCTGAGCTAAAGAGAGAACTGGAAGAATACAAGATAAACTTACAGATAGCAAATTCAGAAATTGATAGATTGAGCTTAGAAAATCTAGAATTGACAAAAAAATGTGATCAAAATGAGAAAATAATAAAATCACTAAAATCAATCAGTATCTCGACAGACATTCAAGAAAGGCAGTTGCAAAACTTAGAATCGTCTGGAAAACTAAACTTGACAAGCACAACAGAAGAAACCCATACCAGAAGCTCATGCACCCATCCAAATAAATCTAATATTACGATTATAGGCGACCAACAAGTATTAGGGCTTTCGGCAAAATTAGCTGAATCATGGATAGACAAATGGAATGACGTCTATAATATCACTGCTTTCGTAAAACCAAATGCAAAATCAGCTGAAATACTCACTCAATGTAAAAATCTTTGTAACAATAATTGTTCTGATAGAGTGATACTAGCCATTGGTGCAAATGACACAAACCCCGTTGAAATTTTAAATCAGTTATGTCTAGCATTAGATACACTTAAAGGTACTAGTGTATTAATACTTCCAGTAACACAAAATCGTTCTCTTAATAAACAACTCTTAAACACACACATCTCGTCCATAGTCAAATTGTACAAAAACTGCATATTCTTAGACGATATTAGGCCATCAAATAAACCTCAAAATCAACAGCTTATAAAAAAATCGAAAGTTATTATACATGAAATTACAAAAATTGACTACAACACATTTCACCAGCATCAAAGGCAAACTCGCAAAACGTTTAAAAACAAATAAAGATATCGCTCATAAAACAATAAATCAAACGCATCAACAACCAAAAAAAGGAACTATTCCCTATTATTTCAAATTGACCCCTAAAACAACTACAGTTACAGCCTCTTTATCTGATCAAACATTTTTTCGAACCTAACAAGTTTACAAGAGTGACAGTTCTTCACCAAAATATAGCCGGCTTATTGAAAAAACTTGATAACTTAACAGAATCATTAGTAGAACTTGCACAGCAGCAGATTGAAATTGATATAATATGTCTGAGTGAAACATTTGTGCCAAGGAATTCAGAAAACAACATAAGATTGCCTAATTATAAAGTAGCTGACTCCTATTGTAGGAAAAATGAAAGTCGAGGCGGTACTTGCATTTTAGTTAAAAATAATACGGAATTTAGAAATTTAAATATAACTAAGGAACTCAGCACGGTGGGATCTTTTGAATCCTGTGGAATAGAAATAACCAAATATAATTTAACAGTAATATGTATATATAGAGTGCCTTATAGACATAATATTGATGATTTTTTCGTAAAATTGAATACACTACTGCATAGCGTCACAAACAAGAAATATAAAAAAAAGAAAATAATTATTTGTGGTGACTGGAATATAAATATTCTTAATTTTAATGAAAAATACAGTGAACAATTAATGGCTTTAATGAAAAATTTTAATTTTCAAATACATATAAATACACCCACTAGAAAGAATAAAACTTGCATAGATCTAATAGCAAGTAATATTAAAAATGTAGAATCAAATGTCCATAACCTAGCATTATCTGACCATGAAACAGGACAAACTCTAACAATAAAAGTTAACGAACAGCACACTATACCATATTGGTTCGAATATAGACGTGATTATAGTGAGGACAATGAACGTAAGTTTAAAGAGGCTATTTCGTCCCTATCATTTTCGGATATTTACGAAATGACAGACTCTGACGAAGCATTTAATACCTTTCACTCTCTTTTAATTCTTTTCTATAACCTTTGTTTCCCGATAATTAAAATAAAACAACGTAATTTTATTAACAAACTTCAATGGCTAACTAAAGGACTGAGACGCTCATGTTGTACGAAAAGGCGACTCTACCTCCACTACATAAAATCAAATTTGAATAAACAACAAAATAGGATAAGATACAATAAATATAACAAATTGCTGAGAAAATGTCTACAAAAATCTCAATTTCTTCATAACAATAAATACATAGAAACTAATAAAAATAAATGTAAAGCCAGCTGGCAGATAATTAAAAACTATACAAAAAGTACGAGTCTTAAAAATGATATAGAAAAAATAATAATAAATAACAAAGAAATTACGGATGCTCAAGCCATCAGCACAGAATTTAACAAGTTTTTTGTAAATCTTACTTCAAATAAAATGAATATGATCAATTCAAAATCAGATATACCAAATACACCTAAAACTATTTTCTTATTACCAACTGACCCAAAAGAGATTTATAAAATCATAATGACACTAAAAAACAGTGAAGCTGTGGGATATGATGGCATTAATACAAAAGCAATTAAGATGATCGCACCATTCATAAGCAATATCCTTAGTCATGTTATAAATCTAACATTCGCACAAGGCAAATTCCCGAGTTCCCTAAAATTTTCAATCGTAAAGCCAATATTTAAAAAAGGTGAACCACATGATATGACAAATTACAGACCTATAACACTTATACCCATATTATCTAAAATAATTGAAAAAACTATGCACAGCAGAGTTTACAAATACTTAGAAAGTAATCAAATTTTTAAACCAGAGCAGTTTGGGTTTCGAAAAGGGAGCTCTACCACTCTGGCATGTTTTAACCTAGTTAAAATAGTAACAGAAAGTCTTAACGAAAAGACCCCAATAGTTGCAATCTTTCTCGATATGAGTAAAGCCTTCGATTTTGTTAATCACAATCGTTTGTTGAACAAGTTGGAAAAATACGGAATTCGAGGCAATGCTCAAGATTGGTTTTCCAGCTATTTGGAGGATAGAAAGCAATGCACGGAGATAGTCAGATTTAAAAAAAGTGAGAGACTCATACACAGATCGGAATATATGACTAATAAGGATGGAATCCCTCAAGGAAGCATTGTAGGGCCCCTTCTCTTTACGTCATACATCAATGATCTACCCGATGTTACCTCTAATAAATGTATTCTATTTGCCGACGATACAACAATTTTAATTAAATGCCAAAATAAAGAAAATTTTGAAAATGACATCAATGACACAGTTAGTAAAGTTATAAATTGGTTAAATATAAACGGACTCAATATTAATATTAGTAAGACAAACGTAATACTTTTTAAAACAAAAAATTCCAAAAATATGAATTTAAATATACAGAATAACAATAATCAAATTAATACCGTAAACTGTACGAATTTTCTAGGAATTCATATTGACGAGCACCTTAACTGGAAGACACACTGTGCTGTAGTATGTGATAAACTCAATCGATTTGTTTTTGCTCTTAGGAGATTGCGACAAGTTGCATCAGAAAAAGCAGCATTATGCGCTTATCATGGGTATGTGTCATCTGTACTGAACTATGGAATCATTATTTATGGTAACTCAGTAGATGTTGAGAAGGTTTTTAAGGTACAGAAAAAATGTATAAGGGCGATATGTGGAGCTCGGTTTCGAGATCATTGCAAACCATTGTTCAAACGGCTTAAGGTTCTGCCATTAGCTTGCATGTATATTAAGGAATTATGTTTATTTGTAATAAAAAACAAACATTATTTTGAAAAACTTACGTCAAACCGTCATGATAAATTAGCAATGCCAAAAAGAGTTAGACTAGAGCTCAGTCAACGAAATTCATTTTGTATGGCAGTAAAAGTCTACAATAAATTACCAGAAGACATAAAAAAATTGCCATATTACAAGTTAAGACACGTATTGACGAACTATCTCCTAGAAAACTGTTTCTATACTGTGACAGAATATTTTGACTATAAAAAGAATAATATAATAATAACGTAATAGTGAACTGTTGACTTGAAAGATCATTTTCTCCTGACATACACATGAATACTGTAAAATTGACGAAAGCAAGTACCTGATATTAAATCACAAATTGCGTATTTTTTGTAATTATTATTATTTTCATATGGCATAAAATATACTTGAATCTAATTTCCATTTGACATTAATTTTACTATTATAAATTCTAATTTAATATTATTTAGGTCATACTGATTCAATATCAAATATTTGCACATCAGAAATGATCGAATGTAATGGAAAATTGTAATTAATTTCTAAGACCTCGTTTACCTACATTCTGGCAAATAAATTTCATTTCATTTCATTTCATTTCAGTTGCAATTAAGAGAACTTTAAAAGGTCGATGAGATGCTTCAATGCTTCGCCAAATTGTTGGTTGACTCATTTTAATACAAGGTGGACTTACTTAAGGATTACCCGACTGTGCAAGAAGGAGGATAATATCGGTATTATCCTCCTTCTTGCACAGTCGGGTCGGGTCGGGTCTGCCTTCCGATGTTGCCGTGACCACGAAGGCAGGATTGTTTTTTTCTTTATTTATTTTATTCTCCTAGTATAAAAACACGATTGCTGAAAAAAGTCTCGATACCAACACCAAAGTTACCATTTTAAGTAGCTATTAATTTTTTTTGGCGTTCTACTAGTATACATTTTTGATACGTTTAGTGCACTATTTTATAGTACCTAATTTATTTTACAATAATTTTGCTTGCGAGCAGCCGTCCCATTTACTCTTCCAGTTAATTAAGGTGGCACTCAACTCAACACGCGTAGCTATCTCTTTCGCGGATCACAACATTTTGAAACATACAAAATCATTGGGTAGGGATATTATTAGAAAAGTGAGAAATGCATTTGTTTATTTAGAAGGGAGAAATAGTTCTTAAAAAGTTTTATTCAGATATGACTTATTCGTATACTGGCGACGAAGTAGTGAAAAGACATATTATTTTCCTACTCCTCAGCTAATATAAAAGATATCAATGTAAAACTTTTTTTTGAATATTTCTATTATTATCTAAATACAAACACAAGAAATTCATTTTTCACTTTTCTAATATCCCTAAACACAATGCTTTTATATGTCTAAAAATATTGTGACGCGCAAGAGAGATAGCCGCGTTGAGTCCATTCTTAAGAGATCAATCAGTACTTGGATCACAGTTTTTGTCTCGCTTTTTCAACTTTACAAGTAGGAAGATCACAAACAAAAGTCAAGGCGATACAACTTACCGCATTTGGAGAATCAAAAGTAATTTTACTCCAATGCGCAAAAAGGAGTGTAATGTTTTTCGTGTGTATGTTGTATGTATGTTTCTATGTTATCTCATTAATAGTAGTATAACAGTTGTTTGTCTCCCTTTTCAATTAAATAAATAGTTTTGAAGTCGATATTTTTAAAATATTCATAAATATTAAAACAAATTAGATAAGATAACACGTATTTTTAAGAATAACAGTGAGTAAATAACCTACTATTATCCTCATAACGACAAATTATCGCGAAACGAGAATTACATATAATAGTCACCACTCGCCAATGGATACGTATGTATGTACGCGTATATACGCAAGATAATCGATACTAATAAGAATGTAGCATCAAAGTACTCTTTCGTTAGAAATCTAGCCCTGTTACGAGATAATTAATTTAATACATACATACATACAATCACGCCTGTTTTCCCTTGCGGGGTAAGCAGTGTCAAAAACCATGAGATACTAATTGACTACCTTAGTAATCAAGTTTATCTACTGATTACTAAGTCTGATTACATTGAATGCATACAAAAAAATAACCTAACCCTTCAGTTTTTCTTTCATTAAAATATAATTTATGTCATAAAAAAATATAACTAAAACCGACCGGCTCTTTTGTCACTGAATTTTTTTTGTTCTTTTAAATTATTATTTTTTTCTACACTTCACTACCCATTAAATTGAGGGAATTAATTGATAACACCCGATCAATGTAATTTATTTATTATCAGATTGCCCTCTGACAACATTCACATTCACATTGGACATTATTCATATTGCTCGGGTATTATAAATAATGACTTGGAGCATAATATACATATACACAAGTAACTGGATGCAATTTGACTTTTCTGGACTTTGTTTATCTCAGGGGTTTTTAAATTTTAAAATAATTATAACATTATTTTAATGCAATTAAAAAAAAACAACAACATATGGGATATATTATTATGATTTATACTCAAATGTCTGCAGTGAAATTATTACTGATATTTTTACTTACTTCGTTGTCTTTTATTAGGGTCACCACTCGACCAGGCTGAAACAAATAACAATACAATGAAAATAAAATGAATTTTAAAGATAAAAAACCACCTCTGTGGCCAAAATGGTAAAGGCTCCCAGGTACAGATCGGGATAATGCAAGTTCAAGTCCATCGTGTGTATTTTGTACTCACTATAAATTCATAGATACTTGTGTGCAAAACATTCAAAAATATCTAATAATAATAAAGATTTTCAAATTAATTAAAAATATAATTAAAATGAGATACATCATAAATTTTATAAAAATTTATGATGTATCTTATTTGCATTTTAGGCTACAGTTTTTACATACATTCCGTCCCTTTGTCTGTTTCTTACATTAACAGCTATTCAGCGGCTGAATCATGAAATTATGATGTATAAATGTAAACTAAAGCCTAGAGATGGCATCTTGAAGAAGCATCTCATCTTCATCTGTGTCAAGCACAGGTCCATTTGTGTATGGAGTACTGCTGCCACCTTTTTGATGGATCAGCCAAGTATCAGCTGGAAGCTTTAGAATCAGTGGACCGGCGAGCTATGAGGTTAATCGGTGACGATAAACTAGCTGCCAAGAAGCTACTTAGTCTCGAGCACCGCCGTAAAGTAGTTTCTCTGCCTATTTTCTACAGGATTCATTTTGGGGAATGTGCGCAAGAGCTTCACGACCTAATTCCACCCTCCCCATTTTACTACAGGACTAGTAGAAAGTCGGCGAATTACCACCCATTTCTCGTTCCGTACTCAGCGATATCGATCCACATTCCTGTTGCGTACTGCACAAGAATGGAATTCGTTGCCGCCATCTCTGTTTCCTGAGACCTACAATCTTGGAATTTTCAAGGCTAGAGTGAATAGATATCTTCTAGATCGACGAGCTCCATCCTCGGCCACACCGTCGCTTAACATCAGGCAAGTTGGTGGTCAATCGTAGATCTATAATGTATAAAAAAAAAATAGCCCATGTTTTATCATCATCATGACCACCCTGAAACCACAGCAAATAATAATGCATATTAAGCATGTTTTTTATTTGCATATAATGCATATTAAGCATGGTTGCTATTTGCATATAATGCATATTAAGCATGGTTGCTATTTGCATATAATGCATATTAAGCATGGATGTTATTTTTAGTCTGTATGTTTTTCATTCGGTGTTTCTAATAAGTAAATTTGAAATTATATGGCTGTTAACTTCAATAGGGAATCTTTGTGTGTTTAGAAAAATTGCATTGGATTTTTTACTAACTACTGCTAATATATCCACAAAATTTTGCAAGATTATATCTACAACAACAATTTTATTTGCTAATATAAATATATCACAAGTACCTATATTTAGAAAACTTAAAAAGAAACCCAACACTAAGATATGGCTGAACCAACTAAGCTAAGAACACTCTCAATCAAATCATTAACATTTATAGCTAAACATTTACATAAACATTTAGACTAAGAAAACTGAATAATTATCTACTAAATTACCTACCAAACCTCACAAATTGTTATTTTCATAATCTAAAGTGTGTTAAGTATTTTCCAATGACTCAAGATCATAAAAAATAGAGATGGGGCATTTGCGCTGCAACAGCAATTAACGTTTAATCAACACACGTGGATGAAACAAAAATGCGCTATTGCGTCAGGCAAAACACCTGTTGGAAATGGCATTGACCTTAACATAAGTTCATTAAAATGTAATAAACATAGAGTAAAAATGTACTTATTAAAGTACTTATTAATTATTTTAATAAATAGCAAGGATTTAATAAATATTAACACCTTAAAGAAAAAGATTTGTAGGACATCGTCGGCGCAGTGAGGTCACGCAAGCGTCTGTTGGTTGAGCAGATTTTTGTAAATATTACCTTGGAATCCGTCCCGCGATGAGTTGTATTCCCTTGCCAAAATCTTCTAGAAAATCCTTTTACGTATCCAGTAATAGATTGCTGATATTCAAATCCAGGGTTCCAGCAAAGAGATCCGTAACCAAACACCCAAAAAGGTTCACGTATTCGCTCTACTTTTTCTATTTTCTCTGGCGCTTTCGTTGTATTCTCCATGGTGATTTATTTTTAATTTTTAATAAAGGAATCCAGTTATTTTCTATTCACAAACCACTGAACAACCTGCAATTTTTATTTTAAGAAAATAGAAAGCTAGGAAAGCAATTCGCAGTTGTTTTGAAACACTTAGCACGGTTTTCACTTGATTTGCTTAATTTTCTAATTTAGTTCCATTGTATGTATGTGATGAATACGATGTATCTAAGAATTAATACTAATAAACACTACGGTACGCTACTATTTTATTCGGAGTCAACTACCCATTGCGATATTCAATTCTACACTGGTGGAATAAAGTTTCGCAAAAATCCATGAACTCAGCTGACACTGACATCATCAGCTGTAAATTGACGTTTATTTTACGTTCCATTTCACCGACACAGTATCCAAATGGTATGATAAATTACTGATAAAATATTATGTGTATTTTATAGATGTAATAATAAGATTGCTCTTACAGACTCCACATAATAGCTGATTTATGTATGGGAAGTACATATTTGACGCAACAACCAGGTAGTTTCGTATTGAGTGCGTTCCGAATTACGTTAAAAGTAGCAGGGCGCTAAAGGAGGACTGTTTATTTAGAACACGTTTTATTCGGGATGATTTCATCATTTTATGGTTCCGTACTAAATCGGAAAAAGGGAACTCTTATAAATCATTTTGCTTTCAATGGCTGTGGTGGTTATTCACCTAATAACTATCCTAAATAATATTGTAAAAGCGGAAGTAACTGTCTCTCTGTTACCTTTCACGATTAGATCACAGTCTTTCATCTACGCGGATGGAAACGTGAGACACTGATAATATTTATTATTTTACTAAAAATGTTATGAAAATTAAAATAAACTTAATAAAAACTTATACTTAGTGGAATATGCTTCTACAATATACGGGTTACCTTGATAGATTTTTTAAATCGCGAGTGAATCGTTTCTTCTGTCAGTAGTTCCAACTAGACACAGAATGAATAATAAATAACACAGAATAAATGAATAATAATACTAGCTAGGTGAGTTACGCTCAAGCGCAAACCTATTGCATATAAAAATATTTCATCATCATCGCCATTTTCAAGTAAAGAATAATTTGTTAATTATAACTACTTATTGTTGATTGCCGCTAGCTTCAAACGGTGAAGGAAAACATCGTGAGGAAACCTACATGTCAGAGAGTTCTCAATGATCTTGAAGATGTGTGAAGTCTGCCAACCCGCACTTGGCCAGCGTGGCAGACTATGGCCTAACCCTTCTCACAATGAGAAGATGGCCCGTTTCCAGCAGTGGGACAGTTTGTACAAACAGGGCTGATAAAATATAAAAAAAATATATATTTTAGCATGGTTGAAAAAATTACTTAAGTAGGTACATAAGTATTGCTTTCCTAGGTAGGGAAATAAATAAATCAACTTGTATAATTATAATGGTCCATATATTTTATGTTCAGAGAATACATCACATTGCATTATAACACAATTTTGTTTAGTTTTTATTCACTACAGAATAGCTACTTTTTAAAATAACTTGCACGGTGTCATTAAATCTATAAGTACTATGGCTCTGACGTCAATCGTAAGATGAACACGAGTTTCATACAATATTGAAAATGCATCAGCTTATCAGTGGTTTTGTGTACGGAACCAATTTATTTATACTCGTATTTAATTTGAAGTTGTTAAGACTGCTACTTCAACAGTCAAGTAATCGACAATTAATGGTAAACTTCTTGTCAAGTATAGCTTGACCGCCGTAAAGTCGACCCTCCTGATGGTATGCGGGACGCGGGGGCGGGGTGTGCTCGACCAATCATTCAGCCGAGTGTCGGCTGCTGACATCAAATGACATTTGGCAGTTAGAGTTCGCGCCGTTGTAGCCTTGTGCCCGCTACACACGAGATTAATTCACGTCTTTACATCCAACAACAGATATGGAATGAGTCTGCGTAATAAAATGTTAAAAAGTCAAGCAAAGATAATGCTATTACATGTAGCGAATTATTTTCAAAGGAACAAACTGAAATTGGCGTCTTCGTCCGGTGATTATTATTTATTTCATTTTCTATATTATGTTAGTAAGACTTCTATAGTATTTTCGTTGTATCTAAATATTATTTAAGAGAAAATGTTTCCGATAAAGAATGACATTTACAATATAATCATATTAAATAAAAATAATTGTAGAATCAAAGTCTATTATTTGCTACACTCACATAAATGTGAATTCAACTGTCAACTGTAATCATATTATCTCCTAAATAACAACACGAAAATATGTATGTCTTGAGATATTTCGCTGCGCCGACAATGCCGTGTGTACCCGTGCAAACCCGCCGGCTCCGCGTCCTCCATATCATCAGGAGGGTCGACTTTATGGCGGTCATTATATAGTCCACTTGCTGTTAGACAAGAATAGCTATTTACAGATGATTCATGGGCTATTTAAATAGCAAGCTTTCTATCCAGTATTTACTGTTCTGTATTTATAGGTTTTTTTTTAATTGAAACGCTGATGATTAACGACGTGGAAGTCTGTTATAAACGGTAATTCTTATGGTGCGCGTGCGCATAACAGCATAGCAAGTCAGCAACTCACGTCAGCGTAACAGACATTCAAGTCAAGAAAGAATCCTTTGTCCAATTCAGGTAATTTATAAGCATAGAATATATTTTATAGATTTTGAAACTTTTTAGAGTACTATTTATCAGTATCAATATCTGAGTATTGATATTCTGAGAAGCTGATCAAACGCACTTAAATCAGGTCCCTTATTTCTTATGACCATCGGCCGCGATACGTAAAATCGACGTGTATGACAATGAAAATTAGACTTTAGAGTTTTAAACTTAAAGTGTAATTTTCATTGTCAACGCACGCATGTTAATTTCACGTAACACGGCCTATGGTCATACGGAATAAGGGGCCAGGGTGTAATCGTGGGTTAAGTGAATGAGACGCACTCTCAACTTTCTTACAGGTTACTTATTAGCTGCGTTTAAAAATTTTGACAAATGGTTTTAAAATGTATAAAAGTTGACTAGTGTGTGGTGCGTTTAGATCATAAAAAACGAAATCTTAAAACAACCTAAAAAAAATATGAAAATTATTTATTTATTAGAAAACATTATCTTCCTAGATGAACATATACACCCGAAAAATCAGATCATCTAAACGCGTAGGAAGCTATATTGCGCCATTTTATGAAATATTGTTCTAAGGTATGAACTTGGATCGAGCTATTTTGGTACTTGATAGATTTAATGTGACATATATACCGGAGATAACATGATATGATGAGTTTTGTTGAACATTTTAAATTAACTATTATTTCTATTATTTGCACCGAAATTGTGATATTGAGGGTAACTAACATTTAATATCGAGATTACGGGTATCTATACAATAAAATTTATTTACAATAATATATATTACGATAAATTGTGATATTTGGCTTCAATTTCTTTCCGTTTAAGGAAAAATATGTAAAATCTTCCGGATGAAGTGTTCCAATACAATATCAGCCACTAAGTTAATCTACAAAAAATGTTTAGGTCGAATTTTCATAAATTTTTTTTTCAATGGATATAATACCATTTTCACAAATTAGGTTCAATTTTCAATAAAATCAAGTTTTAGTACGAAATACACGCTTGAAATAAATAGTAGGTACTACGAGTATAGCAATAATTGCTAATATTTTGGCTTAGAATTGTATTAAACACTTCACCCAGTAAGATACGCTAAAATACATTTTGAATTGTGATGGTCATTTTTATAAATTTTAATCTACTTATGATCAGACTTTTTACAATAATTACTCAAATATATGATAAACGTTCAAGCATGAGCGACAAAAACGCATTTAAATCCAATCCGTTCAAATTGTCAGCCAACAAGGAGTTCTAAATATTATTATAGATGATAATTATTTAGATACTATAGAGACGTAATACTCACTACAACTAAAGTAAAATGTATTTAAATGCGTTTTAGATGCTTTATCAAAATCGAGCGTTACACATTCAAACATTAACATTGCAATGAAAATTTTATTCATTTTTGCATTTGAAAGTTTATAGAAAACATTTTATTGAACGTAATTAATATATCTTATCATAATTTAATACTATTCCTGAACACAGGACAGGTACGGTTATAATATTATATGGGTTATATTTGAAAATATTATCTATATATAATTTATTTACTCAATGACTAGTGATATGTAATGATAACTTTACATAGGGTTATGGTAAACAGCAATTTTTTTATAATTAATATTTCATTAATGAGATTTCTCATTCGAAATAGTCTTACGAGTCAACATCACGAATATATTTGCCATATATATCTAAACTATAATAAGTAATTGTTAACTTCAGTTGGCTCTCAGCCTACATCATTTAATGCTTATAGGTCCGCAATTATTTTATATTGTTAATGTTATTTTATAATTACATAATTATAATATTTTTATGAACAGTAATGAATCCTATATTCATATCATTTAATTAATATGTACAACGCACCACAAGGGAAAAAATATTTACTTGTATAATTAAAAATATTATGATATACATAAATATTAATTTCAAAATTTCAGGCTTTTTGGTAATTCCCGCAAGGGTTTAACAAGGGTCAAAAATAACTTTTATTTATTAGAGGTAGGTAGTGTGTAATGTCTTATTCTATTTTATTATGCCTTTTATCAGTTTATTTATATTTGACTAAATTAATAATGGATTTTTCAACTAACTAATCATAAATAATATCAGATCAAGACTATATTTTGGTCAATAATATCCTCAATTTCAACATTTTAAAATTACTATCACTATACATTAAATTCAGTATATTTAACAAGTTATTGAATCATTTCATTTGTAACAGCACAAATTACAACGAATATTATCATTAATTAGATCTAAAAAATCACCATTAAAATTATACATCTCTAAATTAGTAACACAGTGGAGTAATATGATGATATATTCAGGTTTAAAATAGAAATTGTTGAAACACCTACCCAATTCATATATTAATTCATGATAATATGATAAACAGTCATCAATTAATTATATAATATAGGGATGAAACATTGATGATTTATATTTTTTAAATTACTATTATCCAACTTTAATATGTTTTTTTTTGACAAGACAACACCTAGACACACAGCTAGAATAGCATGTAATGCGATAGGCAAATATATTTTAGTAGATACGTGTCCAACATTTTCACGCAAAATGCAAAATTTCAAATTACATCAGCAAACCCACAGCAATACGATCATCGTCATGACACAACAATATTACTCACACAAATATCAAGACATCTCAACAACCTACACTCACGAAATGTCAATTTGACGCTTAAACGTCAACTTAAGCCGGATCCAATATGGCGCCGACTTAAGTGGAATGCTTGGATCATACATTCGACTCGGGCCCTTCTGTGTTGTGCTTGAAGGAAGCTCGAATCCTGGCTAGGTAGAGGGCGCATATGTGCCCGTAACACTTGTTGTACCATTCCGGCGTGCGCCCCCTGGACAAAGAAAGTAGCAATATGAATTATGATACTACAAAAAGTCAGGCGGAACGCATATCTTCATCTACCGATCTGCATTTAACAGCTTAATGATACTTGATGGCGTAATTTTGTATGATTTATGAACACTCAACGAAAAATGAGGGTTGTTTTATGTTGGACATAATTGTTTTATGTTTGTGTGTTGACAGTCTGTGTTGTCTGTTTGTAGCATCGTAGCTACCAAAAGAATGAACCAACTTCGATCGACTTTTTTTGTTTGAAAAAGGATTTGATAAAGAGTCTTCTCAAAACATAACTAATGTTTCAATAGAATCAGTTCAGATGTTTTTAATCTGGGGTTTTAAGTTTACTGAACTTGGTCTTGTTTATGATTTACGGACTAGGAATTATATCCACATCTCACTTGGAATAGTGATGGTACGATTCAATATAGTAAGCACACCTAACATGAAAAGGCTACTGGTTTTGAAATGAGACTATCGGGAGACCCTGTTAGCTGCTTGGTAATTTTAAATTGAAGATATCTGGGAATCTTATTCCTACTGCTATGATTTCTTTTCTTCGTGTTTGCCTCTACCCAAATTTCAAGATCATGACTAACTAAGGTTCAATCATGCGCCCTATTAACGCAGTCGGTTATTGCGGTTGTCATCGCGTTATCACGACGAGAAATTAATATTTTACTTATAAGCTACCATAGCAACTCTATCATTTAACGTTAAAATGATCACTTAAATTGTGGAATCCGTCAACACCTTTTCCTTCGAGCCGGATAATACACCTCGAATTTATTGATTTAAAAACGATCCATGATTCCCACTGGTTCTATCACGATACTTACATAGTGTCGACTCTGGCTAGATGCACAAGCCGACTCCTGCCCTTGCCGGCTGGTTGCGCGAGGTACCTGGACGCCAGCACGACGCCTCGAGCGCCCTCCGCAGGCGCAGTGCCGTGCGCGACTGAGGTCTCGGCCACGGCGCACCATCCGCCTCCACCGCCGCCTTGTTGCCACGACCTGGAACGAATATAAACTATTATCGATGATGACTGCGATTGGTCCATTTGTGTCTTTTATTCGTTGATGACTTTGAGTTTTAACTGATGTTAAGGGTTGTTGTAATCTACGGTGGAACATGTTTGCCTAGCAGATGCGTGTTAAAAGAAAAACAAAATACCCGATTTCGGAAGAGCGTTCTTACAATCTAACTTAGGATTTCGTTACGCTCGCCGTTGAGTGTACGTTTTTTGTGAGAAAATATGCTCAAAGTCGCTCTAAAAGGTTATAAATGTGAATTATTTAGAAAAAATCTAGTAAAATTATTTATTTTACGAAAAAGTTACGTTACAGGTTACGTAAAAGCGATGTTTTTATTTTTGTAATTGTTGTATTATTATTATTTCAAAAAAAACATAGCATAAGATACTTAGGGAGTGAAGACGAATCTATCGACAGTTCGAACATCAAAATCGGCTAAGCCGTTTCGGCTGTAGGAAGTAATATAAAAACTTACATACATACAAAAATACTCGCATACACACATACATTCCAAAAACATAACCCTCCTTGCGCAGCCGGGTAAAAATAGAAGCTGTGTTTACCGTAAGACACAGTAGTCTCTGGGCGGCAGGTTGATGCTGGAAGCAGTTACGTACTGGAACACCTCTGCGTTCGAGCCGAGTTTCTCCGCAACGCGCCACTTCACCAGCGAGTCGT
This sequence comes from Lycia hirtaria, assembly GCA_947563715.1. Taxonomy (NCBI): domain Eukaryota; kingdom Metazoa; phylum Arthropoda; class Insecta; order Lepidoptera; family Geometridae; genus Lycia; species Lycia hirtaria. Next base: position 22,874,227 of record OX387380.1, on the reverse strand, counting down.
CCCAGATGTGCCGCTCGCGGAGTATCCTGGACATCATTAGTATTTTCATAAGTAACATCAAGTAATCTGTTAATGAAACAACAGGGTTATAATCAACTATCTGCGCCCTGCGATGTCCCCCACGCAGTGATGAAAAACGGTGATGATGATGCTAAAATATAGCCTATGTCCTTTGCCAGGTCATAAAAAACCTCCATGCCAAATTTTATGAAGATTGGTTCAGCCGTTTAGCTGTGAAGAGGTGTCAAACAGACAGACAGACGACAGACAGAATTACTTTCGCTTTTATAATATTATCAAAGAAGTAACGACGTTTTAAAATGCAAAATACTGTTTGTTGTAGGTTAAAAATCTTTGCAAAGATTTATTTATGATCTGTAATTGTTAATAATTTTGTATACCTACCTATGTCATTGTCATTTGTCAAAATAAAATGGTTAGAAAAATATATTCGAGAACCGGTGGCGCGGCGGCCCGCTGGCCCGTCTCCGTAGACATAATTAGCAATGTTCTTGGATGCGTTAGTTAATAAAAGTATCGGTGCTTTATTTTGAGCTCCGATAATTTAAATATAAATTTAAATATAATCTTAGTTTCAACCAATAAATGGAGAAATAATCGCGATCAGTTTACTACTATATTTTATTTTATTTTTATTTCTTAAACACAATACAAATTATATTCAATTACACTTTAACAATAACATTTACTATAAGTAATCCGATAATATATAATCCGAGTACAAGCGACAACATCGTTGGTAGGGTACTTTTAACTGTCACCAAGTACACAAGCAGTAAATCTGATGCTTATGATAATTTTTAATGTAGGTTAAGTGAATTATGATAATTATGAGGAAAAATTTGAGTTGGTTTAAATGGTTTATAATACCTCGAATTCTGTGGTTCAAATGTTGTAGAAACTTTGCTTACATGTAAAACTTACAACTTACAAATGTAAAAAGTTCCGTCTGCTATGGATAGATGGCAGTGTAACGATTGTAATGCTGAATATAAACCTAAATCGCCTTACCTCTGCATGACCTCCTGTGGCGGTGCCTCCACGTCGGTAGTGGCCCTCCACAATCGCAGCGGGTGGCCATCCCCCACTTTCTTGCAGCACAGTTCCACGTGAGGAGCCGCACCTGACACCGACATCCAGCCCCGAGTTCTGAAGAGATTAACTGTCACTTAGACATTTGTATGTAACGTCAAATGTCAGATTTTTATTTTTTTAAATGGGTAGTGTTGAGATTGGCTATAGGTTAGCATTATCTTTTGCCTGCGTGTTTTATTATACGGTATGTTTTCAAAAATATTATAGATGTAGAAACTCAATAACTTTTTTCTAAGTAATAAGAAAATTGTTAAGTTGTCGTTTAATTTGCGTTAACTCCATTATTACTATTTTAAGTCTACGAACATGAGTATACAGATTTTAGTCGATATTAGTTAAGACTTCTAAGAATCGACGCTTAATTAAATATTATAACTATGTATTCTAGCTAATAAAAAACAATGTCAAGCTCGACTCGAATTCAATTTAAATAAAAAGTAATTAGGCAAAAACCATTTTATTTATTGATGTATTTATACCTACAAGGTGAAACTAAACATAGCGAAAAACACCAAGAAAATAGCAAATAGCACATGACACCTAAGTGGGCACAAAACCTCTAAAATGGGCATGAAGTGATATTTTGAAAATGGCTTAATGAGCAATAACTTTTGTTCTTCATCAAAAAAGTAAAAATAGTTTTAATAATAACTTTTTTTAGACACGTATATACACAGCATATTGTTTTGGGCATACATATGTCAATTTTGGGCATACATATGGTATGGCTTATACTTAAATTATGAAAAAAAATATTAATTATGAATTATGATTATTAATGTCTTCTATGCCTAAATTCGCGCCGTTTTGGGATTTAACTTAAAGAAGGCAAAATTGACAGAGCGACTCTGCTTAAAAACAGTAGAATATTCTTTCATTTGAAGACATTATGATAGATATTTGATTGCATGCAAGTTTGGAGAGCTTATAGATAACCTCTAGGTAATTTAACGAATACCTAGATTTGTTACAAGTTAAAACTTAGTTTGTTACTACGTCAAAATCTATACAAATGTTATTTTTCTATACTTGTAACACTATTATTTTTAGTATATGGCAACAATAAATTTAAGAGTAATATAATTTTTAATCTACCCCCAGGTTTTTTGCGGGAACGATAAGATAAGCACATGCCACTGCTCTGTTTTAACTTAAACTTGTGTTATTTCGAATGACATGGTAATGTTTTATTGATTAAGTGTTCAATCAAGAGTAGGATTTATTGATTAAATTGTTCATTCAAGAGTATGAGTGTGTCATTTCATGTTATTGACAAAACTCCATAGAAGATTCTAGAAAATCACTATCACTTTACTAAAACGTGACGAGGTCTTGACTGTGAATCTTTTACTTTAATTTGACTATATCTAGGACTCTATTGACGAAAATAAGAGAATAACAACTAAAACGAAGAAGAAAAACAACTACAGACGATTGTTGTATGGGCTCCGTTCCCTTTATCTTTCCTAATATGAAAAAAGGAAAAAATAAAAACAAAAAAATATCAACCTACCCCCTAATATTGCAATAATCTATATTGCTATCTTCTATCCATATTTTCTCGAAAACGTGAAAATGATATTTAGTAATCACATGGCTTAGCTGCATTCCAGATAATGTTATTAAACATTGCCTGATAATTTTGACAGATGGTACATTCCTTATTATTATAATAACAGTTTTTTTTTTAATTCTCGACTTACACGGGTAGGTACTCTAGATACATTATTAGTACGAATATAGCAGAATGAGAACAAAAATTATAATAATGACATTGATGAAGCGAAATGGCGGACGCGCTAACACCAAGTCTCACCTTTTGCCCGATCGCCCACTGACTCTAAAAAAGCACGAAAATAGTTAGACGGTGTGATACAGATTATAAAAGGACGGACAGACTCATAGCCAGGAAACACTTTCCAAGATTAGACTAATTTAGATAAAAAAAAAATATTCCACAGACAAAACCAAATAGTTTTTTTTTTTAGTTAAATTATCAGCGAGCTGACTAACGCTAATAAGGCCATGTGTGAAATTTTGTGACTTCCCGATGTAAAAGCGTAAATATTTAAAATATAAGCTTTATAGCTTATATTTTATTTAAAAAAATACAGATCACAGTTAACACGGATTGGCAGAATTTGTATTTGTTTGTTTATTTGATGGTAACTTTAGAGCAGTTGATCTGATCTTCACGAAGTATTTGTTGGTTTAATAATTTCAACACTATTTCTAAGTTACATGAAGTAGACAGCACAGGCGAATAGTCTATGGTAATTTGAAGCAGAACTGAGCATAGCGGAGCCCTTATTTTTGTCTATGGAATTATTTAAAAATAACCTTAGTTTTAACGATTATCTTGTTCACTCTATTAGAATTATGAAAGTGTTAATCTCGATATTAATCTTGGTCGCGCGGAATATGGCTCCAGATCCTGACTACGAGTCAGAACTCAGAAGACAGAATTAGTAAGTCTATCTACAATACAAGAAGATTTAAACTGTATATAATGAGAACGTAACTCTTACTTTTCTTTGGCTTCTTTGAGTAATGCTTTTATGCATGCTTGTTGGAATCCTTTCCAGTCTTGATTGAAATCTGCGCCTAACTCTTCCAATGCAACCTGAAAAGAAAACAATAAATAAATCATGAACATAGACACATAATTTTTTTCTCTTTGCGCATGTCTCTGTACATACAGCACTTTAAGTGATTCTAGATCTTATTGTTGTAGATAGAGTTAAAAGTGATATCTCACCGGTACAGACTCCTCGAAGTAGTTGAACTTGCATCGCGCCAGCATGTCTGCGGGCGCTAGGAACAGTTGCGCATGTTTCTGTATGAGCAGCAGTAAGCACGCATGCGCGGCGCGGCTCTCGCTGATTTGTCGTTGATCTGCCACGCTTTCTATTACCATCCTGAAATGTGATGTTAGTTGTATTTCTAAATTAGTTTTTAGAAGTTTTTTTAAACAATGTAACACTGTTGTTGGAGCGAAACTAGAAGACTTTTAGAGTACGAAAGTTTCATAAATAAGTCACCATATACATAATCTCAATGCATAGTTCTATCATAGTACTACAAAGATAGTTGTATCATAGTACTATAAGGATAAAAAAAGTTTTAACAGTTCTATGTGGCAACAGTTCTATGGAACTAACGAAAATTACCATGTATTATTAGTTCTATAGAACAAATGAGAGAGATTTCGTTTTAATAGTTCTACCATAGAACTAAAGGGATAAAAAAATCAACAGTTCTATGACGTCACAGTTCTATCTATAACTAATGGGTGTTACCGGGAAATCTTACCTATTTTATTTATCCATATCGCACTTCTTTCTTATTTTTTTTTTTTTGAGAGTGAGAAAGTGAGAGAATAAATTCAGCATAATATGATAATCACACAATGTGTTTAAGTAATAATAATTAAAGCCTTTGCTTTAATGCTTGAGGTACATAGAATGAAAACAGTGATAGTGTGGACACCCCACACTGTCAGATTTTTCGTTCTGTACATAAAAAAAAATTATTATACCTATTAGAGTTCCCTTCCTTAGTGCTGCCTGTGGCGGGGGGTGCGTGGTGGAGCCTCAGTAGCGTGGGCGCCAGACAGACAGCCAGGTTGGAAGCCGTCATCTGGTTCACTGCTGCGTGTTCCGCCACCTGGAAACAGGGACAAACTATAGCACAAATAACAAATACCAACGCCACTTAATGCGCTCACTTTATTCTTACAAATAGGTACGACGTTTTTGTCTCGAAGAAGGAGTATGAGATGAGGAGTTTAAAAAACTTAATTCTTACGTTGTTTACTAGGTGGCGCGTCGATCGTTCCAAATGTCAAGTCGAACAACTTGTGTATATTTCGTTCGAAAACATCTGTTACAATTTGTTGTCAGATGGACAAATCGAACGTATTATGATAATATAAATGATAAAAACTTAAGAATTATATGAAGTTTGCAGTAAAATAATGTTTTATCTTGTATTAATAGAAAAAACGCATTTTAAAGATGTAATTTTCCGTTTAAAAACCAGTAGGTAACTTAGTAGGTATTCTATAATATTATGTGTGTTCGACATGTTCGTTCTAAAAAGAAGTAATGGATATATCTCGAGTTTCAACTAATTTGGAAATAATGATGGTATAACCTATAGATACTTACACCTGCAAGGAATATGAGTAAGGAATGTAACGCCTCCAGGTGTTCCTCAGGAAGGAGCAGCAGCGCACACTGCACTGCGTCAGGTCTTAGTGGTTCAGGAACGTCTGGAAAGGAAAACATTCGTGACATATTTAGATGTGAATCTGTCAGGATGTATGTATGTTTGTAAATCAATTAGTCAAAACGTACTGATCAAATTGTGATGAAACGTTACAGTGCTATAGCTTATGGAACAGAATAACAGGTAAGTTGTGATTTATTTGAAAATAATCGGCCAAGTGCGAGTCGGACTCGCGCACGAAGGGTTCCGTACTATCATCTATAATACTACAAAGTTTAGTTCTGTTTATAAAATAACGAGAAATCAACGAAATTCCAAGTAGTAAATTGCAAACTTATAGGTAGGTTTTCGATACACATCCGGGCAGTATGACGACGCTCGCGCGAATACGCGCGGCTATGGCTCGCTCCGTGATGTTACCTCCCCCGCTACCCGCGCGGCCGTTGCTTATCAACCGCCTCGCGCTCGCGCCACCACCACACCGCGGCGCGGCGCTCGCGCCGCGTTTAGATGCACGGATTATTTTCATTTTGTGAGTTTTTATGTATTAGATTAGGTATTTATTTTTATAGTTAGTAATATTTCTAAATATTTACTTACAAATATTCAAGTTTCTACCTGTAAATTAAGATCGAGTAAAAATTGCTTAAAAATTACGTTTGTTGTATGGGAGCCCCTTTAATATTTACTTTATTGTTATTTAATTATTTATTTTGAAAGGTAATATACAAGTAAATATTCTGTGAAAATTTGAAGCGTCTACCTGTTACCGTTTTTAATATTGAGCAAAAAAATACGAAAAAAACACGTTTATTGTATGGGGACCCCCCTTAATATTTTTTTTTTTTTTAATTTTTAGTATTTGTTGTTATAGCGGCAACGGAAATACATCATTTGTGAAAATTTCAGCTTTCTATCTATCACGGTTTATGAGATACAGCCTGGAGACAGACAGACAGACAGACAGACAGACAGACAGACAGACAGACAGACAGCGAAGTCTTAGTAATAGGGTCCCGTTTTTACCCTTTGGGTACGGAACCCTAAAAAACGAAGTTATTTCTGGTTGGAATCGTCAACACAAATCCAAATGAACGAGCAGGAAATGCAAAACAGACGACTCGTAAAAGGCATAGTGACAGTATTTTTTTTTTAAATTCAAGGTGGTTCAAGAAAAAAATATCCTGAAAGGATTCTAAGAAGTTACTCAGTTTTGATACAAATATTATATTATATATATAATATATACATATATATGTAACATTATTAAATAATAAAACTGTAAAATGCTGCAATCGTCTATGTCTATCAAACAAATAAAATTAGTATTATTAAACTAATAAAACGTCAATCAGAGCGAATGATTTCACGATTCACTATCTAAGTGAAGTTCCGAATGATTCAGTTCATTCAGTTGCGTTCAGTGTGTCGTGTACTCGTGAACGCGAACGTGACGTCAGGTTTCAGTCACCACTCCATGACATGAACATTTCTTTTTGTCTTAGAGTTTATTCCGCTAAGCCATAATTTATATCTGATATCCAGTAACTTACGTTGAAATATAGCTATGAACGTCTCACTGAGCTTATTAGTGAGCAACGCATCCGGCAGCTCCCTGAAGTACTGCTTCACCATGTCGGCCACGTCATGCGCCTGCGCACCGTCGAAGCTCAGGCTGCACTGGGCCGCTTCTAGCGTGTTCATGTTCTCGATCGCGAACGGGGCGTTAGAAGCACCCGCCGCTTCAACCACCGTGCGGAGTTTGGCGATGCGGGACTTCACACCGGCTTTACGGAATATGCCCATCTAGAACAACCATAGATTTTTTTATATACCAAAAGAAAGTTTAAATCTATGCAGTTTAGCCTTGAAAATTGTAGTTGTCAGGTAAAAGGTGTGGCGGTAATTTTGGCCATGTGCAGTACGCATCAAGAATGGAGGGTTTTTCCTCCATGTACGGATTTTTGGTATTTCAATAATGAAATGCAATGTGTCTGCAGATGAAATGCAATCTGCAATTGCAGAACTAGTTTAAGTTTTGTCGAGATTATAAAAAGAGGAATAAAAGAAGATTTTTTTATTCCCTATTCTCGTAGTACGCATTGGGCCAACTAATTGGGCTAGCATGTTGGACCAATGTGTACAGCGGGACTTGGCAACATGTGTTATCCGACATTTTGGCCCAATAGCTAGCCCAACGTTGGATTTCTGTTTGAATTTACAGTTTGAGGATTGATTAGATGCTTAGTAAAATGTATAACAAGTTTGCAGTGTCCCGAGAAGGACTTTGGGACCAAGATTATTCTACCTTTTCGCCCTAACCTGAGTTTTACTGACCTTCTAGACAGTTTAAAACTTTTCGTTCTCATACAGAGTATAAATACATGTAAAGAAATCTACTAACCTGATCTAAAGCATTATTCTTTAGCCAGTTGAGCGCGCACTGTATTGGTTTTGGCAGCGCATGTCCCGTCCGTTGCAGAGAAACTGTTAGCGGCACGCCGAATACCGTCTTATCTGGAATATCATAAAAAATACCCCTCGTTTACACTCAACCCTGCTAGACAGGGAAGAGCAGGGAAGTGGGTAGCGCGAAAATGTAAATAGCTCGCAGCCCGTTCATATACCAGACATGGCACACTCGCGCTGCCCCATTTCCATGCCCAATAGAGCTGGGTAGACAAAGTAACACATAATTTTGAAGAGTTATTCCGAAACTATTATTGTTCGAAAGTTATTCATTGTACTTAGTGATACTTACTTCCTTTTGACTCGATCGATCAGAAAACGGTTGCAATCTTGGTTAGATCAGTCCATAGCTTTACCTTTGTAATCTGGAGTCTTGATCTTTCGTATGAGCTTGGGAAGCTCCCAGTTCCAGCCGGACTTGTGCGAGGGACAGTACCGTTCCATGCACGCAGTCAGGCGTAGGAGGGCCAGCTTCCTCAAGATGTGCAGCTGTCCACAGGATAGGGAGGACATCGGCCTTGATACTAGAAGGAAAGTTTGATTAAATTTAACTTGGAATAAGAGATCTAAATGACTCTCGTATTTACAGGAGACATAACACGGAAAGCCATTTTTTTTTAGGACACAGAAAGTAAAAGTGACAACATATTAATAGAACTAGTTATACTACTATAGTTATAAACTAGTTTATACAACAAGAAAGGAACAGTCAATTGTCTCCGTGTTCCGTCTCCAATGTAATGACAATTTAAACTGATCATTTTGTTCAAAATTTCGTTCACAGATCCTTAAAAATAAGTGTATGACCGACCATCATATACTTACTCTATTTGACACATACACAAAAAAATCGTGCCAAATTTTACTTAACTAACGTGAATAATTACCGGTGGAGTGACGTACTTGTCCTCAAAAGGATACTTGAAGGAAGACACATTCCAAATGACATGTATCTAAAACCAACGGCGTAGAGTCTACGCCATAGACTTATAGTTAATCCACCCAATAAAAGTCAACATTTATAAATTACCTACATTAATGATAATGATAATATTTTGATGGTCGAAGATACTTACAATATGAATCAGGATCCTTCTGACCAGGTTGTGGTTGTAACGTGTTATTTGCTTTGGGACCGCCGTTCAGAATGTTCGTCCTGAACGAGTACCATCTTTGGATATTGTTTCTGAAAAAGAAAAGAGAATACTTATTCAAACAAGAACCTAGTTCCTAGAATGATCCGATTTATCGTGTCATTCGGAGATTTTTGTGTTAGGTTTAATGGGTTAATCATTAACAAATTATTTCTTTATCATCATTTCACCCATAAGAACCTAACTTCTGGACATAGGCTTCCCCTCCTATTATTTACAAAGATCCGCATTCGTTTTAAGTTGATGTTTCAAGTTGTCGCGCGTCGGTTACAAATAATACATACATACATACATTACATACATACATTCAATAAATCAGCGTATTTTGATGCTAATGTTAATCAACGAATAGTTGGTAATAGATACTTGTGCACGCACATAATTTTGACATGTCAATGTTTGACAATTCCACGCCAAATATTGGTACTGTCGTAACCAATTCAGCAGTCACGGTCGACGGTTATCTGTCACTCCCTATTGTTGTGACCCTTGCAATGCAAGTAGAATTTACAGCGAGATTCGCGGCTGATGCGTCAGCCCAGGGACATAAATCATCAAGTGTTACATGATGTTGACTTACTTTTTGCTTTTTATATCGACGCTGTCATCATCATCGTCATTGTCACCATCTTGAGACCTCGAACCTGCCGAGTTTGGACTGCTCTCCAGTTCTGAACTCCTTGACGCTGACTTGTCCCTTTTAAGACTTCGATCACGAAACCTGAAATAGTTTACAAAAGTAATTATTAAAAATCAATACAGGCTCACTCTTACAAGCTAATTTTGTATATGAAACGAGTAATCGCTTAAAAACTAATAAAACCGACTTCAAAATACGCAATTCGCTTACTTGTATTTCATATTTTCCAGTTATTTTGTTATAAAAACAAAAATACTAAACCGATTTTGAGAAAATTTCAGTGGGACTACCTGGAAAGTATACCATTTCAAACAAAAAAAAAAGAGTTTTCTAAATCTATATCTTCATCTTTGTCATTTCCATACAAAATGACAGAGATGGAGATATAGTTTCCGACCAATCGGGTCGAATGTGAACGGGTCGTGTGCGTGCACACATAAAAGCATATTGGGATTCTAGATACGCCGTTTCAAGCTTAGTTTCATACCCTAGCACAGATTTCTTGGGATAAGTCACACTTCGCAGCTATGCTGAACATTTAACCACAGTTGATCTTTCTCATATGTCCGACAGAAACACACCCGAAATGTCAGGTTATTTCGCGGACAAAAAATTCACATGAAAGAGAGATTGAATGTAAACACACCCGCTCAGACTGCGTCTTAACACACACAAAGCCACGACAATCAATACGTCCAGAAACTCCATTGTCAACACATATTCACAGAAAAATATACATAGAATTAAACAGTTTTGCAATAAACGATACTATTAATATAACAATTCACAGCTCAATTGAAAACTACATAAATCACAGTTAGCCGTTCGGACAGACGTTAGCATTTGCAATTGCCAATAACTGTTTCAAAGGTCCCATGCCCATTACTAAAGGGTCGTTTGGACTAATGGATCGGCTTAGGTAATTAGTCACCAGTAATGAGGCTTGAACGACACTCATTTGTTGAGTTATAGAGACCTATTAGACTGACAGAGTTGGTGAGGTAAACTTGCTTTTAGACAACTGGCTCGTATTCTGGACTGGACTGGCCTTGTGGCTCAGTTGGTAGTGTGTTTACGTCTACCTGCTGAACTGAAAGGTCGTGGGCTCGATCCCCACCCAGGGCAAACATTTGTGTGATGAGCATGGATATTTGTTCTGTGTCTGGGTGTTTCTATGTATCATATGTATATATTTATAACAAATAAAAAAGTATATATGTATTCTATCAGCCATCTAGTTCCATAGTACAAGCTTTGCTTAGTTTGGGCTAGATGGTGTTGTGTGTAATGTCCACAAATATTTATTTATTTTTATTATTTATTATTCAAAACTCTCGAGAGGAATTCTCGGCGATAATGTAACCGACCTCGAAGATTTTGGGTTTGGGTTTGTTGTTCTCTATCTCGTTTTTTACTTAACTTGACTTATATATGAAACTCTAATTTATTTTATCATAAAAACCGCAATGTTTACCTGTACATTACATACTTTCAATCTAACAGAAAAAAAACTTTTCTACCTGTAAATATTATCCGGTTTTGTAATTTTTTTTATCTGATCGTAATTATAAATGCAATAAGTAGATTTACAATAAAGAGATTTGTTTTTCCACTTTGTATCTTCGAAGTTGTAACAAAATGAAAATAAGGTAAATTTAGAAACCGATAAAAAGAACATTATTGAAATCGGATAATTTAGGGTTTGTGAACTTTCTTAATATACTTACACACTATTCACATGGTATCATTGTCCGTATTTCACTTTAAAAGCATAATATCTTTTTTGTTCACTAATTCACCAAGCCACTAATAGATTTCACTTGGAGTATCTATTTTACCTCAGTTCATGATCATCATAGTCTTTCCCTATGGGTCAGTACAGGACGTTACCTTTCGCCGCTTCACTCTATAAGACGTGTGATTTCTACACTTACTTCTTTAACACGTATATTCTTTTTCTCACAGTACATCCACAGTCCACACTTTCTTCGGTCGCCCTTTCTAGTTTTACAGTTTACCATCATGTCTAGGGTCGTCTTACATATATACCTTTACTTCTCATCTCATGTTCATACCAGGTTAACCTTACCATTCCTTAATTTTTCAGTCATTGGCACTACTTTTACACTTCTTCTAGCATACTCATTCCTAAGTTTTTCCATTCATTTCACTACACATATTTTCAACAGCATCTCCGCTGCACGCACCTCAGCTCTACCTATTACTTACTTCTGTCCTTCTTTCCCAAGATTCAAGGAACTAGTCCTGATGGCCTGCCGCCGGTGCACCGTGTGTCCCGGAGACTTTTGCACCTCCCGGAGCACTTCCGGGTCTGCCTTCAGTTCTACTGGTGATGGAGGTTCTACGTACACCTGGAATGAGGGACAGACTCTTTAATTTTATCGTTTTTTTTTTAAATTAGATTTTTGGTATTTTAGATATTAGATACATAGATACATTGTAAAATAAAGTTTATAACGATAGAACTTGTATTATTCTCAAAAGCATATCTTTTTTTATATTTATATTCACACGTTGTAATTTAAGGGTTTTTATAGAAGATTTCCTAAAACCACAGACCAGAAAAGTTCTGTGTCTAAAATGTTGACATGCTATGAATTTTAAGTATTCGAAATAAATGAATTTGAATAAAATCTAGTTTTTTTCTGTTAATTCTAAAACAACGATTTTGAAGATACATTAGATAAATTATCAATTATAATTATGCATAAATATACACAAATTTCTTCCAGTATTCCTATCCTAAAACTGTCAAATATGAAAGTAGTTTTTGTTTGTGTTTGTTACTGGTTCAAGTAATATTTAGTTTCAAATTGAAAAAAGTCAATAAAAATTATAAGCCACACATTTCAGGAATGTGACAAGATTTTTTTTCGCACTCGAATTGTAAGAAAACAAAGGACTTCCTTCTCAAACGACAAACAAAACAATCCCTTTGGAATCATAGCTTGTCATCAGTAAGTAAAATGGACGATCCATAAAAATAAATGAAAATAAAATTACCTCCGTCTGATGAGTGTTATGAGTATTATGCTCCTTATAATAATTATGTCTCCAACTCGCAGGTTGACACTCAGAATCGCTTAGCGCGCTGGAATCATCATTCTTCACCCCTCTATGGAATATCCTTTTCGCCCTCCCGAGTTTCGACTTCGAACTTTTATTACTTGACCCCATACTGCCGTCTGAGGCGTAACTTGAGCTATCATCTCCAAAAGGAGGATGTAAAACAAAAGAAGGTTCTAGAGGACCTATAGGGGACGGAGGCATCACAGTCATTGGCGAAGGAGGTTGAGTTCTAATCGCTGGGGCATGTTCTGGAGAATTACTAATATGGTGGAAGTCAGGGAAAGGAAACGCTGTCGGCGTTGTAGGCGTCATGTCTATATAGCTAAGGTCAGCGTATTTATCCTGGCTAACGTCGAGGAAGCCAGGGGATGAGACTATGACTTCAGTACGGTTCTGCCGTTTTCTCCGTCGTGTTTTGAGGGATTCTACTCTTCGGAGGAGAGCTTTTGCGCCGTCTCTCAGTCGTTCGGATCCCGTTCTTCTGAATCGGGTGCCAGTCTCTTCTTCGTCTTCTTTGTCGCTTGGTAACTGGATCATTGGTTGTCCTGGTACTGTTAATCTGGAACAAAAAGAGGCGATGGCGCTGAGTACCCTAGCCACTAACGAATAAAGAATGAACACGACGATTCTAATTTTGTAGACGGCAATAAAATAGAAAAGTAAACGTATGATGGGATTGACATTAGCTAACAAAATGTCACGTGACGGCACGTCACAGTTTCTGAGCATTTCGAATGTTAAGCGTTTGTAGAAATAGAAACGTTTGCTAGTTGTCTAAGTCTACCGCCTAACATGGAAGGTAGATAAATTGTGAATGTCAGTACATGCTTTATTTCCTCTGAAAGATGGATAAAAACCCTTTTATATAGCACATATAAATATTTATATGTTATGCTCCATGCTATTATGGTTGTATTTTTGCGGTTGTGGATATATATCTTTATTATTTATTATATCCTTATATCGACTGAATTTACAGGAAATGTATCGCTAGGCGAAATAATGAAATAAGGCAGCGCTTTTAATGACACATTCGTTATCTTTTCGAACAAACTAGCAAGTTTTTCCTATCTTATTTCCTTCTGTATTTTAATCTACTCAAAATACATAATAATTAAGAAACTTCGACTGATGTTGAATTTTCATAAAAATCGCATTAATCTAATCCATCTTTTTGTTTTCCAAAATTAACTTTATAACAAATAATTACCCTAATGTATTTTTGCGGTTCTTCTTAATTACTAATTACCATTTTGCATTAACAAAACAAACTGCTCCATAAACGTGAAGTTGGGCAGATCCTTCAAAGTTATTCATACATTTGGGAGGATGAAAGTTTCCGAGTGGTAAGTTTAAGATTATACCACTTGCCTACAAAACAAGGCGTTTGTCTCCCGGGATAAGTACAACAGGTTGTATTAAGGAAAATAAATAACGTGGATAGTATTAATCGATTTTGCAATGTTGTCCTAGGAGGAGGAGGGAGGAGGGTTATATTGTTCGAGTGTATGTATGTATGTTTCAATATAATCGCCTACAGCATAAACGGCTCGACTTATTTTGATGTGCGAGGTGTAATTAGGTTCGTCTTCCCTCCCTGAGTGTCATAGGCAATATTTTTTGTACTAGTAATAATACAACACTCACAAAAATAAAAAATGCGTTTTTTCGTAACCCAAAACAAACTAATTTCATATATCGATTTATAAATGACGGTGTTTTAAGGTAACAACAGCCGAATTGATAACTTCCTCGTTTTTTAAGTCGGTTGAAAGGGGATCCGAAGTTTTTACTAATTATATATTTGAAACTTAAATAGACAAGAACAAAACATCCCTTCTCGCTGCCTAGAAATATATAATGCCAAGAATAATTCTAATAAAATTAGTTTATTAATATTAGTTCGGTTGACCTCGAAATCAGTTTTGTATTTGTAGTTTGTGTTTTAAAATAAAATAACTGATAAAAAATATTATATAATATTGTACTGTAACGAAATTACTTTTAATTAAAATGATAGAAATAAATACATCGAATTAATATAAATTAATAACATTAAATACTAATAACTAGGTAAAGATAAAGGTACAACAATAAAAAAAAATACAAACAATTTGACGTTAAAACCTAAAACGAGTATCTCCCCGTCCAAACGTGACCATTAGGCTGCCGACATTACCACGTTGTATATTATAACTACTTATGTATTAATACTTTCCTTGTTTAGTTCAACGTTTAATTATTTATTTGCCAACTCGTCTAATGTTATACAATCTTACCGTTAGTTGTATATAGGTACCAGAACTCTAAAAAAGTAAGATTTAATCTCTATAGCGAGAAAACAAAGCAATGGGTATAAAGTTTCTACTTTACCGCTGTTTTCACACGATTTGGATGTAGATAAGATTGTTATATTGGAGATATGTTAATTGCAGGTTGATTGTAGCTTTTTTTACAATAATTAACGGTTTGGGCTGTCTTTTGTTTGATAAAACTTTAGCCTGCATGTCCTTCTAGACGTCGTGTATACTAAATATTGCTTATTCTATAATGAAGACGTATTTCAATCAAACAATCAATAACACGTTTTTTTCTGTGAACTATAATTTTAACGTAGCTCAACGGATTAGCAAATTAGTAGACCTGATGGCCGGGATCTATAAGTCCTCAAGTGGAGACCACGAACCGGCAAGCGCAGCGTAGGAAGAACAGAAGATCAGAGAAGTGAACAGAAGATCTCTTACAAGTGGCAGGAAGACGCTGGATGCAGGCCGCTTCCCAACCGGTCTTTATGGAAATCCACGGGGATGGCCTATGTCCAGTAGTGGACTTAGTGTGGCTGAGATAATCATAGTTTAATCGAAAGCTTAATAAAATTTGTTATCAATTTTCTGTTTTTTTTTTCTACAAATAAATATGATTTACATCTAATAATTACCGATATTAAAGCTAGCGGTCTTTTAGGAAATCCATGACGAATATCTATGTCTAGCAATGGACTTCTTGTGCCTGAGATGATGATGATGATGATGATGATTAAAGCTAACCACAATACTAATTTATTATAAAACTAAGCTCTTTTCGACCACTGATAAACATACTTTAGAAATCGAACCACTTTACCAACGAAAAAAAAATGTATTAACCTGTATACCAAGATCCGTAAACATTGAAAAATGAGAACCGTACGTGAGTAGTAATAAACATCTGGACAGAAGAAACAAAATTTTGCTAGTTGCCGAGAGCTTCGCTTACTTCGCTCACTCGGGTAAGAAATGGGTACTGTTCAAAACACATGAATGTATTCCCTATTCCTATATCCATAGATTCGTCTCACCGCCCTTTGTCTTCTCGAATCCTTTTATCTGACCCTTGGTTGGCTGTTACTTGATACCTTACTAGCTAATGATGTTCGTTGTTATACAGAAAGAAAAAAGTTACCTTTTGTGCTAAACTTAATATAAGACGAGTTAGCGGTCAAGCGCAATCCTACTTTTGACAAAAAATATGTCTGTCTGCTATTGATTAATCATCAACATTTTTACTTTTTATAATTATGTACAGACTGTAAATACATAAAATCACGTCCATTTTGACTTACGGGGTAGGCAAAGCATGAAATATCATGAGGCTATTTGACGCCATATTAGACCGTGGTTAGAAGGTCAGATGGGAAAGAGGGTTTAAGAGGTTAGAAGGTTTTAGAGGGTAATATTGGTCTGCAGTGACAGGAGGTCGCCAACTGACTTTTACATAGTATGCCCGGGAAGAAAAGCAGCTGGCACATTCTGTTTTTCTTTTTTCCTAGTCCAGTATGGAATTATTAATTACTTAAATAAAATAAAAAATTACAGTCAGTAACAAATTATCAAAATCACTAGCTTCCCACCGGCTTTCTACGATAGTCAAAGTAAACAATGACAATCCATACACGTTCCTTACATCTCCCATACACGTTGTAAGACTATAATTACGTGGTCTAACATTTCGTTCTACTTACTACTCAGCACTATGTACTGGGCCCTTCACCGATCACGGTGCATTGCCAAACCTTAATGATAGGCTGGCGTAAGGGTGTGGTGCGTTTGCTGGCGATACGCGGGAATATAAGCTATAGGCGGACAAGTTACGCTTGTGTAAATACTAGTTATAAATTTATGAAAATGGACGTGGATCAATCGATTGCGGCTTACAGAACGTTATGTACGAGTGTTTAAAACAGCATATGGATGCACGCTACGCCCTTTATGCTTTTGATACGGTAAATGTAATATATATATATATTCATTGAAATTAAATAATTTATTAAATCATTGTAATATCTGCTACCTGAAAACTAGCTCACAAGATGGGAAATAAAAATTGAGAGAATTACTTATTCACTTTGTTTAACAAGTTGTTGTTGTTGTTGTGTTGTGTTGTGTGTGTTGTTGTTGTGTTGTGTGTGTTTGAGCGCAATATTATCTATATGTACAAAATAAGAGTCACACGTTACCGGCAACATTCTTTTTTTTTATTAAATAAAAGAATCCCTTCCTCTTTATCCTATTTAACACGATATTTTAATTCGAAGTTAAAATGTTAAAAAAAAATAGAAGATAAAATAGAAATCTAGCCATTCATAGTTCCAATTGTATAAAAAAATCATCGTAATCAAACACTTAATATGAAAAAAGTTTTCCTGTGGTTTGCAAAATATGTGATGTACTGTCGATGGTCATAAGCACAGAACATATAATAATACTAGGTACCTAATGGTCACATGATATTATAATTTTCAGAGCGACAACAGCAGTCATTTTTACCCAATTGCGAATTGAGTAAGAAGGAGGGTTATGTTTTGGAGTGTATGTATGTATATATGTAAGTACATAAGTTTCTATATGTCTTATTCTTGAAATGTCTTATTCTATATTCTTGAAATTGCGACATTTGTCAAATCCCATTCACAGTTATTTGGTGAATGGACTACTGCTGGTATCAGAACCCGTACGCAGGAAGCAATGAAACTCTGCCCTCGTGCCGCTAAAACCGCACTCATGCGGAAAAGCATATTCTGTATGGCACCAGTAATTTATACAAAAATACCTAAAGATTTTAGAGAATCAAATATTGGCGTCTTTAAAAGTAGACTTACAAAATTGCTAAAACAAAAATGTTATTATTCTATTGCAGAATTTTTATCCGACAAAAATATTTTGACATCAGATATTAATATTATTGACACAGCTTTATCATACCATATTAATGACATGCTTATTTTTAACTCGTAATTGTGACATAATGTTTACCTATTTATTGTATATTGTACCATTGACTAAATTAGCTGTAGTGACATTCTCATCTAAACACTCCATAAATCTTGATACTTTGACATTTTTGATTGACATTTTTTTATCTTTTCTCATAATTTGTACGCCTCACCCGGTATGGACATGTGATACATCAATTGAAATAACTATCATGTATACTATTTATGTAATGTGTAGTGTACCAACCATGTTCAACAAAATAAAGTTTTCTGATTTCTGATTTCTGATTTCTGATTTCTGTCCATCTACAGCCTAAACACAGATTTTGATATGCGAATTATCGTTAGATTCGTCTTTATTCTCTGAGTTTTTTTTTTTTGTAATAATAATACATCTCTCACACAAGAAAATAAATGCATTTATACGTAACCTCCAACGAACTTTTTAGAAAAAAAGTGATTTTACTAGATTTTTTCTAAAGAATGTGTATTTATAATCTTTTATGGCGATTTTACACACACTTTATCACAAAAAAACGTACACTCAACAGCACAGACATAGAAGATGGAGCATGCGACTTCATTTATATGAAAACCTTGCGTGCCACATTTTTGGTACCGACTGTGACATCACTTAAACAATTTTGTGATGGAATGTTCTATCTGTGCGAAATCTATTCAACCCAATGCATCCGCGCGCTAATAACTAGTTAACAAAATATCGATTCAGAAGTATATATCACCTGAAATTAAATAAATCTTGGTCGTCAACTGTCATTCTTTATCGTATTTGACATGCTCGTTTTGACACGCTAGGTACATACACTTGGGGGTATCTATAAATGTCTATGTTCAACAGGGTATCATGCGTAACGAAACCGTAAGTAAGACTGTAAAAACATCTTTTCTTCAGTCGGATATTTTGTTTTTCTTTTAATATAGATAGATATGTACTTGTTAAATCGCTATGACACGCACCCCACCTCGCTCAACGCATGACTTTGGCCTCGATAGCCCAAATAAAGGGCGGCGTGTTTTTTGGAGCGGAATGCTTTTAGTGCAAGATTAATTAGATTTACGAGAAACTAAGTGGAAACTACGGGATAACACGATGCAGAGTTGCAACATTCACAAGACCTAGTCGATCGACGGGTAAGGGATAGTCAACAGACAAAAAACGTCAAGTAAGAGTTTCACTCAAAAACCGACGCTTCCGTGCCCCAGGCGAGATGTAGATCTTTGAACATGATCTGGATCTCCAGTACATTTATCTAAATGCTAGCGATTTGAATCAAGAACTAGATACAATCGTCCACTAGGCAGCCGCAGTTGTAGTTGTTGGCGTTGTCCTAGGAGATAAACGCAGCAAGGAGATGCGATGCCATACGATTCCGAAGATATGTTTCGGTCTAGTCTCGAAAATTCCGAGATTATAGCTTTCAAGAGACAGAGAAGTAGCCAAAACAGAATGTGATGTTCAGACTATCTGTAGTTCTGTAGTGGAACAGGGAGGGTGGAATAAGCTCGTGAAATACGTGTATGTATTTATATATTTAACGCCCTGACAGCACACTCGCCGAAATGAATCCTATAGAATATAGATAGACAGGTATGCTACTTTACGGCTGTAATTGAGACGAAATATCAACGAGAAGCTAGAATCATGTGACCTACGTTGTAGAGTAGACCCATGTCCAACAAAACGTTATAAATAATGAGTCGCATCTATGTTGCATCGTGTCGATTCTTATAGCTTTCCATCACCCACTTGGGACAATGGGCTAGGGCTAGGTAGTCTATTTAAGAGCTGTTTTTCAGGTATCAGTACAATTATTAGGTATAAGCTTAATTAATAAATAGATATAGCTTACATATAAACACTACTAACTTGAATTTAAACTGCCCGAA
Organism: Lycia hirtaria; assembly: GCA_947563715.1. Taxonomy (NCBI): domain Eukaryota; kingdom Metazoa; phylum Arthropoda; class Insecta; order Lepidoptera; family Geometridae; genus Lycia; species Lycia hirtaria. The sequence goes on along the minus strand of OX387380.1, from coordinate 22,854,369 downwards.
AACTCCGGTCTACATTTCTGAAGCTCTTACTGCTAATGGGAAAAAACTTTTTTCGTTGGCTAGACAATTCGCAAAAAATAACTGCTTCTCATATTGCTGGGCTACTCACGGAAGAGTATACCTACGTGAAAAAGAAAACTCTCCCGCAACTCGTATCAACAGTGAAAAAGACTTGAATAACCTTGCCAACAAAAAGTGACTAGTTCTCAGTCAACAAAAAGTGACTAGGGCTGCTTTTCTTTTATGTATATTTCTCATACTATGTTTATTGATAAATTTACTGCATGCTATTTTAAAATATTACCTAAATAAAAATAAAAATATTATCCGTATTACAATATATACAGGTACACCGATTCACCATGTTATTGCTTTCTTAACTTGTTGTAGCTATATACAGCCATGTCGATTATATGCTACAATCATTTTCAATAACAATTTAAAAACCACAACTCCGAATTACCACAGTGTAACACTGCAAAACAACCGATACGCTCCAATGCAACTATGTAGCGGCTTCAAGATAAGCGATATGTATAGATATAAGTCTTTTGTTGGTTTTATAACTCTTCCATTCAAGCGCGTAACCATTGTTTGGCTTACATGCCGGCAAAATAATACGTATATTAATGAAGTCATTATTAATACACCACCTGCTTATGGATAAGTTTGTCAATATTAATGATAGCTTAGATTCTGTATGTGTCTCTAATTCTTTTCAATGCACACCAGAGCAATGCAAAAGCATAATACAGGATTATCATAAACAACGAACTTTGAAAATATTTCACGTCAATATACGTAGTATTGGCCGCAACTTAGATGAAGCGCAATTACTACTGGCCAGATTAAATTGTGTATGCGACATACTAATTTTTACAGAGTGCTGGCTGAGTGTATCGCCAAATACTCCCATTATTGATGGATACAATAGCCATCGCTCGGGTTATAGTAATCAGAACGATGGTGTTGTCATCTATGTTAAATCTGGCTTGGAGGGCACTATTACAGAACCTACGTTGGCACACGCTAGGTGCTTATTATTCACTCATTCAAATAAAATAGCAGTTCTCGCAGTTTATCGTTCTCCGGCAGAGAAAAATCTTGGGCCGTTCTTGGATAGCCTAAACGATCTCTTGGGCTCCTTATCAATTTATCAGACCGTGGCTATAGTTGGAGATATAAACCTAAATATCTTACCTGAAAATAAAAACCTTTTTTCTGAACTTTATCTGAACACTATATCTTCTCATGGTATGTTGCCCGCTCACATGTTCCCAACCCGTGACGTAGCCTGCCTAGATCATGTCATTCTTCGCACTCGGAATCAAGCCACCACATTTGTCATCGAAAATACAGCTACTGATCATGCTGCAAATTTATTATGTCTTGATTTCGCTGGTAAGGTTGGGAATAAGCAAAGATCTTATATAAAAGTAGACTATTGCCTAGTGATTGATCAACTTAAAAACACAGACTTTAATGCCATCTATGAACAACAAGATGCTAATCTTGCGATGGAATCCTTTATAAACATCATCTCAACCAGTATATCTGCTAATAGTAAGACTGTGTCTGTTCCTAGGCGTAAATGTATCTTCAAATCTTGGATGACACCTGGACTTCTGAAATGTATCCGTCACAGAGATAAACTGCACATAAAATATAAATCTGACCCTACCAACTATATCAATAAAACAACCTACCTGCGTTATAGAAATTTCTGTAACAACCTGCTTAAACGTTTAAAAAGACAATACGAGATAAATGAATTTCAGAAGTCCAAGGGTAATCCCAAGCAGACCTGGAAGACTATAAAAAAAGTTGCAAATATTCAATCGACTCAGACTCTTAGTACGCCTCTTATAGATCCTAATAACGATCCAAAAATGTCTTTAAACAAAATAAATGATTACTTTGTGGGAATTGGGCAGCAACTAGCCAGTAATATTATTTCCTCTAGAGTGGATACTAATGAGAGGAGCGCCTGCCACGCCTTGAGCGAAATTCCATGCTACGATACAATGGCTATGTTTGAAACGGACTGCGCCGAAGTAGAACGCCTTGTCCTGGGGCTACGTAGAGACTGTGCAATTGGATGGGATGGAATTCCCTCTAGTTTACTTATAGATTCTAGAAATATTATTGTGCCACCATTAACTTATATATTTAATTTGTGCATTAACAAAGGAATTTTTCCTAAATCTTTAAAGAAAGCCTTAGTGCTTCCAGTCTTCAAGGGCGGTGACAGAGACAGTGTCAATAATTATAGACCGATTTCAATTTTAAGCTCTCTCTCCAAAATCTTAGAAAAACTACTAAATATCAGACTTCAAAAACATCTAAACAAACATAATATATTAGCTAAAAATCAATTTGGTTTCCGTAAAGGATTATCTACTGAAGACTGCGTTCTAGGCCTTACCAATACTATTATTCACCATCTAGAATCGAAATATAAAACCGCAGGTATTTTTCTTGATTTTTCAAAAGCATTTGACACTGTCTCTGTACCGACGCTGCTCTTGAAGTTGGAAAAGCTGGGTATTCGAGGTCTTGCCCTGGAAATTTTTCAGAGCTACCTCTCAGACCGAACACAATGTGTTAGGATCGATGACTTTATAAGTGATGATAGGCCTCTCAATTACGGTGTCCCTCAGGGGAGCATATTAGGTCCCATCCTCTTCATTTTGTACATAAATCAACTATGTATGCTAAAAATTCCATTTTGTGATATTTTTACATACGCTGATGACACAGCCTTAATAATAAGTGGAAAAACCTGGTACGAGGTCTCGCTTCACGCAGAACAAGCATTAAGTATTGTAATGTCCTGGGGGGCAATTCAGTTATTCAAGACCGCTTCGTAGCTGAACCATATGTGGAGCGTTTCCCGTCGGCCGCCATCTTTTTTTCGATTCAGCAACGAGCGATGAGCATGGCACGTTTCATAAAACGTGTGATGTTGCTTCATGTGAACCTTAACCGCTACTCTACATATTATTTGACCTTCAAAACCATAGACCAAACGGCTAAGCTCTGCCACAGAAGACGTCACAGAAGTGGTACGTTACAGGATTTGTACTCAAGGGTACATTTGAGGGGGCTTTAGCCCCCTTTGAGTTCATAATAAAAAAATATTTATTTATAATGTATCAGAGGTATAATTAATTAATTTGTGTTGTTGCCTTTGTATTTGACTAGTCGTTTTGGACAAAATTAAAATAACAGTATTTTGCAATTTTTTTTTTATTTCATAAATATCTATTGTCGTCATAATTATGTTACCGCGTCTATTGTTAAGTAATTTTGATGTGGAATGTTTAATTTTTCTCTCAAATCCATTTAATGAAATAAATATTATTAGTCCGACTGTGCATGCGCACGAAGCAAGTAAATGTTGTTGTTTGGTTGTATGTATGTTGAATGTATGTTTCTGTATTACCAAAAAAGATTTGTATATTGTGAATAATAATAATATTTTTATAAAAAAATGTTGTGTCCTTTGTCAAGTAAGTGATTTTGCAGGAATTAGTTTTAAATAATAAATCATTCTCAGTGAAAATACCAAAAAAGGCCAAATTTCCCATATTTCCCCCTCTCTACTTCTACTTAATTCCTTAGATTCATTTGTACTTGACAGTGTCAGAAGTCTTAAAGACACTGACTTTTAGGCAACTTAATTCCATTACCCATTTTCCCCTATCACAGAATTGCTGTCAATTTTGACTTGAACAAGACACGAGCAAGAACTTCGACTGTATCTCAGACGAGACGCGTAGTGAGTTAGCGAGTCCACTTGGGTCGTCCACGCGCAGGCGCGTCTTTGGTCAATGTCAAAAAATCGAAAAAGAGATTGACAAACGATGGCTCGTGCGAACTTAGCGAGAAACTCCGATGGCGTAGTAGTGATCACACGCTAACTGCGCTTCGCTAACTACATATATCATGCAGGAAAATACAAAGAAGTTCGGCTTATTCTAAAGTAGAAGGTATCTCGATACTAAATTTCATTTAACCAATATTATTAAAAAAAAGTGTATTAGTACGTAAACTTATTTTATTCAAATAAAATACAATATTATTATTTTTATTATTTAAATATACGTACGAGTACAACAGGGTTACGCTCAATTATAGTGATTATCAAAATTAACTCGCGTCTGTTTTTACCTTGCTTTTTCTGCAATTAGGAGAATGACACAAAATAAAGTATGCTCATTGGAACTTTTGTCTCACACTCTTAATTACAGAAAAAGCAAATCTTATTTTGTAGATGGATATCTGCAGCTGGCAGAATGATATTCGAGAGTATGACTGCTCTGATGCAACCATTTCTTCAGTTTTCTGAGGCACCTCTCACTATAAAATCTCATTCTCAGTAGTTATAAAAGTACTAGGCTGCAATAACACACCACAACAGGAAACTCCTGTTTTAATGCGCTTGAGTGCCTTTCATTGAACGGGTTTTAAGTGCGCTGTTCTTGTAAGTTTCTTTAACGCTTCGTTTTCAATAATTTCTAGTCTCTGTCAAGAAAAAAAAATCATTATATTTTTATTGGACACTAGTTCATAAAGGAAGAAAACAAACAATTAGGACATTTCTAGCATCGTTTATGCAGAAAGACGAAGGAATGGAGAGCTTTTGGGAGACAGAACCTAACATAATTTTGTGGCAGTAAGCCATTCTAATGTAAGAGATAAAAAGAAAATCATGTCCATAGCACGAACTTGCTTCAAATAGAGAAGGGTTACGTTTTTGACCTCTTTATTAATACCGGATCTTATCAATAATTCATATATGTACGTAGCAGCATACATCGCAGCGCTAACAGCCAAAATTTCAATATGTTTAATATCCTACTTAGGTGTAATATGTTCTTAATAAGGGGGAAAAATATCAAAAGATTATTTAGGCAAGTACAATATTTCTGCCGTTTTTACCTAAAGTGGAAGTAAAACATATATCATCATCATCATCTCAGCCATAAGAAGTCCACTGCTGGACATAGGCCTCCCCCATGGATTTCCAAAAAGACCGATTGGAAGCGGCTTGTATTCAGCGTCTTCCCGCCACTTGTATGAGGTCATTTGTCCATCTCGTGGCTGGTCTTTCTACGCTACACTTGCCGGTACGTGGTCTCCACTCGAGAACCTTTCGGCCCCATCGGCAATCAGTTCTACGTGCTATGTGCCCTGCCCACTTCCACTTCAACTTGCTAATCCTCTGTGCTATATCGGTGACTTTTGTACGTCTACGTATCTCTTCGTTTCTGATTCGATCTCGTAGAGTGACTCCGAGCATAGCCCTCTCCATAGCTCGTTGCGTGACCTTGAGCTTCCTTATAAGGACCATACAAACATAAAACATATATGTATTAATAAATAACCCATAAAACATATATGTATTAATTTTACATCTTCATTTGACTCCAAAAGATTGCTATTTATCGAGCTTTACCTTTAAGCATAATGTTTTCTGGTTATATATGAACAACATGAATGTAGGTACATATAAAACATTTTATAAAGTTGTTTATATGTGTGTTTGTTTGTTATAATAATTAGAAACTTTTACTTCAGCGCTGGCGAACGTATCACGTATCACCATGTTCCAAAAGTGTCAAGAAAGTCCAACACTGACATCAACATGACGCCTTTATTTTTAATTCTTATAGTTCTCCGAAACATGTCAACAACTTGTACATGCTCACACAAAACGTTAAGTTCACGTTCCCTAACAAATTATTAAAATAAAACAATTTTTAGAAGAAATATAATGTCATCAATGACGTCATTATACGTTATCTATAGTACCTACTTCTTCACTTAAAGTGTATTAAAATGAATAAAATGATAGTTGACGCAGTTGACCAATACGGTTAACATAGCACTGTTAGCAGTAATCGGAACATGTTCGTTTATTTGATATATATTTTTAGGTGTTGCCGTAAAAATAAAAAAATACCATTATTTCATTTAAAGCCTCTTCCTGCTATCGCAGCGCTGTAGTCGCAATTTATATATCATAATAAAATTGATAATAGTGTACAAAATAATTTAGAGCAAAAATCGTGGGACAAGTCAATAGACCATATCAAGTACTGTTCAGACATCGCTTTATCTATATCCGCACAAAGTACGCTTGCACCTACCGTGGCGATGCGATTACAGCGCCACCCATGCCCTAGCGCGACTTGCCTACCTCGTGTTAGTAACGATTTATTATGTAGTGAGCAATAAAACCACAGAAATAACCATCATATTTTATTTAAAAAGAAAACGCAATGTGAACCTAACTTTTATTTATGATGGCAATATCAAAGAAACAACCTATTAACGTTTGGTTAATGACTCATCAACGTTTCAGCAACGTGCGAGCAACGTTTCACCAACGTCTCACCTAGACATAGAAAGCATTTATACGTCATAATATATAATAACGTATAAAATGATTTCTATGTGCGTGTGAATATAGCCGCACTTTGCACAAGAAACGAACCTATTAACGTTTGGTTAATGACTCATCACCGTGTCAGCAACGTGCGAGCAACGTTTCACCAACGTCTCACCTAGACATAGAAAGCATTTATACGTCATAATATATAATAACGTATAAAATGATTTCTATGTGTGTGTGAATACAGCCGCACTTTGCACAAGAAACGAACCTATTAACGTTTGGTTAATGGCTCATCAACGTTTCAGCAACGTGCGAGCAACGTTTCACCAACGTCTCACCTAGACATAGAAAGCATTTATACGTCATAATATATAATAACGTATAAAATGATTTCGATGTGTGTGTGAATATAGCCGCACTTTGCACAAGAAACGAACCTATTAACGTTTGGTTAATGACTCATCAACGTTTCAGCAACGTGCGAGCAACGTTTCACCAACGTCTCACCTAGACATAGAAAGCATTTATACGTCATAATATATAATAACGTATAAAATGATTTCGATGTGTGTGTGAATATAGCCGCACTTTGCACAAGAAACGAACCTATTAACGTTTGGTTAATGACTCATCAACGTTTCAGCAACGTGCGAGCAACGTTTCACCAACGTCTCACCTAGACATAGAAAGCATTTATACGTCATAATATATAATAACGTATAAAATGATTTCTATGTGCGTGTGAATATAGCCGCACTTTGCACAAGAAACGAACCTATTAACGTTTGGTTAATGACTCATCACCGTGTCAGCAACGTGCGAGCAACGTTTCACCAACGTCTCACCTAGATATAGAAAGCATTTATACGTCATAATATATAATAACGTATAAAATGATTTCTATGTGTGTGTGAATATAGCCGCACTTTGCACAAGAAACGAACCTATTAACGTTTGGTTAATGACTCATCAATGTTTCAGCAACGTGCGAGCAACGTTTCACCAACGTCTCACCTAGACATAGAAAGCATTTATACGTCATAATATAAAATAACGTATAAAATGATTTCTATGTGCGTGTGAATACAGCCGCACTTTGCACAAGAAACGAACCTATTAACGTTTGGTTAATGACTCATCAACGTTTCAGCAACGTGCGAGCAACGTTTCACCAACGTCTCACCTAGACATAGAAAGCATTTATACGTCATAATATATAATAACGTATAAAATGATTTCTATGTGCGTGTGAATATAGCCGCACTTTGCACAAGAAACGAACCTATTAACGTTTGGTTAATGGCTCATCAACGTTTCAGCAACGTGCGAGCAACGTTTCACCAACGTCTCACCTAGACATAGAAAGCATTTATACGTCATAATATATAATAACGTATAAAATGATTTCTATGTGTGTGTGAATACAGCCGCACTTTGCACAAGAAACGAACCTATTAACGTTTGGTTAATGGCTCATCAACGTTTCAGCAACGTGCGAGCAACGTTTCACCAACGTCTCACCTAGACATAGAAAGCATTTATACGTCATAATATATAATAACGTATAAAATGATTTCTATGTGTGTGTGAATACAGCCGCACTTTGCACAAGAAACGAACCTATTAACGTTTGGTTAATGGCTCATCAACGTTTCAGCAACGTGCGAGCAACGTTTCACCAACGTCTCACCTAGACATAGAAAGCATTTATACGTCATAATATATAATAACGTATAAAATGATTTCTATGTGTGTGTGAATACAGCCGCACTTTGCACAAGAAACGAACCTATTAACCTATTAAACAATGGCTAACTAGTGGCAAATGAGAACACTTATTTTGTGATACTCTGGGGTTTTAGTCCAGGAAAATTAGTCAAATTTGGGCAAGAATCTCGGAATGAGAGATAGTCAGCTTAAAACTTTATTTTTACATCCTAAAACTTGTCCTAAAACCTACTTATAGTAAGGTGTCCGCGACTACAGATATTCCAAGATCAAAGGTAAAAAAATCGATTTTTTACACATTTATTGAAAATATCTCGTTTCTGGGTTTCATGCTATTTGTATGTATCATAAATATTGTAGAGAATTATTTTTTTTACCACTTTTGTTTAAACATTTTTTTATATCTTGAACCATTTTTGAGATAGAGGGCAGAGCGCGTGCAGTGTTAGACTTTTTAGAGTATCATTCGAGGTGAACCTGTATTCCCGATTAAAAACACGCAGTGATTATAAATTATTGATAATATAATTTTAAATAATTTGGATTTTTTATTAACTATTACGATATAATTAATATTTTTAGGGTTCCGTACCTCAATAGGAAAAAAAGGAACCCTTATAGGATCACTTTGTTGTCCGTCTGTCCGTCTGTCCGGGTGTCAAGACCTTTATCTCGGGAACGCGTCAAGGTATCGAGTTGAAATTAAAACGATATACTTACGCAGATTCATAGTATCTTGCTGCAGAAAGAAAAATAAAATTTCTCCGTTTTCGTAATAAAAAGTTACAGCCGAATATGTCGTAAAAACGCATATTTTGACACTCGCTAGGGAATCAATACCTATGGGGTACTTCCCGTTGAATTATAACTGTGAAATTTAGCAAGAAACATTGTGTTAGTGTACACATAGGAAAAAAACCGAAAACTGTTTTTTTTTTTTATTTAATCACAAAAAAATTGCGTCTCTATGCAAGGAATGAGGGCTGCCTCAAACGTTCGCTCGCTCGGATCCGTGTGGGAGGCGCCGCTACTATAGCCCCTACTCGGATCAGAGTGGTGAGCAAGGAATGTGTTAAATATTTTTACGATGTATATTTTTCGGCTTATGAAGGAAAATATAAAAAAAAATATGATTCCCCCCTTTTATTTAGTTTCTACGGAACCCTCGGTGGGCGAGTCTGACTCGCACTTGTCCGGTTTTTTTTTGTAATAATACAGTATTTATTCATTTAATAACACTTGCCTACTGGTGTAATTAAGTTATTAAAGGAAATACTTTAATTATTTTTTAATTCTACTTACTTCCTAACTAAATAAAAGGGAAATAATAAAAAATGTAATTAATGTTTTTGTTGAAAAATACCACTTCATACATTAATGAACGTTGAAATAAAAAAATAATAAGAACTACATGTTTAATTTCAAGTTTCTTCTTCTTCATCATCGTCTTCCAGTCACTGTAAAATTTCTATGGTGAAGCATTTAGACAAGCTTGCCCATTACACTGGCCGCAAGCTAAAGAGGACTGCAACCCTGCTTTCCTGAATCTACATCGCGAACCACAACCATTCTTACAGTTGCAGAATATTGTGTCAAGCAATTCCTCCGGAGCTGGTGGATTCGTTGTCATAACAGGTTCCATGAATTCATCATGCATTATCCAAGTCCAATTCTGGGGTTCTAAATCATGCCCTAACCAAGTCTGAACTAGATAATAAACGTACTACTACTATACAATAGAGGTCCGTTGTCCCACATATCATTTTTACCATTTTCAAAGAATCTATGTTTGTGGATTTCAATGAAGATGTACTTAATTATTTTCTACTTAAAATGTTATTAAAGTATTTCCCATAGAACTTTATAACTACACGAGTAAGTGTTATTAAATAAATTGATACTGAATTACTGAAAAAAAGTAATTATAACATAACAGTTAATAAAAAATGCAAATTATTTATATTATATTATTATCAATAATTTGTAAACTTTATACGGCGTGTTTTTTATCAGGACTACAGGTTGACCTCGAATGATACCTTAAATAGTCAAAAACTGCGCGCGCTCTGCTCTCTATCTCGAATACGGTTAGGAAACGAGATATTTGCAATAAATGTGTAAAAAAATCGTTTTTTTTTTACCTTTGACCTTGGAATATCTGTAGTCGCGGACACCCTACGATAAGTAGGTTTTAAGACAAGTTTTAGTTGGGCATATGTCTCTCATTGTTGTTTACATTCTAATACAATTAACAATCATCATCATCATCATCATATCAGCCATAAAAAGTCCACTGCTGGACATAGGCCTCCCCCATGGATTTCCAGAAAGACCGGTTGGAAGCGGCCTGCATCCAGCGTCTTCCTGCCACTTGTAAGATGTCCTCTGTCCACCTTGTGGCTGGTCTTCCTACAAAATAAAACTAATTAAAATTCATTTATTTCAGGCTACTGATTGGCCCATAAAACTTATAACATGTCATAATAATATACTTTAAACATCAAATCACATAAGATATCCAAATTGCATCTAAAATGTCCAATGTCCCTCTTGATCATCCAAGGCCTTCGACGCCTTTTGCTTGTGCCATTGGTCTCCGTGACACTACGCACTGATCTGCCTAATCCCGGCAACGATTACTGTAAGAAAAAAACTTGTAAAAAATATATACGAGACAATAACATCACTATTTGCGAAATATTTAACGTGTTTTGATATTTCAGTGCGTTTGCATACATTATTATTTTTGCCGGCAGAATGAACTACTCAACTAATCAACTCTGACGGGATCTTAGCCTAATTCCAAACCATGGTAAGTAATATCTCGTAAACAGTAATGTAAATGTAGTGAAAAACTTTGATAACTTAAAAACCAGTTAAGTGCGTGTCGGGCCACGCGCAAAGTAGGGTTCGGTAATTAAACATCATAATTTATGTGCTCTTAAAACAAGATTCATCGTTTTGTACTATGAATTCGAGTTATGTTAGTTTAAATGAAAGGAGAGATCAAAAAATATATGGAAGCTGGTACTAAAAAAATTGAAAAACATACGCAAAATAATTCTTTCATGTGAAGAAACAGCATATTATTCTAAATATACAGGTACATATAAAAGCACTGAACGTGCCTCTATTTGTAGGGTTCCGTACCTCAAAAATAAAAAGCGGAACCCTTGTCATATAGTACACAAAGGTAAAAATCCGAAAACGGAATATTTTTTATTAAATCACAAAAAATTGGGTTTCATGCACGGAGGAGGGTCCAATTTTAAAGTGCCTTAACCGTATCATGTGGGGTATAATATGAACGAGCTTCATTTTAAATATTTTCACGATGTACATATATTTTTCGATTTATGAAGGAAAATATTAACAAATATATAATTTCCCCCTTTTATTTTTTTTATTTATTTCATTAGTACGGCTATAACCAATTACACTAATTCAAATAAATAAGGTAAGTAATTTAAAATAACAATGATAATAATAATGGCCTTAATTAAAATACAAACAAATTAAATGTGAAGAATTATAACGTCATGAGATTTCTCAATTTGTCAAAAATTTGTATGTCAGTGTTGGCATTCATAGAATTCTCTCACAAAACATCAGACACTCAGACAAACACAACTTCCATTCATCACAGAACACATCAAATTTAGGGTTGGCATCCAGAAGATAATTGAGTTTTTTTTTTTTTTATTTATCTACTAGTTTGTACGGAACCCTCGGTGGGCAAGTCTGACTCACACTTGTCCAGTTTTTTTCTGTCATTTTGTACATATATGCTCCTTTATTTGAGGTAAGATCGAATGATTGAAGAAGCTCGATTGACCACCAAGTCGCCTGATGTTAAGCTACAATGTGGAGGATGGAGCTCGTTGATCTAGAAAATATCTACTGACTTTAGTCTTGAGAATTCCAAGATTATAGCTCTCAGAAAACAGAAAAGGCGGCAAAGAATATCATTCCTATGAAAATAGGCATGATAAGTATAAGACAATTAGGTAATTGTTATATTTACCGGCGATCGTAGCAGAGATTGCCTGCCGCCTTTCCTGTATTGTATATACACCGCGCATATAATATTATACGAATTGCCACGCGCCGCCCGCTCCGCCGCCGGTCGGTTGATTTCTATGAATTGAAAAACATAATTTACTTACATTACTTCTTACGCAGTCGGCTAAAAAACGCCCATCGTGCCACTCTTCGCTCCGTGTGTCTCTGGATGATGATCACATAAATATGGTCGAGGAGGGATGCAACTGGCGCATGCGTCCAACTTGTGATATGGTACTGTGTGCGGATCGTTGATGTGCCACGCACCACATAACAATATAATTAGAATATATTCCTGAAATATTTGTAATAATCATATGATAAAGGTTTTGATTCTTTTGCGAGTCTCGAAATATGCGTTTTGTGCGACATATTCGGCTGTAACTTTTTTTATGAAAACTGAGAAGTTTTCATAAAGAGCAAGCAGCAAGAGACTAGGGATAGATTTGCGTATACGGTTTTAATTTCAACTCGATATCTTCACGCGTTCCCGAGATACAGGTCTCGACAGACGGACGGACAGACGGACAACAAAGTAATCCTATAAGGGTTCCGTTTTTTTCTTTTGAGGTACGGAACCCCAAAAACTGAAACAATCTACTTCAATCAGCACACTTCTATATAAATAATTATATACTTAGTTACTAAACTGAAACCGAAGTGTGGATTTCAGTTTCAACACTGTTGCTAAAGCCTATTCTAGTGAACGAAAACACCACTATATAACTATAGGAAAGATAACCTATAGGAAAGTAAAATCCGCATCATCGCTTACACCTAACGTCTGTGGTTTAAGAATAAATAAATAAATATGTGTGAACACATTTCACACAGCACTAATTTGTCCAAGCTAAGCAAAGATTGTACTATGGCAACTATAGATGGCTGATAGAATACATAACTTTTTGTTTGTAAATACATACTTAAGAAAAGTATCTAAAAACACCCAAACACTGAAAAAATACCCCTGCCAAAAAAAAAACCTGGGTGTGGATCGATCCCAGGACCTACAGCTTAGCAGACATACCTACTACCAACTGAGCTGCAAAACAAGTAGAATGAAACTACTTAACTGATTTTGATGAAATTTCCCAATTATTTCACATTCCCAAATCGGTTTATAGGTAAGTAACGGATTTCTGAGGTAACAAACATAAATAATTTTTGTTTGAAAAACTGAAAATAAAAACTACTTCAAACACGCAAATCTTATACTTGGATGCATATTTTGTTATAAAAACAAAGTACTGAACCAAATTTGATAAAATTTATATGGAACCACCTCTGGAGCATGACCTGCCAAACAAAAATAATCCTCAAAATCAACGAAGTAATCGCTGAAAAACAAACATGCAAAAAAACACAGTCGATTTGAGAACCTTTTTGGAAGTCGGTTAAAAATACAACGGATTAGAAAGCTTCCTTTTTAACCCCATACCCAAAATGAGGAGTGTTATAAATTTGACTTTTTGAATTTAAAGAGGATTTTGTCGAGCTTTCTTAGCTATATTTCATCAAAATCTGTTCAGCAGTATTAGTCAAGGTTTTTGTGTTTCCTAAGCTCATACTTGTTTACCCCCGACCCAATAAGAGACGACGAGTTGTGGTATCTGTGTATTTGTGGCTTCGTAGCTCTTAAACAAATGGACCAATTTTAGGTATTTTTTGTTTGATATACGATTTAATCGAAAGTTTTATGTTTCATCATAATCAGTTATTTAAGGCGAGGGTTTTCAATCTTTAACCGTCAGGTCAACCAAAAAGAAAGGTGTTGTAAGTAAGTATACGGTATAAAAGTACTTACTGAACCTCCACAGGCACATACCTTTATTTATAATTACTTTCAAACAAGCTTTCCACCTCCTGGTCGTGTTATATTTTTCATATTTAGGGGTTTTAAAGAACCTCCCAGAAACTTTTCCTTTATGATGTTGACCCGTCTACTTCTGTCCCTTTGCTTGGAAGCATCTCACGTTCGTGATCACTGTAAACTCTTCAAATTTAAATTTGACCAACTTCCCGGTTTTCAATTGAGCTGAAATTTTGTATAAATATGGAAATCTGTAAAACATGGAGAACTATTTCATTTGTTTTTTATCTTAATATATTTATGTCATGTTATGCAGGATTCTGGAAACAAAATTTATTTCTATTTATTTTTAATTCTTAAATCAAGGAGATTTTTTGTCAATAAAAAGGCTAAAACCAAAAAGTTCTCTATCTTCATATTATGTTATCCGCGCCCCTAGGATTTCCGTTCAAATATTTATGATAATATAATAATATATTCAGTCAATAATTTTATTAGAAATAAGTGGCCTAGGCCGTGTCAAGACACTCATATGGTAGGGTTCCGTAGCTAATGCTGTAGATATACTCGTAAGTTTCATAGTTTATAATAAGTGGTCAAGACCATGTCGAGACACGCACATATTAGGGTTCCGTGCCTCAATAGGAGAAAACGGAAACCTTATATGATCACTTTGTTGTCCGTCTGTCCGTCTGTCCGTCCGTCCGGGTGTCAAGACCTGTATCTCGGGAACGCGTGAAGGTATCGAGTTGAAATTAAAACCATATACGCAAATCCATATCCATAGCCTTGAGGCCCTTTTTAGTTTTCTTGAAACTCGCCTCCGTTTTGGGAGTAATTCGGGAGTATTTCCCATAATAATGAGACGAGTTAATTTTTTTGTTGGCGAGTGCCAACAAACATTCGAACATACGCAATTTTGCAGACCTATGTTCGCTTCGCTCATTTGACAAATTAATTGTTTTTATTTTTGTCCATTATTATTGTAAAGAAAACTCCTTCATATAAATAAATAAATGAATAATAAAAACCAAAACAACTTTTGATCAACTTTCCTTTTGACAACTTCAAAGCAAAGAAAAATTTTCTTCTCGAGCAAGAGCTACAATATTATTCAAAATGAATAAAACTCAAGTGAGTATTATATTATTATTACTTAGCGGCAATCAGAAGGGCACGTAGAACTGATGGCCAATTGGACCGAAACAATGGACCCTACGCACCAGCAAGCGAGTAATAGAAAGACTAACCACAAGGTGAACAGACGATCTTATATAAGTGGCAGGAAGACTGATGAAACATAGCAAAGAACACTCTCGACAAAATCCTCAGTGAAATAAAAAAAAATAGATCAAAATCGGTCCATCTCTGAGAGCTACAGGCAAACTCAAAGATAAACATATACAC
The DNA here is from genome assembly GCA_947563715.1 of Lycia hirtaria. Classification (NCBI taxonomy): domain Eukaryota; kingdom Metazoa; phylum Arthropoda; class Insecta; order Lepidoptera; family Geometridae; genus Lycia; species Lycia hirtaria. The sequence goes on along the minus strand of OX387380.1, from coordinate 22,838,959 downwards.
ACGTCTAACTTATAACACCGGACACCCCACTTTTTGGGTCGGGGGTTAAAACGGAAGATTTCTATTCCGTTATATTTTAACCGACTTCCAAAAAAAGAGGAGGTACCTACACGATTTTTTTTTCAGAAATAGATCATCCAAGTAAAAGATTTCCGTCGAAGTCGGTCATCTATGTAAACGATGATGCTGATTTTGTTTTCCTATAACTTTTTTCGGGATCGACGCATATGACCAAGAACGCAAGAGGTTCGTTCACTAGAATAGGCTTCGGGCACAGATGATGAAATCGAAATGTGGGAAATTTAGTAATCATATAATTGTGTTCAGGAGTGTAAAGATTGCAGTAGGTTGTTTCAGTATTTTACAATACAGATAATTTTATTATTTACGTTAATTTAATTAATTTACAGTTTTTATTATAAATGTTTCAGGAATATATTCTAATTATTGCAATGTGGTCAATGATCCGCATACAATGCCAGATCACGAGTTAAACACATGCGCCAATTGCCGCCATGCTCGACCATATTTATGGGATCATCATTCAGAGACACGCGGAGCGAAGAGTGGTGCGATGGACGTTTTCTCAGTTCATGGAAAACACCGGAAGCGCGGGCGGCGTGGCGCAATTCGTGTCATATATCGTATGCGCGGTTTACAACACATGAAAGGCGGCGGGAGAGCCCTGCTGCTGTCGCCGATAGGTAAATGTAACTATTACATACACATATCATGCCTATTTTCACTTATGGTATAGACAGAGCATCAGAGACCATGACTATGAAGCCATTTGACGACATGGATAGGAGAGGATATTATAGTGTTAGAAGAGATTAGAGGGGGTCAGCCTAACGCTTATATTAACGCCAAGTACTCGTACTAGAAAGCTGTAATTTCGCATGAATATGCATATTAGTTATGCCAAGAATGTTGTGGAATAAAATTTTAAATAAAAAATAAAACATCGTAGTATCGTTGGATTACAAAAGTAATAAAATAACATCGGGGTTTGCGAAAACCATTTTTACCCGACTACGGCGAAGCAAAAGGGAGCGTATCGTTTGCGAGATCTCGTAACTATGGGCCTCAAAAGGAAGGTCACGCAACAATCTATGGAGAAGGCTATGCTCGAAGTCTCTCTACGAGATCGAATTTAAGATAAAGAAATTCGTAGACGTACAAAATTCACCGACATAGCACAGCGGATTTTGACTTATTGTTTTGTATATATTTTTTAAAAGTTTTTCCTTACAGTAACCGTTGCCGCCGCTCTGTAGCCCGAGTACTTAAGTCGTGGAGTATTTCGATGTCCGTGCTGACAATTTTGCAGACCAGTGCGTGTCCTAATCTTTTGGAACGATAAATCCTTGTGAATTCACGGAGACCAAGAGTACAAGTAAAAGGCACCAGTCTTAGACGACCAAGGCGATATCCATCGCTCCGGGCCCTGCTCACGCAATGTTTTCAGCGTACACAGCACGGTTACAAGAATAAATTTTGGGGCTGGTTAAGGATATCATCTACCAGACAGAACAAGATTATTATTTCAGTAGGTATTTAAATGGAAGAAAAGAGAGGAAACTGCATTATGTGTTCTGTGAACGCTGCTTCAATATTAGCACAACAATATTATGTTAACACGGAAGCTAAAACATATCCTTCTTTTTGTGGCGTCCTTCTTTCTTAATTAAAAGCAACGTTTTCTACACATAGAATAATCAGTAAAAATCTAGAGTTTTTGTTGTTAACTGTGTTAGGATGTAAGTAACAATGACAAATTGATGACCAACTAGAGCTTGTAATTTCTCTTTTTTTACATCTTTAGGGTTCCATACCTCAAAAGGAAAAAAAACTGAACCCTTACAGGATCACTTTGTTGTCCGTTTGTCAAGACCTGTATCTCGGGAACGCATGAAGGTATCGAGTTGAAATTAAACTCATATACGCAGATCCTTAGTCTCTTGCTGTAGAGAGAAAAATCAAACTTCTTAGTTTTCATTAAAAAAAGTTACAGCTGAATATGTTGCAAATAACGCATATTTCGACACTCGCAAGGGAATCAAAACCTATAGGGTATGACTCGCCTATTCCGGTTTTTTAACTTTATAAATATTTCAGTTTAAAAAACTCCGGACAATCGCCCACCGAGGGTTCCGTACAAACTAGTAGACAAGAGGGAGAAATTATATATTTTTATATGTTCCTCCATAAACCGCAAAATATACTTCGTAAAAACATTTAAAAAACTTGTTTTGGCTTGTGTTAATGAAGTTCTAGAGCTATTCTTTATAAAAAAAAGTTCTTTCATATGGTACCCCACATGATACGGTTAAAGTACTAAAAAATTTGGACCCTCCTTCCTTGCATAAAGACCCTATTTTTTTGTGATTCAAATAACAATGTTTTCGGTTTAGTTTTTGAGTTTTCGGTTTTGATGCTTCTTGCCAAATTTCACAGTTAGTGGTCAACGGGTAGTACCGCATAGGTTTTGATTCCCTTGCTAGTGTCGAAATATGCGTTTTTTGCGATATATTTGCAACATTTTCTTTTTTATGAAAACTGAGAAGTTTTATTTTTTTCTCTGCAGCCACAGACTATGGATCTGCGTTTATGGTTTTAATTTCAACTCGATACCTTCATGCTTTTCCGAGATAGAGCTCTTGACAGACCGATAACACAGTGATCCTATAACGTTTCCGTTCATTTCCTTTTAAGGTACGGAACCCTTATAATGTAAAATTTTACCTCAAAGTACAACATAAGTGTTCTACCAGTTAGCCATTGTTTTTACATTAAGATGCAGTTAAGGAAGCTTAGATATTATAAAGACATGCTCACAAATTATTCATACATTTTTACAAATATAAAAATACACATACAAATACAATTATTTGTAATAAACATTTTTGACTCGTGGTCATACCAAATTTTGTCCCAATGACTAAGATCCACTAATAGTAATAACTTCACTCAGGTGTCGTGGTCCCACCACGGGTCCTCAATATACAAATATGGCATTATAATATTATTTAGACTGAAACATATCTTTAGTCTTAACTAACAAGCCATTATGTAATTTACCATTATTACGTTTTTTCCAGAAAGTATTATCTTAGCTACTATATATTAATTTGAATCACATGAAGCTATATAATTCAAATATACTTTATAATATTTTTTCCCGACTGTGGAAGATGGAGGGTTGTTTTTCGAGAGTATGTATATATATATATATATGTGTGTGTGTGTGTATGTATGTCTCTCAGGCTAAACGACTTGGCCGATTTTGATGTGCGAGGTGTCGTTAGATTAGTTTTTATTTCCTGAGTGTCATAGGCTATATTTTTTGTAGTAATAATAATATAAATCTGTTGCGAAAAAAAAAACCGGACAAGAGCGAGTCAGACTCGCCCACCGAGGGTTCTGTACGAACTAGTAGATAAAAGGGGGAATTTATATATTTTTTTTAATATATTCCTTCATAAATCGAAAAATATTAATCGCAAAAATATTTAACTACCTGTTTTAGCTTGTGCTCTTTCATATGATACCCATGATACGATTAATTCACATCAAGACACTTTTTTTTTGTGTTTAAATTAAAAATGTCCGGTTTCGGGTTTTTTCCTATATGTGTACTCTAACACAATCCTTCTTGCCAAATTTCAGAGTTCTAGGTCAACGGGAAGTACCCCATAGGTTTTGATTCCTCTGTGAGTTCCAAAATGTGCGTTTTTTACGACATATTCGGCTGTAACTTTTATTTACGAAAACTGAGAAACTTGATTTTTCTTTCTGCAGCAAGATACTATGGATCTGCATATATGGTTTTAATTTCAACTCGATACCTTCACGCGTTCCCGAAATAAAGGTCTTGACACCCGGACAGACGGACAGACGGACAGACAGACATTTTTAATTTAAACACAAAAAAATAGTGTCTTTATGCAAGGAATGAGGGTCGAAATTTTGAAGTGAATTAACCGTATCATGTGGGGTACCATATGAAAGAGCTTAATTAGCACGAGCTAAAACAGCTTTTTAAATATTTTTATGATGTATATTTTTCGATTTATTAAGTAAAATATAAAAAAAATATAATTTCCCCATTTTATCTACTAGTTTGTACGGAACCCTCGGTGGGCGAGTCTGACTCGCCTTGTCCGGTTTTTTTTCTTTTAATATACATACTTGTTGTAAAATCACATATTTTATATGAAAACGTTCGTTGGCAATTTACTAGAAAGCTTGACAAAATAGGACCACGAGCCATGTATTAGACGCATGGTGGTAGGACCACCAGCCTTTACTTTTTAGTATAGTGGAACAATGAGCCTGGTGGGACAGAATGGGTAGAACCACGAGTCAAAAATCGTAATAATTGTTTTGTGACGTGTGATTTAATATTGATAATTGGCATTTTTTGTGTAGAAGGCGTGGCTATATTCACACACACATAGAAATCATTTATACGTAATAATATATTATGACGTATAAATGCTTTCTATGTCTAGGTGAGACGTTAGTGAAACGTTGGTGAAACGTTGCTCGCACGTTGCTCGCACGTTGCTGAAACGTTTATGAGTCATTAACCAAACGTTAATAGGTTCGTTTCTTTGAAATTGCCATTATAAATAAAAAATAGGGTCACATTGCGTTTTCTTTTTAAATAAAATATTGTCGTTATGTCTGTGGTTTTATTACTCACTACATATATCGTTACTAACACGAGGTAGGCAAGTGGCGCTAGGGCATGGGTGGCGCTGTAATCGCATCGCCACGGTGCAAGCGTACTAAGTTTGTGAGGATATAGATAAAGCGAAGTCTGAACAGTACTTGATATGGTCTATTAACTTGTCCCACGGTTTTTGCTCTAAATTATTTTGTACACCTTAATATCAATTATTATGATATATAAATTGCGACTACAGCGCTGCGATAGCAGGAAGAGGCTTTAAATGAAATAATGGTGATTTTTTTAAGCTGTTATTTTTATGGCAACACCTAAAAATATATATCAAATAAACGAACACGTTCCGATTACTGCTAACAGTGCTATGTTAACCGTATTGGTCAACGGCGTCAACTATCATTATATTCATTTTAATGCACTCTAAGTGAAATAGTACTATATATATAAGGTATAATGACGCCATCTATGACATTATTTTTCTTCTATAAATTGCGTTGTTTTTTTCCGACAATTTGTTAGGAAACGCTAACTTAACGTTTGGTGTGAGCATTTACAAGTTGTTGTCATATTTCGGAAAATTATTAGAATCTAAAATATGAAGATGTCTTGTAGCTGTCAGTGTAGGACTTTCTTGACACTTTTCGAACATCGTGATACGTGACACGTTCGTCAACGCTAAAGTAAAAGTTGTTTTAACATATATTTGATTTATGTTAAAGTTTGCAATGCTATTATAATAGTATTTTTTATTTACAAGGTATAATTTGTAAAATGTTTTATGTACATTCATTCATGTTGTTCATATATAATCAGAAAACATTATGCCATAAGGTAAAGCTCGACGAATGGCAATCTTTTGTAGTCAAATGAAGATGTAAAATTAATACGTAATGTTAATACAGTAATGTTTTGCTGCCACTTTGGGTAAAAACGGCAGAAATATTGTAACTACTTGCCTAAGTAATATTTTTATTTTTTTCCCCGTATTTACAGCATATTTGACCAAATTATGATATTTAACATATTGAAATGTTGGCTGTTAGCGCTGCGATGCTGCTACATAGATACCTATATGAATTGATATTATCCGGTACTAATAAAGAAGCCAAAAACGTCACCCATCTCTATTTGAAGCAAGTACGTGCCAGGCGTGTTCTTGGACATGATTTTATTTTTATCTTTACATTAGCATGGTTTACTGCCATTAAATTATGTTGGGTTCTGTTTGCCACAAGCTTTTCATTCCTCCGTCTTTCTACATAAACGATCATAGAAATTTCCTATTTGTTTTCTTCCTTTATGAGCTAGTGTCCAATGAAATTATAATGATTTTTTTTCTTGACAGAGACTATAAATAATCAAAAACGAAGCGTTAAATACACTAACAAGAACAACGCACTTGAAACCGTTCAATGAAAGACACTTAAGTGCATTCAAACAACCTTTACAAGCAAGAGTTGGCTGGTTGTGGTGTGTTATTGCAGCCTAGTACTTTTATAACTACTGAGAATGAGATTTTATAGTAGGTACATTACTTCATGAACATCTATAAGTGCCTCAGAATACTGCAAAAATGGTAGCATCAGAGCAGTCATACTCAGGAATGTCATTCTGCCAGCTGCAGATATCCATCTACAAAATAACGCTTGCTGGGCGTTTTGGTAGTACTGCAAGGTAACGCTCAACATTAATAGCGATGAAAAGTTGGCTCGCAATCGTTTTTATCTTGCTTTTTCTGTAATTTAGATTGCTAGTCTCTTCAACTTTTATGTCATTCTCATAATTTTAGAGATTTCAAGGTAAAAAGGTATGCGAGCAAATTTTGTATCGCTATAAGAGTTAAGTGTAACCTTCTACTTATTTTAAATTGAAACTTTATTATTATATATATTTTTTATGTTATTTAAATAAAAAAGTTTATTTTTTAAATACTATTTCTTTTAATAATATCTATTGGTTAAAATAAACATTTATAACTCAAGAACGGCTATGCCGATGTACATAAAATTTAGTATGAAGATAGCTTCTATCTTGCATGATAGCAAAACGCAGCGTGTGATCGCTATTACGCCATCGGCTTAGCTCACTAATTCACACGAGCCATCGCTTGTCAATCTCTGTTGTTTTTCAATTCCTTGACATTGACAACAGACGCGCTTGCGCGCGGGATGCCCATGTGGACTCGCCATGCGTCACGTCTGAGATACGGTCGAAGTTCTTGTTCTTCTTCTTCTTCTTTTTTGTATTGGACCCGCATTTATTGTATTGGACACTGGCATTTGCCAGTGTCGAGTATTAAGATATTTTCAAGTTTCTTTAATAAAACAAGTTGTAAATGTCCTAGTCACAATCTAAGTCATGTATACAGTCAAGTCAATTTAAGTCGAGTCCTGCTTCAGTAAAGTGGTGGCGACTTTACTAGAAACTTCTATAGAGTTTTGCCGACAACGTAAAATCACACGTTTTACTGCTTTATTTTACTTGCCTACAGTCACGCACTTTATCGAACACTTAATGAATAAAACACCACTATTTTATAGCATTAATGTTCAAAATAACACAAGTTTAGGAAAATAAAACAAAACAACAACACGTTACTAAGACGTTCCCGCCAAAACTCGAAGTTCTTGTTCGTCTCTTGTTCAAGTCAAAATTGACAGCAATTCTGTCATAGGGAGAAATCGGTAATGTAATTAAGTCGCCTAAAAGTCTGAGGCGGCTCTACATTTGCGCCGCGAATTCACTGCAGAGGCGTGTCTCTCTACATTCACGGGTCACTCATTTAGGTATGCGTGAAACCTGTCGTGAAATGGACGTTTAATCTGCTGCTGCGTTAACTTTGTTTGCTGTGGCAACATAACTATTTGTACTATTAATACCTAAAAAACAACGAGAGCATCTATTTATATCTACCTAAAAAATAAGAAAATCGTTCGAAAGCGTTGGAGGAAAAGGAGAAGGTGGATGACTGAAACATCGTAACCGATCGATATTCATTTGAAAACTAATCCTTCTCCAGGCGTCGTAATTTTTATTTTTATGGTGCGGATGCCTTGAGTCACACAGTATTCTTTCGGCGTAGGAATGTTCCAAAAAGCGCATTTCTAATTCATTATCCCAACTTATATTAATCCGCTGCGCTGCATTTTGCTCGCATGACACGTCCGTACGCATCTGTAATAATTCACGTTCACGCTTGTTCGCGTGCCTTCACGACGCATATGTAAAGCCGCCATGATAGCGGCTCTACATTTGCGCATTATCAGTCTTAAGGACTGCTGTCACTGTCAAATTCAAATTAATGTAAGGAATTAAGTAGAAGTGGAGAGAGGGGGAATTTGGGCATTGCATAAAAATATAATTCAGGAAAGTCCATAAATCTCTAAGTACTAATAGCACTATCCTATGTACCTAAATAAAATAAACCAGGCAAATACAAAAATGTTAATGTAGGGCATCGGAATTCATGCATTATGTAAACGGGCTCCTATGGCCATTGCAAGTAAGAAAATATATACATAAATATTAATTAAGGAATTTTAACAAAGAACCTAGTACCCCTGTCCTTGACACTGTTAGGAAAAACAGCCCGCGGGCCTGGCCTCTGCGCCTGGACTTTAAATAAAAGTGAGGGCATTATATTGAGGCCTTTTGAGGTATGTTTACTGAGAATTATTATTATTTATAATCAGTTCATTCACGTACTTACATAAAATCACTTACTGACAAAGGAAGTTACGCAACTTTTTTTGGAAGTATTATTATTATTCACAAAATACACATTTTACACATACCTATATATACACCCAAATAACAACATTAATTTGCTTCGTACGCATGCACAGTCGGATAAATAGTAATGTGTTCATTTTATGCAAAGAGAGAAGAAAGTGAACATTCCGCATCAAGATTACTCACCATCATATCCGGTAACACATGATGACAGTAGATATTTATGAAATTAATAAATGTATTTTGGAAAAAATACTGTTATTCTAATCTTGACGAAAACAACTAGTAAGCAAATAAGTACCATATATAGGCAACAATATCAAATAATTAATTATACCTCTAATACATTTTTTTTTTGTTTCATAACAAACTCATAGGGGGCTAAAGCCCCCTCAAATGTACCCTAGAGTACAAATCCTGTAACATACCGCTTCTGTGACGTCTTCTGTGGCAGAGCTTACCCGTTTTGTCTATGGGTTTGAAGGTCAAATAATATGTAGAGTAGCGGTTAAGGTTCACATGAAGCAACATCACACGTTTTATGAAACGTGCCATGCTCTTCGCTCGTTGCTGAATCGAAAAAAAGATGGCGGCCGACGGGAAACGCTCCACATATGGTTCAGCTACGAAGCGGTCTTGAATAACTGAATTGCCCCCCTGGTTATCCTCTAATCTCCTCACACTAAATACATTAAAAACAAAATACATAACTTTTTCGGCAAATGCACGAACTCAACCAGACTCCAGTTCTTTTAATATCACTGCTCATGTGTGTCGGCCACAATTAAGTGGCATCTGTGACTGTAACCCTCTAAGTAGGACTAACAATATCAAATATTTAGGAGTGTTTATAGATTCCACCTTGTCTTGGAAATGGCAAATAGATAACTTAATAACCAGAACCAGACGATTAATATATATTTTTAAGCATCTTCGATCTTCGGCAGATAAAAGTACTCTTAAAATTGTTTACTTTTCGCTTGCCCAATCAGTACTTTCTTATTGCTCAACCGTCTGGGGTGGATCCTATTCTTCTTATTTGCTGCCTCTTGAACGAGCGCAACGAGCAATTTTGAAAGTCATGCTCAAAAAAACTATACGATTTCCTACATTTACGTTGTATAAGGAAGCTGGTGTCTTATCGGTAAGACAGCTCTTTGTGCTTAACACTGTTATTAGGAAACACAGACATCTATGTTATAACTCTGAAGAAGATATTCCACGTAGAAGATCTAGAATCTGTTCTAATGTAGTGTGTCGTACGGGGCTAGCAACGAGACATTATGAAAGCTTTTCTAACTTTCTATATAATAAAATAAATAAAGAGATAAATATTTACTCCCTTCCAACATATAAAGTTAAAATGGCAGTTACAGATTTTTTAAAAACGCTATCTTATGATAATACAGAACGATTTTTAAGTCGACTTATATAGTTCTATTTTGTTTACTATTTTTGCAATTTTTTTATTTTATATCATTTTATATAAACGTGTCATTTCGTTAGATATTTATGTGTAAAGTAATACATGGTAATATGGAACCTAATGTGTAGATTATAGATTAAATATTTTTTCTGAAACTTAATATAATTATTTGCTCCATGTAAGCCAAATGTTCTCTCATAGTCATTACCTACGGAAGGCTCTGGCACCTGTTGCACAGTTTAATTACTAGTATAGGTGTCAGACAGTTCTATAGATAACATTCTTATGTAAGTCCAATTTATTTGTATCTAATGTATAAAATATATTTAAAATGTTATGATTTAAGTTTTTTTGGTCAATAAAGGTATTATTATTATTATTATTATATAGAAATTAGGCTCGCATGAACTACTTAAACTTTCTAATTACAAAATTGATAACTCTGACACTAGGGCTGGCCACTCAGTCTATACGAACTTATTATTATTACAAAATATGTTTCACGAAGCATATTGAATAAATTTCCCAATCCACTAAACCAGAGAGTCGAATAAGCGCCTGTCTCCGGGGCGTCTTTCACGCTAACAAGCCAAACAAACGAACAAAAGGTCTTAATTTCATTTCAAAGAGATCTATCATCTTCATTACGCCTCCGCAAGACAATCGGGATCGGAATCAGACCACTTAACATTCCTATCTATCAATATACTGATGGGACGTGGCGGTTTAGACTGCTGTGTAGCCAGGTCAACACCAAAAAGTCCCATAACTATTCATAATAAACATTGGTTGAAGCATTTTTTCCCAATGGTCAGATATTTTATGTGGTTAATAGGAAAATTGGCGTTTATATAGACGATGGGCTGAGCCCTTTCTCATTTTAGGTTTATATTATTATTACAAAAAAAAAGCATATAACCCTCCTTCTTACGCAGTCGGGTAAAAACATCAAAAATTAGTATTAGTTTTACCTGTACTTTTGGTAGGTTAATAATAGGTAATATACCCATAGCAACACGACATATAAACTATAAGTATTTAGAGTACATAGAAACAACGCTTACATATTTTTCCAACAGTCCCCGTTTCCAAGAAAACAACCTACATATTTCTCGAATACCCTCCACCTACGCTCGAAAGCTCCCATTATAAAAGGTAAGTTTGAATCTGGCAGCACCGTATATCAATATTCAGAGCAAGATATTAATATAACGCTAGCATGTCAAGACAGCAGTTTTAATGACTATTTGAAAGGCTCAAAGGGAAGTAATAGACTTTCCATTAAGTACATAATTTGTTACGTGAATTGTATTGTATTTGTGAAGTGTATTTTTTATTAAATTCTATGGAAAATATAAAAAAAAACGTTTACCAGTGTATAGAGAAGTAAATAGAGTTAATGTTTGGTACAATAGAAAAAGTTGAATTGGAATTGGAGTGAAACTCCCTGCCTTATCTGTTTCCTGAGAACAATAATCTGGAATTTTCAAGGCATTTTTTTTGGAATTTTCAGTAGCGCTCGTGATGTAGTTTGACTAAGTGTTCTCGAACGATCACCTATGTCAAGCAACGGACGGACCGATTAGTCTTCGGATGGGTGACCGTGAGTGGCATTTCTTTTTGAGCGCTACCGTGGGTCGGATGACACGTTAAATTGTAGGTACCGGTTTATTTATTCTTAAAAAACAGCAATCTTCAAGCCAGGTCATAGGCCTTTCGGCGGCTTAATAACTATGACACTAGGGCTGGCCAGTCAGTCTATACGAACTAACTTTTTTTAGCCTTAAAAATTCTGTTAATTTAAGTTTAAATTTAAATTAAGTTTTTTTTTTTGGTAATTATATAATTTCTTGAAAAGTCGTGGTAAAAATTATCAAATTTCGAATCGAAAATAGATCTTATGCTGTCGGGTATTTTGAGATACTTGTCACACAGTGGTCTAAAACCATCTGCTGTCGATCGACTCAATAACTGACATTAGAAGTTCCATCAGAAACCATTAAACTATCAAACAATATGAAGACTCCATTATAATGCGATAGACGTACTGCATCACGATGTACATATAAATACTTTCCTTAAACGGAGGCGTCAGCTGCTACACCGCTCTCATAAACAATAGCTAAGGTCTTAAGCACACACAATTTTAATTTAACTTAAAAACTGACTGAAAATGTAAGACTGGAAATCTAACAGACAGTCGGACATGGTGAAACTATAAGGGTACCTTCTTTACTACGGATCCCTAAAAATATATCTGTTAAATTGAGAATCAATTTTTGAAGTCGGTTATAAAGATGCTGAATATACTTACAAGTCAGGCTCCACGTCTGTGTAATGCCCGTCAGCGTCTACCAACCCCACCCTGATGGTGGGCAGGGTTTCGTCTTCATCATCTTCTACCTCCCCCCTCGCCTCCCGAGCTTCTCTCTCTGCGAGTGCTCGCGCCGCTATTACCTGTGGATAAGTTAATATATACAGTCTAGTTCTTACGCAGTTGGGTAAAAACCTATTTCACAATCCTAATTTTGTAAATTAATTTTGAAAAAGAGATAGAAAGAAAAAGAGTTTTATTTTAAGATATATAAGATAAGATACTTCCCACAAAACTGGTGCACCTGCTAGAAGCCAGTTCTTGTTCCGTAGAGAGATTTCCAGACCAGCCACAAGAAGCCCACATAGACCTCACTCATAGATTTCCAAAAATAATTAAAGAAAGCGGCTTACATGCAGCGTCTTCCTGTCACTTGTATGAAGTCGTCTGTCCATCTTGTGGCTGGTATTCTTATTTCTTACGCTGCGGTTTCCGTCGCGTATTCTACACTCGATAACTTTTCGGCTATTAGTTCAACATGCTATGTGCCCTGACCACTGCCACTTTAACTTGCTAATCCACCGTGCTATGTCGGTGAATTTTTGATCTCCAGATCTCTTATTTCTGACTCAATCTCCCAGAGTGACTCCAAGCATAGCCCTCTCCACGGCTCGATGCGTGATTTTGAGTTTCCTTGCAGGTCAGGGCATAAAGGAACACAAAGATAAGGAAAGTAAAGAAATAACTAAAACTAAGATTTTATAAACTAAAATTGGTGAGTGTTGCATTACCTGTAGTCTTCTCTGTGCTTGCGGTGTGATCTCCACGACACGGGACCACCTCCGAGACTTCCTCTCGTACTGCCATTTGTCGCTCAGCGCGCACTGCTCGTCGTCAGAATCGTTCTGTAGAAAAAAAAACTGATTATGATGATTTTTAGGGTTCCGTACCTCAAAAGAAAAAAAACGGAACCCTTATAGGATCACTTTGTTGTCCGTCTGTCCGTCTGTCCGTCTGTCCGGGTGTCAATCTCGGGAATGAGAGAAGGTATCGAGTTGAAATTAAAACTATATACGCAAATCCATAGTATCTTGCTGCAGAAAGAAAAATAAAATTTCTCAGTTTTCGTAAAAAAAGTTACAGCCGAATATGTCGTAAAAAACGCACATTACGACACTCACAGAGGAATCAAAACCTATGGGGTACTTCCCGTTGACCTAGAACTCTGAAATTAGGCAAGAAGCATTGTGTTAGAGTACACATATAGGAAAAAATACGAAAACTGGACATTTTAAATTTAATCACAAAAAAATAGTGAATGAGGGCCCAAATTTTAAAGTGAATTAACCGTATCATGTGGGGTATCATATGAAAGAGCCTCATTAGCATAAGCTAAAACAGGTTTTTAACACATTCTTCGCCCGCTGCAGACCCTTCACTGCAGCTGGGAACCAAAACTTTTTAGGCGAATTTTGATTAAGTACAGAGTGGTCGCGCAAAGCAACGTTGACTGCCTCAAACGCCGGTGGTTTACTGACTACTACAAGGAGGTACTACTACTACGGAGGCACCGCTACTATAGCCCCGCCCCACTCGGATCCGAGTGGTAAGCAAGGAATGTGTTAAATATTTTTACGATGTATATTTTTCGGTTTATGAAGGAAAATATAAAAAAAAATATGATTTCCCCCTTTTATTTAGTTTGTACGGAACCCTCGGTGGGCGAGTCTGACTCGCACTTGTCCGGTTTTTTTTACTAGAGTTGAACTCGCACTTGACCTCTTTGTCCTATACGTTTGTGCATAATTTACATGTTTGGGTTATGGTGAGTGCTAATGTCATAACCCCAATTTATCTAAATACCTCTTTATAATAATAATAATCTTTATTTCGGCTGCATTTAACCATATACCTACAAAATTAAATTAAATTAGATTAGAATTAGCCGATTTAAAAACACAAAAAAATAATTAAATGTCACATATAATACAAGTAAATGTATATCTTACAAGTAAATGTATATCTTTAATACAAGTAAATGTATATGTACCAAATCTGTACAAAGGCTTTATCCTTCATTTCTGTATATCTCAAGGGATTCCGAAACAATTAAGGGAAGTGGATAGGAGAAGTCTCACGAGTGTGATTTGGTAGCATTCAGTGGATTTCCTGAGAAGATGAATGAAGTTTTTTATATTCAATAGCATAACACGTTGGTTTGTATGGGTTTCTTTTCTGCAACTGAGTGACGAGACGAGTGTCGCTCGCTCGACATGTTGCTGTCTATGACTATGACCACGTTGCAGATGTTGCAGCCTATGACTACGTTGCTGTCTATGACTATGACCACATTGCAGACGTTGCAGTCAATGATTACGTTGCTGTCTTTATGACTATGACCAAGTTGCAGACGTCGCAGTCTATGATTACGTAGCGGTTTATGAGCGCACTTGTTTCACCTAGTTACCTATGTTTTGAACTACACCTAGGTTATATAGGAGGAATGCGCACGCCTTGAAAAAGATCGCCTGAAGCAGTAGAAACTGTAGCGGGTACATAAAAATAATAAGAGCAAGTCAATTACTTATTTAAATCAAGTAATTGACTTTTCTAAATATGATTTTAATGCAAAGCTGGTGTTTGTAAGAGGTCTGTGTTGATTTAAACTGTGGGCTTACATTAAAACTCAATTTAGAAGTTTCTTTAGAGACGTGGGCTTGAATTTAAATCACTCCCAGTGAATAAAAGGTGAGTACATCGTAGTTTGGGAGATAATGGTTGGTATTATTACTGATCACGTTATCCAGCCATATTAAGTATTCGGTGATGGTGTGGACAAAAGTATCTTATATCACGTTTCACCCGTTCGATACATACTAAGATAAAAATAAAAAAGTGCACAAAACGCGATTTAATAAGTGGGTATATTTAAAAATCTTACTACAAATCATAATGGATTATCTTGAAAGATACCAAATTGATAGTGGACATAGTGCGACAAAATCTGCTAACTACATTATTTTCATCTATAATATTGAAATATAAAGAAATTGTAGTAAAACATGGATCCGATCCGAGCATGTTTTACTACAATTTCAAATTTTTACTCGATTGATAAAGTCAAAAGAAGTAGATGCCTACGTTTAGGAATGATAACTTCAGATTCAAGACGATTACTTTCAAGAACAGTAATTGTACATTCATAAAAATCATCACCGACCATAAATACTTTATTTTATTCTGATTAATCTAAAGATTGAGGACTGATAACACCCCTCTTTTTGTAGGGGGTTAAAAAGGCCGCCGATGGTCGAATGTGGTATAGTGATTTTAATTTTGACGTTTTTATATGATCCTATTTTGTTTATTTGACATTTTATCTGTTTTTGACATTGTTTTAGATTTTCATTTTGTTTTAAATTTCGATGTTTATGTTAGTATTATTTTCTGATTTTAAGTTTATTATTGTCACTTGTAAAATATGTACCTATATGTTTTATTAGCTAATGTAAGTGGTAAATACCGTTTTAGTTAATTATAAATAAATAGTCGGAGGTTTCGATCCAAAATATACACAAATTACTTTACATTTACTTCAAAATTCGTGACAACCACGTTAGTATCAACAGCGTACAAATCACACAAATTCGGAAAACTTCTCACGTAACCACACCAACCGCTATCTCCCGATCTGTCGTCTGGTTTGAAATGTTCATGAATTCGGCTTTAAGTCTTAATTGAAATGGTTTGTCATGGAACGAAGCAATTTGTCTTAGATTACGGCAAATCGGAGCCACCTGCGCCTTTACAAGTAAATTGCTTAATTGAAAGCACTTACATCTGAATTCATCTAATGTAGTTTACTCAGTGATGCTTCTGTAGAAATGTTCATTATATCTGAATAAGATTTAGTAAGAGGCTTTAATGATTTACATATGTTAAAGAGAGTTACAATTTTAATGCAGTGTTTCTCAAACTTTTCACACAATTTATTTGTATAGGGTAAAAACAAAGTTACCGGGCTATCTCGGTGTTTTATTGCAAAATCGAATCAGAAATGAAGAGAGTAGACGTACGAAAGTCACCGAATCAGCACAGCGGATTAGCAAGTTGAAATGGCAGTGGGCAGGACACGTAGGCCAATGGGGTCGAAAAGTTCTCGAGTGGAGACCACGCACCGGCAAGGGTGGCGTAGGAAGACTAGCCACGAGATGGACAGAAGACTTCTTAGAAGTGTCAGGGAGACGCTGGATGCAAGCAGCTACCAACTGTTTTTTGGAAATCCATGGGGACCTCCCCCATATGTTCAGCAGTGGACTTCTTGAGGCTGAAATGATGATGACACTTCAATGTGGCATCATGTTAGGTTCGCTTCCTAATATGATGCCACATTTGGCAATGCACATGCCACATTTCATCTTTAGATCAACATCGATCGGGGGTATTTTGTTTGCTTTGTGTATAATAATTTAAGTACTACTTAGTTTCCAGAAGAACAAAATCAAGTATTTTAGGTATAACGGATTTTATATTTATATTTATTATCTACCTATTTAACATAATTTTATTGAACAAAAGTAATGAAAATGTAGGTCCGTATCACTTCCTAGCGCAAAAATAAATATAGCGGAAAAATTTGATCCCCTATTCCCAAACACCCTGAGATATTTAAATAGAAAATACGACGTTATTTAATATCGGAGGCGCTTTTAAAACATCCGGTATTCACATCGGCCTTCGATGAATTTAAATGTGCTGGCGCTGTTATTGTTATAAATGGATTGTACAGGCTTACAGAATATTTGACGGAAACTGGAGCAGAAATGGCTTTTGTGGCAAATGATGGCAGTTTAAATATTTGATATTCATCGACACATCGTTCGACCTTCATTCACTGTCCACAAGGGCTATCACGTTTTGTTGATAAAATCATTAAGGACAAAACAATTAAGAACGTAATTAATTAAATGTATTTACGACAAAAACTTATTCTTTAATGGAATTCTTTGCCACTATATACTCTGTTTCCTGAGAACTACCAATCTTGATATTTTCAAGGCTTGAGTGAATAGATATTTTCTAGATCGACGGAGCTCCATCCTCGGCCACACCATCGCTTAACATCAGGCGAGTTGGTGGTCAATTGTGGATTTATCTTGCATTAAAAAAACTGTACGTGAGAATGTCTTTAATCTTTAATCTTTATTGTTATATCTCGAAAAGTTGTAATCACAGAGTGTTCAAAACTATTTCCATGTATAATAGCTTAGAATGTAGAAGACACATTATTTTTCATCTTTGACGAGTTAAAAAGGGCATTAGTAGAATGACACACAGACGGAAAACAAAGTGCTCCTATAAGGGCACCATTTACCCTTTGCGGTACGGATCCCTAAAAAAAATACCATTGTGCTTAACATCATCAAGTTGGTGGTCAAACGTAAATCTTATTTCGTTTAAAAAAAATATTAAAAATTAAGGTACCAGTGACTGCTACTAGTTAACATATAGTTAGGGTTCCATTCAGGATGTAAGTAAGAAAAGCCAAAGACAAGCGGCCATAATTTATCATCTCCATCATCAATCATTTGTAATCTCTCCTACGTCTACCAAAGCGTATCAAGCGATGTATACTTAACGGAGTGCAAGTCACTCGTTAGCACCTTCCACATTTCAATATACGGAAATTAATAATATTAACTATCAATTTGACTGTATAATACGTAAGATCGGGGTCGTTCATTAATCACACGAGAATTTAAAATAATTTATTTAGGATTCCGTACTCAAAAAACAGGAGCCTATTACTAAGCCTAGTCCTAAACCTAGTCTAACGGTAGACAGAGAGACAACAATCTGTCTGTCTGTTCTACATTTAAACGGCTGTATCTTTTAAACAATAATGGTTAAGAAGTTTCACAGAATATGTTGTATAGCAGATTTATCAACAAGCAATTATAATAACAAAAAGTTAATAATTCTGGAGGATTCCACATTAAAAGTGATTTCTTTATCAACATTATCAAAGTTTCAAAATTGGTATGAAAATATACTTATAAACCAGTCAAATGCCAAAAGTTTACGCGTTTTTTTTTGTAATTGAAAGTAAAATACGTGAACTAAAACACATAGAATAGATATATATTACAACGATAGACTTAAAGTTTATTTTACTGAGTAATGGTCCTGGTGCCAGTGTTTACCTTTTTTGGTTGTACGGAAGCCTCGTTGTGCGAGTGAAACTCGTATTTTGCCTGTTTTGTTCATTTGTATGTGATCCAATGTAGTATCACAGCTTCACACAGTCTTTCTGTTTGACACATTTTTTTATATGTACGTTCCGCTACTAGTATTTGGACAACATAAACTTTACACAATTTTAACAGAAGCGTTTATACCATACAACCATAAAACGAGAACAGTTTTACAATAATAATCATTGTGTATCTAATTTTAGAGTTCATATTCATTTGTCAAAACTACACCGTCAATTTGGTATGATGATACGCGGAAACGAAAAGATCATAAGCGTCCAAATAAACCGTACACTCGTTAACACAAGTGATTTATCGTTTTCAATAAGTAAAGCGTTGTAAAGTGATATTTAAGTGACATTGACAGTTGACGAGCCAGCGACGTGACGACAATCAGCGATGTGTCAGACTGTTTGTCTGACAAACCGGCGCGGCTTGGACTATATGATAGAAATCAAAGTTTTTATATTATTTAATTTTTTAATTCAATTCGAATTCATCGACCATATCTACATTGTAAGCCGTAATATTTTTTTACGTGTAATGGACTAATGGTATACCAAAGGTGACTTTGGTGGAGCTGTGAAACATCTTTATAAAAGCTTAAGCCAATTACTCCGCCAATTATGAATTGTTTTTGATGACTCTTTTTTTGGTTGGTAACACCTCAGAGGTGGTCCCATATGAATTTTATCAAAATCAGCTTAGCACTTTGGTTTTTATAACAAAATAACTGAAAAAAAGTCGCCCAAATAAACTATTTGCGTATTTTAAAGTCGGTTTTTTCAGTTTTTTTATACTAAAATTATTGTGTAGTCGTTTAGTTCATATGTGTGGTTTATATATTGTTTTTTTGTACTTAATAAATGCCAGTACCCTTAAAAAAAAACATATATAATTCTAACATAACCCGAAAAACATAAACTTCTTGTGAAGTCGGGTAAATAGAAACCTCTTATCTCTTACTACAATCTAAAACGAGTGCAAACGCCCTAAGATGGGAGAGGTCAAACCAATTAACTTTACAAATGAGATAGCAAGAAGCCTTCGCAGGTGTGATGATGATGGAAGTTCTAAATATAGGATCATGTTTGTAATGCAAGGTTGGTAAATACCACGCCGTCATAAATGATGTGAAATTCTTGTTTTAGTACCTACTAACACACGATCGGATATTTACGGTGCAAACTTTAATAACATTAACCTAGTCGAAATAAATCCGGTTGCATGAAAAAGTATCGTATTACATGCATCTAGGGGGATTTTTTAAATAAATAAATAAATAATTTTCAAAATTTCACAGAACACTATCTAGCTCAAATTAAGCAAAGCTTGTACTATGGAACTAGATGGATGATACAATATATATATATTGTAAATGTATATACATATGATACATAGAAACACCCAGACAGAACAAACATCCATGCTCATCACACAAATGTTTGCCCTGGGTGGAGATCGAATCCACAACCTACAGCTCGGCAGGCAGACAAACCACCAACTGAGCCACAAGGCCAGTCAAAAGATATATAGGAAAATGGTATAAAAAATAAGTTATTTACTGGGATTCATAGACTGCAATAAAGTATTTTATCATGCCATCATCATCTCAGCCATAAGAAGTCCACTGCTGGACATAATCCTCCCCCATGGATTTCCAAAAAGACCGAATGGAAGCGGCTTGCATCCAGCGTCTTCCCGCCACTTGTATGAGGTCATCTGTCCATCTCGTGGCTGGTCTTCCTACGCTGCGCTTGCCGGTACGTGGTCTCCACTCGAGAACCTTTCGGCCCCATCGGCCATCAGTTCTACGTACTATGCATCTATATTTTTATATAGATATTTTTTTTTAAAACCTGGCAAAAAATAATACTAGTTTTGCCTTTGTTGCATAAATAACAAATGACAACGATGCAAATATTAGGATCAACGAGTTTTTTTTATTCGAAAATAGGCCGTCAACTCACCTGGTGTTAAGCGACAGTTACGGTCTACGATGGAGCGCGTTTGCCTAGAAGAAACCTATTCACTCGCGATTTGAAGAAACCTAGATTGTATCTGTTCGGAAAGACCCATTCAGGAAGCGCATTCCACATTTTGGCGGTACGAACAATGAAATTGGAGCCAAAGCGTTTCGTACGTGTTTTCGGAATATCAACCACGAAAAGATGTCGCAAGTAAGTATATAAGTTTTAAGACATCAAAGCATAAAGGACAGATGAACTCATATATGTGCCAGGAAGACGCTGGATGCAAGCCGTTACTGACTGGTCTTTTTGGAAATCTTGGGTGAGGCCTATGTCCAGCAGTGGACTTCATGAAGCTGCGATGATGATCATGAAAGCATATAAAATTACAACCAAAAAAGAAAAAAAAATATAGTTTAAAAATCGCTCTTTTGACCAATTAATATCGTGAGTTATTTCCGGTTTTCTGAACCGATTTTGATAAAATGTATACGAGACCACCTCTGAAGTATGATTTAGGAAATAAAAAAGAATAATCAAAATTAATGCTCAATTTACGGAGTAATCGGTGAACAAACATACAAAAAAAAACAGTCGCTTTGATAGCTTCTTTTTGAAAGTCGGTTAAATGCATTACACTGCGCAAGTAAATGCGCAACCTATAGATTTTCGTATTCGATTCTTCTATTGATCCCAATATGCGTTCACCTTCGACAGCATACATTGTAAGCCATTGTCGATGCTCGGTCACGCTTGAAATTAAACCTTAATTGAAATGTTGTACCCAGAACAACAACAACGTTATGTGTTGTGTTGTTGTTGAAATTTTATGCTTTACCCAGAATTAAGGGGATCCTATTTCAAAAGTATTTTTACCAAAGGATTAAAAAAAACTTTCTTCTCACGTTGTTCACTAGGTGGCGCTAGGATCGTTTCACTTGTCAAATAGAACAACTTGCGTTGACTGCGTACGGAAACGTGTATTTTAATACGTTGTCAAATTAATAAATCGATCGTTCTAAATATATGTATATTATATACCTATTTATAGAATATAATATTATATATTTTATATAGAAAATAGTTGTGATTAAAATAAAAATGTCAATTAAAACAGTTATCCATTATTTTCTAAAAAAAATATTTGATTATTTGCTTCTGTTTCCTTCGACAAATGTGATTTACCGCCAATAAAAACCGATATTAAAGCGAACCAGAATTAAATAACATAAATAAATATCGGGATACATTTCACTAGTTCATTGTAACACCTAATTGTTATCTTTTCGATCATAACTGGTAAAAATAGCGATCCATGTACCTTAATGTTTTCGAACCACCTTAACGAGGATTTCCATCACAATGGAAGTCTACTATATACTACACAACTAAAGTGTACGAAAAGACAAACAGCTGAAAGTAAGTCAAACAAGAGTAGCCTTCAGCCATCCGCTTCAAGTAACTTGGACTTTGGAGCGTTTAAATTAAATGAAGAAAGTTTGAATGGGGTTGACAATTAATAAAATATACATGTTATTTAAAGCACATTTTGGTAAGTAATTAGCCCTGGTGTCAGTCTTCATGTTCATGTGTCGTGTCATGTAGTGTGCCTCGATGTGCGAGGGAAACTCTTACTTGGCTGGATTTATTAAAATTACCAACTTGATAGTGGTTTTTACTATTTGCTAATTAGCAAATACTAAAACCCATGTAAAAAAAATGCGAATAATTATTCAAAGTTAATTATAAAAAGGTATCATTTTAAAATAAATTAAATCAACTTTCTCTAGATTTTGATTTATTGGCCGATTGGATTTAATACAAAACAAGTTTTGCAAAATTAAAGTTTTACTCAAGAGTCAATTTTAGATTGTAAAACGTTTAAGGATTTAAATGAAAAGTTAGAAATTGGCTTTGATTGAAATTAATAATGCAAAAACTAGTCTGGACATTTTTGGACGAAAAATTATGAAAAAGAAATTATAATTGCCAATGTGGTTGCTTCGTTTGTCAAAATCTAGTCAAAATTAGTTTTTCTGTTTTTTTTTAAATATTGGCTTACGATTATTTAATTATTGGTCATCTTCACTTTCTTCATGAACCAGGTGAAGATGAAGTTACAATAAGAAGATATTTGTTTACTTGGATAATATTTTTCAAGTTATTTTGTTATAAAAACCAAAGTACTGAACCAATTTTGATAAAGTTAATATGGGATCACCTCTAAACTATTACCTACCAAATAAAAAATCAATTCATAATTCGCGAACAAAAAAACTTACAGTCGAATTGAGAACCTCCTTCTTTTTGGATATTGGTTAAAATACACATGATTTTGACCCAATCAAACCCCATGTCTTCCGGAATGCTCTGATATATATAATTAATATAAATAATATATACAATTCTACTTATTATATTATCTGGAAATAAACTATACGAAATAATATTGGAGTCAAATCAAATCTTCCCTTTCCCCATGACTTTTCTCAGTCCTTTCCAAAAGGTCGCTTTTTAATCATATAGGGTTGTTATTAACAAACTGTAATCCATTTTTTTATTCTTTCTCGTAAAACATGTCGCCAGTTTACAGATAACAAAGTTTACATACATAGTCAGTCAAACAGCCCACCCCTGACTGTACCCGACGCAAAGGTGCCCATGACACTCGCCGCATTACCTCGTTGAATGGCGATGGACAACCTTTGCATCAGGTAATTTTCTTTATTATATTAAAGGGACTAGGGGCATTGAAGTTAAGTCGAGGGGATTTATCCCAATACTACCTATTTTTCAATTACCAGCTAATTAACAGTTAAAATATGACGTTAAAGTCTAAGAAGTTACCTACATATTTTTAGTTAAGTACTTTCGTGCTCTAAAACAAATACATTAATTTAACTTAACGGAACTTATAAAAAAATCTTCGTTTGTAAAACTAAGCAAACTTCACAAATATTCGACAAAAATTTTAATTTGATCCAAGTTAATTTTCATGCATAAGAATCATTTTTTTAAATTATAAACGAAAAAATGATTTTTATGTTTAACTTGGATCAAATTGAACTTTTTGTTGAAAATTTGTGAAGTTTTACAAAAGAAGGTTTTTTTATAAGTTTATTCAGTCATTTTATATCGTTGAAAAGGTGGGTCGGGTCATGCGCGAGCGAGACGGACGATGGTCGAACTACGGACACGAAAGAAATTATTTAAAAAAAAATATTAAAATAAATTATTAGACAGTAGTGTACTGACCGATCTCTTCTGATGATGATGATGCTCCAGTTTCATGTTGGCGCATCTATTGAGAGCTGTGAGTCTCCGGAACAGGGACTGCAGCGAGTCCTCGTCCAGGAACGGGTGGTCGTTCTGGACCCCCGACACGTCGATCGGGAACTGCAGGTCTGGAACGACAGACACGTCATTTACTACATTCAGTTAACAAGTCCAATCCAAGTGGAAATCCGTGAGGGAGGGCCAGCAGTGGACTTCTTATGGCTGAGATGACGATGATAAATTAACAAGTACCAGCTGTATTAAAAGAAAAATAAAATACCCGACTGCAGAAAAGCGATTTAGCAATATAACTAACGATTTCGTTACGCTTGATACGCTGTTGAGTGCACGTTTTTTTGTGAGAAAGTATGCGTAATATCGCTGTTAAAATTTGTAAATTCGCATTGTTATGAATAATTCTTGTAAAATCACATTCCAATAGGTGACAAAAAATCCGACGGCGATTTTTTGCATGCGTTTTATATCCGGGAAATCAAGATGAATCTAATGAAATCAAACCGATCAAACTCGGTCAAATCGTTTAGATGTAATGTGATGTTTTAAAGGTAATAAAGAAACATACGACAAACAACAAACAAATTAATTTATTACTCAAAAACATGTACAAAGTAGCATTTTAATTACAAGTCATATACATACATGTGTATCTTAATATTAATTGATGAACTTCGGATTTCCAAACTAAGCTAATAGCTTGTATTTTAGATATCCTATAGGCACATACATTCATACACTCGAAAAACATGACCATCCTTGCGCAATCGGGTAAAAATATGGTTAATATTGTACAACTGCACTTCACTGCACATGCTATCGACAGTTGCATTCGATATATTGGTTCGGAATAGTACCTTAATACGTGAAAGCGAACTTTTCGTATAGCCCCTTAACAAAAAAAAAAACAAACTATCTTAATCAGTATAAATCCTTTAACACAATCAAATAAATACTTTTCCTAAAACCTCACTGCACTTAGTAAATACAACGTAAAAACTTCTAAGACAGTCTATTTCACCACAAAAACAAACCAGAGACTGAGTTAAAAAAAAAACAGAAATATTGATAAAATGATAAGATACGTCCTCCACGAAACGCGATAATAATTCTACTAAACAGCAGGTAAACTATGATTTGGCCATTCAATACAATAATTGCAATTTATAAGCGCCCGCGAACCTTTGCATGTGGTATTAGTATACTATACGTATACATGCATGTTTGCGTTAGTGTGCGTGCGGGATGGAGCGAACGTAGCACTCACACATAGACAAACACAACACTAACACAGACAAAGATCGCACGATATCATGAATTAACAACAACCGTGGACTTGACTCGATCGTTCGCTTGTTTACATTGATTCATTCATAATCACCGTCATAAATTTACCAACTTAGCATACGGCCAAAATAAAGTATGTACTAACTTTTTTCACGGTAGTTTGTTACTTTTGTTCGAGGATTGCGTTTGTGGCGACACCATTCGAGTATGTAAGTTAGGTTGTAGTAAAGATCCGTAACATATTATAAGTTGTTATGTATGTAAGTCCTTGAGTGATGTGAATGGTTGTGACTCACTGAAAACCACAAGTGGCTAGAGGTATGGGAAATTTGTTTTTTTATCAGTCAGTTTTATTTGCAAAATAAAATAAATCCGGGAAAGTACAAATTTCACTCGCACATCGAGGCTTCTGTATTCTATTCATGACACAATACATGAACACAGCTATCAGGGGTAATTACATAACAAAATGTGTTTTATATCTAAGTATATATGCAACTTTACATAATTATTTACTACAGACATAGTAGCAAGTAGGAATAGCCTGAAATGCTATACGCGTTTCAAATACCTAAATGTTACAGACCTATTGTTTTTATCCAAAGACATTTGTTAACATTATCGTTTACTCTATTTTAAGGCGAGGCTTCCCCAGAACCTTAGTTACGCTACCTCAGCCAGCACTTCTTGAGCGCGGTGTTTCATGTACATACAAAAGTACGTACGGCGCCGCGCGCCGCGGGACGGCGGCGGCTGCTCGCAAGGAAAATTATTGTAAAACAAATTACTAATAAATAGTGCACTAAACTTATCAAAAATGTATACTAGTAGAACGCTAAAAATGTAATAGCTACATAACATGGTAACTTTAATTAGCATAAACTAAAATAGGTTTTTAAATATTTTTACGATACATGTATATTTTTCAGTTTATGAAGGAAAATATGAAAAAAAAATATGATTTCCCCCTTTTATCTACTAATTTGTTCGGAGCCCTCGGTGAGCGAGTCTAACTCGCACTTGCCCGGTTTTTTTTCTGTTTGTCCTACACTTAAACTTAGTGTACTATGCTTATCTTTCGTACGAGAATATATACTAGTCTCAAAATTGGCAAGATATAGGGTTAATTTTTATGTAAATAAACAAATAATAGTTAAATAACAAACACTAGATATTATCACTTTTGTTGTAATTTTTTAAATGATACAAATTAGTTCACGTTCTCGTAAGACATAAACGAGACGCTAGTAGTGACGCTAGATGGCGTCACTTGTCACACTCGTGTCTTCGTAACAGTTTTATTTTACGCGCACTGTCGTATTTAGCGCACGCAGCACAGTGATATTATTTAATGAAATTCCGCTAGATGACGCTTTTATCAATGTGAAATTACAAATGTTAGTCCTGTTTTTGGTGTCCTTATGTTGCATTGGAGTACGGAAGCCTTGGTGTGCGAGTGAAACTCGTATTTTAACGAATTTATTTATGGACTTAACAGTATATGCCTAAAATTTGTATAAACTAAACATAAATGGGCTAAGGCGGTTTTTTAGGGTTCCGTAGTAAACATGGAACCCTTATAATTTCGCCATGTCCGTCCGCGGTTATGCATAAAAACTATGAGTACTAGAAAGCTGTAATTTGACAGATATGCATAATAATAATGCCGAAAAAGTATTGGAAATAAATTTTGAAAAACCATTTTTTGGTATCCTAAATAATTCATTCTACACATAAACACATAAAGTGAGGATGAATTATTTATTCTCATCTACTTCATCGTGTGAGATATCGTTGAATAGGTAATCAAAAACATTGGGGGTATGCAAAAACCATTTTTCAATTTAGGGATCCGTTTAAGAAATATTAAGCTTAGAAGAGAATTTCCGTTTGCAAAATATTAGGCTTTAAATGTTATCGAGTTATAGTCGATTAATTTCAAATAATTACCTACTTAGACAAGTCAAATATGAATATTTCATTTAAATTAAGATAAGTTAACTCATATATATTATGTTCGTAGTATCAAACAAGAGAATCTGTTTTAAGGTCTCATAAATTATGATGTGTAACTACGGAACCCTACATGGCGCGTGGCACGACACGCACTTGGCCATTTATTTCTTGTTACTGTGAGCTACTAGGATAATAAATTGCTATGGTAAAAATATTTCGCTATTTCCACACATAAGCGTACAAATGGTTATTAAATAACACATATAAACTAGTTTAAATATTATCAGCCTAACTATAAATAAAACTTGTACAGAATTCTCGAAATATAAATAGAATTGTAAAACGTTGAGAAAAAAGAGTGCGCCCAACGTGGGGCTCGAACCCACGACCCTGAGATTAAGAGTCTCATGCTCTACCGACTGAGCTAGCCGGGCTGGTGACAAACTCGCTGAAATAACTAATTACATGTTAGAAGCAACATCATTTCTATGTTCATTTATTCATAGGTACCGAGATTTGAAAAACGTGTTTGAGTTATAAATATTCTCTGAATTTGTTTTACCTGACTACACGTAAAGAGAGGTTATGATTTTAACAGTACTCCCATGTACTGCTACTACAATTACAAATATTAGATTGATCTGACGGAATTAGCCTGCTTATCATCATCGTCATCATCACCGTTTTTCATCACTGCGCTGGTGAAACCGCGGGGTGTAGCTAGTGTTATAAAAGGGAAAGTTCTTGTAACTCTTTGTCAATTTCTTACCTTTTCATGATCAAAGGGCTGAACTGATCGTTATGAAATTTGTTACAGAGATAGCTGAGAATATGGAAACAGACATTTTCATTAAAAATATCATCGCCATTTTTATGACTACGTGGGTAAACTGTGCGCGCAGCATATAGGATGTATGACGTCACATCCATCCAATGTCAGAATGTCAGATTTTATTACGTAATTTTTTTTATTATTTTTTGTAGACAAAATTGGTGTTTTTTTTTTGTGTACAGATATTTCTACGTTTACGGATCTTTCCTTATCCAGTAAATCGTATAGAAAATAACCAACATAAATCTGTAGAATTTTCGCGTGCATGAGTTTCCCTCACTAAGAAAATAAACACTCCTCAGCTAAGGGACGTGCCCGTAATCCTCTGAGGGTAGGATTAGTCCAACCGAACCTCTCGGGAGAGGTACTTATTTGTTTGGAGGCTATTCAGTATTCAATAGAGGAAGAAAATTGACAAGATGTATCCGAAAAGCAGCACTTGATGCGGCTTTTATGGATCATCATCATCATCTCAGTCACACGAAGTCCACTGCTGGGAATAGGCCCCCATGGATTTGCAAATCGCTGCGGTATGTGGTCTCCACTCGTTCTATTTCTGAAGTGGTTACCCAGTGGTTAGTGGTTAGTGGCGAACCTTTGATCCGAATTATGAAATATCGAACGTCAATTCCCCGAAAACTTATTTAAAAAAAAAAATTGGTATATATATTTGTGGAGATTTTACGCAACATTATTTATTTATTTCAAAAGACACTACTAAAATCCCGAAAACTCGTAACACGTCTGATAACCGAATCTTTGTAAATAAGAATATTTCTGGGTATTATAAAACAAACCTACCCTAATCTAACGAACCTAAACTAATAACTGTTCGGGCAAATGAAACTATAACGATCATATAGAATCAGAAACTTGTGTCAAGAAAAACATCAGGGGGGCAATTCAGTTATTCAAGACCGCTCCATAGCCGAACCATATGTGGAGCGTTTCCCGTCGGCCGCCATAGTATTTTTGATTCAGTCACAATTATGTCATACAATTGACACATTTGGTGAAACGTAACACGTCCTTCGCTCGTAACTAAATCAAAAAATGATAGCAGCCGACAGGAAATGCTTCGCACAAGGTTCAGTTACGGATCGGTTTTGAATAACTGAATTGGCCCCCAGAATCAGAGTTCTATCAAACAGATTCGTGGAAACAAGATTCGTAAAAGTGTATTTCGGACTATATAGAGGTCAGACATGTATTTCGGATAGGATACTTTCTGAAGTATTAATAATAGCAACATTTCACATGTTTGAAGTACATTCGTGAAGAATACAATATTTCGTATAAATGGTACTCGGGAACCGTTCAAAGGCGGGCACGTCTACAACGAGGGGAAACGCCACTCTTCTGAATGAACGCATCGCCGCCAACTTGAATACTATTACGACATCAAAAGCTTGTGATCTCACTCACGCAGAGACGTAGCAAGAATAGACGCGAAATACGTAAAAGTAGAAACAAAGTTTGATAGTGATATTTATTGTGAGGTTTGTCACTATCACTATTATCACATCCAAAATGAATTTAAATGAAATTATTGATGAAATTAATTCTAGTTTAATAAATTGAAACAACCTGCTTCAAAATATGCAATTCGTTTACTTGTTTTTTTTTTTCAGTTAGTTTGCTATAAAAACCAAAGAACTGAATCATCCAAAACAATTCATAGTTGGCGGAGTTAGCGCTGAACAAATATTAAAAAAAACATTCAGTCGAATTGAGAACCTCCTTCTTTTTGGAAGCCGGTTAAAAACTTAGGCGCACTATAGTCAATCACTTTTATACTGATATTTTGTATTATCACCGTCTTCTTATCTACTTTTGTCATATGGTCTTACGCACACATATTTTTAGGGTTCCGTACCTCAAAAAAAACGGAACCCTTATAGGATCACTTTGTTGTCCGTCTGTCCGGGTGTCAAGACCTTTATCTCGGGAACGCGTGAAGGTATCGCATTGAAATTAAAACCATTTATGCAAATCCATAGTATCTTGCTGCAGAAAGAAAAAATAAATTTCTCCGTTTTCATAAAAAAAAGTTACAGCCGAATATGTCGTAAAAAATGCACATTTCGACACTCACAAGGGAATCAAAACCTATGGGGTACTTCCCTATGGGGTATGGGGTTATTGTGTCTTTACGCAAGGAATGAGGGTCCAAATTTTAAAGTTCTTTAACCGTATTATGTGGGGTATCATATGAAAGAGCTTTATTAGCATAAGTTAAAACAGGTTTTTAAATATTTTTACGATGTATATTTTTCGGTATAAGAAGGAAAATATGAAAAAAATATAATGTCCCCCTTTTATCTACTAGTTTGTACGGAACCCTCGGTGGGCGAGTCTGACTCGCACTTGTCCGTTTTTTTTTATTAAATTCGGCTTGCACTTGTTCTTCCACTTACTTATTCATCAGAAATTTAAAAGACATTATTAATATGTATAATTTTTACGAATAGTATACTTTACAAATATTATACGTAAAGACCACATACTCAAAGTGGCATTTTTTTTGAATTTAAATGTAAATAAACACAATATGCGAATATAACCATTTATTAGAATGATGAGCTTTGCTCAAAATGGTAGTTAATCAACAGCCGTTCTCTGGCACAGATCAGTGATTTCTCACTAACATTTAGACAGAAAACAAAACCTATAGGTAATTTAGTCTCTACAAAATCAAAGTCGTTACCGAATCCACTGAGGTAGGTAACGTAGGTAGGTAGGTAACGTAGGTAGGTAGGTGGGCAGATAATAAAGATAAGCCTTGACGGTATACCTACCACGAAAGTGGCGTCACTTAACGGCATCACTGCAGGCAGATAAGACAACACCAGGTTTGCATTTTATGGGGGTCCGGAAGCAAGACTTTGGGCCGTGTAGATTTGGTAGCAATAAAGATTGTAAATATGCAGTTAAGTATGCGCATTGCTTAAAAAACCTACACTCAATAGCGTTTCAAGCGTAACGAAATCGTAAGGTACTGCAAAAAATAAATCTTCTGCAGCCGGGTATTTTGTTTTACTTTTAAATCATCATCATCTCAGCCATAAGAAGTCCACTGCTGGACATAGGCCTCCCCGATGGATTTCCAAAAAGACCGATTGGAAGCGGCTTGCATCCAGCGTCTTCCCGCCACTTGTATGAGGTCATCTGTTCATCTCGTGGCTGGTCTTCCTACGCTGCGCTTGCCGGTACGTGGTCTCCACTCGAGAACCTTTCGGCCCCATCGGCCATCAGTTCTACGTGCTACGTGCCCTGCCCCCTGCCACTTCAACATTCTTCTTTTCTGATTATATCTACTACTTCTATGTACTTTTAAATACTTGTCGATTATAACAATATTTTGTACAACTCAGAGATGAGCGTGCCAGGAAATATTTGTTAGCAGCCGACGTATGTATACATATAAAATATGCCACCGCAATGAATCGGTTAACACCGAGTAGGCGGTCGTAGATCTATCAAATGTAAAATAACTTCCAAAGCATTCAATTCTATTGATTTAAAACAGTGTATTATAGAGAGAGATCTTGAAACTCACCGATTCTGGGTCAAGATTCAAGGAAATACGAACAAAGAGAAATACTTAGGTTTATTTTAGTATAATTGGAATACTTCCCTTTTATGTCTTCAAAGGAAACTAAAGCGTACGGGGAATAAAAATATATAGAGAGTGCCTTAATTTTATTTTCTATTTCGCATTTATATTCTTTATTGATAGAAAATAGGTAGTTAAAAATTAGCGCTCGTTTTTAGCAGTTATAGTTCCTACCATTAACGAATAATTTGAACCTTGCTGGCGGTATATTTTAGATATGAAACTTGGGAACAGCGATATTTAAGTGCACAGCAAGGACAGCATACGCGTAACATTCTCCCGAACTTACATCTCATCAGGAAGCTCAGAGAATGCACCGAAACATCATTCTATTTTACACAGTACCTTACTGGTCATGCTTATAATAAATTCTACCTTCACAGATTTAAAATTACTACCTCCGATTTGTGCCCTTGTGACAATAGTTCAATCCAAACAATAAAACATTTAATGGAACAATGCCCCACTTTTAGT
Source organism: Lycia hirtaria (assembly GCA_947563715.1). Classification (NCBI taxonomy): domain Eukaryota; kingdom Metazoa; phylum Arthropoda; class Insecta; order Lepidoptera; family Geometridae; genus Lycia; species Lycia hirtaria. Next base: position 22,807,114 of record OX387380.1, on the reverse strand, counting down.
ATACCCAGAAACGCCCATGAATCCGCATGCCTCTACTTAAACATCAATCCTTATAATCTCGAAGAACTCATTAAGAAAGAAACTGCAATAAACTCCCTATTAGAACTTATACATTACATATTCAGTAGATTAAAAAAGTTTAACGGAACATGATCCACCAATTTAATTCAATTCATTTATTTCAGATATTAATTAACCCCCTTAAATAAATCATAAATAACAATGACAATAATAATAATAAATTTTAAACTACAAACTGAGTGCAAAGGAATTTCGTATCAAATCGCGAGTTGACCTTTGCACCACAGTTGAAGGGATCAATAAACTTTGCAAAATAACCATTATACAATAATAAAAAAGCATAAAAAATAAGTTTTGTGAACAAATAAAGGGAAAAAAAAAAAAAAACATGTTCAAACCATGGGCGACTTCTGCGTGCATAGAGAACGTTTTGTATAAAAATAGTAGGCGGTAGTAATTAATATTTTCATAACAAATAATTATAGTTAAAAAAACTGAAGCGACCGACTTCTCATGGATACCATTGTCAGACTTGACTAAGTTGAAATGGGGCAACACGCAGAAGCACCAGCTTTCGAATAAAAAAAGAATCATCAAAATCGGTTCACCCAGTCGAAAGTTATGAGGTAACAAACATAAGAAAAAAATAAAATAAATTATAGTTTAAAAAACTGAAACAACCGCCTTACTTGTAATATTAATAAGGATAAAAATTAAAACAAGGCGCTCAAGCGTTGAAGTGCTCTATTTTCTCCTTATACACATTAGATGAAGAGTAAGTAGGTTTTACCTTTCAAGCGCAATAAATCCCTCACGATTGTAAACTTTTTAAGGAGACCTCTCTTCACCCGTTCGTTTCTTTTTCAAGAATGACATTTGTCATTGAATGTCATATGCTTCGTCGTCGCAGATTAGAAAATGTGCAGATGTTTATACGAAAAACCTAAACATTTGACACTTTTGTAAAGAAAAACGTGTCAGTGGAACTCTGCGATTCTATAATCTGACGCACTCACTCAGGAATCCAATGAAAATATTTTTACTTTTAGAGATTATTCAAAAAGTAATAAAGCAATGTTTCTAATATAATTATGGGACCAACTTGGGAGCTTTCTCTATATGCCAATTCACGAAACACATCAAAAATTGGTTCAAGAATGAGATAGAAATTCGTGTTCATACAAAAAAAAAAAAAACGGTACGAATTGATAACCTCCTCCTTTTTCGAAGTCGGTTAAAAATACAGTCGAATTGATAATATCCACCTTTTTGGAAGTCGGTTGAAAAGACAACTGTCATCTAGTCTCACCTGTGACCACGGACGCGCTGCAAAGTGTTCGAAACGTCATGTCATAAAATTATATAAAATATACGCGATTTTCGATTTTTTTTCAACCGACTTAAAAAAGGAGGAGGTCCTCAATTCGACTGTTAATGTTTTTTTTATGTTTGTTCCCTCAGAACTTTCGAATGGGTGAACCGATTTTGATGATTGATTATTTTTTTTATTTAAAAGCTGGTGCTTCCCGTGTGGTCCCATTTCAACTTAGTCAAGTTCTGACAATGGCATCCATGAGAAGTCGGGTGCTTCAGTTTTTTAAACTATAATTATTTAGGCTTCCGTATTATGGATGCGGGAGCCAATTCTAATTAAAGATGTTTAGAGCTTTTCATTGAGAAAATTAGTTTGTATGAACGTTTGCACTTTTACTTTAAATGTGTAACAAACGCTTTAGTTGCCTAACATCTTTATTACTACTCATAGTAATAATATATAGTAATACTCTACTCCCATTTTAGGAGGGACTTACCAAATTGCCTATTCCTCAATTTGGGAATTTCCTCGCTGGCAAGTAAAGCAGTAAAAAATGAAGCCACAAAAATAAATCGACAATAAAATGGACGTGAAATTAGAAAAAGCATAAAATCTAACATCCCCAGTTATCGGGAACTAGGACGCCAGTTTATGTCATAGTATTGCGGTTGACAACTTCCGGTCAGGAACTACGGCGGAAGTTGAGCGGGCGGTGAGTGGGGAAGTTCCGTCGCAGTCTGCGGCAGTCTGCTAGTGGCTGTCAAATATGTAGGACATCTCTTTCAGGTCGCCGCTGTTCTTTTTGTATTTTATCTTGGCATTTGAAGGTTTTATTGAATGATACACATGGGAGTCGATCTTATGATGAAATCAGGATGTAGGGCCTGGAACTTCCTGACGGAAAGTGCCTGGATAGTTGAGTTTCAGCTCGTTAGATTCATTGTTTCAGGTATTTTCTATACGTATAAGAATGGAACTCCCTGCTGGAGAGCGCTAGAATAACCGAAGGAGGTTCTCAATTTGACTGTATGTTTTTTTTGTATGTTTGTTCACCAGTTGTGAATTGATTTTAATGATTCCTTTTTTATTTGGTAGGTAATACTTCAGAGGTGGTCCCATATAAATTTATTCAAAAAAAGCCAGTGCTTTAAAAGTATTTTAAGTTTTTAAGTCTTTTTTTTAAATTTAATTATTGATTACGAAAGGATAAAATGATGTGTTAATGATTAGATAAATAGTTGCTAAGTTGTTAAACATTATAATATATAATTTGTAATAAAAAATTAATAGGGAATGAAAAATTATAGCATGATTTTTTTTCAGCTTATAACGTGCAAAAAAATTCGGTGCTTGATTATTTTTTATTGTAAGCAACATAGTCTTAAACTTCAAAAAATTATAAACAATTGTAAACAACACTTCGTACGTAATTCATAATAATGTCACCAAAACAATTGGCTACCCTCTTCAAAGTGTTTTTCATCAAATACATATACACCTGACAACGAGAAATACCGCGATATGTTGATAGTTTATATAGTTGACAGGGGTGGGCTATTGTGCTGTGACATGTGACTATTACAGATAACGATTTCGGAACGCAAACGCAAGGCGCGATTACCCAAGGTCGTCGTCCATTGCAATGGCTGCACAGACCAGCGATAAACCAGAATCTTAGAAGGCTAACTGTGGCGTCTGCATTTACATTTGGACAGGAGTATCTAGAAATTTTAGAAGAGAAACGTGAGAAAATTTAGTTGGCTCTGTATTTTTTTTTGTAAACTTGAATATTTTTTATGTTAATATATAGTTATTGCGGCATTTATTCATAAAGTGCTCGATTAAGATACACTAGTATAAGTTTAACAATGTGTTGAAACGTATTTTTCCATGGTGTTAAAAAATATCCGTAGAAGCTTCCAGTAAAGTTATCACCACTTTAACTGATTTCAACTAGGATGTGTTAGATGAAATTGAAGAAGATTAAAACATTTTGAAGAATAAAAATTAAAAACTTGAAATAGGCAGAATGTATAAGAGATGCCATACCAAAAAAGAGATATATATACGTATGCACAGATTTCCAGAATAAGAATAGAAAGTCTGTGTACGTAAGTAGACACGCACTTGCCGAAAGAGCCTTCCTCGCTTCCCTAGATGGGACTGCGCGATGTGACCTCTTCTATCTCAACTATAATTAACTTGATGTTTTTCAGATTAACTCATTTCATTTTTACGATTGTGAAGAGTGGTGGCGCTGATCTTGGGCTGAGGCGTTTCAATAGTCTACGACCCTTAGCATTTAATAATGGCAAAGAGTACCCACCCTTTTTGGTGACAAGCTGGGTTGTGTGCATGTGTGATATTATACCCCATTTACTCACGGAAGACGCGCCCCTCCACGGTAAATTATTGGTCTGTGTTGAGGCATACCTTCGTGATTGAGGTTTTATGATCCAGCTTTTAAAATCGGTGGAAATCTTTGCGCGATGACATTTAGGATAGATTTGGTTGACATGGGATTGAGATCAATTTTATGGCCAGGAACTGTCTCGACAAAAGACATCTGATTTTCAAAGAGTCACATTTGAGTGCTTTTTTCATACAAAGAGGAGCAAATAAACAGAACAGCTTGGTGGTAAGCGATATACTCGTCGTCTATAGACAACTGCAATATTAGTGGCGTCGCTGTTGCTTTGCTAATTACATTACCATTATTTTATTTATTTTAACATTTCGGATGGCTTAAACATCGTTTTGGATTATAGCACTGACTACGGCGCAAATAATAAATGAGAACCATTTCTATAGCCATATAACTGTATTGACTATTCCTTGGAGATGTTTACTTGTTATATCTATCTGCTGATACCTATATAAATAAATAGGAAATGTACACTTAATATTACCCCATCTCTTGGTAAATTAATATTTGATAGTGATAATGTCTAGGGAAATATTGAATGGGGCAGAACGAAACCTCTCTTGATTATAATGTTTTGCGAGTAAAACTCTGGTAAACAGTTTTTTGAAAATTGTTTTGAATCAGACTTTACTTTGTGGAAATGCATATTAAAAAAAAAAACTTAATCCAACTTGTATATGTAGTCTTTATCAGACTTTACTTTGTGGAAATGCATATTAAAAAAAAACTTAATCCAAATTGTATATGTAGTCTTTTTCCGCTTCGAGGTCTTCAAGCTGGTACCAGCTTGAAAATTTCGAAGGTGGCAGAGTATCAGCTTGAAGACCTCGAAAAGGTTTTTTTTTTATCATCCCTGTTTGTACAAACTGTCCCACTGCTGGGAACGGGCCATCTTCTCATTGTGAGAAGGGTTAGGCTAGGTGAGGAAGGGTTAGGTTAGGCGTCTGCCACGCTGGCCAAGTGCGGGTTGACAGACTTCACACATCTTCAAGATCATTGAGAACTCTCAGACATGTAGGTTTCCTCACGATGTTTTCCTTCACCGTTTGAAGTTGGCGGCAATGAACAATACGCACATAACTTCGAAAAGACAGAGGTGCGTGCCGTGGGATTCGAAACCAGGGCCTGCGGATCGCAAGTCAGACGGTCTCACCACTAGGCTGCCGGAAACTCACTCGAAAAGGTTAACAGCACTATATAGAACACTAGAAATTTAAGTTGGATTTAAGTTTTTCGAATATTTTTTCTTTGGATTAAACGCTTAGGAATTATTTACCATAAAAGTTTATGACGAAAAGAATACGTACAGGTGATTTATTCGACAATCGGTAAATGTTGCAGACGCGATTTTTTTTCAGTGGCATTTCATTACCCAAAATATGACATTTCAAGTAGAGTTAAAATGTAAGCGTAGTTGCGTTTATTTACCTACTTCGTTTACATAGAAATAGTAAATAAACTGCTCTTGAATCGAATATAAAACATTTTTACAGTATTTTTATTGAGTAAAACATTTTTAATAACATAAAATATAAACAAGTTATAATTTACTCATGACACAAAGTATTTGTCTGTGAAATAATTGTGCTAATTCCATGTGACCTACTTTTTGTTGACACAGCCTGTATAGTAAAGAACTACAGTTACTAAGCTTACGGGGTCCTGAGTTTTGGCGGGAACGTCTTAGTAACGTGTTGCTGCTTTGTTTTATTTTCCTAACTTGTGTTATTTTGAACATTAATGCTATAAAAATGGTGGTGTTTTATTCATTAAGTGTTTGATAAAGTGTGTGAGTGTGGGCAAGTGAAATAAAGCAGTAAAACGTGTGATTTTACGTTGTCGGCAATACTCCATAGAAGCTTCTAGTAAAGTCGCCACCACTTTACTGAAGCAGAAACTTGAAAAAATCCTAATACTTGACACTGGCAAATGCTTTAATGCGGGTCCAATACAAAAAAGAAGAAGAAGCTTACGGGGTTTTCTAAGCAGTATATAGTATTTTTTTTTTATTTATTTAAAAAAAAAAACAATTTAGGCAACATTTGAGAGTAAAAATGTCTACGACGTCTTTGCTATTACGTCGTGACATTTGACATTCGGCTGTCATTCGACTTTGACAGTTTGATTCCGCTGAGAAAAAAAAGCAAACACCACAGATTATGTAGTATGTTACATGTCTGTGACGATAGTTCAACGACAAAGGATGGTTCAAATACTGACCATTACCACTGATCAGGTAGCACCAGTGGGCGTTCTATTGTTTTGCTTTTTGATAAAAAAAATAGGCTTGGAGATGGTTCCTACAAATACGGCAATCCGGTACTGCCTGTTGTCACATAATATTTAATAATACTATGTACGGTTGTAAAAGCTGACTCAAAAGATCTGTAGACTCGAAGATTTGATGATCTAACAAGATTTGAAGGTTCATTCGTACGTTCGTGAGAGACCACGGACCGGAAAGCGCAGCGTAGAAAGACCAGCCACAAGGCGGACAAAAGATATCACAAAAGTGGTAGATTTGCGCAATCTCTACCTCATTTTTCTGGTATTTTCTGAAGTTATCAGGGGTTTTGCATCAATGTGAGTCACTGCCAAGCACAGTTCCAGCAACGTGTGTGTACGAGGTACGTTTCAGCACGACAGGAATATGATATATTGTTTCCAAAAATGTACGCTTATTCTGAAGTAGGTAAACAACTATCCTCTCCACGGAAGGTCTATTGTTATTTTATTTCATGTATTAAGGTATACTTTACGGTTTATAAGTTAGTGTTTAGTCACTAATCACTATTAAAATTATAGCTAACAATATAAGTAGTTATATGGCTAATAAAAACAATAATATGTAATATCTTCATACTAGATATGACTAGATATGACAACGGCTCGAACTAAGCGGTCCGCATTCACCTTCCTAATGCGAACTGCTTTGGAATGGAATGTCTTATTTCCATCCTTGTTTGCTGAAAATTATAACCTGAGTATCTTCAAGGCTAAACTGAATTCTAAGTCTGCGTGCTTCATCTTTGATCAAAGCGTCGCTTTACATCAGGCAATCTTGAGTTCAAATGAGTTTGAGAGCTACGATGCCACAGACAGATACACAGATACACACGTCAAACTTATAACACCCCTCTTTTTAGGTCGGGGGTTAAGAAGACAAATCTCAATCACCCCTATTGACAGCCAGATCACACCCTATCCGTAACTAATGACTAATTTCAATCCCAATTAGGTCATCCAAAGCAAATATATGAAACAGGCGCTCGTGTATGTAAGAGCCCTGAGTGGAAAGGCGGGCCCACTGAGGCGTCCCCTCACAGCTGACTGCCTGCGCTAATTATAAACCTCTATGGACCCACACTCTGTGAACAGTATTGGATTTATGGGGGACCTATTCGATATATTGTACATTTTTGATAGCTTTGATGTGTGGAATAAAACTTACAATGCCATGTTAACAGCTGTCGTAGTACATTATATTGGTAGGAATTGAATGAGAATCATTTGTCTGAAAGACTAGGTGGCAGCGTTTGGATGATAGACGACTTTTACAAAAGTTCGAAAAATACTATTTAAGAGTTAAGGTGAGCTCAACGCGCGTAGCTATCTCTCTCGTACGTCACAACCTTTTTATACATATTAAACATTGGTTAGAGATATTAGAAAATGAGAAATAAATTTGTTTATTTAGTTAATTAGGAGAAATAAATTTTTAAAGTTTTATACGGATATCACTTATACTGGCGACGGAGTTGTGAAAAAAAACATATTTTCCTATTCCTCGGCCAATTTAAAAGATATCAAAGAAAAACTCTTTTGTAAATATTGATTTTATCAAAATAAACTATAATTTTATCTATAATATCTCTTCTCAATAATTCTATATGTTTAAAAATGTTGTGATACGCGAGAGAGATAGCTGCGCGTTGATCAAATCCTTAATAGGAAATATACTCACAAGCTTATAGGTTACAAAACTAAGTCTACGTCATTAATAATAAATAAATAAATAAATAAATATTTGTGGACATTTCACACAACACCATCTAGCCCAAACTAAGCAAAGCTTGTACTATGGAACTAGATGGCTGATAGAATACATATATACTTTTTTTTTTGTAAATATATGCATATGATACATAGAAACACCCAGACACAGAACAAACATCCATGCTCATCACACAAATGTTTGTCCTGGGTGGGGATTGAACCCACGACCCTTCAGTTCAGCAGGTAGACGTAAACACACTACCAACTGAGCCACAAGGCCAGTCAAAGTCAAAGTCATTGCTCTGTTTGTTCTCATATAAAAGGAGTTCTTCTCATTTTTATTACAAGAGTCACATACATAGACAAAAGTGTTATTTATTACACAGATACGTAGATTATACGCATTTGAAATATGTTAATTAATATTTATTATATACATTTAATTTTTAGGGGTCCGTGCCAAATGGCAAGAAACGGAACCCTTATGGATTCGTCATGTCTGTCTGTCCGTCCGTATGTCACAGCCACTTTTTTCCGAAACTTTAAGAACTATACTGTTGAAACTTGGTAAGTAGATGTATTCTGTAAACCGCATTAAGATTTTCACTTGCTTTCAAAAAAAAAATTTTGGGGGTACCCCATACTTAGAACTGAACTCAATTATTTTTTTCATCAAACCCATACGTGTGGGGTATCTATAGATAGGTCTTCAATAATTATATTGAGGTTTCTAATATCATTTTTTCTAAACTGAATAGTTTGCGCAAGAGACACTTCCAAAGGTAAAATGGTAAAATGTGTGTAACTTGTAAAATAAGAGAATGATAAAACTAAAAAAAAATATATGATACATTACCATGCAAACTTCCACCAAAAATTGGTTTGAACGAGATCTAGTAAGTAAGTAGTTTTTTTTAATACGTCATAAATTGTAAACCGCAATTTATCTTTCATTCAATCAACTCAAATATAAAAAAAAATATTTCCCCATTTTATCTACTAGTTTGTACGGAACCCTCGCTGGGCGAGTCTGACTCGCACTTGCCGGTTTCATTTTAGATTCACGAGTCAGGATTTTATGTCTTCTAGAGGACGCCAGGTTAAATTTAGAAATCCAGATGCGCTTATTAAAGCTTAGCAATCTTCCAAATCCTTAGAACATTACGCGAAGATTTTTCATTATTGGTACTTATTTGTCATCATTTTTTTACTAAATTTCAATTTACCGTTATCAAATAACTTCACAAAATGGGTCTACAAAATTCAATCTTATAACGGAATATTCAAAGTCGAAATTGAAATAAACGTTATCCCCAATAAAAATCCTGTCGAGAAACTTTTCCCATAAGCCCCTACAGAAATCGTTTAGAGAAGGATCCAACAGGATACTTACTTTTAAACCAATGTTATTTAATTGAGCATCATAAAAACTAATTCCAATTCAATTGTTCAAGTCAGAGATGTACACAGGCATTTAGATGTGTGCCACGAGATGGACAGACGACCTCATACAAGTGGCGGGAAGACGCTGGATGCAAGCCGCTTCCAATCGGTCTTTTTGGAAATCCATGGGGGAGGCCTATGTCCAACAGTGGACTTCTTATGGCGGAGATGATGATGATGATGATTTAGATGTGTTTCTTTTTATTATTAATACATAGATTGATAAACACATTACCCTCCTTTGCGACGCGCTGTCGGGTAATAAGCAATCGAATTGTTATCTCTTTTTTGAAGTCGGTAAAAACAAGTGTGTTATCAGACTTTTAGTAGAGTTCTTGTAGCTCGTATTTTTAACCCCTGAAGCAAAAACGCTGGGATGTTATAAGATTGACGTGTCTGGGTGTGCGTCTGTCTGTGACATCGTAACTCCCGAACGGATGAACCGATTTTGTTTTTTTTTTGTTTGAAAGGTGAATTAGTCGGGAGTGTTCTTAGCTTTGTTTTATCAAAATCGGTTCAGCCTTTTTTTGTCGGCGATTTTTGAGTTTTCTAAACTTATACTTGTAGATTGATTAAAATAAATATATTAATCAAGAACATTCATGTTTCTGTAGCTACAAAGAAAATATCATTGTGTATATTTTCAGTTCAAATGTTTGTAACGGAATATGAGCTCTTACTTCATACATTGGCGTGATACATTGTTATTTATTTAGGCGTAATTTATTCCCTGAAAACCTTGAGAAAAAATTGAGCTAGAAACTTTTACGTTTTGCAACAGCACAATTCTTTTCCGTTGTTGTTGAATGTTTGTAGTGCTAGTCTAACTTTTTCGCTATTCGGTTTCTTGTCAGTTAGTTTCTAAGGGACCAGTTCTAAAGTCACTTGTCCATCCCTGTCTTCCTGGTCTTTTCTTTTATTTGATTCTTGATTCTTCCTACAATTCTAAAGCAATATAGAAGGAAAACACTTGAAATTCAATTTTTAAATCAAGTTCTTTCATCGGAGATCCTTGTCATGAAACTTTTTAAGAATTCCCCAAATTAGGTTTGGGGTAGGGGTGACCCTCTACCGAATGAAAGCAATTTCATTTTATTGAAAATACAAAAGGGAAATTGTTTTATTAAGAAATAACTTGAGGATCTATCGAGTAATTAAGCGTCAAATTTACCTATTGCTAACCAACTTCCAAAAAGGAGGAGGTTCTCAATACGTCGGAACCTTTTTAAAATTATTTTTTATGTATTTTCCCAATTACTCAAAGTAACCTGTACCGTTTTTTTTTTGAAAAGTTTACTTTTTAGGTGGTCCCATAGAAATTTTATCATAATCGGTACAGTATTTTGGTTTTTATAACAAAATAACTGGAAAAATATGTCCAAGTAAACGAATTGCGTATTTTGAAGTCGGGTTTTTTAGTTCTTTTAAACGATTACTTGTGTAACTCTAAATGTTATCAGATTTTTAAATGGCTGGATTGGTTGCGATTTCAATCAGATGAAAAAGGAATCATCGAAATAACATTTTTCTCCTATTTCTATTTTTTTTTCACCACAAAACTATACTCAGAAAAATAAACCTTTTCTAAATCCCTCTATGTTAAAGGTAGGCTACTATGACCATTCCTAAAAATAAAACCTACAAAGTGAGTCGAAACAGCGCAGAGAGAAAAATAAGTAAAAATTGCTTATCTGTGGTTAAAACTGAGGTTGAAACAAAACGAACCACAAATACGCTGGCACGCTGAAACAAAAACAATAAGCAAACAAGTGAACCAAGCTGGTTCAGTCCAGTTTATGTCCCATTTATAGTTCAGCCGATTTGTCCACAAATAACCGAGCAAGGAGTTATGGCAACAGGGGTCGAGACCACTCAGTCGTGCATTTAATTACCTGTACCATTGACCTGAATATATTTTTAGGACAGGAGTTTTGCCATATAAATGACAGGTTTTTTTTAAAATAGTTACATACAAGTAGACGGCTCTCTTTTTATTCATTTTTATTTATTATAGTGCTAATGGCTAAAAAATAGACCTTTTAAATTACAAGGTGAGGAGTGTTGGTTCAAATCCCGCCAAATAGCTTGGGCGAGACCGAGATGAAACATCATGTAGAAACATTATTATATGTACTTTAATATATAATATGTATACCCCATTAAAACGGGTATCCTTTCTTGTTATACCCTTCAAGGAAGGAGTTATCACGGGAGTCACATCAATAATGATGAAAAACCATTTCCTGGTTTACATTCCAAACTTAGTAGAAATCATAAGTTTTCCCATCTCTCTAATAACAAAATCAAAATATCACTAAACGCACAAGCGAAAGTTAACAACAGAAAATGGAAACAAACCAAAATAGACATGAGCGACAATAAAATTGAATCGAAATCGAAAGTGGGTAGTTGGAAATAAAAGAGTGGCCGCTATTTGCGCCGCTAATCGAATGCACGGCTCGCTGACCACGGCCCTTTGTCCACCTCCTCTATAGGCATTCATTGAGCTCAGGGTGTGTGCACACTGCGCTAAAATCAGAGAATAAAAATACACTGTGGCTGCGGTCTAATTATATTTTTAAGAGACACGTTAGAAACCCCCAAAAAGGATAAAATTGATTTCTACTATTTCGACGATTTATCTGATTAATATCATAAATAGTCATATATTTCGGGTTCCGTAGTAAATAAGGAACTCTCATAGTTTCGCCATGGCCGTCTGAGTCTGTCCGCGGCTTAGACAAAATTCTTATTACTAGAAAGCTATAATTTGGACGTGAGGCCTGTATAAAACCGTCTTTTAAGTTCACATAAATTATGATATGCAACTACGGAACCCCACTTTGTGCGTGACAATACACGCACTTAGCAGCTTATTTAATTTATCAACCCGTAGTAACAAACATTACTTAGTTATTCTAGATAAAACCTTTCATAACTATAGTTTTCCTATTTTTATACGAAAATTTTGACCCCACTTAACTTTTTATCAGGTTTATCTATAACAATTTTATTAGATACTTTACGTCGCCTCTTATCTCTAGCTGCGAAGTCCGTTCTATTGCAAATGATAATTTAATACTGATTGCGTTGTTAAATCCTTAATTCCTTTCTGTTATATTTAGCCAATTAATCAACAATTAGTAATCTTTTCGCTACAATATGAAGGTGTATTTGAACATGTTTTTATATTACCTTCTACAGCCTAAACTGCTTTTATATTACCTTTTGATGTGCGAAGCACAGTGCGAAGTATCGTTAGATTAGTTAAAAATAATAATACAATAGGAGCAAATAAAAAAAACAGGCAGCAAACAGGCAACAACTTGCAAAAAAACCAGCATTTTCATCGCTCAGGCAAATCCGCAGGACTTAATTAGTACTAAATATTAGGTCGCTCGGTTTATTAAACGTTGGAAATGACGTCATCATTCGTTGAAAGGAAACGGGTCGAAAAGTATGACGTCATTTCCTTATTGAAGGCTTTTTTCTCAGCATTCTCAAGGCATTTCCCGTTATTTCGTGAAAGGCTTTCCCGTGTCAGAAACTTAGTACGCGTTCACTCATTTTATTATTTTGTGAAAATATTTGATGAAAATTTGTAACTAAGGAATATATACCTACTAAATAAATAAATAAATACTGTACTAGGTGGTGTTATTTTGGTAGCGGTATTCTATGGATTTGAAGTCCGTATTCCAATCGATTGTCTTACTTTAAAATAAATAATCTGCGCAATAGGAGGAAAATCCGTACCCTTTCTTTTCTTTACAAAGTCGTTCACAGCCTTATTGACTGTCCCTCAATTTTGATGCAGTTTTCCCTATCAGTACCATGTCACTACCCGCGTCACAGAATCTCAAAGTTTCTCATGTAAATAGGGCGAATTCTGTGGTTTCTCCATGTTAAATACTCTAAAACTAACTTATAATATAATTCTCCTCTGCCAAGACTATGTCGTACATACAATGAAATTAATGTTTCACTAAACGATATCGATATATTTCACGTCAAATTTAACGCATGCAAGTTTAAGTTATTAAATAATTTTTTTATTGAAAGCTTTCGAAAATACGAAAAAACATTTGTGAGATGACCGTGGATGTTTGTTCTGTGTCTGGGTGTATGTATGTATCATATGTATATATTTATAAAACAAAAGTATAATATGTATTCTATCAGCCATCTAATTCTATACTACAACCTTTGCTTAGTTTGGGCCAGATGGTGTTGTGTGAAATGTGCCCAAAAAAACAATAAAATATATACATATATTCTCAGATTTAATATAAAAATATTACTTTAGCTGATCTAATGCACAGAATTTAATATTTGGTGATTTATCCCAAAGTTAATTAATTCAAAAACCACATTAACCAACTCTACATCCATAGCAGAACTTAAACGTTCATGTCCAGAGTAGTTAACCCGTTGACCGCAACTCTGCCACAACAATGGCGGGGCACGTTAATTTGTGAAGTAAAACTCACCGTCGCTAAGTTAGTGGTAAGTAAAATTAATGCTTAGAAAGTTGCTTAAGTGAAGAGGACATGAGGTACTTTATTTTGCAAGATGTTTAGTGGCTTTATTAACTTCAGTTGATTTCCTAATAAGTATAAGTAATAAAACTCATAATAAGTTTATAAATGTGCATTCTTTAAAATAATTCTAGCAAAGCCACTTGTTTATTACGAAAAAGTTCGCTGGAGGTTACGAAAACGCATTTATTTTTTATTTTTACGAGAGATGTATTATTATTCCAAAAAAATATAGCCTATGCCACTCAGGAAGTGAATACAAATCTAACGACACCTCGCACATCAAAATCGGTCAAGCCGTTTAGGCTGTAGGCGATCTAGAAACATACATACATACACGCGAAAAACAGAACCCTCCCTCTTATGAAGTTGGGTAAAAAGATAAGAAATAGACACAGATACTTTGGCTTTTAGGTGACAAAGTTAACTACATTTGCATTTATAATATTAGATAGTATAATAACTTCTAGACTCGCCTACAACTACAAGTCAAAACAAAGTTACCTTATATTTTGACATCTGAATTATCGTCACAGAAGTTAAGTAAGCGGCAAAGTGGAGCCGACGGCGAAGCGAGTAAGTTAGCAAGTTGTTGGTAACTTAGGAGCGGGTTCGAGACTCCATTTCGGTTTAATGGAGGTCTGTCGGTGCGTGTTACAAATTCCTATTTGAAATGTTCCAGTTTAGAATATTTGTTAATTAGTTAACATGGGCGTGGGCACGGAAATTTGATTTTGGATGAACAAGTACAACATTGTTACAGTATTTTAAGTAATTACTTAACATAAAAGTTCTACTCACTGGTCAATGAGCACTTACTTTAGGCCTTATAAGGAACATAGTACACTAATGTGTAAGGAAGCTCAAAGTCACGCATCAACGAGCTATGGAGAGGGCTATGCTCGGGGTCTCTCTGCGAGATCGTATCAGGAAACGTAGGCATACGAAAGTTGCCGACTTAGCACAGCGGATTAGCAAGTGGCAGTGAGTAGGGCACATAACGCGTATAGAACTTATGGCGTAGAACATAATATGCGAGGTGTCATTAGATTCCTCTTTACCCCTTGAGTGTCATAAACTATATTTCTTGTAATAATAATGATACTTTTCTCGGAAAAATTATTTAATAATTAAAATTATTAATAAAAATTTAAAAATATTAATTAAGAATTAAAATAATTGCTTCGTAACCTCCAATGAACTTTTTCATAATAAATAAAGAGTAAATAAAAATTTTACGAGAATTATTCTAAATAATTTCTCACAAAAAAACGTATCAAAAAACAGCGTATCAAGTGTGATAAAATCGTAAGTTAGACTGTAAAAACTACTTTTCTGACCGGTATTTTGTTTTTCTTTTAATATAGATACTTGTTCTATGAATTAGTTTAAAAGTAGCATGTTTACCCGCACGTTCCATGATATATACAGGTGGTTTAGCAATCACACCTTATCAAGGACATAAAAAAAAAATATCCCATTGACTAATTGGTAGATCGGTAGATCACTGGGTCGGCCAATGCGCGGCACCACCAAAGCGAGCTGATAATTCGCGCCCTTGGTCCATACAACAGACTCACTGTTAGCGCGTACTGAGTTCTAGCCAATTGGATGCAGATGGTAAACTTGGGTCACTGCGCTTGCTGTACGGATGGAGAGGCGCGGTCTAAAAGACGGACTTAACGCGACTTGTTTTTAAAGCGAAAAGTTCTTTATACCTGCTGAGCATTTCATATTGTAGGTATTGAATGAAACTGGGCCGTCACTCTCGGATATGTAACGCTCATTTGGGTAAACTCTTCTCTAGTCGACTAACTCTAGCTCGCTCTACCGCCTACACGTTCTGTGTTGGTGTCCCTCTCACAAATTCGTCGCTCGCATCCTTAGCATAAATCTAAATTCTTTCATTTTTCAGTTTTATGGCAATTTTCGACATTTTCGAAATTACCTTTGGGGGCACGGTGCCCCCACGTGCTCTTTCAAAAAAGCCCTGATAATATATAATATTAACCACATATTCATCACCGCCTTTTCTCAATTTTCCTTTGATAAACTGAGGATCGAAATCGCTGCCACCTGTAACTAGCACGCTCTCCCACAAGTTCCCGTGAATCGGCCAAGGTTATTCCGCACATGCCTTGTGCTATACAAATAAACTATAAAAGCGTTGATCGATGGACTTACACCCACATTTACTTAGGACGCTCGAAATTCATTTATTAATATGTATGAGACGCGTTGACCGAACACAGTGGACGTATTCAGGAATTTGGTACGCGGCAATTTAAATCCTAAGCGAGAAAGTAAAGCTATTAAAAAAAAAAGTTTATTAAGATCAACAAACAGTACACAACAAAGTTTAGGGTTAATACAGTAATCGTTAAGAAATATAGTTCAATGGTGTACCAGCAACGTTGACCACAGAGCTATTTTTCATTAATAACAGGCTGACAGCGCTCAACTATCTCTTTCGCGCATCACAAAATTTTTAAACATACAAAATTATTTAGTAGGGATATTAGAAAAGTGAAACATGAATTTGTTTATTTATACATATATTTATTGTAAATAACATACATATTACCATATCTGGGGGCACGGCAGTGGCCCCGCCAAGTCGAGCGGCAAGGCCACGCCGTACCATCCTTTTCTCGAAGCCATTCAGAGCACTTTTGACCCCCCTGTAACTTTGTTGTGGATTATATTATACATATATTTATTTTTGGCGGTAACGGGTGTTAAGATGAGTCAGCAGTATCTGAGATTGAATCATCTCAAAACATGCAAAACTCAGTTTATCGCAAAATTCACTACTTATACGTTTTTCATATATTAACATCAAATGTGCATCAAATACATGTCCTTGTAAAGCTCGCTTCGCGATGGTGATTTCGGGTGTTTTTGAAACCTTGACCTCTCCTGAATACGCCCACAGTTGACCGAACTACGTGGCTACGTGGACGGTGGCAGTAGAATTTGGAATTACTTGAACATTGTTTGGGTGAGTGAAGTGTTGGCATGCAATGGTTGTACTAGAGTTTGAGGCCAGAATTCTGAATTTCGCCCTTCAATTTAAGCCTTTGAAATCAATATTGTCATCAGCCTTACTGGTTCTACTGAGTCAACCGTATTTTGAATAAGAAATACTATTATTACTTGGTTATCATTCAATTATGTTGTTTACTGTAAGAAACACGTATACTTATATGACGGACGTATACTTTTGCCGCCAGTAGGCTATTAAATTTTTGCCGCCTCTACTATCTTGAAAATCGATACCCTGGTTCAAAATTATACGTCCTCTGAAATCTGCCGCCTAGGACGCTGCCGCCCCTAGGCCGCGGCCTATACGGCCTATTGAAAAATCCAGGACTGGACTAAGAAAACATATCTGACGGATGGTAAAGATGTGTCGTTTTGAAAGCTGAATTAATTAGTAACTTATAATTAAGAAATGAATTAAAGTTACCAGGTTACCTAATTGATAATCCAATTAGACTAGTTTTATTACACTTTTATAATCAACGTAAGTCATTATAAGATTCTCTAATTAGTGATCTAATAAAATTAGCTAAACTAGTTAAATAAAAATATACTGGGTGTTAGGGAAACTTACTCATAATAAATTATATTATATTCTGCGATAAAGGTGTAAAAAGCGGCCAAGTGCGAGTCGGACTCGCGCACGAAGGGTTCCGTACCATTATCTATAAAAACGACAAAAATATCACCTTTGTTGTGTGGGAGCCCCCTTAAATATTAATTTTATTTTCATTTAGTTATTTATTTTTAAAGTGAATAATATAACTCAATATTCTGTGAATATTTCAAGCGTCTACCTGTTCCCGTTATCAATATCGAGCAAAAACGATGTTTGTTGTATGGGAGCCCCCTTAAATATTTATTTTATTCTTTTTTTTTGTATTTGTTGTTACATGAGATACATCTTGAGGACGGACGGACGGACGAACGGATGGACAGACAGACAGAGGAGTCTTAGTAATAGGGTCCCATTTTTACCCTTTGGGTACGGAACCCTAAAAATCATACAGGTAAAGTATACCCATAAATGAGGCATGAGAGAATGCATGTGTTAAATACTTTGCGTTTTGTTCTATTGCTAAGATACATACATAAATACATACAAACACTCAAAAAACATAACCTCCTTCTCACGCAGTCGGATTTAAAGTGACAGTTTCAGTGATAGACAAAAAAGTATAAGTTGAATATTTTTCAAGCGTTGAAAATTATCAAATTATTTGTGAATTGAAGCAGAAACATGAAATCATAACTCGTGCTCGAGTCGAATGAAGCAGTTCGTTAGACTTGCTACTCGCGGACCAATTTCATTACTCCGCGTTCTAAAATATTTTCACAATTTCAATTTTCAATTGCTCCGTTGAGGCAATTGAAGAAATGTTTATTGAGTCTTTTAGGATTTTATTTTGAAATTTTGATTTGTATGCAGTAAGCAATATGCAGGTCAAGATCGGCTGTCGGCGAGTCCAATAAGACAGATTTGTTAAAACTGAGACAGTGAACTACTCAAGATCGAGACAGATGTATGCATTTTATATACAAAATAGATTCGATATTTCCAAGTGGCCTACGACGATATATAGGTATTACATTCATTCATTGATTAAATGCATATAAAATAATAATTGTATAACAGGTACCATATCTCTCAGACCTTAGCTACAGATGTGTAACCAATTTAAGTAAATAAATAAAAAAATAACAAAGTTGTAAAATCAACGTTCAAAAGTGTAGGTATATCATTGTTACAAATGAACCAGAATTACTTATGTCAATAATAATTACGTATAACAGAAAGAAAAACTAAAACGTGTTGTTGTTGAAACCATCAACCAATAAATTTAACAATTATTTTTACTTTTTTTTTTATACACGATAGATCTACGATTGACCATCAACTCGCCTGTGGTTAAGCGACGGTGTGGCTGAGGATGGAGCTCGTCAATCTAGAAGATATCTATTGACTGTAGCCTTGAAAATTTTAAGATTGTAGGAAACAGAGATGGCGGCAAAGATTTCTATTCTTGTGCAGTACGCAACAAGAATGTGGAAATAAAGTCATCATAGCTATAGAACGTCTTTATTTGTATGTGTAACAAAATATGAAAAAATCTTATGCCGGGTCCTACGTAGGCATCTATCTATCGATAATAATATAAAACCAGATTTATATTAATATCGATATATTAAACTTTGCATAAATGTTTGTGTCTTAAAAGCTTAGTCAAAACTAACAATTGTTAAAGTTTTAAAAAACTGAACCAAAGCTGAAGCAAGCGACTTCAAAATACGAAATTTCGTTTGCTCGGATGACAGTTCCAGTTCCAGTTTTTTTTTAATACCAAACTACTGAACCAAATGCGATGAAATTTCTATGGGACCAATTTGTAAGTACATATATCTTTTCAAATAAAATATTTACAAACCTTAAGAAACAAAATACAACTGAATTGATAATCTCCTTCTTTTTTTGCACGGGCAACTCTGAATTGCACGCATTATTGTTTTTCGCTCTGCGGATTTTGCTAATTTTAAACAGTTAAAAGTGCATTAATCAGGACAAATTTGTTATCAATCGGTGAAGTTATTTCAATTGAGTGTTAATGTGAAATTGTATTCCGCTTTTCACGGTTTATTGTTGGTACAATACTTACAATCATTTGTGTCACCGGCGTCGTCGGCCGACATTTTGAATGTCAAATCGCACTGCTAACGCCGAGATTATTGTACAATCGATGTAGTTTGTTATTGTTCGTAACAATTGGAGAATTCATCGATATGCAAGACACCATGGAAACACCATCTATAAGGAGTTGCTGTGATCATCACTCTGAAGATAAAAAATTGATCAATTGTATGCAGTGTTTAAAATCTTATCACTACAGTTGTATGTTCCCTAACGACGAACAAGAAAACGTTCAAGGTGAAAACTGGAAATGCCCTTGTTGTGAGAACATTTTGCTAATGAAAGGTAAAAATGACAAAACACCCATACCACGTAGGTCTACAAAACGACAAGCGACCTCTTCACCCGAGGAGGGCCTTGACGAGTCGTTGACACTGCATAACCTGCGCACTATTGTCGGAGAAATGCTTCAAAACCATGCGAACAAGATAATGGCGCAGATAAATGAGACCTTATCTTCTACTTTAAACCTGGAGTTGAACATTATGAAGGACGAGATGATACATTTGCAGGATAAAAGTAAAAGTACTGAGACAGCACTCAATAACTTGAATTCTAAGATAGCTCAACTCGAGCAAGACATACATAAAAAAAATTGTGCTAATGTGGGTGATAGACAAATAATTAGTGACATAAAACAACAGTTCTCTGTCACTGAGGAGTCCTTAAACTATTCTAACAACCGTCAAGACGAGTTTGATAACCGACTGATAAGGCTTGAGCAACACTTCAAGAAGGCAGATCAACATGAACAGCAGATTACTGGGCTCAAAAATAAATACAACAATTTGAACAATGAACTTAAAAAGAGACAACAGTGGGACAGGATGTACAATCTCGAAATTGTCGGTGTCCCTGAGAAACATGATGAAAACTTGTTAAGCATCGTCATTGCAATAGCAAAACATGCTGGTGTACCCATCACAGCATATGATGTGGAATTTGTTATACGTGTTCAAGCAAAGCAAACGAAGCCAGGAGTACCTCGAGCTATAATTGTCAAGTTGAAATCCCGATTGACAAAAGATAATATATTAGCAGGTATTCGCCGAGCTCGAGGCATCAACCTAAGTCACCTAGGCATGACCGGTGCTAACAAGATTTTTGTTAATGAACACCTGACTGTAGATAATAAAATCTTGTACAATAAGTGTCGCGAGATAGTAGCCATAAAAACTTATAAATACTTGTGGATTAGGAATTGTACTATTTTTGTAAGAAGAGATGACAAGTCACCCAAAATCACCATTAATAAGGAGACAGATCTCTCCAGGATAAAGTGACTCGTTACATCTTCATTGTTTCTGTTGTATAATCTCTGTAGTGTGCTTTGTTCGGCTACGCACTGCACGGGTCTTTCTAAAGACAGTGTAACAATTAATACATTGTATGCCTCATACTTGCATGGTATGCGTATTGCATGGTATACCGACGGCGAAGTGCCAATATCTCCTATCTAACATTTTTTGTGAAAATCACTTTTTTATTGTTATAGGCATAAGGGACAATTTTGCTTAGTTTAGTAAAACCTCCTAAGTATAGTTTTGACTGCAACTATATAAAACAAAAAACTAGAAATACCTCCTAACCAAGTCAGCGTATTTTTCGTATGTAAATATCTCCTATCTTTTCTAAGTCGTTACACGTCCAAACGTGTCCCATATTCGACGCCGACTGTCTCGGCGGTCAGCGGCAGGCCCCGGGGAGGAGTGAGGGGTGCGTTAACAAGCTATCCAATCCATCGAAAAATCTAGTTGCATTATTGTTAGTTGTGACTTGCTCTTGGTCCGTTTCGTTGGTGCCGCGATCGTTTTTATGAATACTTTTAGGTAAATGTAACATAACGTACTCATTGTTGTGTTTTTTGTGTAATAAATAATTGAAACAGGTAAGATAATTACGTGATTGTTATTAGATCTTGATTAGAAGGTAAAATTCAACATTTTATGAAAATTCAGTTGTAGATAGGATATATTTCTTGTGTATATATTTTGTATTATAATATATTGTACGTATTTAGGAGGTGTTACTAATTGTTTTTTTTTTGCATTGTTATAGTAAAATGTCTCGAATGGCTAAACTTTATCAAGGGGTTCGAGTTCGACAAATGATGAACTTACTTGAGGAAGCAAGAAAACAAAAAAACACGACTTTTGACCCATACCCGCCTGACGACCAAACTCCCGAAAAGATGCACCAAAACTGCATTGCTGTTTCAGAAAAAAGCATACCAAAGAAGAAACGAAATATTTCGAAATCGCATTCCCTTTCAAACCTACCATATAAGATTATTTCCCCGATGAGTCGCAGGCGCTGTTCTTCAGTTCCACCTTCAAAAATTATGGCACAACTTCACCTAACGAACAGTTTTGATATTTGCAATGCGATGTCTTCGTCAAATAAAGGCCTCAGTCTATCACTATCAGCACTCACGTGCGATGTTACTAAAGAGTATGGTAAGAAAAGGAGCTGCTCGATTCCGCCAGAATTCCGTTTTCGTGACTTTTTGGGAGAATCTCAAATTATACAAGACCATGATCTCTTTGATTCAATAAATTAAACTTGTTCCAATGATGAAAATTGCGACTATTCAGGTGATGACTTACTTACTGCCCTTCAGATGCTGATCTGGATTTAAGTTTATCTCAAGATGAGCCTTCCACATCAGCTGAAATATGTCACGGTAATCAGAACGATGGGAGAAAACGCTCAAGGCAAATCCAAAGACCTGGAAAAAAATAAAGAATAAAAAACTTCGTATGTTAGGACAAGAATATCTGGGATATACAAAGCCGAAAAATAAAAAAATGAAGCAAGACAAAATAAGACCTGCAAGAAAGTTAGGCAGTGCATGCAATTCGGAGTTTTGCAGAAAGAGTCAAGTTCGAAATTGCCAAAAATTCAACGATGAAAAACGATTAGAGATTCATGACAGCTTCTGGAAACAAATGAACTGGGATCAGCGTAAGGTGTATGTAGCCGCACTTGTGTCCCGTAGAGGAACATCACGTAAAACAAGTGAGACGTCATCGCGACGCGAAGGCACATTCGACTATTACTTGCCAATAGATGAATCTCAAAAACTGCAGGTGTGTAGGACAACATTTTTGAATACTTTGTGCCTAGGGTCGTACACAGTTCAATCATGGGTCAAAAGGGCACATTGTGGAGTAATTCCGTGTCAAGAGATTCAAAATGTTGCTAGAGTCACAACACCAAGATCCGGAACACAACGAAAGCTTCTAACAGCACACAGCTTTTTGGATAATATCCCTAAGTTGCCGTCTCACTACGCAAGAAAAGAATCGTCGAAATTATATTTAGAGCCTACTTTCCGCTCACTGAGTGACTTGTACAGAAAATACAAAGAATATTGTGCTCATAACGAAGAACCTGATATTTGCCGGTTCACCTTTGAAAAACTGTTTCACGAAAAAAATCTATCACTCTATACATTAAAAAAGGACATGTGCGATATTTGCAGTGGTCATAAAGCAGGAAACATTAGTACTTCTGATTATGAAGAACACACTAAACGTAAAAACAGAGCGAGGCTAGAAAAAGAAACCGACAAAAAGAAAGCCACCTCTGGAGAATTCATTTTGCTGTCGATGGATCTGGAATCAGTAAAAGTGTGCCCTTGGTTAACAGCCAGTGCTCTTTACTTCAAGACAAAACTAACTTGCCATAATTTTACAGTTTACGACCTCACAACACATCAAGCCACGTGTTACTGGTTTGACGAGACAGCCGCGGATCTAACAGCTAGTACGTTTGCGTCCTTCGTTACTGATTATCTTGAAAGATATTGTTTGCCTAAACATTTGCCCATAGTAATATATTCTGATGGATGTACATACCAGAACCGCAACAGTATAATGGCGAATGCATTGTTAAATTTGAGTATCAAACACAACTTGACCATTACACAGAAGTACTTAGAGCCCGGTCATACACAAATGGAGTGTGACTCTGTTCATGCTGCCATCGAAAGAAAGTTAAAGAACAGGGAAATACATCTGCCCAGTGATTACATAACCGCAACTAAAGAAGCTCGACGAAATCCTACTCCGTATGAAGCTGTACAAATAAATTTCAGTTTCGTAAAGGATTACAGTGATAAGTCGACATGGATATACCAAAGCATTAGACCGGGGCGAAAAGCAGGAGATCTAGTCGTTGTTGATTTACGAGCCATTCAATACACACCAAATGGCATTATACACTTCAAGATAAACTTCGATGATGATTGGAATGAGATGCTCGGAAGACCAAAAAAAATTGGTTCAATAAACTACTCACCTTTGCGTACTGCTCCGATCGCCATTGCTGCTACCAAATTTAATCATCTTCAACAACTTAAAGAGGTTTTGCCAAGAGATTGTCACCTGTTTTATGACAACTTAGCTCATGATTGATTGATGATTGATTATTTTTATAACAATTACCAAGGAAAATTTATACCTATTGTTCTGTAATACGACATCGCGTTTCATCTTAATTAATCTTAATTTTAAGCTTTTCTAAATTCATAAAGTCTGATTTATTTTTCGTACCTACTGTATCTAGATAGAAATAGCTGATGTGTTACTAAAGTTTGATTATTTAATTAAATTTAATAAATATACCATTTATCTTTGATTTTTTTTGTATTTTATTCAAACTATTTCCTGCTATCTGTATTTTTAATAATATAAATAAATTATTACTTTCCATACAATACCTCCTAACTAACGATATACCTACTAAAACTATTTATAAATCTATAATCTATAATGCTAGAATAATTGTACTATTTTATGTTAAGTATTGATATATATAAATTAATATATTTTAAATTTTGCAAGGAGATAATCATTTTTTTCATATAGTGTAAAGTTTTGGTTTAGTCAGTTAGAAGATATTGGCACTTCGCCGTCGATACATGGTATTATTATTATTATTATTTTTGTACTCTTAACAGTTATCAATACTATAAATCTTTATTATCATTTTATTTATATGTTATTCTATGTATTATCACTCACTTAAAAAGGGTTATTCTATTTTATATTGTTATAGTTCTGATTACTAATTCGATATTGGACACAAACAAACATCACAACCATTACATTTCCAAAGAAAGTACATACTCCATAGCTATGTTTCAGTACATTTATGCAATCTTATATTGTAAACTTCATTTAAACCAACTGATCCGGTATTCTTTTGGCATATATCACTCAAAGATATATGAATGTTTATTTCTTTTAAATGTTCATGTATTCATATACAATTGTATTGTTGTAAGGTTTTTAAGGTTTTATTCTGCTGTAAACTAATGGAAATAACATCACTCGGATGCTTTCTGGAGTTCTGCTCATTCGTTCTGAATCTACTGGTGAATTGTGCATTATATTACATAGGAATATTATCTTCAGTGATCTCATATGACAATTAATAATAGTAATAACAGGTTAAACGTATTTTATCAAAATACTAGGGGATTGAGAACGAAGACGGCGGATTTCTACCGAGCACTTCTGGTAAGTGATTTTCATATAGTTATAATAACGGAAACATGGCTTTGTGATGGTTTTTTGGATAGTGAATTATGTGACTCAAGGTATGACGTTTTCCGACGAGACAGGGATTTGGTACTTACAAACACCGTACAGGGAGGAGGGGTGATGGTTCTCGTGCGTACCGAGCTGGAGGCTTATGTGATGGATACCAACAGAACAACACATCTGGCTGACGTGCTCTGGGTGACCATACCTGCTAAATCATTTAACCCGGTTGTAGGTATCGACTTACACATTGCCGCCATTTACACGCCGCCTGATAAGGTACAACTACCTCGGGCTATTGACTTAGTTGTACAAAATGTAACCAATATATGTAATTTACATTGCGACGATAATTTTCTGATAGTTGGTGATTTTAACTTACCATGCATTGACTGGAACCCGCATCTCGGGCCATTACATATAAAGAAGGGGTCTGTGGATGTTCAGGGAGCTGGAAAGTTGTTGGTAGATGAATTCAACTTATTAGGATTAGAACAATGTAATTTCACTAAGACTTTCTATAATAACACCATCGATCTTGTTTTCAGCAACTTTTCAGCTTCCTGCGCTCCTGCTGGTATTTCCTTGGTACCCAGAGAGGATTGCGCGCACACTTGCCTCTTAATAGATTTGGCGAATCTAAGCCTGGTCCCTTTACAAGAACAAGTCAAAGTTAAGCGTAACTTTCGTAGGTGCGACTATGAAAAGATAAATCGTTACTTATATGAATTAAATTGGCATGATTTGTTGAACTCCTGTGAAAACGTTGACTCGGCTGTTGACTGCTTCACTACTGAATTGCATAAATGTTTTGACATATTTATACCAAAGCATAAAGTTAAACGTAATACTAGCGAATATCCTTTATGGTATAATAACACATTACAAAAAATACTTAAAGAAAAATGGAAAATGCATAAAAGATGGAAAAGGTATAAGAATCATTTAGATTACTTGGAATTTTCTTTACTTCGTGCCAGAGCGAAACGTTTAGAGAATAACCTATACAATAATTATATTACACACATACAGAAGACTATAAAAGTCTGCCCTAAAAAAATGTGGCAATATGTGAAGTCTAAACGAGGTAAATCTAGTTACCCTAAAACCTTGACGCTCGGCTCAGAAGTGTATACTGATGGGGCGAATATTTGCAACGGGTTCAACAAATTCTTTAAGAGCGTATTTGTCGAACCTACGACATCTTATGATGTATCTAAGTTGAATTTACCTACATGTAGTGACTCTGGAGTGATAAGTTGCATAAATGTATGCGAAAACGAAATATTGAAATTACTAAAAACAGTAGATGAAAGCAAATCAGCTGGTACTGACGGCATACCGCCAATATTCATACGCAATTGTGCTGTAAGTTTGGTAATTCCATTGAGATTGCTTTTCCAAAGATCCTTAAGTGAATGCACATTCCCAGCAAAATGGAAAGAGGCTAACGTAGTGCCAATATACAAGAAGTCAACTAAGTCCAAAATTGAAAATTATCGTCCAATATCTATTTTAAATACTTTTAGCAAAATTTTCGAAAAGATTGTTTATAAACAGGTGTACAGTACAATTGTAAACAGTATAAGTCAGGCACAACACGGATTTATGCGGCGTCGGTCCACGGTGTCCAATTTAGCAGAGTTTCTTCAGTATGTATTACCTAGTATGGAGCGTGGCGGTCAGGTTGATGTGATTTATACAGATTTTGAGAAGGCCTTTGATCGCGTCGATCACATCATCCTGATAGCAAAGCTCGAGAGGCTGGGAATACATGGTGACCTCCTGCGATGGATGAAATCATATATAACCAAACGATCCCAAGCTGTAGTGGTCGGGGGATATCGATCTGATTTTGTTGATATACCCTCCGGAATTCCTCAAGGATCGCATTTTGGACCTCTTATGTACGGTGGATATATTTACGATATTTATACATGTTTCGATTCTGTCAACCACCTTATGTACGCTGATGATAAAAAAATATTCTGTAAAATTACTAACTTAGGAGATTGTATCGCTCTCCAGAATACATTACATAAACTTGAACACTATTATGCAGTCAATAATATAACAGTAAATGTACGTAAATGTCAGCAAATTTCCTTCACTCGTAGAATCACGCCTGTTATGTTCTCTTATAGTTTAAATAATATCCATATAGAAAAAGTCAATATTGTGCGAGATTTAGGGGTCCTTCTTGACAATAAACTTACGTTGACAGAACATATTGATACTATTGTGGAAAAGGCTTACAGAAATCTGGGGTTTGTCTTGCGTACATGTAAACCTTTCTCTGATCTTAACTGTATAAAGAACGTATACTTTGCATATGTTCGCAGTGTATTAGAGTATGCCTGTAGTATTTGGTCTCCGTATTACATTACTTATACGCAACAAATCGAGAAAATTCAAGCTAAATTTATTAAACATCTAAATTACAGAACTCGCTCGTATTCAAATTATAATTCCAGTTGCACTCGTTACAAACTCATGACTCTGGAAGACAGGCGTACTCTATTGGACATGATGTTACTGTATAATATAATTAACGGTCACCTAGATGCACCAGCCTTACTCTCAGCTATCCAATACAATGTACCTAGAAAAAGAACACGCCATACTAAACTTTTCTCGTCGGGTGTCCGATTTACACAATACGCTAAAAATGCGCCCATTCCTCGTTTGTGTACTACTTACGATAACCATTTTTCAAACTTAGATATATTTAACACCCCTAGTCACAAATTTAGGCACCAAATTGTTCAGTTGTTAACTCAGAATGTTATGTAATAAATTAATTAAACTTATCCAGCTATAGTACCTATTATGCTATATTGCTATCATAATATAACTTAGGTATTTGTATCAATATTTTAAGTGATTAGTGAGTGTGTATGTATGTAAGTGTAAATATAAAAATATGTTTATATAATATTACTTACTTATATGTCTGTACTTATATTTTCATCGATGATAACTTTAGTTTAACTTTATATCCGCCCATTTCATTAGAAATTATTAAGATAGACCTATTAATGGCTAATTTTATTAATTAAGTATTTTTGTTCTAAAAATGTAAATAAGCTGTTGGTCTTAAATAAATAAATAAATAAAAAGATGTCGCTTGATAAATGAAAATAAACTTTTAGTATACCGAACTATTAAAAGTAGGTAAATTAGATGATAAAACACAAAATTGACACTTAGAAGACTATTTTGCAAGCTTTCACATTTATCACCCCATAAAGAAACCACCCTAGAAACTTGTCCCATAAAAACTCACTTAGAAGTTTATTTCCTACTTTGCAACCCGAGGCAAAAGCTGGTCCGCAAATATATGTAAGTTTTATGGAAGGTATGAAAGTTTGTAGATAGGCTTTGCTTGGACTCACAAAATAGTTGAAACATATAATAAAAGAAAATGAGTAAAGAAAGAGTTTGATGCAAACACCGGGGCTTCGGTACTACAAGACAAAGTAACACTAGGAATAATTATTTGGCATAGATAAACTTCGTATTTCAAGTGGCGGGAAGACGCCGGATACAAGTTACTTCCAACCGGTCTTTTTAGGGTTCCGTACCCAAAGGGTAAAAACGGGAACCTATTACTGAGATTCGGCTGTTTGTCCGTCCGTCTGTCACCAGGCTGTATCTCATGAACCATGATAGTTAGACAGTTGAAATTTTGACAGATGATGTATTTCTGTTGCCGCTATATTTTTTTTTATATAAAACAGAATAAAATAAGTATTTAAGGGGCTCCCATACAAAAAACGTGATTTTTTTGCCGTTTTTATAGATAATGGTACGGAACCATTCGCGCGCGAGTCCGACTCGCACTTGGCCAGTTTTTTATTCAAATCCATGGGAGAAGCCTATGATGATGATAATTCCATATCTATGTTTGTAATTTAACATTTTAATATTTTTTTACACAGTCGGAAGAGCTGATAATAGAGGCCTTTACATTTTTTAATGTTTTGTGTGAAATTAGCTAAAGATTCTTAGAATCGTTGTTATGCTTTAGTTCAAGCTAACAGTATATTTATATAAAACCAAAATAAATACACCAAGTTATTTAGGACTAAAAAATATGGTTACGGACAACTGAATGAAAATAAAAAGTAGAGATATGAGATGAAAAATAAATTAAAACAGCGTTAAAAATGTCAAACGTCAAAATTTCTACTTGCATGTCAATGTTACCTATACCCTGACGTCATTTATTTGTTTGGGTGTGTCACTTAGTCATTGACTCACAATGATTCATAAAAAAAAATACAAAAACAAAATACAATTATTACAAGAAAAACCAACAAAATAGATACACGACCGTTCAATAAAGAATCTTAACATAAACACGAACAATTTCAAAATTAAGTCACTCACCCTTACGAAAACACAATTTAATCAAAACAACCGTGACACATTTTTTTTTGTCTAAAACACAAAACCACAAACAGAGGACTGCATATTGCAACACTGAGTTACAGACTGACAGTCCAAATCTACCTGAACTAATCGTTCAAAAATGTTTTGATGGATATTTCAAAAACTGACAAGCATTCCGACCCCCTGTCGCCCTTGTGATCATTTAAATCACTTTTTAACATCACTAACATTTAAATTTCATACTTAATAAAAGAAATACAAGGTTTGCGTTTGAATAGCAATTGTTTTTTTCGGTTACACTGCATCTCTCACGTTTGTCGACAACGAAACTCAAAAGAATTTGAATCCTTAATATATTGAGTTAAAGTAACATTTACAATGTTTGTAGTATTTAGTCGTTTAGAAATGTTTACCTGTAACAGATAAGGCTAATCGGTTATGTTTTGTTTGCTATTGGAGTGACGTAAGCGATAGTCCGTTTGCCTCTTGTCTCGGTTACGAACGACTGTTTTGTGGGCGTACTTTCGCTCTGTCCCTATAATTCGAGCAAAAACTGGATTATGTCATTCGATAGCGATAAAGCCTATTATAATATTTTAGAGCGTTTTTCGGGCATTCCTTTGTTAACTCCGGCAGTTTTTAAGAAACGGTTTTTATAGCGTTGTAAAATTTAACGGTCGAGAATTTGTGGAATTTATTTTTTCTACCTTTCTGAAGCAAAATTTCGAAATGTTGTTCAAATAATTTTTGGTTCTAGATTTACCTGTACCACAAACATGTTTTTTTTTAACATCGTGATGTATTTTTTGTTTTCAAATACCTATACTTGAATAATTAAGCAGGCAAGCTTTGGTTCGAGGTTCATGGTATACTCATTTAACTTTTTTTTATATACATTATATCTATATCTACGATTGACCACCAACTCGCATTTTTTTTTTGATATGTATTAAAAAAAACATTTTTTGTACTCATACGTTTTACCACCACCACATCAGATGAAAAGCGACGCTTCTGTTTCCGAAGATGCAGCTTGGAAACCAAGAAAGTATTTATTCACTCTAGACATTAAAATATCCAGGTTGTTATTTTTCAGGAAACAAGGACTAGGGTATTTAATTTCAATAAATATTTTAAATTATTACACGCTACATAGATCTTCTTCTTCTTTTTGTGTTGGACCCGCATTAAGCATTTGCCAGTGTCAAGTATTAGGAATTTTTCAAGTTTTTTCAATAAAACAAGTTGTAAATGTTCTGGTCACAATCTAAGTCACGTATACAGTCAAGTCAATTTATAAGTCGAGTCCTGCTTCTGTAAAGTGGTGGCGACTTTAGTAGAAGCTTCTATGGAGTTTTGCCGACAACGTAAAATCACACGTTTTACTGCTTTATTTCACTTGCCCACACTGACGCACTTTATCGAACACTTAATGAATAAAACACCACCATTTTTATAGCATTAATGTTCAAAATAACACAAGTTTAGGAAAATAAAACAAAGCAACAACACGTTACTAAGATGTTCCCGCCAAAACTCCGCTACATAGATATTGTTGTAAAATATGCATTCTGGGCTTGTATTCTGTGTCTTTGGTTTTACCGCAATCATAATCTAATGCCTTCTCTATCTCACTGCTGGGTATAGTAGACCTCTCTATTATTTTGCCTTCAACCGTGCCGCAAATAGATAAAAATAGTTACCCACACATTCTAAGAAAAATAATTATGTAAAAATAATATAATTGGGTGTGTGAATATAAAATAGTCAAATTAATATTCAACTCATTTTAAATCAAAAGCCTGTCGATAAAAACTATCATGTATGAAATTTGACTACCGAATTCTAAAAACTAGTAAAAAAAACCATAACGGGATTGAGTGGCAAGTTTTATGTGTTATTATGTAAATTTATAAATAGTTACCATTGAGCACGGTAAATATGATAATTTTATTGGTCACAAATATTTACTGCGGTTATATTTGTGTCAAATTATATCGGCGCTAGCTTTAAATCTTGCCTGGAAATGTAATGCTTTATTGTGACGCCATTTATTGGCCACTTAAGTTACTTTAATTGTTACAGAGTAGTAGTTCCCTATGTAAATATTAATATTTATGTCTGTCATAAACTGTTTTAGAATTTTAGGTTATATTACTTACTGCTTGAAAAGTTATTCAAAAATATAGTTTTATGGCACTGACATCCGAGCGGTACAATGGTGTAACAAAAATGTGTATCGCAACGTTTTCTTTTAAAGTAATTTAAAAGAAAACGTTACGATACACATTTTTGTGTGAGTGAAATTAGCACTTTACTATTTATTTTTAACTTAAATTTAACATAACCCTATATTTTAAAAGTTACAAATACCTTTTTTTTTAAAGATAATTACAATAAAAGTCCGTGCAATTAACCCAATATTGTTTTAATTACCGATTTTAATACGTTATCAGTTTTATCGACGAAATGTTTATAGATTATAATAAATTGTTTTTAATTGTTTCCTTATAAATAAGATGTTTTACATATAAGGAGTTGCAAGAATGTTGCAATTATATCTTTCTTCGCCAACTTGGTATTTTACGAATCATAAAATTTTAAATATCACGAAGCAAATACGTTAAATTTTTTTTAATGAAATTCACGTTTATATATAAATTCACTTGATAATAAGCAGTTGTGGCGCTAAAGATGTATGTAGGGAAGCAAGGGGCTTGTTGTAACAGTTTTCATGAAAACTAATATATCTTGAGATCCATTGATTATATTGCTACTAAATAAAGATGGATGGATGCTGTAACTCTTCCTCTACCAAATCAACTAAAAGTAATACCATAACTATTGGTCATTATTTTACAATCAATTATTTTCTAGAAGAAGTGCGGTGTTACAACTTACCTCGTGTTTGGGGCAAGTTGTAACGTCTACCGGGGCAAGTAGTAACGACAAAAAAAAACAACAATAATACCTCTAATCGTTATCATTTTTTAATCGCATGACCATCGTGACTGTTAATTGAACATATCGGTCATATTTCAACACACCATCTATTTTAGTATAATGGTAATTAAATAATAACCGAATGAATAAGGCAGTTTTAGTATGGCAGTTTTAATGTGGCAGTTTTTTTACAACTAGCGGAATTGAGATCCAAATAAGATTCCAATATCTATCTACAAAGGAGACCAAATTAACTCTTTGGATTGGTTTTCTGGAGGTATTCAAAACTTTGGGGTTCGTTGGAAAATACAAAATTCAGCATTTTTTTAGACTACCTAAAAGTACAATAATTCAAAAACAATCTCTTTCTGAAATATTGCGTCAAAAAACTTTTAGCCGTCTTTTCCAAAATCTAATACAATGACAGCTTGTTGAATTAAAAAAAAATACCTTCTCTAACAATACTATATTATTATTGCTCGACGCTAAAAACAAAATTACAATGCATACAAAATGCTAATACAAACAAAAACAAATATAATCGGTATCTCATTTCGATATAAAATGTACATAATCCCACCTGATCCCATAAATTGTTCACTTGATCCCCGAACATCCTGTATACAGTGGGTCTATGTGGGACAGTAAAGTATGATTAATGTATTGTTGGGACAGGTCGCGCGACTGTTCCGGGACTGTGTCCTTAATACGTAGAGAAATCGTCTTTTACACGACGATGTGAAAGAAGGATTTAACGTGTGTGTAAATTAGTAGATCCTTCTATCGTATGAATGCGACTACATACGCAAATTGATAAAACTTTACGTTGGAGTTCAGCATATTTACGTCCTTACCTTCGTACATCTGCGCATACTGAGGAAAGCCTGCGGCTCTCAGCCATTTGCAAGCCTCGGCCGCTTCGATCTCTGTAACAAAGAAAAAAAATTAAGTAGGTATATGATCAGGAGGTATTGCTTCAAGTTTTAGCGTAGTTTTCAGACTATCGCCATAATCAGGTCAGGGTGACTTTGTCCACTTTCCTTCTTAGTCATTTTTCCCATTTCGTCAAGCAATTAACTTTGTAGCGGTCGTGGCGTAGCTTGACTAGGTGTTCTTGAACGATCGCCAACATTAAATAACGGACCGACCGGTCAGTCTTCGGATGGGTGACCGTGTATGGCATTTCTTTCAGAGCGCTACCGTGGGTTGGAAAACACGCTAAATTGTAGGTCCTGGTTGTTTGTCAATCTTCAAGCTAGGTCAGAGGACTTTCGGTGGCTTAATAATTCAGACACTAGGGCTGGCAACTTAGTCTATACAAACTTACTTACTTAACCGACTTTGTCAACTTATCTACTTCGTCAATTGGCCAACTTTGTCAATTTTACGAGAAATTTTATCTTTTATTAAGCCTTTACTAAAGAACTACTTAAAGCTTATGGGACCACCTGAAATCTGTAAGTATTTTCAATATCGGTCACAAACGGAGAAATCGATGAACATACATAAAAATACAGTCAAACATACTCATCATACTCATCCTTTTTTTGAAGTCGGTTAAAAAGTTAAAAATTACCTATTACCATCTTGCCATGGGTTTACTTTGATATGTGTCTTCCGCGGCATTTCAAGTACTTCTATCGAAACAGTCAAGTATTTAATTCGATCACACTAACCTTCGTTTCGAAAGATTAGGCTTCGTTTTAAGCCTAATCTTTCATCATCATCATCATCTCAGCTACAAGAAGTCCACTGCTAGACATAGGCCTCCCCCATGGATTTCCAAAAAGACCGGTTGAAAGCGGCCTGCATCCAGCGTCTTCTTGCCACTTTTATTGATATCTTCTGTCCACCTTGTGGCTGGTCTTCCTACGCTGCGCTTACCGGTGTAATCTAACCTAATCTTTAACATTATTTAATTTAAAAACTTGTTTCACCATACTTTTCACCATCTCTCCCAGCACGCCACCACATTACATTATCAGATGTTTTTCTTTACATCATAAAATCATAATATAATTCAAGCTACGTCAATAAAATAGAAATATCCATAAAATAATGTCAACATTCATAAATATTATCTTTGGCAAGATCAATATAAAGAAAATCAGCTTTCGAAAACAGCCATAAATGGCGTAATAAGATGTAAAATCGGACCCGACGACCAGAAAACCTAATCAAATAGAAGTAAAACTGGTAAAGGGCACAGTTCACTCTATTCAAAAGCAATTGATAACTGTTAATATCTCGTGGAAAGTAAACAAACTTGGATGTTAAAACTTTTAAGCTATTTTTTTTTATGCAAGTTAGACCTACGATTGGCCACCAACTCGCCTGATGTTAAGCGACGGTGTGGCCGAGGTTGGAGCTCGTCGATCTTGAAGATATCTATCTATTTACTCTTTAAAAGATATCTATCTATTTATTTTTAGCCTTGAAAATTCATTCATGTAGATAGTTATTTATTAACTAAGATGTGTGTTTTCACACACAATAAACTTCAACACGCGTAAATGTTGTTTTACTTACTTTTGAAGATAGCTTTAAATGTTTGACCGATACTTTGAAGTAGATATATTATAGTCTATTTGTTTTTCATAAAAAGTCCAGCAAAAAGACAGACGGTTCACCTGGTGGTAAGCGATAACCATCGCCTATGAACAACTGCAGCATCAGTGGTATTACTGTTGCTTTGCTAGCCCGGAGAGGTGTTGTGTTTTTTATAAAACTCTTTGATGAAGCTCGGCGCGAAAATCTTCCAAGGAATGACATTCCATATTTTGCTTGTTCGCGAGAGGAAAGAGCGAGAGAACATGACTGTATGGGATTTCCAGTTATGCAAAATGTGGGGGTGAGATTTTTGACGGCTTCGCGAAGTACGATGGGTTTCCCCATCCGAAGCAGGGATCAAATTCCAACCAAATTATGATTAGGTCAAAAGCCAACCAAAGTCAACAAGGTCAAGGTCATTATCCGAAAAACAAGCGGTAGAAACCACAAAGGGATCCCACATCTCTAAGCAGACAAAGTGAAGCTTGTCGGTAAGCTTGGGATCGTCAACAATTCTAATGGCTCGTCGCTGTAGGGAGTCAAGAGGCTGAAGCTGATAAGCAGGTGTGCCATTCCAGAGGTGGGAGCAGTACTCCATATGGGGCCGCAATTACGCTTTGTATAGTAGGAGCTGTTAACTATTAGAGATATTTAATTCATATAGAGAAAACTTACTATACTATTTTGAAAGAATTTTAGGTAATAATAAATAGTTAATCTTCGACATCATTTCATGTGGCTGAGAAGAGCTAAAAGAAAGAAACTAAAAGATATGGAGGTTCAGTAAATCTGCTGAATAACACAGTCCAATTCCAGTCTATACAAGTAAATTGGTAAAGCTACTTCGACTTTTTTTTTCATCTTCATCAACTTGCTAATCCGCTGTGCTATGTCGCTGACTTACGTACGTCTACGATCTCTTCATTTCTGATTCGATATCATAGAGAGATTCCAAGTATAGCCCTTGTGAAGTTAAATACTTATATGTTTAAATATAAAATACCGCACAGTTGTAATAATTGCTCTTCCGCAGAGTTTTATTAAATAAACTGTTCCTGGTACGCGAAATAGATCCTGGACCGTTGGCCTATATTCCTGGCACTAATTCCACATCTAAATTGATTTATACGCAGTTGACAGCAATCAAGGCCTATAAAATAAGCTTAGTGCTTCCGAATGACAGGACAGATATTACACTGTAATCCAGATTAATTATGACCTACTTTCTAGCTTGTTTCTTTGACGGTTACTTAAACTTTATTCAGGAAGAAATTAGCTGTTTTATTGTTTTGTATCCGTAAGTCTACAGTTTTATTTTTCAAAGCCAAAGAGTATATAGAGTAGTAGCCAAAGTTAAAATGGCGGTGTTTGTTCTCTGACAGACTATATCGTTATTTAATAGAGAAAAAAAAACTGTTTTTTTCGAACTTGAACTTTAAAAATAGAATTTAAAAAATTAGAGAGGTCATTGAATATGATTGTAACTCGAGAAGCGTTTTCGTGATCAGCGTGTTTATAGAAACTTTAAATTAATTTTAATCCGTTTTAATGCATAATTTAATATCAATAAAGTTTGCTGTATTTCCTATTAAAATAGAGCGAAACTCAGCGGTGGGCAAAGAATGTGTAAAAATAAAAATAACACTAAAATTAGAATGTGACACTTACAGACACATTATTGGGTTTATTGTATGTAGTTTTATATAATAAAAATCTCTTCAATGTATGTCAACTGGATCGTCAAATTTTATGGAAATAAAATGTTATCTTTTCTAAGATCAAAACAATGTTAAGTGCGCATTTTGAAACCATATAAAATAAATTCTCAAATAAAACTCGCGTCTCATAAAATGATACTTTACCACTAGAAAAAAAAACCTTTCTTTTACTTCGCCGTAGTCGGGTGAAAAACTAAACATTTTTTAAAATTAAACTGAAACATCGAACATTACCAGATATATTATGACCATAATGTAGCAGATACATTATTAACATCTCGTATTAGCGTCTCGTAATTAGAAGAACGTTCAAAATTCCATATACCGGTACAAACTATGGCCAGCATTTATATCTTTCATTTCATTCAGCAGCATATCTTTAATATACTGTCAACAATTTTAATTTAGGTTATATACAGTGCCTATTTCATATTATTAATAACATAACCACTCGCTTACCAGGAAAGCCGTCTTTTTTGCAGCACCTTTTTATAAAAAAAAATACACAACTATATTCTTAAAGTACGCTGTGTTTACAACTAGAAAGGCGTATTTTAGTATGTTTTCATTTAAATGCCATTTAAGTTAATTTGTATAAGTCCAGTTTTGTAAACCAATAAGAAATTATCTGTTAAACATTATTTATTTATTATCTAAGAAAAAATTCAGCCACCACGAGACGTAGTATTATTTAGGTATATGTCCTGTAAAGAAATGCCCGGAAGATGTGAAACAAAAGGTAATATTGTCAGATATACAAAATGCGTGTATATGCGGTGAATGCGTCAAATATATACGCAGTATATGCAACCTTATACAGGTTATACAGGGTCTATACTCACACATAGAAGAAACGAAGTTTATGTTATACACGCACGCACACTCAAAGGAGTTGAGAGCGCTAACGCGGATCGTAGACGGCATGAAAGAGCGTCAAGCCATTTTCCATCACGGCATACGAGTTGGTTTTACTGCTAAAGCGCGCCAACAGACCTTTCACTAATTGAATATTTAAAAAAACCTCCTTTATGCAGTCGGCTCGTCTATATTCGCAAAAACTGTTCACAGTAACTTATGAAAAATGGAAATCCTAATTCACGTCTCTCAAACAATCGACAATAAGTCTCGCGTCATGCTTCTCATTTCTTTTACCCACTTCCTTTGTGAACGTTCCTAATTAGCTAACCATACAAAATGGCTGACTTATCTGTCAAGCTAATTGTCAAGTCATTATGGGTACAGTG
Organism: Lycia hirtaria; assembly: GCA_947563715.1. NCBI lineage: Eukaryota > Metazoa > Arthropoda > Insecta > Lepidoptera > Geometridae > Lycia > Lycia hirtaria. The sequence continues at coordinate 22,769,249 of OX387380.1, read as the reverse complement.
AACAAAAAGTTTCGGATTGACCGTTAGGGCAGTGCACACGGGCGGCTGAAAGCGTTGTTTTACTAATATTTTTTTTAACTTTATAGTAAAGTTGTGCTTTTGACCTATCCAATTATGTAAATACTGTCGTACTAGTGACAAGTATTAGATAATAATTTCGGAAATAAGAACTCACGTGTGTTGTCAACGCAATTTTTTGTTTATATTATAAGATAGGTCGGAAAAACAGACTAAACTAATTAAACAAGAATAATTTAAGAAATTTAAAAAACTCCCGACATAAAGCGGCTGAACTGACTTTGATGAAATATAGCAAGGATACACTCGGCAAAATACTATTTCAAACAAAAAAAAAACTAGAGCAAAATCGTTCCAATCCTCTGAAAACTACGGTGCCACAGACATACACGTCAAACTATGACACCCCTCTTTTTGGTTCGATGGTTAAAAAGAAATATGAATGTCAATCCGTAATTCTCTTCGATATTCAAATTTGAATGGTTATAGTTGGTACCTACGGATATATAATTTGAATAATGACTTTACCAATTGTTTGATGTTTTTTTTAATGCGACATTTATAACCAAAGCTAATCCTAACACACGTGTTACAAACGCGAAACCAATTTTGACATACGGATTTTTCATTAATAATTTTGATAACGTGGAAAGAATTAGAGATGGAAATGGATTATATCATGAAACAATAGCAATTATTCAAATTACACCCTTTTTAGGGTTCCGTATCTCAAAAGGAAAAAAACGGAACCCTTATAGGATTACTTTGTTGTCCGTCTGTCTGTCTGTCCGTCCGTCCGGGTGTCAAGACCTGTGTCAAGATCTCAGGCACGCGTGAAGGTATCGGGTTGAAAATTTCTAATTCTAATTCTAATTTGAAGTGGGGGCGATAAGACCTGCACCGAAGTCCCGCTTGGGGTGTATTGTGCATGTATTAAAACCATATACGCAGATCCATAGTCTCTTGCTGCTCAATTTTTATAAAAAAAGTTATACGGCCGAATGTGTCGCAAAATACGCATTTTTCGACACTCGCTAGGGAATCAAAACCTAAGGGGTACTTCCCGTTAACTTATAACTGTGTTTGACAAGAAAGATTGTCATATAGTACACATAAAGGAAAAAATCCGAAAACTGTACATTTTAAATTTAATCACAAAAAATAGGGTCTATATGCAAGGGAGGAGAGTCCAAATTTTAAAGTGCTTTAACCGTATCATGTGGACTATCATAAGAAAGAGCTTCATTAGCAAAAGGTAAAACAGGTTTTTAAATATTTTTACAATGTATATTTTTCGGTTTATGAAGGAAAATATAAAAAAATATATAATTTCCCCCTTTAATCTATCAGTTTGTACGGAACCCTCAGTGGGGGAGTCTGACTCGCACTTGTCCGGTTTTTATTTATTTATTTCCTTTGTATTGGACCCATGCGGTTAGCGCATTCGCCAGCGCCAAGTATTGAGATTTGTTCAAGTTCTACGAATAATACAAGTCATAAAGGTACTGAATCAGTTAAATAAGTTATTCTGAAGTTCCAGTCATTCCTCAGTAAGGTAATTGGTGACTATTGGAGGCTTATTTGTAAATTTTTCATCACTTTGTTACTACACTTTGTTACACTTACCTATCATCGTGCATGTATACTATCACTAATCAAATACAAAACCAAAATATAAATAAAATTCGAAATATCACAAGTCTAAATAATAAAACAGATCGATGACGTTCCTTTCCCAGGGTTGCCACTTGCCATACACATAGACGATAGGCACAGCCGGGTGATAAAATTGAATAACGGCTCGGCTTTTCCGCACTTAGACACTAAATTAATAAGCTGAATAAGTACAGTGATTGCTTTGAGTCGCCTTTGTTGATCAATAAATGCTACCAAGTTTAGTGGCTTATGTGTAGCAACACTCGATTAAAAACATCGTTTTGTATTTTTTCCCGCCATAATCTACCTTATGCAGTTGTAAAACTGCACAAACAAATGTCACAGCGACTAAGCTACATTTTAGAGACCGTAACAATTACACAGAAAAAAAAAGAAAAATACCTGTTATCTGGTCCACACTCAAATTAGGAACACTCATTATTACACTTCAACACACTCACACAGTAAACAGCGAGACGGGTAAACTCACGCGCATCATAACCAACACTGATTCACATTTAACGTAAATACGATCGCATTAGCATGCTATTTGTTAAATTAATTTAAGAAGGCGTATAAAAAGGTTAAAAATGCAATAAAATTCAAGGTTGCTGTGATCCAATACATGACGTATATGCACATTAATGGATTGAAAAGAGCATGTTTATTTGCACATCAAAACCCTACCATTCTAAACTCTAAATGCATTAACATAAATATGCATAAAAGAATATAATTTAAAAAATACATTTGACTGTAAAACATAGACTGCAATACTCAGGTACAAACAATATACAGAATAAACTAACAACAATGTCAATATAAATGACAGCTACCGATGAAACAATTTAAAAACATACACACATACTTGTATAGCTTGAAAAACTTTAATTATCAGTTACGTAAGTATTACGTTCGAGTAAAAATTTACAGCAAAATACATATGATATTTCGAACATAATAAAGACTATTTGCCAAATTTTGCAATTTAAAATCAATCATGCCATTTAGTCCACAGGAAATTACGTGGAAACAGTGTAGATTTTTATTTTAGAGTTGAGAGAGAAAAAAATGTCTGAGAAAAATAATCTGACTGCATGCTGTCATTCAGCCATTAGATTTAGCAAAGAGTAAATTGATAATCATTTAGGTGTACGTTAAGTAATTCTGATGTTCCATTCATAATTACATACAACAAAATAACTATCTAAAACATTTTCGATAAGTGCTCGAGAACTAATAGTCGATGCAATTTGTAGGTTGTCAATACATAAATCCAATGTAATTATGTGCTTTCTAAACCAGAAAAAGCGGAGTATAAAATTAATTGACTAACTTTATACGCTCCCTTAAATAACATTTCTCTAATATTTTACGTAAGAACCTGTTACAGAAAACTCAAGACGCAACACTAATAACGTTTTATTGGTTAACACTTGTTATTTTATGCATAAAAACGCTATTTTCATTCAAATTACGTTAACGGTACACATGTCGGACTGTAAAACTATTGATAACTTATTTTAACACTGCCCACACTGACTTTTAAATTAAAAGGTTAACATTCCATTTTTGAATTTTTATACTGGAAGGAAATAAATTAAGAAGAAAAAAATATGAAAACATTAAATTTAATATTTAAGCTACTAAACATTGCTTATTTAATTAAATTTCATAATATTTTTATTTTATGTCCATTTATAAAGTCCGACACCACAAAAACGATACAGCGCGCACTTCATTTGTTTTGCTGTCCATTTCACACATTTAAAAAAGGTTCGCTCACATAAACAAATGATAAACGATTCTATTTGAAATTTATCAACTCGGAAACAATTCTATATTTAAATTTTCTTTAAAGCGACAATGTCCATGGAATGTAAGAAACAAACAAGTGTGCTAGAAGCTGGCCAAGTGAAAGATTAGGCTGTTATCAGCCGTTATCGCAGTCGTTTACCGTCCTTTAATCGTTGGACGCGTCATCGATGCCTGGTGCTGGGATTGAAGAAAACATTCGTTTAAGATGTGGTAATTTTATTTTTGAATCTTAAAATAATTGCAGAAGTGTATAGGGTTGTCATATTTTCATGGAATCCCGTAGAGACCTCAATAAATCATTAATATTATTGACACCACAAAAATATGAAACAAAGTGAAAATAAAGCAAAAGGTGGTAATATCATTTAGCGCGATCTCTTCCATATAACCTAAGAATTACTAAAAAATTGGCAAGATATTTTATAAGCTTCAATACGATTTGAAAAAGATTTGACGATTTTTGTTGCGAATGGGCGTGGGATTTTTGTCGGGATATTTTATAGTTTATCGGGACGTCGGGACATCATGATAATAGCGGTAATATGTCCCAACTTGTCAGTTCTTATTTTTTGCCACAATTACTTATAGTACTCTTTACAAACAAACGCAATCATATGTAATGTCTACATTTGTAGCTCTACGTCTCAACATCACCAATGGCTTAAAAAATTAAGGAAAATATTTCTGTCTTCCCTTATCTCGGCTGTCATTCACACACTAACTGTTATCACTTACATAACACACTATGCGTTGTTTGTGTGCGTGACGTTGTTAGTGTACGTAAATAATATTTTTATGGTGTTGACATTGACATTAATATCTTTAGACCATGAAGGTTTTTGTACTGAAAAATCTCTGGATAAATAAGTACAGAACAATATAACATGTATGGATCGACGTGCTCTGTCCTCGGTCATACCATCGGTCGCTTACCATCAGGCGAGTAGTAGATGTACATACGTAAGCCCCAATCAGGCCGTATACACCCCAGCGGAATGTACACACCCCAAACAGGACGTATTCACGCCAAACGGGACGTATAGTCCCTAAACAGGACGTATTTACACCAAACGGGATGTATACATCCCAAGCGGGGCATGAGTGCAGATCTCGGTTCTTAGGCTAAAAAATATAAATGGCCTTACCGAAAAACGTTACTTAGCTTTAAGCAATGCTTAACATATTTTGTCAACTTCTCGCTGACACGCAATGACACTTGCGAAAAGAAAAACATAAAAAAGAACATACAAAAATAGTGAACTCTTGCTATTTTGAAGTCGGTTAAAACAATTATTGTACCACCGTCAAAAATAAAACTTCTCACTAAAAATAAAATGACTAACTGATTTATTTACCGGGAGAAAACTCCTGCATTTTTTTCTCGCTTTTATGTAAGCAAAACATTTCATTGCATTTTACTGCAAAGATATTTAGGTTTAGTGCCTTCTAGAGCCCTTCCTACATTTTCTGAACATAATCTTTTTGCAACAAAATTATAATTTCTACGCAATCCAACCAATATTATAGAAATAACCAGTTACAAATGCAATACTTATTCCCTCAGTCTCATATTTAAACGCTTACCCGTTGGGATATCTCGAATTATTGCATTAAGCTCATATTTAAGTATAAGTGTATATAATACTTTAGATCCTTATGTGCTATTTACATAATGATATTAGGTCATAATAACATATGTTTGCGACTGAGAGTGAATTTAAAGGTATTTTTGAGTTGAATTTTATAGAAAGTTTTTTTTAAAGTATGTTTACACGCATTTTGTTGTGGAGATAACCGAGTTTATTTGTTGTGGTTTAAAAATGAAACAAACGGTTAGATAACATAATTCATATCATAGTGTGATGAATCCAAATTTTATGAATATTTTAATATACATAGAATTATTTATATTTGGGTTGATACTTTATCAAAGCATTATTTTTTTATATAACTATTTGGATATTTTTAAGTAATAATCTGATAGTAGCATGTTTTTTCATATCTCCAAAGTCAACCATTTAGCCAGTAGAGGGGACACTTGATCCTAACAAAAAATAAGATTACAAAGCTTAATATTTTGCAAACGGATCCCTAAATTGAAAAATAGTTTTCGATCCCCGCTTAGTTTAGTAAGTGCTACTTATCCAACGATACTCCACACGACAGAGTAAATGAGAAAAAAATAATTCGTCCCTTCTTTACATGTAGGGGAGCTAGCCCAATTTATTTTTTTCAAGATTTTATTCAACAATTTTTCCGGCGTAATTAATATGTATACTTAATCATGCCGAATTACAGCGTTCTAGTACTAAAAGTCTTCGAGAAAAGCCGCGAACAGACAAACAGATGGACATGTCAAAACCTTGTTTTTAAGGATAAGATAATATACCTAAGGATTCCTTGTTTTTAGGGTTCCGTACCCAAAGGGTAAAACGGGACCCTATTACTACGCGTGATAGTTAGACAGTTGAAATTTTCACAAATGATGTATTTTTCTGTTGCCGCTATAACAACAAATACTAAAAAACAGAATAAAATAAATATTTAAGGGGGCTCCCATACAACAAAGGTGTTTTTTGCCGTTTTTATAGATAATGGTACGGAACCCTTCGAGCGCGAGTCCGACTCGCACTTAGCCGTTTTTTTTTACGTAATATAGATCTACGATTAATGATTGATGGTTTACTACGGAGCTTTACAAACCTCTTGAAAAAAACTCTCATATAAAAAATGCAAACGGTATTTAGTTGTTTTTTTTTTACTGTACGTATTAACATAAACTTCTCAAGCACTGGCAATTCGTTCAACCGATAAAAAAATCTCTTTACCGTTTCGACCTTGAAAGAACAATCGATATAAGCAATGCACTTCATAACAACTCGAGCGTAAACGATTCTAGATAATACAGTAGTAAGCCGATATCGATTCACATTGTAACGATGAATATGCTGGGGTATACGGAAAGGGTAAGCTGAAATAAGTTTCAGTATGAGCGTTTTAAAAAGGGTGTCTACAAGCACCTTTCCGTGCTAGCAAAGCAACAGTAATGTCACTGATGTTGCAGTTGTCCATAGGCGACGATTGTCGCTTACCATCAGGCGAGCAGTCTGTCTGTTTGCTGCAACTTTTATAAAAAAAAAACTGTTGTCATAATTTAGAATCAGGTTTTATGATGGTATGAAATCTGAAAGTGCAAAAGCTAGCTGTTTTAAACATTTAGTATTTTTTTTTATTTGACAAAATTAATGTCCACAGACTACGGGGTGCGTGCCTTTTATAAACTAATATATGTATTATTAACTACTTTTTTTATAAATTATGCAATTTTTTTACCGTAATTACCAATCACCACCTGTTTGATTTGATAATGTTATGAATGACCTGATACGGGTCATTTCTTTTTCATAATTTTAAGTTACTTTAAAGTTGTCAAAACTTTTCTTTTACACAAAATGGTACTCTATTTTGTGTATATCCGAGTATAATAGATTGATATAAAATAAATTTATTCGGTTTATTAGCTTTGAAAATTAAAAAATTGACTTTCTCAGGAACAAGTTCCAGTAGCAGAGAGTTCCACTCCTGCACAGTTCAGTATTAAGAAAATGAATCGAAATTGTTAAGTACAAAGTTAGGTATTTCAATGAGAAATGAGTGGTAACGTGCAGACTTTCTGCTTGTTTTGTAGTAGTATGAGAATGTTGGAATAAGGTCGGTTCTGACATAAATTATCCAGACACGCTTTCGGTAATGTTGTATAAATTGAAATCTCTTCAGATTAGCATACCCTTTCTGTGCAATCCTATTTATCGATAGGTGCTATGAGTCACATCTACCTGTATTGCTCACTCATTTTAGAGTAAATAGTAAATATTCCGTGAAATAGACGCAACGTGTGGATCCGGTATCTCAAAATAACTTTCCTTTAGTTCCGATTTTGGGAATTTCTTATGAATCACGTGATTGGCGGCACTTTCACAACTTCCCTAGCCTTTGTTATTACCCGATTCTAAATAAAGAGGTAAGGTTTTTATGGTGTATGTGTATGTATCTACATCATAACATATCTTTTGGTCTAAACGATTTTTATGTGTAATTAGATTCGAATGGCACGGCAACTGCTACGACATGAAAGACAAAATAAATAAATATATCTAAAAATAAATTTACAAATAAATTACTCAGTCACATTCAAACAGTCAAATTCACACAGTCAGTATGAATATAACAGGTTTGTACAGAGTTTTCTTTTTTTCATTTGATAAAATTGAGCTCCCAGTCATAAATGCCTTTTATAAACTTATGTGATCAATTTAAAGGAACCTCTAAACTTCTTAAAATTCTTAAACTATTAAATTTAAAAAATGGCCAAGTGCGTGTACGGTGCGGGTGCAGTCACGCACACGGTAGGGTTCCGTAGGTGCACTTCACTATGTACTGATTTAGAATATAGCTAAAAAAACGGCTGAACCGGTTTTGATGAAACACAGCTAAGAACACTCCAGACTAATTCATCTTTCAACAATTTTTTTTTAACACGCTTTTATTAGGTCGACCTGTATGCAATGAAATCAAAGGTAACTAATTTAACCATCTTCCTAGGATCGTAGCGTCATGAAAATTGGCAGCTGTATGTAGTTCTGTTGACAATACAATAATATGGTACTGTCGAACTGATCTGATGATGGAGCCGGAAGATATGAACTAGAACTTCATGATGGAACATCGTATCATAGCTGTGTTTGGATTTGTTAGAAAAATCTTAGAAGTTTGTAGCGTGTTTTTAAGTTTTTTAAACTGTAATTTATTCAGCTTTACTTCGGGAACTAAGATGCCACAAACAGACACACACACAGACGCGTCAAACTTATAACACCCCGTCTTTTTTGTGTCGGGGGTTAAAAATTATCCTTTAATATTAAATTGATATAATCGGTCGGTTTATTGTCTTCTCCGTCCGTGGAGACTTGAAGTCGTTTAAAAGTTTCGTAACGCTAAAAATCATTATTTCTTATCAAGAACACGCAATGAACAATAATTTACAAATTTGTGTGATAATTTCATATCTTAATAGGTATTTTTATTGACTGGTTTTTATCATAACACGCGTGTACGTCCGTTTATTATACTTTTGAACATATCCGACAAAATATTGTAAGCATAAATGACTAACATGAGTTCATAATTATTAACGGAATATTACTTCATAGAATGATGTCAAAGTTCGTACTTGTACTGTTAGTTAGTACAAATAATTTTAAAGGAAAGACAGGTGACTCCCGGCATGTTTCTGGTACAAAGACTGGCAATCGCCATTTAGCGGGGTACCGCCACAAATATTATGGGTATAGGTACCTTTGCACCAGGAACAGTTAGAGGTGGGTTATTTGGTTGAATTTTTAATCATATTTGTCTTTGTTAATATATTATATTATATTAATAAATGTGAGATTCACATATAAAATAATAAAATTAAAAAATTATATATTATTTTAAATACAAAACCTAATTGCTTATTTGTGACCAAAATGGGTAGAGCTCCCTTTAACCTGTGCATAAAAGATCCAACGTTTAACTTATTATGGTCAGAGTAATAAAATGTTTTTCTTTATTTGCTAAAGACAAAACTGCTTGAACCGATTTTGATTAAACATAGTGAAGAATACTCTCGATGAGCTACGATGCCACAGACAGACACACAGATACATGGATACATATGTCAAACTTATAACACCCCTCTTTGTGGGTCGGGGGTTAAGAAAAATGTCGAGGATATGTATCGGGGAAAATCCACTTACGTTTAAAAGTGGCATTTAGTTCGAAATTCTTACAACATATGCTGAATTTAAACTTTATCCTTAAACTTCTTTGTGCATGAGCCTCGTAATTCTTAGGATCATGCAATCAAAAGGAAAACCTACCTATTTCTCTATTTGGATATTCTACTTAACGTTTAATGGCGTAATTTAAATACATTATTATTATAAACTCGATTGAGAAGTAAAATTTTTGAAACCCACAATTGATCCATTCCTTAGATCATTTGTTTTTTTTTTCATCTAGTGCGGGGTTCATAGTGTTTTGTATTTGCGCAAATGGTTTGTTAATAAAGATATTTGTATTTGTATTTTTAACCCCCGACCCAAAAAGAGGGATGATAAAAGTTTGACGTGTGTATCTATATATTCGTATATCTGCGTATCTGTCTATGGCGTCGTAGCTCTCAAACGGATAACTCGATTTTGATCTAGTTTCTTATGTTTAAAAGTGGATTTCATTGTAAGTGTTCTGAGATGTTTAATAAAAAATCGGTTGAGCCGTTTTTTTGTTGGGCGTTTTGGAATTTTCTAAGCTTATACTTGTTAGTTACTTATATTATGGTTATCTTTTAATAGCTAATGAATCATCATAGGAATGGAATTCTTTGCCGCTATCCGTTTCCTCCGCTATCTTGGAGTTTTCGTAGTATCGTAAACGTAGATCTATCTTGCATAAAAACAGCAAATGGATCGGCTGATAGTGACCAACCGCTTATTAACTTTCTTAAAAAAATAAAAGCGAATCCTTGATCACAAAATTATAGTTACTACTTTAAAAAAATAATGTGACACCATATAATAATTAGCATCATCGATATCCTTTCAAAATCCAAAATAAAACACCAAAAAAAAGAATACGACAAAGTACTAACAACACATTACGACAATTACAAAGTGTGGGGCCGCACCGATAACCTGTTAACGTTAAAATCGATATAACATGGAAGTTTGTGAGAGCATTAAGGCGCCGGCACGATGCTTCGAGGTATTAAGAGTTAAACGATAATCCTACAATTTAAAACTGTGGTTGACGTAATCTCGTAAGCGAATTCGGGTGTGTGCCGAGTGAAGAGCGCGAGCGGGTTTTGTAAGTTTGTGTCGAAAGCGTATAGATGGCGCTGTAAACACAGCCAGTTTCTGAAACGCCGTAATCAGTTCCTTCTCACAAGTGGCGGAGTATCTAAAACATACAAAAAAAGAAACATACAGTCGAATTGACCATTTTGGAAGTCATTTAAAAACGTGGTCTCCACTACAGAATATTCCCTCCTCCTCGTACATTTGAATCATTTAGTTGCTGAAATATATACAATCCCAAAGTCATTATATCCTGAAATATGTCAAGTATCTAAGTCAGTCATTTTTGATCACATTGTCGCTTTCAATCTGGAAAGAAGATAAAGATACAGTGAAGCATTCTTATTAGCGAATAAGTGAAATGTGTTTGCTTATGACCACACGACAGAAATGAAACGAAAGAGCAGTATAGCAGTAACGCGTCGACTATATCTCTCTCGGTCTCTTAGTTGACTCGAGCCGGCTTTGCCCGAACCAGCGTTGCATATCCGAGCGTGACGGCTTAGTTTCATTCCATGGCCACAAAATAAAGTGATCAGCGTGGCTAAAAAAGTTATCACTTAAAAAAAAAATAGTACGGAAATCGCTCGTCCCTTGTACTATGTCCTCTATATACGTCCACTTGGCTCCTCGCGCGTTAACACGATTACTCCTAGGCGGGCCGGAAGGCTACACTGACCCGTTTGCATAATCGCGATGAGTCAAACACTGCGCTTCTCATTACCATGCTGACAATCACTGGTTATCTGGGAGGTTTTCAAAGGAAACACGTGTTTCAGAGAGCGGTAAAAGATAAAGTATAGCAGTAACGCGTTGACTATCTCTCTCTTTCTCTTAGTTGGCTCGAGCCGGCTTTACACCGACCGTGACATACCCGAGCGTGACGGCTTAGTCACATTCCATGGCCACAAAATAAAGTGCACAGCGTGGCTAAAGAACTTACCACTTAAACAAAATTAATACATTTTCAAAAAGTAGTACATTTTCGAATATTGCCAATGGCTCATGGATAGTTATCACAAAACAGAGGAAAGATTAGAAAGCTGTGTAATTAATTATTAAAAAAAAAATACGTAAAATTTTCTAAGTACTTTCTGGAGTTTTGGCGGGAACGTCTTATAAACATGTTGTTGCTCTGTTTTATTTTCCTAAACTTGTGTTATTTTGAATATGAATGAGATAATAATGGTGGTGTTTTATTCATAAGTGTTCGATCAAGTGCGGGCAAATGAAAAAACCGGACGGAGTGCGAGTCAGACTCGCCCACTGAGGGTTCCGTACAAACTAGTAGATAAAAGGGGGACATCGTATTTTTTTCATATTTTCCTTCTTATACCGAAAAATATACATGGTAAAAAAATTAAAAATCTGTTTTAACTTATGCTAATAAAGCTCTTTCATATGATACCCCACATGATACGGTTAAAGAACTTTAAAATTTGGACCCTCATTCCTTGCGTAAAGACACAATTTTTTTGTGATTACGTAAATTAAAAATGTCCAGTTTTCGGATTTTTTCCCATATGTAACACAATGCTTCTTGCTAAATTTCATAGTTCTAGGTCAACGGAAAGTAAGTACCCCATAGGTTTTGATTCCCTTGTGAGTGTCGAAATGTGCATTTTTTACGACACGTTCGGCTGTAACTTTTTTTAATGAAAACTGAGAAATATGATTTTTCTTTCCGCAGCGACCTATTCAGCAGAAACCTATTCAACGCTACCCCACACGATGGGGTGGGGTTTCATCCCTTCGTTATATGTATGAAGTGCCACCCCTATTTTTATTTTTATTTTTTTAATTAGACTACGGTATTTTGTAGCGGTTTACAGAATACATCTACATGCCAAATTTCGTTATGTAGGGCTGATATTCTCTGAGTAAAATGACTGTGACATACGCACAGACAGACAGACATGGCGAAATTATCAGAGTTCCTTGTAGTTACTACGGAACCCTAAAAAATGAAATCCACATCAGAATCGTTTTTAAACGGGTTTCTTTAGCTTGACCTGTTTATTTATTTGTTTATTTGGGTCAAATTTAGTACATAATTGAAATTTTACCCCCTTGCAGTTGACGGATCGGTCTGAAATTTGGTATACACCTTTAGTCCTGATGACAATACAAATTAGTATATTCTGTATTATTGTAAATCCAAGATGGCCGCCGCCACAAAATGGTGGATTTCATAATTTAACACAACCCCCACAATATGGGTATCAAATGAAAGGGCTTTAATTTCTAGTAAAATACAGTAAATACATTACCTACATCATTATATTATTATTTCTTTTCAATGAAACCGAAAGACAATATATATTATATTTATATTATATTTATTATAATAATATATTATTTATTATAATATTTTTATTATAATTTATTATTTATTATAATATTTTTTTTATTTTTATATTTGTAATATATTATATTTCTTTTCAATGAACTTAAAAAGTTTTTTATGTAAGTAGGTACTTGTTGAGAGACTCTTGCGGCTTTTAAAATTTGCGTGTCCATAAGTTGACGCAGTTTAACGGGAAAATTCTTCAGCTATAAAGTTTACAGAATTTAAGTAGTAATATTTTTTGTGGAATTCATTCACAGAAATAAATCTCAGCAAGTTTTCTAGCAAATCGAAGCTTCTCTGTACCACTAGAGACTGAAAACCAATACAAAACGTTTTAAAGTAAGTACGTCTAGACTTTAGACGGAATCTGACTATAAGGAGACTTGCGTAGTTGAGATGTCTAGCTCAGACTTCGAGGACCGTTTAGAAGGATTAGGTTACGTTCGAGTACTTTTTTTTTTTTTTTTTTTTTCTTTTTTTTTTCGTTATTTCGTGAATCCTCTTGGGCGAGAAAATATTTCTGTTATTTGTCTGACAGTGAGATATTTGTCACAATACCTAGCACAGTGGATTAGCAAATTGTTGGCGCCGAAATGTTCTCGAGTGGAGAATACATACCGGCAAGCGTAGCGTAGGAAGACCCGTTTGTTGCCTGTGTTACTACCAAGCTTACTACTATTAGTAACACCGATAATTGAATTACCCTTCTTACTACTTTAATTGAAAGTTGTTAGAACAGCAATAAAAAATTGCCCGTGTTACTACCGTAAAACTAAAACAACAAAAACAAAACACGAGATAGACAGATGAGCTTATACAAATGGCGGGAAGACGCTGGATGCAAGCCGCTTCCAAACGGTCTTCCGGTTCCCGGTCTTATTTGGAAGTCCATGGGGGAGACCTATGTCCAGCAGTGGACTTCTTATGGCTGAGATGACGGTGATGAGATATTTCAATCAATCAATCAATCAATAACACTTTATATTTGTTTGATGTTAAAGGACCATTGTTGTCTACGATGAAGTACTGTCTAGAACTTGTCTCCGAGTGTCTACGACCAGTGTGTGTGTATATGGCAAAGGAACTGTAGTCACCCACTATGGAGTGAGTGACCACATTACATCCTTAGAAGAAAGTACAAAGTCATGTAACGAGCTTTTGAAAAGGTCTCGATCGGAGTCACTCTCTCTACGAGATCCAATCATAATCTAGTAATAATAATAGTTTAAAAAACTAAAACACGCTTAATTTTATCAAATTATTGTATTGACTTTGGTCCTCGATAAGTCTACAAAGTTTGAAAGAAATCTGACCGTTTGAAGTGGGTCAAAATCAAGTCCAAAGGAGTCGGTTACAAACATGCATACAGGCGAAGCTAATAAAAGCGTGTTAAAATTAAGTTTTGTGACGATTTAGAAATCATGATTAACCATAACAGTAAACCATACTTATTAAATACTTTCAATGAAAAATTGTTTTGAGCTCTGTGATTACAACTTTTCGAGATATAGCGATAAATACATAAAACACTTAAATCGTTATAGTACTGAGGTCTTTGACCTTTTTGCAAAGTAGTCTAAATAAAAAATACTGTGTGTAGTATTTTTGTTTATACTACTTTACAGTATTTTGTAATTAACAAAATACTGTAAAGTAACTTTTCGTACGTTGTTCGTAACCGAAACCCCACTATACCCATGTCTCGACACGGTCTTGGCCACTTATTTTATAATAAAACTCAAATAAAAAATGTTACTTTACGCATTTTTTTATAACAAGTGATTTTATAAGAAGGAATTCTAAAGAATGCGTGTTTACTAGCTCTGCATGTTCATACTTTCTCTTGAAAAACATACAATCAACATCGTATTACGCTGCGAAAATAGCTGTATTTTGTTTTGTTTTTAATACAGGTACTTGTGAAGTTTAAAAGTTATACTTCAGTAACTTACGACAAGAGTTAGTATCCATTTGTATTTCTTCGGTATAAAAAGCGAAGTAAAAGAATCTTCATACAAATTCATGGGAGCTCATGGGGTGTCCCATAAACCATGGACGCCATGACAGTTTTACTGCCCGCGCACTAGTTGAGAGGCCTATTTTATGTGACTTTAAAATTCCCATGTTGGAGTTGAAATGTTTAGGATCCTTAAGTGATGATGTGGTTTAGATGCTCAAGACGCACTACAACATGTGGGATGTGGTCAAACGCCCAGCCTATTCACAAAAACACAAATATTACGTTAAATCGAAGTAGTTAAAAATACATATATTAATTTATAAAAGGCATGGACCCCGGAGTCTGTGAAGATTAATTTTGTCAAATAAATAAAAAATACGCATATACGAATTAATTGCCAAACGAATGACAATTTTTTTTTTTTTAAATTGAGCTGATAATTTAGCGCAGTTGCAGTCATAAGGATATAAGTAAAAAAAATCCAATAGATATAATCTGGACGTCATTGTCAGTCAATAAGAAAATTTCTCACTCTGTCACTAATGACGTAGATATATATTTAAGGTTAAGTTTTTCAGATTAGATTTCTTACCAATATTAGTAAAATTAAAAATATAAACAAAATGCCTTTGGGTTAGATTGGCGTTACTTGTAAAAATGTAAATTTTACAAGCTTTTATAAAATAAGACAAAAAAAATAACAATAACTTTTTAACTTTGATAATGGGAATGTCATTATGCTCAAATTTAACCATTTACTTCCGCAAGTCAGAGATTTAATCAATTCATTTACGCGAAGACTTGATCAAATTTCTTTTTTTTTGCAAGAAAATTATACTTTCATTAAGCAATTCTTAAATTTACTTAATGAAAGTATCTTTCACAATGATTATTATATATTTTTTTTATTTATCATTATTACTCGTACTTTATTTCGATTTTACTACATTTTCTAAGATCTTGTGTAACATGTTCAATGCGCTCTGACCCTTTTTGACAATGTGTTTTAACCTCACCGTGGCCCTATATCCATTGTCCTTTACGACGCACTTGTGGGATTATTTAACAGCTATGTGTGCTACATCAATATTAGTATAACGTAAGGGTTGTTATCATAGGATTGTAAAAGACACACTATGGAGTTAACTGTCGCATTCGTTGAATATTAATGTAGTTTTATTCGTGTTAGTTTATATGATTATCTTTTATAACGATATGTTTTAAATAATAAATCATTATCATCATCATTATCATCATCATCATCATGGCTATAAAAGGGCACGAAGGGCCTATGTCCACCCACATGGATCTCTTGTGGATCTCCAAAAAGATCTCATGAAACCGGCTAACATCCAGCATCTTCCTGCCATTTGTATGAATGCATGATACAATTCTGTAGATAAAGTTAAATAGTTTTTGACGTGACAACGTCTAATAAATCGATGACGCCGGATGCACGCACGAAAAAGTGTCTCGTTACGCTCATTGTCGAGCTCAATTTTATTCATAAAAGTATGCAATCTTTCATCAATGTTTTTTGACGTTGTCACGTTAAACTATCGTCCGTAAGCCTTTACAGACATTTTTTTTTATTTCAGCTACAAGATAACAATAGTACTGATACATATCAAAATTTCCCCTATTTAAAAAACAAGTTAGTAATATAAAAAAATTATACAATTCTTAAAGTGAATATAACAATTACTTCTAAATACTTGCGAGATAGCGCCTAGCAGTCTAGCGTAGGATATGATAGGAAAAAGTATACCTAAGTTTAGAGAAACTCAAAAAACCGGCAAAAAAACGGTTGAACCGATTTTGATGAAACAGCAAAGAAAACTCTCGATAAAATCCTCCTTCAAACAAAAAAAAAACTGGATCAAAATAGGTCCATCCCTTTGACAGCTAGGATGCCACAGACAGACACACAGGATACAGATACACACGATAAACTTCTAAAAAAAACAATAGTTCAAATATGTAAAGGAAACTATGACAGATCTCGTCTCAAAAGGCCGGGGAAGTTAATCATCAGACGAAAGTGATATTTTGTATACGTTACGAAACAACCAATTTTAGCATATTTATCAAATTACGTTTAATCAAGTTATCGACAATGTGGACGGACCGTTACAAAGTTATTTAGCGAAAACAACACTTTAGTAGAGATAAATTCTATTCCAGATGACAAAGAAAGTGACAGGTTTGCTTCGAGGCGATGTCTGGTGGATTTTACAATTTAACTAGTTGTTATACGCGACTTCATACGTGGAATAAAACATTAATAATAAATATTACAATAGGTTGATGTATCGTAAGAAGATATAAACAAATATGTCGCATACTTCGACGTTTTGCAGCGATCCAGTAATGCGGGTCCGTTTTGGAGGAGTTTATAATTATAATCTACGCTCGAAGGGGTCCGTATTATTACCTCAGCCGTTTGTTGCATTTATAATATCTTTTTATGTTGATTTAGTATCGCTACGAACGACTATTTCGGGTGATGTCCAGTAAAGGAAAAGTAGAAAAACTGCGGCGCAACTTCAAAGTCGACAAGCGTTCATAGATAGCTAGTACAGCCTACGTTTGTATCTTGCATCGGTTCTGTATCCTTGTAGTATCGCAACAGTAGTGACCCAAAAACTTGGTTACGTTGGCGAAAAGATAGCATCGCAGCTGTATCACAGTTTTTTTCGGATCGTATCGTTACTGAATCACTGTGAAAAAAATACTTTGCCATATAAATACGTAATAAATTTTTGAAGTCATAATTTTATTACATTTCAGATTTTATTATGTGTTTGTTGTTCATCGTGTTTTTTACCGATATATATTTCTATATATTGAATATTAAAAAAAAACAATGTATTCATATTGAATATATTACCTATGTTATTTTTTTCCGATATATTTATTATGATTAACATAATTGACATTGTATTTATTGCATGTAAGTCATAGTGAAATGCTAGGGATAACCTGGATTAGAAAAGAAACCGTTTCTCTCGGGTTTTAAAGATATACATAGAACTTATCTATACAGAAAGATCCACGCTAACAGGACAGCGTATATCTATATATCTCTAGTGATACAGACAGACTGATAATAATACAGTTTATTTTATATAGTGATGAATGGGTTAGCTCAAAAGACGATTAGCTCTTTATGGTAAATTTTAACAATACCATGGGCACGTTGGCCAAATGTGGCAAATGTTTGTTATTGGAAAATGCCATATTTGGATGGGCCGAATTAGAGATGATTGCAGTGCAATTATTATTTGTTTTGTTTGTGTGAAATTTAATTCGTTTTAGAAAACTAGTGAAAGTCGTATTTAATGATTTAGAAAATAAGTACTTTATAATTAAAGTTAACACATTTCCTTCTCCAAAACAATAAACTGGTGTGGTTTATGTAACGCTATTATCCCAAATATCGTAATTTTTGTCATCAAAATTACTTCCGCCATTTTTATTAAATTAACCGTGATAAAAAAATAAGTATCACTTCCTTAAAAACTTCTTTAAAAGTGGGTGAAGCGTTCCGAAACAAAAAAGTTCTTATTACGATATTGATGCCGTCAATTTACTCATTTAATCAATTAATAAGATCCAAATTTGGTCACAAATTTGCGGTCAACCCGAGTTTTTTGTTGGACGCAATATGGCCAATACGGACATTGTACATTTGGGCCAACACCGTGCTTTCGCTTCTCGGAAAATATTGCTTTTACATTTTAATATGGTGTCGTACATGTGATATTTATTGTTTAAAGCGAATTTCTTAATTCTGTGAACGCGTTAGAGGATGAATTATTGAAATGCTCACTGGAAAGGGTATCGTAAGGATGGATTATCTCGTAAATCGAGTTACTAAAGCCCTGTTAGCGCTTCGTTGTTAAAAAGTGTTAGATAATCATACATTTATGGTAAAAACGCGACGTTCGGTTTTTATCCGGCCACGCAAGAAAGAGGATGTTATTCAAGCTAAGTATGATGTAAGCAAAATCTTAATTACCTACATATTTTTGTAAACGCAAAAAGGCGATTGTTTAGCTTTCTGTATTTGTATGTTTGTTGCCATATCACGATCAAATTAAAGAACTATTTTGAAAAATACAAAGTTAGCGTTGGAATTGTCTGAGGCATGTCGAGGTATATTTGAAGTTTTTCTATGATAGGTTCATGATTATCACGTTCAAATTATGAATCGTGTAGGGTAGGGTCAATACCCTACAACGAGCTTGAGTAAATCAAAATCCCTTAAATTCAAATAAAATTTTAATTAATTTATTGACATAAAAATGGTATACATTTATATTTATGTGACGAAGAAAATAATTATAATACTCGTATATATATTTATATAACTAAATTAATTTAACGACAACAGAATGTCAAATCGACAAGCAAATCTATAAGAATTTACAATTACTTTATTAAAATACTAATAAATACTTTATATAAAGTAATATATTATATAATATATACAAAGATAAGGTCCTGGTAGGATCCAATAACTAACCTTTTATATGTAGTTGAAAAAAATACATAATTATAGTTGAAATATGTATGAAAACAACTTAAAAAACATTTTGTAGTACTTTTCCATCGTACTTGTTTCTAATTCTCTAAATTTAATTATTTTCCCACCAAATTTCATATCTCCTAATTTAATTTTCCGGAAAATTAACGAACATCATTTACTTTTCCAAATTGCCTTTTCACCTCCAACGAAGTTAGTTAATTAAATAGGAATACAAAACGTTTTGATGACCATTAAAGGCTCGTATCATTTGCATCTTTATTGCCGTTGATTCTAGGCTTCCGTGCTCAAAAACGGAAGATGGGAGCCTATTACTAAGCCGTCAAAATCTATCCTATCTAAAACGGCTGTATCTTTTGTATATATGTAATGCTGCATGTTTTTGTCTAACTTAACATAGTTTCATAAAATATGTAATATTATGGCGGATTTAAATGAAATCAGCGAATAAAAATCAGAGAGGTCTCCGTATACCAAACATGTTTTTTCAACTATTTTTTACTTTTGCTCTATTGTAAAACTGTTATAGATAGAAGGCTTAAACAGCGTGTGATTATCGTGTTAGCTATTAGCTAAAATAAAAATAAAAAACTGACTGATAAAACATTACATTGAGCTGTAGGTTGTGGGTTCGATCCTTATCCAGGGCAAAAAATTGTGTGATGAGCATGGTTATTTGTTTTGTGTCTGTGTGTTTCTATGTATCATAAGTATGTATTTACAAATAAAAAGTATATATGTTTTATATCAGCTATCTAGTTTCCATAGTACAAGCTTTGCTTAGTTTGGGCTAGATGGTGTTGTGTGAAATGTCCGCCAATATTTATTTATTTATATATCTAGTTATAATATAAAAACTTTTACTAGATATTCTTTTAACCTGTCGGTTTTGTATAACACCTTCTTTCAAGCTTACAACGAATTATCATTTGACATTGGCGGAATTGAGATTTAGAATTATAATGCCTTCATAATAGCCAAAAAGTAACCAACTGATCAAGTACTCATTAAGATAAACCATTTGAAGTAGATAAATGGAGGTACGGAATTCTCGACGTAAGATTAAAACCCGCACTTAGTTGTATTAACTTATTTATCTATTTATCAAACCCTGTTATTTGGTAATAGGTTTCAAATTGCTTTAAACTATTTCTTGCGGTTGATTAATCTGATAAAAGTGTATTTAACCCGAATTAAATATGCATATTTTAACGTAAATGCCTTCATTCTGTTTCACTAATTAGTAGAAAATGATAAGTTTTCTAATTAAAACGGGCCCTTAAATATTTATAAGGTCATATTTTTGAGCGGAATGGCTAATTTCAAAAATTATGTCTCAATCTAAAGATATCCATTTTTTGTTTGGTAAAAAAATGTGTTTTTCTCTAAAATACTTTAAAAGCTTTTTATTAGATAGATAGGCTTATCGCAAGAGGAGATTTGATTAAGTTATTATTTTAACGGTTTTGGTTTTAGTAACAGGAAGTCAACCATAAAGTATAATGAAGAGATTAGTTTGAAGCGGTGATGGCATAGTAGGTTGGGCGATGGGTTTGTGTGCCCGGGTTCGTATCCCAGAAAGAAACCTTTTTTGAGGGAATCATGAAACCTATTTTAGTACCCTATTACCTTATAAATTGTTTATTTTGTGAATTGACGAGACATATTGCTTGCTATTATTAAATATTTATGTACAAAATGTTGTCGTTAATTTTATTTAATATTATGTTTCAAATGCCGATAAATGAATCTGTCTACAAAACCATATCGAAATACATAACTCTTACGCAAACGCGTAAAAAAAGCAATAAACCAGCGACGGTGGTGCTCGGGACTAAGTAGCTTTATGACAACTAGTTTATCGCCGCCGTTTACCTTACAGCTCGCCGGTCCTCTACTCTAGAGCTTCCAGCTGATACTTAGCTGATCCATCAAAAAGGTGGCAGCAGTACTCCATACACGATCGGACCTGTGCTTGATACAGATGAAGCAGTTGTCCCGGTGAGAAGTATCGCCTAACCTTATTAATGATGCCCAGCTTTTTACTAGCCAGTTTAGCCTTAGATTCAAGGTAGCCCTTAAAGTTCAAAGTTGGGGTTAACGTGAGTTGGGATTATAAAAAAATTGAACAACTAAATATTGGAAATTCAAATGAGTAATTAAAATATTCATAAGGCTTAACACTAAGATGACTAACGTCTGTTTAGAATATTGAAAGGTAATTTGCATGTGGCGTGTCAAGGGAAATTCAAACCGACGGAAACAGACACCTAATTACCATTATCGTGTGATATATTAGCAGGCTGAGTCATAATCACTCATTGTCGAGATAGGAGCTTTAGTGTAGGTTTCCTTATAGCCTATCTGTGAAGTACACTTCACTTTACTACAAATTTACTTTGTGTTTTTGCCTACAATACAATAAAAGGGAAAGAAATGGGAATGGGAATTTCCAGCCGGACCCAAATAATAGCACTAAACTAGTCACAGTGTGACTCTGTGGGAAATCACACTGCAAAATCGTGATCTTGATGCTTCTATTTAGTTCTGTTTTAACCGACTTCCAAAATGGAGGATGTTCTCAATTCGTTGAAATCTTTTGTTTTATGTACCAATGTTCCCTTACTCGAAGACACCTGGACCGATTTGAAAAATTCTCATTTTTTTGTTTGAAAGGGTATTTCCCATGTGGTATTTTGGTTTTATAACAAAATAAATAGAAAAAATACGTCATCCAAGTAAACGAATTGCGTATTTTGAAGTCGTTTTTTTAACAATTACTTATTTGTAAGTAGAATTATGTATTCTTAAACTTATTTTAAAATAACTATACAAAGATACGACACGAAAGGGTGGGGTAATGTAAAGAAGACGGGATTACTGTCTTTTTAACATCGTAGTTAGTTACCATGGAAACCTAAAAGTGGGAAGTCACTATTTCCAAAAAGTCACATCCTAGTATTTTTTTTTTGTCAATTCTCAAGTCTGTTTCGTTAACTGACCATATGCAGCGTGACTTGTCGGGAATCCGCCCTAAAATGCGTGTCGCTAATATGTGAATTATTGCTACAAAAGTATTCATTATGTTTTATTTAGGAGATCAACACTAAATGTAGCTATAAAATACGTATTAAAAAAAGAGAAAATAAACAAACCTAAAAAAATATCTTAATGATTTATTTTTAGATTTTTTACATACACTCGTACGTTCCGTAACTCCTACGCAGTGGACATCTCTAGAGTAGTTAAACAAACATTAAATCTTGTACAAACACTCTTAGTGAAGATGAGTGACATCATCAGTGTTACTCGTGTATAACAAACTAAGCTATAAGTTACAAAAAACTGAAGATTGAAGAGTTATGGGTGTAAAACACAAACGACCTTTACAAACAACTCGAACTCCTATTTTACTTGACTACAAAAAAATATAAGTATGTCTGTAAGTATGTAAACTTACAAGATTTGACCGTCGTTTATAAGTATCGAATTTGTTATACTGTATTTTTATATAAAATTCCAATACACCGCTTAAGAAAACTATATTTTTGATATAAATCAATGCTGACAATACAAGTACTGATGTAATTTTTTTTGTATACATAGCTATCAATAAATTCTATTTTTTTTTACAAAAGCGTTTGAACAGCTCTATAAAAATAAGCCACTAAGTACAATGTTTATGCAAAATGTGTTCCAAATTTCGTTACTCGCTCCACCTTTTGACTTGTCCCTCTAAACGAAACGCAACGTTATGTTTAGTATTGTTTGCGTATTACAGCAATAGCAGTTACGAAACGCAAGCGAATCTCAACCAATGTTTGTTCAGTGCATTCTTCGCAGCTTCGCTGTGATGATGATGCAAGATGATAACTACTGACTGATATTTTTAGAACAAGAGCTTTTATTGAGTTAAGAGTTAGTTTTGTTTTCACAGTCATTCTTTTGACATGGGACTGGCCTTATGGCTCAGTTGGTAGTATGTCTACCTGCTAAGCTGTAGGTCGTGGGTTCGATCCCCACCCAGGGCAAACATTTGTGTGATGAGCATGTATGTTTGTTCTGTGTCTGGGTGTTTCTATGTACATAAAATATATATTTACAAAAAAAAAGTATATATGTATTCTATCAGTCATCTAGTTCCATAGTACAAGCTTTGCTTAGTTTAGGCTAGATGGTGTTGTGTGAAATGTCCCCAAATATTTATATATTATTACCCGATTGCGTAAGAAGGAGGGTTATGTTTTTCGAGTGTATGTACCTATGTTTGTATGTATGTATGTATATTTCTTTGGCACGCTCTAGAGCCTAAACGGCTTGACCGATTTTGATGTGAGTGGTGTCAATAGATTCGTCTTAGTCGTGAGAGTGACACTGGGTACATCAAAATTAAAAAAAAAAAAATTAAGGATATTTTGGCGGCAAAAAGTAATCTCAATAAAAAAAGTTTTCAAAATACATCGAGTGTGGTATCAAAATAAAGAATTTTTAACGGTGATTACGAATATAACTTATATGTTTTACGCATACTTTCTCACAAGACACTTATATTCAACAGAGCATCAAGCGTAACGAAATCGTAAGTTAGACTGCAAAAACTGCTTTTCTGCAGTCGGGTGTTTTGTTTTTCTTTTAATATAGATACTTGTTTATATTATTTATTAACGCATTGTTGAAATTAAGAATAAACTTTTCAGCAGCCTTTTATTGAATGCTTAGAATTGGGTTAGAAACACAAATAAATGCTAATAGTCAAGAATTAATCAATTGGCTATTAACTTTTAAATGGCGAAGTGCGTGTCATGCCACGCGCACAGTAGGGGTCCATAGATGTACATCATAATTTATGTGAATCTAAAATAGGGTCTTTTGTTTGATATTAAGAACGTACGATTTAACTAATGTTAGTTTAAATGGAATTTTCACAAAAACAAATCATATCTTACTTCTTAAGTACATTTTTTAAGTTGATCGACTAATACGCCTTAACTTGTAAAGTCTACTTAGTTGTAATAGTTTTCTTAAAGTTTCATCTTTTATGCTATTAGCGTGATTTTTTTCATATCTCTTAAGTCAATAGTTTAGCCGTTAGAGGGGGACACTTGATTCTAACAAAAATTATGACTTGAAAGCATAATATTTCGCAAACGAGTCCCTAAATTGAAAAATAGTTTTCGTACACCCCTAATGGTTTTTGATTGCCTATCCAATATTTTGAAATATTTTGAGATTTTATTCTACAACTTTTTCGGCGTGATTAATATGTGTGTTCAGTCAAATTACAGCTTTTTAGTACCAATAGTCTTTGAGCAAAGCCGCGGATAGACAAGACAGACAGACAGACGTACAGTCGAAACTATAAGCGTTGTTGGTTAGCTACAAACCCCTAAACAATGACTGAGTCTTGGTAGATATTCCAAAAAAGTGTACGAAGCATTTTATTCCACTTTTAAATTGTGGAATACGCATAAACTTGGGTGTCTTCAAATCACGAGTGAATAGGTAAGCAAGTTTCATCATAGACCACAGCATCATCCAACATCAGGCGAGCTGGCGGTCAAACACCAGCCTATCAAAGATGTTTATATTTATCCTGGGTGGGGATCGAACTTACTACTTATCCTAGAAGGCAGACATACTATCAACTGAACTGTGAGACATTATACAAATGTATAAAATTAGTTGACTCTTCATGACTCCTGACAATGGAGGCATATAGAATAGGCGGTAACATAACAATCTTTTTAACCGACTTCCAAAAAGAAAGAGGTTATCAATTCGGTCTGTATGTTTGTTATTCAGCCAATTGTGCATTTATTTTGATGATTCTTTTTGTATTTGGTAGGTCATAGTTCAGAGGTTCCCATATAAATTTTATCAAAATCGATGCAGTACTTTAGTTTTTATAACAAATAATTGGTAAAATATCATCCAAGTGCCTGTAGAAAAGTGTACAGCAAGTCGCGTATATATGTATTGTATTGCGTATTTTGAAGTCGGTTTATTGATTTTTTTAACTATAATTATATACGTAGACTGTTAGAATCATAACTCATTCTACGCAGTCAGTTAAAAAAATCCATTCACACATTACCGCTATCGCAGAGTATTGATTGATTATACATTCATAAGACAATAGAAAAGCACAGCTATCACATTGTGCGTCAAATCGAGTCTGAATAATTCGATAACATTAGATTATTGATGACTGCGCGCTATCGCGACAGAGAGCAATTATGATGACAATAATAGGGAATAGTTTTGATTCCCAGCATTGTACTGTGGTTTCCCACGGACATGCATTACTGATGATACATCGTAAAGGCGTACCGGAAAGATGTGCTACAGGCTGTAGCTAAGGATTTGTATACATATAATGTCCACCAAAATCACGCAATTAGTTATGAAAAGAGGTAGAGAGAGAGAGGGTGACGTAGAACGGATGGCCTATGGTGCCGAAAAGTTCTCGAGTGGAGACCACGCATCGGCAAAAACTTTTCCAGGTGTAGATTGTATTGAATTTTTTTATTAATTTGAAATAAATGAATTTGAATTGCAGTCAGATTTCTTGTTCTTGCGTTTTTTATACAAAATAGTAGATTACCGTTTGTTTCACCAACTTTCCATATGGTAAGCTCAGCTGTGGGCTAGGACGGAGTATGTCGACCTAGAAAATATCTAGAAAAATAAAATAAAATTTCAAGATTGTAGTTTTCCGCAAACAAACAAAGTAAATATATTTGTATTCTATCTGACATCTGGTTGCCATAACACAAGCTTTGCATAGTTTGGGGCTAGATGGTGTTGTGTGAAAATGTGTTCCAATACCTATTTATTTATTGTCATCATCATCATCTTCTCAGCCATAAGAAGTCCACTGCTGGACATATGCCTCCTCCATGGATTTCCAAAGACCGATTGGAAGTGGCTTGGATCCAGCGTCTTCCCGCCACTTGTACTTATTTTGTATTTATTGTACTCTAAATAAATCCAACATATTCTATTTTAAACGAAAGCTCTTGGTACCTAGCTGTTAGTCTATAAAAATAATTCATTCGGTGAAACAATAGACGGCAAACGGTCAGCGCCGCAATTTGTCAGCCGAGTATGTGATTTGTCAACCATCGTCAGATAAACCTGAAGGCTGACCACCGGGCTTGGCAGAGAAGATGGATGCATGGAGATATCTTGGACGTTTATCGTAAACGCCTTGCGTAAAAATACCTTCAAATAAATGGCTACACGAATTTTAAGTTGTACCTTGGATGTAACCTTCCAAAATGATAAATATTTTACACGAATGGCATGAAAAATTATACGCATGGAAGTGCTAATTCTTATGTTTGGGTCACACATTATCTATAAACTTCTAGAAAAAAAATGACTCTTGGCGGAATGAGCGTAACGAAAAAATCTTGATCTTTGGACTGGGCAATAATTTGGATATTGTTTGTTTTCCGTGTGAAGTAGACAAGCCAAACAAATAATATTTAATGATAATATATTATAGTATCATGTAATTATACTCGTAGTGTGAATTGTCATCTCTTGGGTAAGTGTGATACATTTACAAATTATTAAATTATTTACACGAAATATAGCCAAACAACGTAAAAGTTAAATCGGACAAGTACGTGTCGGTCATCGCATAGTGTAGTGTTTGTAGTTCCCGTCACGGTGTACTAACTTAGTAAGGAGCTTTTTGTTTATTATAAACTTAAATTGAATTCATGGTTTAAATTGAGTTTGTACGAATTTTTCATTTTAACTGGCGCAAGTACATTTCATAAGGTGATCGACCGTATTACTCGTTAACATCTGTAAAGCTTAATTCGCTCTGATAATTTGTCTTGTAGTTTTATAATGCCACAAATTTTATCACATAGGTACCAATCGTTTTAGAATTCTATTCATCGGACGACACTCCACTCAACACTACAAATAGACAAGGAAAAAACCCGAATATACGTGTAGAAGAGGTATCCTAATCATATTTTCAAGATTTTCAACCGACTTCCAAAAAAGAGGAGGTTCTCAAATCAACTGTACATTTGTTCAGCGATTACTTCGCCAATTATGAATTATTTTGATGATTCTTATTTTAAGTTTGGTAGGCCATACTTTGGAGGTGGTCCCATATAAATTTTATTGGTTCAGTACTTTGGGTTTTGCAACACAATAACTGGAAAACATGTCTACCAAGTAAGCGAATTGCGTATTTTGAATTTTTTTAAGTCGGATGTTTCAATTTTTTTTAACTATGATTTGTTATATTTTATCATTATGTCGGCGTTACTAATACGTAAACTCACGCTAAAATTCAGCTTTCTAGTACTGAATGTTTCTAAGTTCAGTCACAGACAGACAGACAAACAGACAAAAGGAGATGGTGAAAAGACAAGAGCTCCTTGCCTACGGAACCTCAAATAATATGTACATCAAGTACCAACCCCGTTTGATCACTGTACACAAGTACATGAACTGAGATAGGCACTTGACACGTATTGGTTTTCCTATGGCAACCCCAAAGCAATTTATCGCAGTAAAGAGATTGCCATCCTTTGATTTTATTAACCCGCTTTTGACACGTCAAGGGGAAGGCGAATTCGCGGTACTATCGTGTATTATATATTTTAGGCATATTTTATCAAATCGCTTTGATGTTTATTCAAAGGAGAATGAGGTTTGTTGAAACAAAATTTACAATCTTTAGAGTGAATTGTCTCGATCTTGTTTTGGTATTTTAATCGGTTTATGCGTAAAACATTACATTTTTATATTTTAGAATATGATGAACATATTTTAAATCTTTTATATTGATATTGGCAAAAGTTGAGAGGAAATATTGATAAATGCAGAGCTTCCAACTAGAGGCACATTTCAGAACATGTTACATATAAGTACAAACAGTTCAACTAGGCAGATCAAACTATGCAAGAGAGGTTAATCCATTGAGCTGTATGTACTTACGTACGAGAGCAGACACCACTCATAGCTACTTTGTTACATTCAACTGCGGCGAGAACACCGCACCTCACTCAGTGGCTTACTAGTGAAGTGAGTGCTTTCGACATTTTGCTAGAGAGCGAACATATCGCAGAATTGCACCTATGCAATTCTGCGTTGCAAATATCAATCGTAGATAAACGATGTAATTATTATTCCAGCGCTGTAACGCTGTTTTGTTTACTTTACCAAGAAATATGAATAATTTTGCTTCAGACAGCTGTACATATCTACAGCTCAATTGAGTCAATCGTCAAATTTTTCTCACGTGTAGGTCCCGAACGTCAAATTATAGTCGCTCGCTTTGCTCGCACATTAAACAAACATATAAACAAAAAGTTGTCAAAATGTTAATGTTCCTTAAATCACCCACTCATACAAAGTACAATTACAATAACTTATACAACGTACATTGCATAAAAAACGCAATGGAACCAATACATACATTATTCATGGCTAAATGTATGCGTATCCCATTGTATTCATATTAGCAGCTAACTTTCGCCAATTATACCACACACAAATTTATATCGACACATCAATTTAAAGGATTCAAAATCTACGTGTTCTATTTGATCTTTATATCTTAGGGAATAGGGTATAGGATATTGTGTTGTGTGTAGTGTGATGTTAATTTAAGGTGGTTGTTGAAGTGCTTTCACAAGCAAAGCCGGGGTTTCAGGCTAGTGGGTGTGGTAGAAACTTATGATGAAACTAAAAGCCATGGAGTTTGAATAAATTTACGAATAATCCAGTCCACTTCCAGTCTATACAAGTAAATTGATAAAGATCCTTTGGAGCCTGTAATAGTATGTAAAAAAAGCTTTTTATTGAGACTTTGAACTATTGATGTTTGTTCTGTATCTGGGTGTTTATATGTATCATATGTATATATTTACAACAAAAAAAGTATATATGTATTCTATCAGCCTTCTAGTTTCATAAGTACAAGCTTTGCTTAGTTTGGGCTAGATGGTGTTGTGTGAAATGTCCACAAATACTTATTTATAATTTTTTTTTATCAGCCCTGTTTGTACAAACTGTCCCACTGCTGGGAACGGGCCATCTTCTCATTGTGATTTATTATTTATTTATTTATTTTAAGAAAATAATTTCAATATTCTTGCGATTGAGGCCACTTTTATAATTTAATTTATTTTTATAAATTTTGTGGTTGGAATTGCCTTGACGCCATAACTTGGCCGAATAATTTTGATTCCTGTTTAAATCCCTATTGATTTTAGAATCATAATCAGAATATTTCTATTACATCAGAGTTTTAGGGTTTAGGACATCTACTAAAGCATGGTTTGTTAAGTAAATAAAATACACATATTCATGTGTATACAAAATTTATGGTAATCATCACATTAGTTAAAGGGAAAAGTCAACGTTTTTACGGCATGTACACACATGTTTTTACACCAGTATTATTATATATATATAAAAGAAAGATAATCCATACTAGGAGTATGTCCACCAGTAGACTTCTTGTGGCTGAGATGATTATGAGCTGATCGCGCGCAGCTATCTCTCTCGCGCAACACATTTTTAACCCCCGCCCCAAAAAATGGGTGTTACAAGTTTGACGTGTGTATCTGTGTGTCTGTCTGGGTACTTCGGCATTTCGCACCGCAAGCGGTTCGAACCGCGGTCCGAATCGCCCAATCTGAGGCTGTTTCGCTAAAACTCAAACACGGCTTGAACAATTGTTTTTCTTATTATATTCGTTAAAATCATCATCATCACAAGTTCACAGCCGTTTTTCACCATAACGCAGGTACGTACGCGTGTGGAACAGCGGACTACAGCTAGTTTCCAATAAAACCATAAGTATATACAATAAAAAATAAGTATACGTTTAGAAAACTCAAAAAACCCCCAACATGAATAACTATGTACATTTATACTAAGTAAATGGCACACCAAAGGCGTTACATTTCTTACTTATTCAGAATACGTTTCCAACAAAAACTAGTCCTACCACAAACTCATCTCTTAATTATTTTTTTTGATTTCTTTTTATAATATAGGAGAAGCAAAAAGGCAGACGGCTCGCCTGATGGTAAGCGATAACCGTCGCCTATGGACAACTGCAACATCACCGACATTACTGTTGCTTTGCTAACCTAAAATGCTAAATTGCTGTTTAATTTATCGAATTTGTACCTCAAATAAAAAATTAAATACCGCTAACAGCACCAATTAGACCAAAGAAGCCTGTAATTATTGCTTTTAATTAAATAAAACTTGATAAAAACTGGTCTGAACGGGTTTCGTATCAAATACCTAGATGTCAGTGCGCCCCGCTGTTTGTTTTTATCTGACTGCATAATGGAGGGAGGTTTTTGTTGAGTCACACTGGGTGACAACAATGTCGTCCGTATAAGGAATTTTTTATTATTGTCGATAAATAAGTTAGAGGAAAATAATTTAGGTATTTTAATAATTTAGTTCTCTGTTTCCTGAGAGCTTGGAATTTTCAAGGCTAGAGTGAATAGATATCTTCTAGATCGACGAGCTCCATCCTCGGCCACACCGTCGCTTAATATATGAGTTGGTGGTCAATCGTAGATTTATCAAACATAAATAAATATATATATATATATAAGAAAATGGAAGTTACCAAAGTTGGCGTGTTGAGCATTTGGGAATGCTCAACACGCCAACTTTGGTAACTTTAAAACTTAGTTTTAAGTACGTAATCAAGTGATCGTAAGTAATTCCAAAGTAATTTATCTCTTGCGGATCACGGAAACAGCGGGATTTCCAATCAAAGCGGGTTGTAATTGTTAGTAACCCTAAGGGAGTTACGCTCATCTCTACAGCGATGAAAAGTTGCCTCACACGGTCACACCTATTTTTATCTTGCTTTTTCTACATTTAAGAGAGTAAACATAAAATTTGAAGCGACTGCTAATAATTTGAGTACAAAAAACTGAAAACCCGACTTCAAAATACGCAATTCGTTAACTTGGACGTTTTTTTTTAGTTATTTTGTTATAAAAACCAAAGTGCTGAATTGATTTTGATAAAATTTATTTAGGACCACCTCTGAGGTATTTAGCTACCAAACTAAAAAAGAATCATCGAAAATAATTTATAATTGGCGGAGTAATCGCTGAGCAAACATACAAAAAAAATAAAACCGGCCAAGTGCGAGTCAGACTCGCGCAAGAAGGGTTCCGTACATCTATAAAACGGCAAAAAAACACGTTTGTTGTATGGGAGCCCCCTTAAATATTAATTTTATTTTAATTAAATTATTTATTTTTAAAGTGCATAATATAACTCAATATTCAGTGAATATTTCAAGCGTCTACCTGTTGCCGTTATCAATATCGAGCAAAAACGAGCAAAAAAATCACGTTTGTTGTATGAGAGCCCCCTTAAATATTAATTTTATTCTATTTTTTAGTATTTGTTGTTATAGCGGCAACAGAAATACATCATCTGTGAAAATTTCAACTGTCTAACTATCACGGTTCATGAGATACAGCCTGGTGACAGACGGACGGACGGACGGACGGACGGACAGACAGCGGAGTCTCAATAGGGAGTCAGTAATAGGGTCCCGATTTTACCCTTTGGGTACGGAACCCGAAAAATACAGTCGAATTGAGAAACTCCTTGTTTTTGAGTAGTAAAGTATCACAACTTAAAGTAGGCTCATTTGAATATTTATCTCACATATTAATAGTAGAAAATCATTATAAACACGATTGCAAGATCGTCGATATAAAGTTATAATAATCGCGATCATCATAACTTTGCATCGGTATAAGAGATGGGCGTAACTCTCCTGATGTAAGTAGTTGTATAATATAACTTATTTGGAAAATTATGGGAGTATTTTCCTTTCATACCTCCTATGTATCAGTGCTGTTCATATGCAACAAGTAATTAAGGACTCACATTCCCAACTCCAAACAACCTTTACTGTGGTATACTCAAGGTTTATTCTCCACAATTTTGATGATGATAATGATGAATGCATTAAAATTAAAACCACAGAGTACAAAAACCCAAACATATCTCCTGCCCTGTCATCAATACAACATTCGTACATTGAAATCTTACCAAAAAAACATTGAATTGAATGCGGCCATTGCTTAAAAGGCGGACCACGATTCTTCCTTAAAAAAGGAAATTGATTCAAAGTATTTACTGTATAAACAGTATGAACCCTTCTGAAACCTAGCTAAACTGCTAATATAGTCGACACAAAAGTAAAGAGTTCGGTGGAACCACATAAGTTCTATTATTTTATGTGTATTAACATGTGTAAAGTAACAGTCAATTTGACATTTTTATTGGTTTTTATTGGTATTTTTTTGTTGGTATTGAAAAAAAAACGGTTAACTGCAAGTTCAATATCACACCGAAGCTCAAAATGTTTATTCGTGCTGCCATTAGACATTGCGAAATGACCAAACACCTTCACAGAATGTGGATATATGAGAACTTTGAGTTAGAGTCGATTGTGGAGAAGCAAGTGGACGTGTCCTTTATGAATATAAGGCACCCACCACCAAAGGAGTCGGCACCTATGAGAACCTATCCTCTGTCTTGACGACATCAAAGACTCCGACTCAAAGTCCCTGGCGAATTACCACCCATTTCTCGTTGAAATGCCAAAAATCCGTACTCAGCGATATCGATCCACATTCCTGTTGCGTACTGCACAAGAATGGAATTCTATGCCGCCATCTCTATTTCCTGAGACCTACAATCTTGGAATTTTCAAGGCTAGACTGAATAGATATCTTCTAGATCGACGAGCTCCATCCTCGGCCACACCGTCGCTTAACATCAGACGAGTTGGTGGTCAATCGTAGATCTATAATGTATAAAAAAAAATGGTGTTTAACAAGTTAAGAAAAAGTACTGTAACAATCGATCCCCAAGAGTCCCATTGGCAAAAATACTTACGGCTTCTAATCCTATGCTGTAACAAATAGGAGAGAAGTTACAAAAGATCCGCAAGAGTTGCAGTGACGGCAATTCTAGCCTCTAAATAGACTAACTACAGATTCATATGTCGCTCCTTACTGTTTCTCGCCTATATTGTGTCGAATTCTTGAATGATCTCCCAAAAAGCACACTCAAGAGTTCCCGTTCGAACGTTTTAAGTATGTGAATGAAAAATACATTAAACATTTTCAGCACGGCGCGGCGCTGGCAAAAACTGACATGGGCGTTTAACGGTGCCTGATTTTCAATGGGACATGGCTTTAGATAAAATACGTTTGACTTCCGGATGTGGCGAATTTACGTTATACCATGTATGGAAGTGCGTTTACGGGACATCACGCCCCGCGGGTCAACCACGTAGTGATGAAAAAGTGTGATAATTATGATGATAAAATCTTCCTACGCTGCGCTTGCCGGTGCGTGGTCTCCACTCGAGAACCTTTCAGCCCCATCGGCCATCGGTTCTACGTGCTATGTGCCCTGTCCACTGCCACTTGTTAATCCGCTGTGCTAAGTCAATGACTTGCGTGCGTCTATGGATCTCTCCATGCATTCTATCTCGCAGAGTGACCTGAGCTCGTTACGTGACTTCGAGATTCTATATTCTTAAGTGCTATGGTAATTGGTAATATGAATTATAATAGTTCACAATACATATATATTTATATTTAGGTAAACAGGTACTGGACTGTAATTTAAAGACTGACAGCGTAAAAACTTTTTTGCATCGATTGAATTTCTACAGTGGTAACTCCGGCTGCAATTCAAGTACCTCATTGAATAATGTATGTATTGCCAGTCGCAAAAAAACCTCACCCATTTAAACGGGTTGGTTTCGTTTATTTTCGCCACTTCCATTGGAATTCGTCGGTTTTGCCGAGTTAATTGTTTTTTCTTTTCTGTTCATGGCATAATTTACAATTATCCTGTATTTAGGGTTGCCATTTTTAATTCTACTATTTCTTCTAATGAAAGGCCTGGCGCAATCTGTTGTTTACATATAATACATTATGCTGGCTCGATTGGACACTGCTGTCTGCCAGCATTATTATTTTTTTACTTTAAATAAATTGACCTCCAACTGAGATGGTTTGGCCGAGAATGGAGCACGTCGATCTAGAAGATATCCATTCACTCTATCCATGAAAATTCCTAGATTGTAACTCTAAGGAAACAAGAAGGAGGCAAATAATTCCATTCCTGTGCAGTATACATCAAGAACGTAGACCGAAATTGTTGAGTACGGATTTTTGTCACATATTTCAATGATGATAATAAAATGAAATGGGCTTACATTGTACCGACTCTCTGCTAGTCATATGGTGGAATGAAGATAATGGAATAAGGTCATGAAGCTATTGCGCACTCAATAAGCTTGCGCTTTATTGCGTCGTAGCAAGAGGAATTACATAGGATACTAATATAAAACAATATACACGTATACCTGATAAGCATTACCCTCCCCCTTTTTTGGGTAGTTGAGTATAAAATTATACAAAACAAAAATGGGCGAAGCCCAACTTCGCATAACTACGTAGATCCACACAAAAAAGTAGTGCGTTTTTCCTATTAAAATTAATTGTGAATTTATATGCGTGTGACCATACCGGAGTCTTTGTTCACAGGTTTCTGTTTCTACCATAAATGGGGAACTAAAAATACATGGAACGGGTAGAATAAGACTACGACAATGTGGGAATCATACACACATACATACATACATTTCCAAGGATGTCTGCGTCTTCAGACGATGAGTAAATACCTATTTTATAAGGATGTTCTATTTTTACTTTTGCCGTTTATCCGACAGTTTAAGAAAGGGGATTTTTTGACGTGATAACGCCTGAGCCGCCTCCTGAACGCCTGAGCCAAGCGTGCAAGCGAGAGCGCGGAACAAGTGACAGAGAGGCACAATCGGCCTAGGCGTTCGGCTTGTGACGCATCTATCATACGTAAAATTATCGTCTTTAAACCGCCTCTACAGACAACAATTTTTGGCCTTACCGAAAAACATTCCTTAACTTTAAGCAATGCTTAATATACTCATATTTTGTCAACTTCTCGCTGACACGTAATGACACTTGCGGAAAGAAGACAGAGAATTTAAGACGATGGTTAAAGTTAAGTAACGTTTTTCGGTAAGGCCGTTTATGTTTAAGTTATTAATCAATCTTTTCAGTCTAAAGGAGAAAATACAAAAAATGTTAAATTAACTCCAATAAATATAATTAAAAATTTAATTTTTATTTTTATTTTTTTAATTATTTTTTTGTGTCTCAAATCGCGAGTGAATAGGTTTCTTCTAGGCGGTCTCCATCGTAGACCGTAACTATCGCTTAACACCAGGTGAGTTGACGGTCAAGCGCAAGCCTATCGTCGAATAAAAAAAATATAAAAAAAAAACAGAAATATATACGTATACATATACCTGAAAAACACTAACCACAGGCAGGCAATAGGCAGTCGGATAAGATTAATTTGTTATAGTTTATAAAAACTGTCACAAACGACCTCAAAATACGCAGTTTAGTTTACTTGGATGAATAGTACATATATAGAATACATATTGTACATCCATACATAGTACCTAATTAAAAAATAAATAATAAACGTTATTGAAAGTACAACGGACTTATAGCATAGAGGGATTTCTCCCAGGCAACCCTAGGGCATATAGGAATTCTAGCAATTATAAAAAGGAGGTTGTGGGGTAAGAACATTTTAAATAATATATGTATCATACATACTTTAAAAACTTAAGTATTGTACCGATTTTTATGAAATCTGTCATCCCAATGTAAATGTATGTAATCAAAAATTCAAATAAAAAATGAATTTGCCAAATAGGTCTTTAAACGACGGTGTTATGATCTAACAAACATAAAATACAAACTAGATTGATAAAAACGTCTTTTGAAGTCGGTTAAAAATGGACTAGGACGATTTATCCAAGCGCATACGCAAGGATTTAAATAAATTTGATATTTATCAGAATCGGTTAAATAATCCTCTTAGTATAGATGACAGTAAAGGGTACCTTTATTAGAAAAATCCCTGTTTTATAGGATGCTTCGAAAAATGCTACTAAATGTAATGGGAGTTCAAAAACATAAACATTAGTCAGCTTTATTTTATTTTAGGATTATTGTGTTACGAGTATGTATCGACGAATTTTAATGGAGAGAGCTAAAAACATTTGAAAAGTGTAAATGTTTATATAGTATGCAGTAAGATTTATGGAGTAACTGCTTTTTTTGCAACAAGGTTGCCTGGAAGAGATCGCTTTTAGCGATAAGGCCGCCTGTTGTTTTCGCTAGCGTGTAAGCTCTCTCTTGTTAATTAGTGTTTTAGTATAGTGGTGTAAACAATAAAGAGTTTATCTATCTATATTTTTTATAATAGCCACTAACCAAAATTTTTTGCGCGTATCTTGTTTTTGTTTTAGGTATGTTTGTAATTTTCTATAAAGTCATATGTTTATATTTAGGAATATTAAATTGTCAATTAATGCATTCAAATGGTTGTATTTATAATTTTTGATAGCGTTAAAGTCGCATGTACTTATTATTGCTTTGAAAGTGATAACCTATGTCTGCTTATTTGTTCTTAATCCACGTTAACTATTTTCCTTTAAGAAAACTGTTTGGTTGTCCAAATAAATATATTAAAAAAAACAATTTATCAAAATATTTGAGAAGACAGCGATTCAAGCAGGATATTTCTATACCCATTTTTTTCTATTATATTGGACCCGGGCAAATAACGCATATGCCTGTCTGAACTCTCAGTGTCAATGTCAGTGTGTTCTCGATGGCCGCCGGTAGATATGTTGTTATTGATAATAATAAATTAATAAATATTTGTGGACATTTCACACAACACCATCTAGCCCAAACTATGCAAAGCTTATACTATGGAACTAGATGGCTGATACATATGCATATACTTTTTTGTAAATTTATACATGTGATACAAAGAAACACACACGGAACAAACATCCATGCTCACCACACAAATGTTTGCCCTGGGTGGGGATCGGACCCACGACCTACAAGATCAGCAGGCACACATACTACCAACTGAGCCACAATGCCAGTCAAGTTCTCAGAGTACATACCTATTACCTACTACGGTGACAGAACACTTAAGTCTGCCAGAGGCCATTCGGCGGGAGAGCAAATAATTAATATAACTTTTTCATATCATTTCATTAGGTTGGTGTGAATTGTATGGAGACTAGTTCCCACAGTCAAACCGTTTTTACGTTTTTTTGATACTGAATAGTTATTTTTTCTACTATGTGTATAATAAATAAATAAAAAAAAAACATCGAGATGGATAATCATGAATATTCAAGTTTTTTTTTCTAGATAAATGTTAAAATTTTAACCATTGCATTATAAAACATGCTTTATAAAACCTTGGTTACCAAAATAATCTTAACTTTAATCATAAGCAATCTTTATTACGTTTAAAAGGATTTTGATGGAGAGCTTATAAGCACAAAACGACCAAGTTGTCAGTAGAATTGGTGAAAAGAGGTAATTAAAACTTTACACGGCTAGCTGTCAACTTAGTGAGGGAAATGCGTTAGTAGCGCCCCCACTAAGCTCACAGTATTACGTTGTAGATTTGAGTTTATGAAAGCCATTTGTCGGCAGGTAAAGCGGCCATTGTGGTAGCTAAGCTGATAGGGTGAAATATTTTAATCTGATAACTCATGCAGGGACCGAGTAACTTAAAAATACATAATATAATCACGCCTGTTTTCCGGGTAGGCAAACCATCAAAGACCATAAGATCGTTTGACGCCACATTTGAACGTGGTTAGAGGGCTAGATGGAAGGGAGAGGGGTATTTTAATACTCAAAATACCCCTCTCCCTCCCTCTATTTTCCTCTATTTCTCTCTAGCACTAAAGTGTAAGAGAGAAATAGAGGGAATGATGTAATATTGACTTGCAGTGATAGAAACACAGTCCATCGACTACATAAACGCCAATTTTCCTCAAATCCCTGAAGTGATTTTGACAGTATGCCCGGGAAGACAAGCAGCTGGTACCTAAAATGAAATATAATGTAAGGAAAAGGAACAAAAGTAGCCCAATTTATCTACATGAGAGATGATGACAACAATTTACATTTAAAATTTTGTCAAATTGTTTATAAGCAATGGATACGGAAAAATATACCAGCCGCCAGAAATGGAGAAACAGCGCAAGGCAAGCATCTGCCCTGGAGAGTGACATTGTCGGCGAGGAGCCAGTGTCGTTGCAACCACAGCCACTCTGACAAGAGTGTACGATTAAAAAGTACCTATAGAGAAAAAAAAACTCCTAAATGAATATCTGGGTAAAACACGTATTTTTTTAATAAAATCAATTAAACTGATATAGTTAACCTCTATGAGATCGCTATTTAATATTACTTCATTTTACTGAGATCGCCTTTTGTTGTGTTAGTTTTTTTTGTTGTTATGCATTTCTGTATCATTTCTTATTTTATTGGATTGGATTGGGTTTTTACATTACAAAAAATATCCTTAAACTTGATTCATAAGATAATTTTCATTGGTTACATATGTATTACTCTGACAGCATTAAAGTAAAAACAAAATAGCCGTGATAATATGTTTAGTATACCGTTAGTTTCACAAGTCAGTCCCTATTTTATGAAAGCTTAAATTTAAGCTTATTTCAAAGATTTATAGTGGTGAAATATTTGGGTTTTATGAAGTAAAACGGAGAGGATATAGACGATAAAGAGACTTAAGTTTAAGATTAAGTTTGGGAGTATGTTTTATAATCATAGGTGGTACCTATTACATAAATGTAAAAGGGAATTACAGATAACAAAGCTAAATATTACTTTCCAAAATCTGGATTGAGATAAAAATCGTCGCTTAACATCAGGCGAGTTGACGGTCAAGAACAAACTTATTTCTACATAAAAAAAATACAGGTCGTGCATTTTGACTACAATAGTTGATCTCGAAATATTCCTATTACGATTTTATTGAGCTGATATCCCAATCCTAACTTCTTAACGAATATTAAAAAGCGAAACTAACTCTGTCGTCTGTCTGTCTGTTTGTTACCTTTTCACGGCTATTTGACTGAACTATTCGTTATAGAATTTAGCTAAGGACATAGGCTCTCTGTACCAAATTTTATAACAATCGGTTTAGCCGTTTGGACGTGAAATGGCAACAAACAGACAGACGGATGTTGGCGGAAATAGATTTACTTTCGCCATTTAATAATAGAGTAATTAGATGAGTACTTTAGCTAAATACTACTTTATAGTAGGTATCATCATCATCATCATCTCAATCACAAGAAGTCCACTGTTGAATATAGGACGGGAGTCCTATATTCAACAGTGAGGGACCATGGATTTCCAAAGAGACCGGTTGGGAGCGCCCCGCTTCCAAAGTCTTCCTATACCACTTACAGGAGGTCTTCAGAGGGTTCTAGGTTATATAGGAATTTCGTAGGAATTTCATAATTACTTCGTTATAATTTCCCAAGAAGGTCAGCTCAAAGTAGATGCGCATTACCTGGAACAAGCAAAGAAAATAATTAGTGATGTAGTCACACAAAAAAATCGCTAGTTTTATTAACAGACTTTCAAAAAGAAGGCGGTTCTCAAAAGAAGGAGGTTTTCAATTCGTCTGTTTTTTTTAACACGCTTTTATTAGGTCGACCTGTATGTAATGAAATCTAAGGTAACTAATTTAACCATCTTCCAAGGATCGTAGCGTCATGAAAATTGGCAGCTGTATGTAGTTCTGATGGCAATACAATAATATGGTACTGTCGAACTGATCTGATGATGGAGCCGGAGGTCGACCTGTATGTAATGAAATCTAAGGTAACTAATTTAACCATCTTCCAAGGATCGTAGCGTCATGAAAATTGCCAGCTGTATGTAGTTCTGATGACAATACAATAATATGGTTTTGTCGAACTGATCTGATGATGGAGCCAGAAGATATGAACTAGAACTTCATGATGGAACATCGTGTCATAGCTGTGTTTGGATTTGTTAGAAAAGTCTTGTAATGAACTTTGACCACGATTAGGTTTATGACAATACAATAATTTGGAGCGTGTTTTTTTAAACTGTAATTTATTTATATGTTTTTTCACCAATTACTCCGTCAATTGTTAATTGATTTTGATGATTCTTTTTTTGTTTGGTAGGTCATTCTTCAAAGGTTCCATATAAATTTATCAAAATCGATTTAATACTTTGATTTTTATAACCAAATAACTGGTAAAATATCCAAGTGAACAAATTGAGCATTCTGAAGTCTTTTTTTTTCAGAGGTTCTAACTATAATTGAAGGGTTGTAATTCTAAAGGGTCCAAGTGCCAAAAAAAACATAAACAATATTATTACAAAAATACGATTTATGTGCCATGCCTATTGATGCCATTGATTTATATGCAAATGAAAAAAAAAAACAAAAAAGATTGACACTTAGACCCTTTACACTTACAACCCTTCAATTTATTTTATGTTAGATAGATCTACAATTGACTGCCAACTCGCCTGATGTTAAGCGACAGTGTGGCCGAGGATGGAGCTCGTCGACTTAGAAGATATCTGTTCTAGCCTTGAAGAATCCAAGATTGTTTGTGTTCGTATGTATACAGCTTTACATGTTACAATAGATCAGCAAGAGTCGGAGTAACGGAGACTCTTATGGTCCCCCCTAGCTTAATTAAATACAGCTTTAAATTTACTTATAGCACTACAAAAATAAAAAGTGAAACACACTTTTAGTTTATTTACATACTACAGCTGTCAGTCAAAAAAATTGAATAAACCAATAAAAACTTTCAAATAAAGTAAAAAGTAAAAGGGTTGAAACCTTTATAAAAGTAAATTAAATAAGGCATTCTATACAGTGAACACAACCACTAAAATATTGAATAGTACAAAAACACAATGGAGCGTCCGTCTGTCTGTACAATAACTTAATAATAAGGTTATAATGAGTTTGGATATATCTTATGGGTGGAGGCAGCTTTTTAGCTCTTTTGTGTTTTTTTTTTTTGCTTGGACTAAAATACAAACAAAACTCAGGAACGGGAGGTGCTGTGTTTGTTTTGTATTTTTAACTGACTGCGCGAGAAGAAAGGTTTTGTGTTTCATGTGTTTGATGAATTATGTATGAGTTTGTCTGTTCATTTCTATATTACAGCATAAACTTAATGACCGGTTCTGATGTGCGAGGTGTCTTTATATATATCTTTACATTCCGAATAGTATCTCATATATATATCTCAGTTTAGTATCCGAATAGTATATATCTCAGTTTTTTTAAATAATAATAATAGAACTCGCCATAAAATGAAAGTCTGATGCAAAACGAAAAAAAAAAAAAAAAAGTTTAAAGTAAAAAATAGTAAAAAAGTAAAAGTAGTAAGTTAAAAGTTTGTAAGTAGAAAATTTGTCGTAAAGCGTAAAGAGCCCTATTGAGAGCCAGTTTTCACTCCAGTTTATGTTTGCTTACCATCCCGAACGACACCATCGCTTAACAAAAGGTGAGCAATGAAGAAACGTATATTCTGATAACCATAGAAGAAAAAAACCACATTATTTATCTCTTCCTTACATTCAATAGATAAATCTTGGTAATTGGATATAACTTGTAATTGATACAGTTTTAAATGCATCTTTGTTTACTTAGTAAAAAAATGAAATGCCAAGTGTAGTGAAAGTACAACTCGGGTTCCGTATATTCTGGCACACAGGAGCCATGCACGGAAGAGATATTTGCAATCTAAGTAGGTATATAGCATAGAAATATAACTTAAGATTATTTTATTATTTCAATGAGTATAATCCGTTATATTATAAAATGACAAATTTATTACAGTTGTCTTCTTTTTGCTCTTTTAAAACACTTTCGCTTTACGGTCATAACAAGTGACGTCAACATACTCACTCACACTACGTAAGTATATATACGTGTGAGTACGGTACACGTGAGTGAGCGAGAGGATGATTACGTTACAATCATGATGTTTCACTTGCACCTCTTTCACGGTCGTTTTTGCGTAGTTAGCATTAAAATGTATGTATCTTCGTTATTTTTCATCTGATTTTAATATTTTTTTCACAGAAAAAATTGGATTATTAATCAATACATATATGCTTACTAAAAACTGCAATGTGTATGAACCTCATTGAGTTATAATGAAGAAACAATAAACGGCTGATGAAATGGTGATCTATCCAGTCATCGTGAATGATTAAATATTAATTATACTATCATATAGTTTTCTATTTTAACTACAATTGTGTATTTTTACTACACAATTGTATTTCAATACAATTGTAAATACTTACCAATACTTCCTACCTTCACGATTTCATCACACTGTGTTTTAACTTTTAAGCGCTTTGAGTTAGCCTTAATCTCGAATTAAATAAATTAAATGTTCTAATGTATTTAACCAATAGACTCATAATTGTTTTGTAGTTTTAGCTAAATATAATTTTGAATCTTTACACATTTCCTTACATACATATTACATATTAAAATTATAACAGCTTCATATAGACTTTGTTTTTGTCTTTTACCTTTTTATCTTTTAACAACATGACCGATGATTACACACGTGGCGCGAGCTTTATCTCGCAGTACCAGATGAGACGTCCTTCGGGAGTGACGTCTGCGCTGCTCCTTTTGAAAAAGACCACCGTATGAGGTTGAAACTGTAGTCGGAGATTGCGTCTCAAAAATAGACATGTGTTTTTTTTTAACACGAATAAGTCCGCGTTTGACCACCAACTCGCCTGTTGGAAAGTGAAGATGTGGTCGGAGATGAAGCACGCAGACTTAGAAGATACCTATTCACTCTGACCTTGAAAATACCAATGTTGTAACTCTCATGGAACAAAGAAGCCGGCAATTTGTTCCACTCTTTCGCTGTTCCGATAAGAAACGTAGAATTAAGCCCTTTAGTACGAATATTGGGTAAATCCACAATATATGAGTGGTAGTGTGCTGATTTTACTTGTTCTTACTTGTTTCTACTTGTTCTGTGGTGTAACCCGTTTGTTCAAATAAAAATGCCTTTTTATCTAGCCATCAAATAAAAAAACGTATGCTATGCAAAGTAGGTACTTACGTATAAATCTTTCGAGAAAAAAATAACTAATTCACATTGAATACCACAAAGGCGGGTTATTTTATAAAAAACACTTCAAGGTTTTTTCGTACTTTCCCGAGTAAAGAGGATTTCGCAGAATACATTTGTAGCAAACGTTATTATATGGCGAAAACCTTGAATACGTCTAAAATCCTGAGATACAATTTCAAATTTGTCTAGCGAAAATTCTTAGCGAGAAATTACTAAAGGCGTCTATGTAAATTTTTACTCGACTGCTCAATAAAATAGTCTAGGTTTTGGATATCACTTACTTAGGTAGGGGTTGTCACGATAGATCAGCAAAGGTCGCAGTGACTCGCCGGGGTTGATAAGGTCCGTTTAGCTCCCTCAGTTTCAAAAAAAAAAGCACTTACATATCTATATATACAAATATGTTGGTTAATATATGTTGACTGGCCTTGTGGCTCAGTTGGTAGTGTGTTTGCGTCTACCTGCTGAACTGAGGTCGTGGGTTCGATCCCCACCCAGGGCAAACATTTGTGTGATGAACATGGATGTTTGTTCATCATATGTATATATTTACAAAAAAAAGTATATATGTATTCTATCAGCCATCTAGTTCCATAGTACAAGCTTTGCTTAGTTTGGGCTAGATGGCGTTGTGTGAAATGTCCACAAATATTTATTTATTTATTTATTTATTCCTATACTCATAATCCTAAGGAATACTCATATCAATAATATTATACTTATTTTCAATTTATCCTTCACTAGGAGACGGGCACTCTTGTCCCAGTTTTATGGATT
Source organism: Lycia hirtaria (assembly GCA_947563715.1). Taxonomy (NCBI): domain Eukaryota; kingdom Metazoa; phylum Arthropoda; class Insecta; order Lepidoptera; family Geometridae; genus Lycia; species Lycia hirtaria. The sequence continues at coordinate 22,725,086 of OX387380.1, read as the reverse complement.
TCCTTACGGTAAATATGGAACCCTAAAATCAAATATGGTCCATGTTTTTATGTCGAGTACAGTGATGGATTTATGTGTGTTCGGTTGATTTATACGACGATTATCGGCGGGTTTACTCGTCATTATGTTTGTATTTTTATTAGAGGTCTTTCAATATTTACTGGGTTTTAGTTTCAATGGGTAACACAAACAAAAAAAATGGTTGTCTGTAAAGTCGGTTTACGGACGATAGTTTAACGTGACAACGTCATAACAAAACATTGATGAAATGATGATGATGATGATGTAACTGGACAATGAGCGTAACGGGACAATGAGTCATACTTTTTCGTGCGTGCAGCCGGCGTTCATCCATTTATTAGACGTTGTCACGTCAAAAAAGGAACTTACATTTTTTTTTATTTAAGGTTGTTCAATTTACATCTAACAATGACGTATTATACGTAGATCGGTTTCCCCGGCTCTCAAGTAAGGTAATCGCCCGACTCGTCTTTAGTCGCGACAAGACGGGCAATGCTGTTAGACACGTTTCGTGACTTGTAAACGGTGACAATAGCATCCTGTGTGTTTAGAAAGTACAACACCAAAATATATAAGGCCAAGATACTAAAAGGCCTTATGGATCTGGTCTTATCCTCGAAAGTGCTGAGAACTGAGATTTGTTCTACAATCGTGAAATCGCGAAGTGGTCAATCGTAGATCTAACATAAAAAAGTTACAGTTTTTTTTTTCTGTCGCAGGTGAAACCGCGGTAAATGATTAGTTATGTATAAAAAACAAGTTATCCAAACAGAACACTTTCGTGCTAACATCATTTTATTCCATCTCTGGAGTCGATTGAAACATACCTTCGTCAAATAATTTCATGACCCGTATTGAACCTTATCGCAATAAGCTACTATAGTTTCATTGCTATTCATATATTTATAAGTCTACCAAGTATTTACAGTATTTAATGTAAAAAAAAACATTTATAAAAAAAACTTCCCTCTAATAACCCTCTAATCAGTCAAATGTGGCGTCAAACGGCCTCATGGTCTGCGATGCCTAACCTGCGAAAATGATCGTGATTTTAAGTATATAGGTATATATACTTAAAATAGGTATAGGTATATATAGGTATATATTATATATATTATGTGTGTATGTATATTAATTTGTAAAATATTGTTTACTAATTAGTCTTACTTAGTTATTGATGTGATAATTCGCAATTCAAAATAGATCTAGCAATTTAAATCGTAAGGAGGAGGTAATATAGAAACTTACGTAAGTACCTACATACACCAGAATAACCTTCCGGACCATAATGTTGAATTCTCGAACATCACTCTACATCTTTTTTTTTTTTTTTTTTTTTTTTAACAGCCCTGTTTGTACAAACTGTCCCACTGCTGGGAACGGGCCATCTTCTCATTGTGAGAAGGGTTAGGCCATAGTCTGCCACGCTGGCCAAGTGCGGGTTGGCAGGCTTCACACATCTTCAAGATCATTGAGAACTCTCAGACATGTAGGTTTCCTCACGATGTTTTCCTTCACCGTTTGAAGTTGGCGGCAATCAACAATACGCACATAACTTCGAAAAGACAGAGGTGCGTGCCGTGGGATTCGAACCCAGGACCTGCGGATCGCAAGTCAGATGGTCTCACCACTAGGCTGCCGGAAACTTCAGCAGCTACATCTTGCACAGTAAGTAAAATTTAACATATGACACTCGAAAGTAAAAACTAATCTAAAGACTCTTAGTACTTCAAAATTGCGGGTGGATTTAAAAAAAAACCTGGATAAATATTTTATTTATTTATTTATTTTTGAAAACTAACAGCTATGAACATATGTAGTGTAAATTAATGGTACGGAATAAGCCTTACAGTTTTCACCAATAGAATTAAGTTTTCATTAAATACTTTTTAGGGTTCCGTACCCAAAGGGTAAAACGGAACCCTATTACTAAGACTCCGCTGTCTGTCTGTCCGTCTGTCACCAGGCTGTATCTCATAAACAATGATAGTTAGACAGTTGAAATTTTCACAGATGATGTATTTCTGTTACCTCTATAGCAACAAATAGTAAAAAATTAATAAAATAAATATTTAAGGGGGCTCCCATGCAACAGACATGTTTTTTTGCCGTTTTTTTTATAGATATAGAGTACGGAACCCTTCGTGCATGAGTCCGACTCGCACTTGGCCAGTTTTTTAATAACAGATAAAAGTAGTAGTATATAATTAAAATTTCTAAGCCATATCGATCAGTTATAATTTTGATAGTACGAATTTGGTCCAGCCTAAGCCATTCTCACTGAGACAAGGTACTTGACTCGCAAGGTGAAGGGTGAACCCTCGTCAAATTGCTTATTAATTGCTTTCAGATGAACTTTCCTGGATCGACCTCTGTTGCATGAACCATCAGAACCAGCTTTCAGGGGTTGGGAGACGCTGTCGATGAAAATGATAACTTTAGTTATAATGTACTTACATGTAGAGATTTAAACGAAAAACAAGAGTAAATAATATATGTACCTAATAATACATGAATGAGAGCCAAAATCATCACAAAACACGTTTATGGGACCCGAAGAAATAATCTGAAAGAAAATCTCTTAGTGAGTATTGCTTATTATGTCCAATTTGCAACAAGTATCAATATTAAAAGAAAAACAATATACCCGACTGCAGAAAAGCGGTTTTTGCAGTGTAACTTACGACTTCGTTATGCTTAGTACGCTGTTGAGTATACGCTTTTATTGCGAAAGTATGCATAAAATCGCTGTAAAAGATTATAAATGCGTATTCTTTGAAATAATTCTAGTTACCTACTTGTTTACTAAGAAAAGTTCGTTGTAGGTTACGAAAAAGTGAGGTTTTGTGAGAGTTGTATAATATAACATTTAGGAAGTGAAAACAAATCTAACGACACCTTGCACATCAAAATCGGTCAAGCCGTTTAGTAGGTGATCATATAGAAACATACATACATATGTACACAACATATATTCACTAGAAAAACATAAATAGACAATACAATAGACAATGTTTTTATTGTGACAAAAACTTAAATATTTACATAACTTAAAGCTAACGACTAAAACTAAGTTTTTGCCACAAGCCGGCTCCAGCTCAGCATGGTGCCGGTTGTTGCCAACCGACGCTGGTCTTCCGCTGAATCCGGCAGGTGACGTCACGCACTGCACACACATAACCCTCCTTCTAACGTAGTCGGGTAATCAGGTCAATGACCTCTAAATTATGAGGTAGCCTGTCCACTTTGTAGCTGGCCTTCCTATGCTGGCTTGGTGCGGCGGTATGGGGTCTCCAGTACATCAGCTCTGCCTGCTATATGCCCTGCCCACTGGTACTTTAAAGTAAGTATCTCCTCATTTAGGCCTAGGCCGCACTACGGTTTTTTCCCGCGAGCGGTAACCGCTATAAACCGCGCAACCGCTCGAGACGGTACTAAATCAATCGCGGGGAAAAACCGCAAGTGCGGCCGCTTGTATTCGTTTTCCTGTTTCATAAACTCACGCGGTAAAAAACCGCTGCGGTTTAACCGTAGTGTGGCCTTAGCCTTACATTATATTCAATCTCGCAGTCTCGCATCTTGAAAACACTGTCATACCCAATTTAAGGTTAAGTAATATACAATATATTACCCAAAGATACGTACAATATCGTATACCTCATATTATGAAACGATTATGGCTTTCTAATAAGGCTTTTATCAATATTTAAGCCATTTATTGGAGATGTCATTAAGATCTCTTTTAATTTATGTTAAATACGTGACCTCCCTACGTGTCAAAAGGGTTTATCTACCTATGCGAGTATTATAATTTGATATAGGAATATAGATACAGTCTAATTGTTTGGAAAACTTTTACATTTAATTACACAGATTGCATTTCACTTTATAACATTCTAATTGCGAAGGTTTCTATAATTATGTTTGTCACGCTAAAATGGTTAACCAGATCTGAATGAAATTTAAAATGAAATTGAAAACACTGTAAATACGGGAATAAATAAATAACCCTGTTTCCAAAAAAAAAAACAAGTACATTTCTTGTAGAATGGCAAATTAAACTGTGGGTGTAACTATCTTGTAACCCTTACTTTGTCAAATTTAATTCGAAATTCAAATAACTAGAATTGCAAAGATTGCAGTGGTTTGGCATGGCTGCTTTGGCCCTAGCGAGCAAAAACAAGCAAAATAATCACGTTTGTTGTATGGGAGCCCCCTTAAATATTTATTTTATTCTGTTTTTTTTATACTTATTGTTATAGCGGCAACAGAAATACATTATCTGTGAAAATTTGAACAGTCTAACTATCATGGTTCATGAGATACAGCCTGGTGGTCTTAGTAATAGGGTCACGTTTTACCTTTTGGGTACGGAACCTTAATTATGAATGTTATTCTCTGGTGTCAGCTAAGTTTTCTAAGCAGCGTGACCGTGTGTATCAACAAACTGTATTCGTGACCGTTTAAGACCACGTTATTTAGGGCAATCGAGATAAATACGGTTTTAAGAAGTGCACCGACAAATTAACCAGCGATAACATTACGTTACTTAATTTCCAACTTTATTTACTGAACACAATAGAGTCTATAGTTGGTTGTTGTTTATTCTAGGTTCAGAGAGGATTCTCAAGTGTATAAATTATTTTATCTCGGTGTAAGGTACTTTCGTTTAAGATTAATCGATTGTTTATGCTTTTATGTTTATTTGTAAATACGCTGGAGTTAGTTCACGCCTCTCAGTTTAACAGAATTTATAAACTTCCACAACGCAGAAAAATCAACCAGAAGATGGATAGACGACCTCATACAAGTGGCAGGAAGACGCTGGTTGCAGGCCGCTTCCATCAGATCTTTTTTTTTTGGAAATCCATGAAGAAGACCTATGTCCAGCAGTGGACTCTAGATATATTTTAAACGTAGGTTTCATTCAGGTATCATTTGATGACAGTTTTAAATAATTATAGTTATAAAAAAAACGACAAAATTACGGAATTTCTATAACTTGGATGACATTTTCTCAGATATTTGGTTATAAAAACCAAAGTATAGAACTTTAATACCACCTCTGAAGTATGACCTACCAAACAAAAAAGAATCCTCAAAATCAATTCATAATTGGCGAAGTAAGTAATCGCTATAAAAACACAGTCGAATTGAGAACCTCCTTTTTGGAAGTCGGTTTAAAAACATGTATATTTCGGAATTCTTATTCCAATGTAAAAGATATTTAGCAGAAATTGTTCAAAATATTTCTCCAATATAAATAAACAAATTCATGTTTCATTTTTATCCATCAGTGTTTTTATTTCTTTGAAAATGTTATGAAAGGTACTCGTAGGTAAACGTGCGCAGAATACAGGCTTAAAATTATTTCCTAATGAATAAATCCATTGTAAGTTTTATCTATAGAGAGGTTAGGTAGTAATTAGTAGTAATTAGTAGTAATTCTACTCATTGACTATGAAGTAAAATCATGGCGAATCTCAGTTCTCAGCACTTTCCAGGATAAGACACATCTTTAAGGCCTTTTAGTTTATTGTCCTTATATCTTGGTGTTGCACTTTCTAAACACACAGGACTGCATTGTCAATTGTCAAGTCACGACACAAAGCGTCTAACAGCGTTGCCCGACGTGTCGCGACTGAAGACGAGTCCGGCAATTACCTTACTTGAGGCTTGCCACGCAGAACCGGGAAAACCTATCTATGTTATTGTAGTTACATATTAGTATGTTTATAGGGTTCCATAGTATCTACGAGGAACCCATAAATAAATAAATTAAAAAATATATAAATTGATCTTCATACTACGGTCGCCGGAGCGCTTTTAGCGATAAGGCCGCCTGTTGTCTACTAGTTTTGTAAGTTGTCGGTATAGGTATTATATTTGTTCAATGGTGTATAATAAAGAGTTTATCTATATATCTATCTAACCATTATAAATTCACCATGTCCCTCTATCTGTCCGTCTGTTACAGCCATTTTTAACCCCCGACCCAAAAAGAGGGGTTTTAAGTTAGACGTGTGTATCTGTGTAACTTTCAGCGGCATCGTAGCTTTCAAACGGATTTTGACCTAGTTTGAAAGAGGATTTTGTCAAGAGTGTTCTTGGACATTAATATCAGTTGAGCCGTTATTTTCCGGGGTTTTTGCGTTTTCTAAACTTGTACCTGTTCTCAGAGACTATTAGCACTTTATAAATGAATGTTGGCAGGTAGATGTGTTAAGTAAACCTCTACAAAATTTTGTAGTAAAATTTTCAAAAAACTGATAAACATTGCTGTCACTCCATACATGTAACGAAGGGATAATTTTTTTTCAATCCCACCCCATCGTGTGGTATCGTTGAAAAGTTATCTTAAAATACATCGTCGCTTAACATCAGGCGAGTTGTTGGTCAAACGTATATCTATCTTGTTGTGATGTGTGTAAGTGTATACTGCCTAATTAAAAAAAATGTGTCACATTTTAAGCCATTAGACTTAAAATAAGTTATAGCCTGCCTAATTAAAAAAAAAATGATTCCCCTCACATTTCAAACTATTAGACTTAAAAATTCAAAATTAATCATAATAATAAACCAAAACTTTCAATAAAATTTTTTTTAGCACTGCGCTTTTTCACTGGAAGGAAAAAGACCCAGGGGACGCAGCCCAATAAGATGGTCCGATCAAGTGTCACAAAATCTGGGCACAAAAATCTCTGATGCAATACATCAGGCTGAGGATCGTCAGAGATGGAAAGAGATCTGTCGTCATCTGCCACACCAGGATCGGGAGCATCACGACGCTCAGCAGTGAGCAAACGAATAGAAGAGGAGGGAGCACTGCGCTTACAAATTTTCAAGATAATTATGTAAAACACTTGAGTTGTTAGTACAAAGGGCATCGAACTCTTTGCGAAGTGTCCTGAACAAAAAATACTATCTTTTAAATTATAACATTATCAGCGGAACCCTACATATGCATGTCTTGACACGGACTTGGCCACTTCTTTCCGATACTTCCCTTTAGCGGTTCTTTGCTCCGCCTAGAGTATAATTGCTATACCTTTCTACAATATTTCTCACCATTACATTCTAAAGATACATATCAACATTTATTCAAAACTAATCCTCATTTCTCGGCTAGTGTCAATTCCACCACATTTCCATCAGATATGCTGCAACAGATTACAACACCGAGGTATAATAACTATCACATATCGCTTGCAGCTGTTCCCACACTTTGTTGTCTTACCTGTTGCAAGTCATGACTGCGATTCACCTTTGCTTGTTTATGTACGTGCGATCATCGCTCGCTTCTTCAGTCGTTAGTTTCAACTTTCAGGTCGAATCAATAAATAAATAAATATTTGTGGACATTTCACACAATACCATCTAGCCCAACTAAGCAAAGCTTGTACTGTGGAACTAGATGACTGATAGAATACATATATATATATATATATTTTAAAGATATAGATATTTTACATATCTTTTGCGGCGGTCTTGATCGGTGTCGAACTAAAAGCCGAGTTTTTTTGTCTGTGTGACGCACATTTTACGGCAAATTTAAATTTAGTGGCATTCTGAAATGTTTAATATGTATACATAACGACAACGTATTGTCTGGATAAATTTGTACCAGGTTTTTTGGCAGTAGTTAAACAAAATGTACAAATAAATAGTTGTAGTTATTTGTAGAAATAAATGTAAAAAAGTCTGTTGAGACTATAAAAATCTCAGAAATACGAAGGCTATTCCCAAAATGTGTTATAAATACAGGTATCCTTAGATATAAAGCATATTTTGTTGATTAATTAGCCCTTGTTAAAGAATAAATGTCTGTAGGTAATTTAAAGTCAAAACAAACACTAATACCTACACTACCGAATAAATCTTGACATTCGGTAGAACGTCAACCGAATCGATTGAAACTAAAATGGATTAGTCAAGTAACCAAGATTAGTTCACTTCAAATAACAAAATCGTACTACTGAATTTAAATGGATCTGAATTCACTCACACTAACGCTATGCTCATGTACACTAATGCAACATGTAAAGGCTACGCGCACTTGTGAAATGCAACGGCTGCATGTGTGATAGTTTTAATTAGAGGTCAATAAACGAATGAATAAGAAATTAATTTATTCATTAATGTCGTATTGATTGTTTTGTTTCAATTTCCTGCCGTATAAAGTATGTTCGATTAAAAAAGGGACGGAACTTTATGTTTATCTATGGTACAGACAGAATACAGATTAAAATGCAATAGGTGACTGACTAACTTTGATGGCGCAGCGATCCAAAATGTGTTTTGGCCATCGATATTATAAGGCGCCACTTCGTCTGATTTGATGCACTTTCTTTTTTCTTCTTTTTCCAAAAAGAAAGAGGTTCTCGATCGACTCTTTGTTTTTTTTTGAATGTGTTACCCGATCACTCCGCCAATTATGAATTGTTTTTGATGATTATTTTATTGTACACACCTAACTCTCTAACTCTTTATTCTAAAACTCTTAACTATTTATAATATTGTACACACCTTGGATCTTACAATCAAGAGAATTAATTTACAAAGTATTTCAATAACTATGGCGGCCTTATCGCTAGTAGCGATATTTACAGACAACCTTAGGATGGATAGATAACTCTTTATTGAAAGACCACAAATACAGAAAAATAAATATAGAGAAAATATAATTTTAGCTAGGCTTTTAATTGGCGGCCTTATCGCTTATATGAAGAGGATCTAGGAGAGGAATTATGTTACGAAAGAGTGCAATATTTATGAAGTTCTATAACAAGAGGCATAAGCAAATTTTCGTGATTTGAACCGTTCGTAATTTGATTTGCATCGCGATCCTAACCACTGAGTTATCACCGGTTTATAATGCGTTTCCTCCTGGTTATACGTAATTATAACTGGATTGTTCGAGGACGCCGTTAATATCCATTCTCTATGCTAATTGTTTCGCCAAATTCGTACGCAGAGGGCGTACCAAGCGCTTCTAAGCCCATTTAATTTATGCTGCAAATTGTGGAAAATATGGATGTAGTTTGGAATTATGGTAATTTTTTTAATCTACCTAACACCTATTATAATGTTTTGTTTATTTTGTCGGTTTCCGATTCAGCGAGGTAATGTGGCTGACCGTCAGATGAGTCGATCTATCTATCAAATCAAGGAATAGCCTAAACCACTGGTTGTAGAGACATACAAGGAAATATAACTTAGACATATGTATTATTCTTATATAGGCAATAAGCAACGCGCTCCATCGTAGACCGCAACTGTCGCTTAACATGAACGTCGTCTGTCCATCTTCTGGCTGGTCTTCCTGCTCCCCTTGCCGGTTCGTGGTCTCCACTCGAGAATTTTTCGGCCCCATCTTCCATCAGTTCTACGTACCTACTATGTGCCCTGCCTACTGCCACTTCAACTTGCTGATCCGCTGTGCAATCTTTGGAGAGTTATTTCCTTTTCCAAATCCAGTATATCCTCGTAATCCACATTGTGATCACAATTTTTTTACTATGCCAAATTGTATTTGTTTTATTCGAGATAGATCTGCGATTGACCACCAACTTGCCTGATGTCAAGCGACGGTGTGGCCGAGGATGGAGCTCGTCGATTTAGAAGATATCTATTCACCCTAGCCTTGAAAATTCCAAGATTGTAGGTCTCAGGAAACAGAGATGACGCCAAAGAATTCCATTCTTGTGCAGTACGCAACAGGAATGTGGATCGATATCGCTGAGTACGGATTTTTGGCATTTCAACGAGAAATAGTTACAAAGACTACAAAGTTCTACAAATTCCCACCATCAAAAGCGATTATTCCCGTTGTCCCCCACTTCCGTATCCCCCACTGGGGGACAACACGAATAGTTGACAAAGGCCTGCTGATGTCCCCCACTGGGGACAACAATGTTTCAGTTATATAGTAATCTAACTAGATGGCATTAGCATCACATCCCTTCATAACAGTTGTGATGACAAAGATTGCAATAAAGTTTTAATTCAGTACGGTGTCAGGGACGAGGGTCTAATGGAGGGACGAGGCGGGACGGCCGAAGGGCCCTGCCCTGGAAATTTCACAATTTTCTTAATTATAACTGACTGTTTGGAAAATGTTATCATTTTTAACGGCTTTAATTTAGTTAAGGGCGTTAATGTTATTATCCAACTTTATAAAAAGAGTGTGATATTTTTCGCAGGCCCCCAACATGATAGCGCAACGGTAATCAGGTCTAATGATGAGACCTTTATTGATGAACTATAATTCATCATCATCATCATAATATATAAGCCTATATGGAACCTGCAAACTTTGGATGGTTTTAGATATAAGATCAGAAATGAAGAGATACGTAGACGTACAAAAGTCACCGATATAGCACAGCGGATTAGCAAGTTGAAGTGGCACATAGCACGTAGAACTGATGGCCGATGGGCCGAAAGGTTCTCGAGTGGAGACCACGTACCGGCAAGCGCAGCGTAGGAAGACCAGCCACGAGATGGACAGACGACCTCATACAAGTGGCGGGAAGACGCTGGATGCAAGCCGCTTCCAATCGGTCTTTTTGGAAATCCATGGTCCCCCATGGATTTCCTATGTCCAACAGTGGACTTCTTATGGCTGAGATGATGACGATGATGAGATATAAGTTAAAACACTTTATTTTTGAGCATCAAAAAAGCGAGGAACTTCTAGTAGTAGTCACCAGCGCAATATAGTAAACATTAATTATATAATTGTCAAAACTATTGTATATGAATGTTGTTTTTGTTAGTTATTGTCGCCAAAATTTGAATCTCTGTAATTATCTTCACTGTATTTATTTTGAATTATTTTGGTTCATTCTTTTCTTTTAAGGTTTATTTGTTGTTTTTTTTTTTTGTTGAAATTTACTTGCTTACTTGTTACTGTAATATACTTACCGTGTATGTTAATCGTGGGTGACGTCACCGCCGGTTCCAGCGGAAGACCAGCGCCGGCTGTTCACAGCCAGCAGTATGCTGAGTTGGGACCGGTTTGTGGCGGACACATAATTCTTATATAAGTACTGTATTTTTTGTTTTTGTTGCTTAATATTTACTTGATGTTATGTGTCTTCCATAAATAAATATATGTCTATGTCTATAATAATCATCTCAGTCACAAGAAGTCTACTTGCTGGACATAGGCCTCCCCCATAAATTATCATAAAAACCGGTTGGAAGCGGCCTGCATCCAGTGTCCTCCTGCCACTTGTATGATATCTTCTATCCACCTTGTGGCTGGTCTTCCTATGCTGTGCTTGCTGGATCGTGGTCTCCGAGAACATTCGAGAACTTTTCGGCCCCTTCGGCCGTCAGTCCGTACGTGCTGTGACTATAATTACCGACTTGAAAAAGGAGATTAACAATTTGGCTGTATTTTTAACACGCTTTTATTAGGTCGACTTGTATTTAATGATATCTAAGGTAACCAATTTAACCATCTTCCAAGGATCGTAGCGTCATGAAAATTGGCAGCTGTATGTAGTTCTGATGACAATACAATAATATGGTACTGTCGAACTGATCTGATGATGGAGCCGGAAGATATGAACTAGAACTTCATGATGGAACATCGTATCATAGCTGTGTTTGGATTTGTTAGAAAAGTCTTGTAATGAACTTTGACCACAATAATTTGTAGCGTGTTTTTTAGTTTTTTAAACTGTAATTTATTATGTTTGTTATCGCATATCTCCGCCATTTATAAACCGATTTAAAAAAATATTTTTTGTTTGAAATACTTTCAGCTTGATTCCATATAAATTTAATCAAAATCGGGTCAGTAGTTCGGTTTTTAAAACAAATTTGCGTATTTTGAATTCAAGTTGTATAGAAAAAACCGGCCAAGTGCGAGTCGGACTCGCACACGAAAGGTTCCGTACCATTATATATAAAAACGGCAAAATATCACGTCCGTTGTATGGAAGCCCCCCTTAAATAATAATTTTATTTGAATTTCATTTTTTTTATATAACTCAATATTCTGTAAATATTTCAAGCTTCTTTGTTGCTGTTATCAATACCTACTACCGAGCAAAAACGAGCAAAAAATCACGTTTGTTGTATGGGAGCCCCCTTAAATATTCTTTTATTCTGTTTTTTAGTATTTGTTGTTATAGCGGTAACAGAAATACATTATCTTTGAAAATTTCAACTGTCGTAACTATCACGGTTCATGAGATACATCCTGGTGACAGATGGACAGACAGCGGAATCTTAGTAATAGGGTTCCGTTTTACCCTTTGGGCACGGAACCCTAAAAATGACAGGTAAATTATTTACTTCAAATATAATGCCTTTTAGCCTACACACCCATAATTTTAATGTTTCTGACAGAATTTTGAAGCAACAAAGTCGCGTTACCCAACTTCAGTAAGCCATGATACATTTCACAAATTGCATCGCTTCCTTTACACATTATACACGCAGCTCGAACTAAACCAAACTTTACACTAAAACTAACATAAACTTGCATCTCACTCACCATCATACTACAAAACTGTCTAACTTTCAACCTTGTTCCTTTTACATAAGAGCTAATATAACTCAAGTTAATTTACTTACCGCATTATTGTTGGCTTCGCTCTCCGAAATTACCAAAAAGCTTTGCTGTTTGTTAACACTTTATTGAACTTTTTACGTTCAAAATGAAACCTTATTACGTCTACATAAAAGTTAATTAGTAAAGTTAAAGCTATGGAGTGGCGAGTGCAACTTTGTTTTGTGAGTAATTTTGATACTGTCGGCTTTAGTGGAAAGCCTTTGATGTAAGGGCAGTGCACACAGTACGATAGGTTTATTACTTTAGCTTCCGTTTGGCCAGTGGCCGATGTTTAGGATATAATACATAGGTAGGTATCGGGTTTTGAGATGTAGTAAGTACTACGATAATCTGACGAAGTAATACGTCATCACCATTTTTAACCCCCGACCCAAAAAGAGGGGTAATTAGGTTGAGGCGTGTATCTGTGTGTGTCTGTCTGTGGCATCGTAGCTCTAAAACGAGAGTTAATCGAGAGTTTTCTTAGGTTTTATCAAAATTGGTAAAACCCTTTTTTGTATTTTTTTTTATATTGGATTTGGACCAGCTTAAATCATTTGCCAGTGTCAAGTATTAAGATTTCTTCAAGTTTCTTGAGTAAAACAAGTTATAAATGTTTTAGTCACAATCTAAGTCAATTAATTTCAGTAAAGTGGTGGCGGCTTTACTGGAAGCTTCTATGGAGTTTTGCCGACAACGTGAAAAGATACGTTTCGTCGCCTTATTTCACTTGTCCACACTCACACACGTTATCAAACACTTAATGAATAAAACACCACCATTTTATAGCATTAAAGTTCAAAGAAACACAAGTTTAGGAAAATAAAATAAAACAACAACACGTTTCCATGACGTTCCCGCCAAAACTCAACAGTCAATTTTAGATACATCATCATCATCTCAGCCATAAGAAGTCCACTGCTGGACATAGGCCTCCCCCATGGATTTCCAAAAAGACCGATTGGAAGCGGCTTGCATCCAGCGTCTTCACGCCACTTGTATGAGATCATCTGTCCATCTCGTGGCTGGTCTTCCTACGCTGCGCTTGCCGGTACGAGGTCTCCACTCGAGAACCTTTCGGCCCCATCGGCCATCAGTCCTACGTGCTATGTGCCCTGCCCACTGCCACTTCAACTTGCTAATCCGCTGTGCTATATCGGTGACTTTTGTACGTCTACATATCTCTTCATTTAGATACATATATCTAACAAAATAAAAAAAGGAAAAAAACATCGAGCCATCGATTGCTAAAATATTGTTATAATATGGATTTACATATAACGTTGTAATTAAAATTTGCTAACTTTAAAACAATTTGCGTTCAGACCTCTTCAATTTTAACTTTCAGTTTGGTAACTCGAAGCCAAAATTTCTTATTCTTGCGAATTCTTGGGTCAACTTCCACGAAATTAGTTTTGAGGTCGTGGCTGCTTTGATTCTACTCTTTTAATTATGATTCTTGAGGTAACAATCTAAATAAAACCGGCAAAGTACGAGTTCTACTAACACACTGAGGCTTCTGTACTCAATTTCAAGGTAAACACGGAAATCAGGGATAGTTACATGGAAAACCTAACTTTATATCTATGTTTGTTACTTATTCAGTTGGAATAGCTTCAAAATCTATAATGAAAACCTTAGTTTAGTTATTAAGTTTATAAAGAAATGTTTTAGATTAATGTAATTTTTAGGGTTCCGTAGTCAACTAGGAGACCTTATAGTTTTGCCGTGTCCATCTTTCCATCCACTGCGTACAGTAAGGAAGCCGCAATTTAGTATTTGTAACTTAATGCACAAGAAAATGGTAAAATAAAATCTTGAAAAAAGTTTTTTTTTTATCAGCCCTGTTTGTACAAACTGTCCCACTGCTGGGAACGGGCCATCTTCTCATTGGGAGAAGGGTTAGGCCATAGTCTGCCACGCTGGCCAAGTGCGGGTTGGCAGACTTCACACATCTTCAAGATCATTGAGAACTCTCAGACATGTAAGTTTCCTCACGATGTTTTCCTTCACCGTTTGAAGTTGGCGGCAATCAACAATACGCTCATAACTTCGAAAAGACAGAGGTGCGTGCCGTGGGATTCGAACCCAGGACCTGCGGATCGCAAGTCAGACGGTCTCACCACTAGGCTGCCGAAAACTTTTAAAAAGATAATTTTAGGATAACATAATCAAAACCTCGTGTCAAGAAAAACATCTGGATTCAGACAGTTCTATGAATATTCAGAAAGAAAAGATACGAACATTTTTTTTATACTAGATAAATCTACGATTGACCACCAACTCGCCTGATGCTAAGCGACGGTGTGGCCGAGGATGGAGCTCGTCGATCTAGAAGATATCTATTCACTTTAACCTTGAAAATTCCAAGATTGTAGGTCTCAGGAAACAGAGATGGCGGCAAAGAATTCCATTCTTGTGCAGTACGCAACAAGAATGTGGATCGATATCGCTGAGTACGAATTTTTGGCATTTCAACGAGAAATTCAGCTAGTTTATCGTCACCGATTAATCTCACAGCTCGTCGGTCTACTGATTCCAAAGCTTCCAGCTGATACTTGGATGATACATCAAAACGGTGGCAGCAGTACTCAGTAGCAGTATTTGGTAAATATCAGATATACCCTGATAAATTTACTCTGAGAAATGGCCTTAATTGGAGGTGTTTCCAATTCTAGACGTCTCTACAATGTATCTATCAACAGGAAGCTCATTCCGTGAGTAATTACATAGAGCGGATATAACCATTCCGGCTCGACCATCCATCATGGATTTGCATTGAATGGGTTGCGCTGAGTCACGGTGAGGGTGACCTCCCTCGCCCCTTACTTCACTCCAGTGTGGGGAAAAATAACATTTATCTTTTATATTATGGGTTTACGTTAGACGAATGTAATAAATGGGGTATTGTTTGTTTTTGAATGTTGTCACCGTTGGGGGTATTAACTGCTCATGTTGTTTACTTTGTTAAGCAAGTGTTTGTGTGGTATTGTAAAGGAAATTATGGTTATCAAGAAAGAATGGGTTAGATTTTGGATAAAGTTTTAAACTTAATGATAAAAATACCAATGTGGACCTAAAACGTTGCATACTTTTGGGTATTTCAATGAGTATTGGATAGTAATGTGCTCACTTTCTGCTTATGTGTGTAACGGATGGCATTACTGTACTAAAGTAAGCATCATGTTATCTTCGTCCGATTCGATATTTTTTTCAGATTTTTACGAATTTGTCACAGTGCGATGTAATTGAGAAACATAATATAAAGTGAGATCTAATTAATGTATGGTGATTTATGAAGTGGATATTGTGCTACTGATTGCTTGAATTTTTTGAAAAGGTACGAAATGCGATAGTAGACAAAGCGAGAAAGCGAAAGCTTAGCGTGCCCTCTCGCTCTAATGCTATGTTTGTCTGTCCAGTGTGTTCATTCGTTTTTTAGGGTTCCATACCCAAAGGGTAAAACCGGGACCCTATTACTGAGACTCCGTCCGTCTCCGTCTCCATCCGTCTTTCACCAGGCTGTATCTCATGAACCGTGATAGGTATAGAGTTGAAATTTTCACAGATGATGTATTTCTGTTGCCGCTATAACAATAAATAAAAAAACTAAAAAAGCTTTAACTAAAAAACCGAATAAAATAAATATTTAAGGGGGCTCCCATACAACAAAAGTGATTTTTTGCTTGTTTTTGCTCGATATTGATAACGGTAACAGGTAGAAATATTCACTGAATATTGAGTTATATTATTCACTTTAAAAATAATAATTAAATTAAAATAAAATTAATATTTAAGGGGGGCTCCCACACAACAAACGTGTTTTTTGCCGTTTTTATAGATAATGCTACGGAACCCTGCACGAGTCCGGCTCGCACTTGGCCGGTTTTATTTTGTAGTGTATGGTGTATAAAAATAAAATATTTCATTTCTTTATTTTCTTTAAATGCGATTGTTCACAAAGCGTGACAACATCGTGTCGCTTGGCGTGCCCTGTCGCTCTGCTGTTTGTCTGTCCAGCGTGTTCATTATTTTTTAATTCATTTTGAAATCTATTAAAAATTCCAGAAAATCTCTACCGATGAGACGAAGCGCAACACTAATTCATAAATTACTTCAGACGGCGCTACCGAATTGAGTGTAATTCCATCTATCGATAACTCTTGCTATCCGTTATTATTTATGAATGAACCAAGCGTCGCCTTGTTTAGCAACGCGAACATTAGTTTCTAGACAATAACCCGTGGGCGCATTCAAGGGTCACGATCTGGTAGGCAGAGAGCTAAGGGGAGGTCCTATTACTTATGGCCAAAAGACCAATTACGTGCAAGACTTGCGAGAATGACAATTGAATGACAGACTAAGTGAAAGAACATGCTGTGCGACATTACTGCTCCGTAATGTCTGTGTTTGTCGCATTCGTTATCACTCACTTCGTTATCACAGGTTGTTCTTTCTCTAGTTATCATCAATCAATCGTGTCATTTTGTTTCCCGCAGGTATTTTTTTGTGATCATGCGGCTATGTTCAAATTGTTTCGTACCACATACCGTAGGTATTATAATTTACTATCTACTATTTGATTGCTAATGTTGGATGCCAAGGTTCTTCCAAATCAATGGCTTATAATACTATTTTCATAACCAGTGTTTGGACAAAATTTGATGTAAGTAAAACTAACCTAAGTGACATAGTAACATTAATTTGATTTAATTAGTATATAATTAATTTAATACGTTTTCTTCACTACACATTACCGGCCAAAATTGGATTATGATGAAGAAAAACTATTAATTGAATATCTGTTTTTTTTTTAAATAAAAGTTTATTACTATCTTAAACGATATATTGGTGATACAAGATTTAAAAGACTACAATCAGCAGTTTAAGTATATAAAAAAAAAACATATCGTCTTAAAGTGTAAACATATCGTCCGTCATCTCCCACACTGCAAAGCATTGCATTACACTTATGGAGGTGTTTTGTAACGATATAATTTATGGTTGCGATTTCCACCGATGGATGCAATTTGGTGTTGAAATGAAGTTGTATATTTCTACGAACGTTTACTCCGACAATGGTTGAAACATGTATGGGAAGTGCCTTATACTATACATTGTTTATTTACATCTATGTGTGTGTGTGTGTGTGTGTGTGTGTGTGTGTGTGTGTGTGTGTGTGTGTGTGTCTGTGTGTGTGGTGTGTGCGTGTGTGTGTGTGTGTGTGTGGCTGTGTGTGTGTTGTGTAGTTCTGTCATGGGAAATTAATAGTTGCTGAAATCGAACGCTTATAGAACTCATAATAAAAGAAAATCACGCGTGTGTTACAGATGGCGCTATTAACGCTTGGTTTGAGTCTGTAGTCCGACCATCATCGTCTCGCTCGCGCATACTCACATTTTTGAAGATATAAAATGTTTTTACAACAAAAAGCCCCACCTTCTCTTCCATTTTCCTACTTAACGTTGAGTTTCCCAGCCTTCCAGATACATCTGAATACATCATCCTCAATTTAACAATTAACTTTACATCTGTGTAATGCTTTTTAGATAATCATACAGCGCAACAGCGCTGACAAGCAACGTGGCCGAAATGGGAACTACAAAGTCATTGATTCTATTAATAAATTTACTATTTATTATTGTACTTTTTTAATTTGACATGTGTAACAGGTTTATCAAGAATAGATGAATATAAATATTTAATTCGGACAATATTTCGGATAATTTTCATCAACTGTAGTCACTGGTTTCGGAACTGCAGCTGTTTCATGTTCTCTTTTGTGTTAGAGAGAGAGAGAGAGAAACGTAACAACAATATTTATAGCGAGTATAAAAGTATTTTTAACACGCTTTTATTAGGTCGACCTGTATGTAACTAACTATGTAATGAACTCGCAGTATGTAGTTCTGATGACAATACAATAATATGGTACTGTCAAACTGATCTGATGATGGAGCCGGAAGATATGAACTAGAACTTCATGATGGAACATCGTATCATAGCTGTGTTTGGATTTGTGAGAAAAGTCTTGTAATGAACTTTGACCACAAAGGTTTTTTAAACTGTAATTAATTTACTGTTAAATTTTCATTACTAAATATTCAATAAATAGTACAATTAATTTAATTATTCATAAAATCTCAATCGTGTGTACCTATAGCAACCAAAATGTGTTGAGCTCTTTTTGATTGGCGTTAATACCATATCGAATTTAACTTTTAACTTATAATGTATAAAATGTAAAAAAAAAAAAACTATAAACAAGATATTTATTTAAAAAATACAGAGCAAATGTAACAACATTTACATTAAAATCGATCAAGCTGTTTAGGAGACAGAAAGTAAGTAGTAAATAAATATACAAACACCAATATCTATATTTTTTTGGGTATTCTGCAGAAAAGTAATCTATGATTAATACTTTCTTATATACTTACTATCTTTAAGCAATGCTTAACATATTTTGTCAACTTCTCGCTGACACGTAATGACCCTTGCGGAAAGAAGACAGAGAAATTAAGACGTTGGTAAAAGTTAAGTAACGTTTTTCGGTAAGGCCCTATATGTTTAGTATATTAACTTTCCTCTGACGAAAAATTCAAGAAAACTGTAAATTACCAGTGTAATCTAAGTCATACTGTATGTACATATTTACTTAGCTTTCAAATCTCACGTACAAAATGGGCTGAAAGCAAACCTCGTCGCGTTTGAAAAATTTCATTAGAGAGTTGTGCACCCACGTCGGGAGATGTGACGTCGGCGGTAACGACAAAATGGGTTACTATGGGTTCTCGATGGGCTTACTATCGAGAACCTAGGCGCTTGACCAACGCTATATATAACGCTAACAAGCAAAGTTTCTGTCTCTACTGGAATTGATCGATATTTTTACACGACTTCTCAAAAATGGAGTATTGTCTTTTTTTTAACGACTTCCAAAAAGAAGAAGGTTATCAATTGGACTGTATGTTTTTTTTTGTATGTTTGTTAATTGATTGAAACCGATTGATTTTGAGGATTCGTTTTTGTTTGGTTTGTCATATTTCAGTAGTGGTCCCGTATAAATTTTATTAAAATCGGTTCAGTAATTTAGTTTTTATAATAAAATAACTGAACTCAGAACTTTCGACTGGGTGAACCGATTATTTTTTTATTTGAAAGCTGATGCTTCCCGTGTGATCCCATTTCAATTTGTCCCAGTTCTGACAATGGAATCTATGAGAAGTCGGTTGCTTCAGTTTTTTTAATTATAATCATTATTTATATCATAAGCTTTCAACTGTTACAGTGTTTTTCGTTTGGTACAATGTTCTTATGAGTTGTATTATTTTGTATAAGTTTATATAAGTTGGACTATAAGTTTAGGAAACTCAATAAAATTTCCTCAACTTATAGTAGTTTATATTATTACAACACGCGTTGTGATGGAAAACGATGATGACGATGTTAAATGATGTTTAATAACAAAAATAAATCGGTCCACCCGTTCTGAATATACATATATATGCATATCTCGACAATTGATTTTTATCTATACAAACATACAACCGAACCGGACCACGGGCAAGAAGCGATTCATTTTTGCCACTATCAATTACGGTTTTGTTTGAAAAAAAAACTGAAAAAATCTCTGGGCGAATTGGCATAACACGTCTTGTGTATTTGCCAATGTTCCTTTAATTTGAATCATAAATAATAAAATCAAAGGTATAAAAAAAATAATAGCACAAATACATTTTTTTTCGTGAGTTTGTATATTTGAATCCATCTCATACAGGCTCGCTAAGGTTAAAACATTTCCATTTTCAGTGAATTTTCTTTTATTTCCGAGGTAACATTGACTCATTATTTTTGTCTCAAGACAGGGTCCCAAACGTCACGCGAAAGCAACCAAGCCGAGCCAATTTACAAGCATCGGGTTTTTCTCTAATTCGGTAATGGATTTTACCAATGACATTCCCATCATTTATTGTGTTTTTCTGTAGACTTCATTATATTATCTTTTGTTATATGTATTCTCTTTGAGATAATAATGTTAGTATGTTATTTTTTGATCTGATTTTTTTTTAGGGTTCCGTACCCAAAGGTAAAACGGGACCCTATTACTAAGACTCCGCTGTCTGTGTGTCCGTCTGTCACCAGGCTGTATCTCATGAACCGTGATAGTTAGACAGTTGAAATTTTCACAGATGATGTATTTCTGTTGCCGCTATAACAACAAATATTAAAAAAACAGAATAAAATAAATATTTAAGGGGCTGCCATACAACAAACGTGTTTTTTTGCTCGTTTTTGGTCGATATTGATAACGGCAACAGGTAGACGCTTGAAATATTCACAGGAGTTATATTATTTACTTTAAAAATAGATAATTAAATTAGAATAAAATTAATATTTAAGGGGGGCTCCCATACAAAAAACGTGACTTTTTTGCTGTAACTTTTTTTTTTATAGAAGATAGATCTACGATTGACTACCAACTCGCCTGATGTTAAGCGACGGTGTGGCCAAGGATGGAGCTCATTCTAGCCTTGAAAATTCCAAGATTGTAGGTCTCAGGAAACAGAGATGGTGACTTTTTTTATGTATTTTGCCGTTTTTATAGATAATGGTACGGAACCCTTCGTGCGTGAGTTCGACTCGCACTTGGACGGTAAAGAATCGCATTATAATCGAATTGTTTTCTGTTATAAATTAAATAGACCTACATTTTAGAAATAATTTGCCTGGCGGTAAGCGACAGTATGGAGTAAGTCGACCTAAAATAAATCTATATAAATGTACTCGTCAAATGTGTGCTCAATGTTTAGTCACCATGAGCACTTTTTATATCTTTCATGAATAACATTCGGGTTGGGATATATCGTTACCCTATACCTACCCTACCCTATAAATATATCGATATATAGTACATATACATATATATCGTTGTTACCAATTTGCAGTTTCTGTTAAAGTAAATTGACATTTGTTCAAATGGCTACTGGTATATCCGCGAAGTGACAGTCGATGGATGCTCATCAACTAATATAATACGTCCGTCCATCCGTTTCCTCCTCTCATGTGTAATTCATGGTTCGAACGTCTGCGCTGCAACGTTGCTAGGAAGTCGTCGCATTGCTTCCGTAGCGAATCCGGACCGTGAATTCTCGTTTATAATG
Organism: Lycia hirtaria; assembly: GCA_947563715.1. Classification (NCBI taxonomy): domain Eukaryota; kingdom Metazoa; phylum Arthropoda; class Insecta; order Lepidoptera; family Geometridae; genus Lycia; species Lycia hirtaria. The sequence goes on along the minus strand of OX387380.1, from coordinate 22,703,333 downwards.
TTATTGATATCATTTTTAGAGCTCTGTTTTGGTTAAGAGTAATCTCTTATAAATTCGCCGTGTCCGTCTGTCTGTCCGTATGTCACAGCTATTTTACTAAATAAATAAATATTTGTGGACATTTCACACAACACCATCTAACCCAAACTAAGCAAAGCTTGTACTATGGAACTAGATGGCTGATAGAATACATATGTACTTTTTTTTGTAAATATATACATATGATACATAGAAACACCCAGACACAGAACAAACATCCATGCTCATCACACAAATGTTTGTCCTGGGTGGGGATTGAACCCACGACCTTTTAGTTCAGCAGGTAGACGTAAACACACTACCAACTGAGCCACAAGGCCATTTTATTCAGAGACTTTTTTTTTTGTCAGCCCTGTTTATACAAACTGTCCCACTGCTGGGCGCGGGCCATCTTCTCATTGTGAGAAGGGTAAGGCCATAGTCTACCATGCTGGCCAAGTGCGGGTTGGCAGACTTCATTGAGAACTCTCAGACATGTAGGTTTCCTCACGATGTTTTCCTTCGTGACGTTTAGACAGAGGTGTGTGCCGCGGGATTCAACATGACAATTTCTGGATATCATTCCGTACATACATACAATAAATACAACATTTTCAACAACACTCAACGGTGTGAGATATAGTTGAATATCTCTGAAATAGAACTAAAGTTCATTGAAATGAAACATTTTTTTAAAGGGATTATTGCGTATGTCACCTTTTTTTTGACGCTTTTATTAGCTTCACCTGTATGCATGTTTGTTTGTTTGTGACCGTCTCATTTGTACTTGATTTTGACCCACTTCAAACGGTCAGATTTCATTCAAACTTTGTAGACTTATCGAGGACCGATGACAATACAATAATTTGAAGCGTGTTTTTTTCATTTTTTAAATTATTATTATTATGTGAAAAAAACAAGCAAAAAACTTTAGAATACATTATAGCACTAAGATATCTAAATATCAACAATTTTTAAGAAAGTTATTTTGAACACGAAAAGCGACGTTGTAGTCGAAGATGGAACACGCTTGCCAATCAGACGTCTGTCTTCAAGAGACACAGGTCGTATTTATTAGGGAACACCGACGTTGACGTTTAAAACCCAGTCCTAGTCACAGTCAAACTCAAAGCCACTTTTAGTCCTTCGAGTCCTAGTCATGCTTCAGTGTTATAGTTTTCGACCGATGTTTTCCGGTTCGCCACGGACGGGTGTAAAACCGTACAAGCATCCTACTTAGATTCAAAGTTACCCGGTTTTTGGGTGAAAAGCGGATGCAACGACGTGCTGATTCCGTGCGAATAGAAAACAATTATGTTTTGAGGTTAGGGGCCATTCATTTATTACGTAAGACGATTTAGGGGGTCTTATTTTTCCAAGTCAAGTCCATGTCTTATTTTTTCTTACAAGGGGGTGGGATATATGGGTGGGTCTTGATAGTTCTTACGTAAGATCATAAAAATGCGTAAAGTTATAATTTTAACTTTACGCATTTTCGCATTTTTTTAAAAGCGCGGGAACCGCGCGAGTGCCGAAGTGCGCTCGGATGTGTAATAAAAATTACTAATTCCTTTGTAATTACAAATAAACATTCCTAAAAATTGTTACTTTGAAAAATAAACATTATAATAAACCAAACGTTTATTCATTTTTTCCTTTACATTCTTACGTAATAAATATTACACAGGGGTGGGAGAGGGGGGTCGGCTTATTCTTATTTTTTCTTATATATGGGGGGGGTCAAAAACTAACAAAAATAGTCTTACGTAATAAATGAATGGCCCCTTACGGAGAATCGGAGTTTACTTCTAAGAGTTACTTATTATCGGCTATAATACTTAGTATATATGACCTAAAATTTTCAACACAATAAGGAATATGAGTATGTATGAAAAAAAACCTAATCTGTAATCTTCCCGTAACAATTTGTAGTTTGACATTCTGACAAAAGCATGACCTATTCCGGTGTCAATGGAACTAAAAATTAAATTTGCATGAATTATAAATAATGATATAAGAAAAAATATGCATGAATTACTTATATTATTTTATTGATAACATACTAAAATGTAACCCTTTACAAAATATATTTATATATTTCGATTGTTCGATGAACTCGAATTGACTAAAGGAGCTAGAGAGATCGCGTCACTTCTATACTGCTTCTTCGCACGACGACGCCTTGATGAAGATTTCATTTGTGTCGTGTGGTCTGAACACTTTTGTTTTCAGGTAAAATTTAGATCAACTAGTAATAATAGTCTTTGAGCAGAGCCGCGGTCAGAGAGACAGACATGGCGAAACTATAAGGATTCCTTGTTTACTACGGAACCCTAAAAATGGGAGCAGCACAACGGATTTGACTGATTTTTCCGAGTATAGACATTTTATATTCTGGGTGAAAAAATAACGATGAATAATTAATATCAAATAGGAGCCTGAAAAAACATTAATACAAATATTACAAAATTAAAAAAAAATCTAATAAAATTTGATGACATTTTGTTGGGACCACCCCTGAAGAAACACCGTTTTATTTAAAAAAAAAAACGACAATATCGCACCAAACTACCTACAACATACACAACCAAATGATACACAGTACAATAGTGAACTTCTTTTTTTTAAATCTGTTACAATTAAATGAGATAGCATTCCTAGAAGATAACAGACGAAACCGTGGGGTACAAGTACAACAAGTCAGTCAAATAAAAAATGCCAAACATGCACATATTTTAACACATGTATAGCATACGATGGAGAAACCTTATCTGTGACTGTTATCAATGTAACGCGGGAATGTCGGGATGACGAGGTCACCGACCCCGCTCTGTCGCCAGCGCCTTGTGTCTTAACTCCGCTGTCTTAATTAGAGCTTAAGACGGTAGAAGTGAAGATGTTATCTATTAAGAATGTCAGGAACACACGCGAGGCGTTGGATTTTTGATACAGTTCATATCTTAGATTAGAAATATACTATAGATTGAAAAAATAAAACCCTATTACGGTTTTATGTTCTGCATTTTTTAAATATATGTAATAACCGGAACCCTTCTCACAATGAGAAGATGGCCCGTTCCCAGCAGTGGGACAGTTTGTACAAACAGGGCTGATAAAAAAAAAAAAAAAAAAAAAAAAAAAAACCGGAAAAGTAGAAATCGTTTGCATAGAACACGAAGAAAAAATTTTTTAAGTTAAATCCCATTCAGTTCAACCCTATTGCGCAAGGCTATTTCATGCTATTTCATGGTGTATTTTAAATCCCGGCCGTACCCGCTGGCTCATACTTGTGGCTTCACCAATTTTAATCTATGTACATTTCAGTAAACTCAGCATTCCGTGATTACACCCATAAAAGTTCTGCCCACAGGTATTTTCAATTGGTCGCGGTTACCGGCGAATGTTAACCAAACGGTAAAGTTACGGCCACCACAAACAGAACGCATGCTCAGCTCAACTGTAACGGACACCACAGATGCAACCCGCAAAATTACAAGCCCCAAAATGCGATGGATATAATAATCTTCTGAAGGTAACAATAACATTTAGTTCTAAACAAATTTCGCTAGGTCTAATCGAGAACATTAAATATTTATTTATCCTATATATTTATTTGGTCATTACCACGCAAATACAATGGTGCAGTAAGCGAGATATAAGATATGATTGTAATACAGTTACAGACAACAGACTAGCTCATCTTTTTTTGGGGGCAAAAAATAGGCATACATTTTTATTTTATAAAAATAAAAAATAAAAATATATAATAAAGCATTTATTCCAGAAAAAAAGTACAATAATACATATTAAATTTTCTGCCAAACTATAAAATAGTTTATTGGCAGATAAGCTCTCTTTTAGACTATTATGTACATTCAACAACACATAACAACAACATACAACATTCGGATTTTTAGTTATACTGTTCCTAGTTTGTTTATTATACTTTATATATTATACTATTCTAAATCAGCTTCACAAACTCTTCTAGTAATTCAGTGGCTATGCATTTTTTAAATTCCTGTTTATTTACATTTATGAGTAATCGAGTTTTAGGCAAATTATTTAAAAACGCTGCTTTTATAACTAGCTACGCCCTGCCTTGTGATGAAAAACGGTGATAATGATGATGATAATAAAATATAGACAATGTCCTTCTCAAGGTAAAAAAAAAACTACGTGCCAAATTTCATAACGATTGGTTCAGCCATTTAATAATGAAGAGGTAACAAACAGACATAGCTACTTTTGTTTTTATAATATTAGTTGGGATTATTATTATGAAGTTAATATATATTATTGAGCTTTCTATTCTTTTTTTTATTCGAAATGAGGGGCCAACCGGGCTATATCAGACCCTGCGAGCTACCACAATTATTTGGTTAACCTTTTCAGAATGTCATTTTTAGGTAGGTTGGTATGTCTTTAGATAGAAAGATAGATAGATATTTCTGAGAACCCTGTTCTGAGACAAAAGTATGAAAAAAGTTTTATGAGATCTAATACCTGTAAAACTTATAATACTGAACGAAACCAACATGTTTAAACATATACAAGCATTTATGCAATTCAGTTTTTTTTATCAGCCTTGTTTATACAAACTGTCCCACTGCTGGGAACGGGCCATCTTCTCATTGTGAGAAGGGAAGAATTCAGAATTTAGGTGAAAAATAATAAAATAGATACTACGTAAAATGCAGCACAGCATGCGGCTTCACTTCTGTAGCGGGTCGATAACGAACGTCAAACGCTTGAACGCATGACCGCTTTCAGTCTGACCAATCCCTTAGGTGGTTTTGATTGCAGTTGCAGCTCACCGCTGTACTGCTGTAAGTCCTGTTTGTAGAGGCCCTAACTTATCGTTAAGTTATGGTTAAGTTGCGGCAACTTTATGGTAATTTGTCAATAAGCGCGGCGTCTGACGTCATAAACATATGAACCGATCGAATTGCTTTCGCTTTTGTCGGTGCTAAGAAGGCAGTTTCACTGGTTTACTGTTCTATTAGTTTAAGATGTTGAAATGGAAGGAATATACGAGTACGTTATTGATGCCACCGCCCCCCAGAGAAAACTTTATTAATAAATTATAATTATAAACCTTTTATCCATTTCATAGATCTACGATTGCAAACTCGCCTGATGTTAAGCAACGGTGTAGTCGAAGATGGAGCTCGTTGATCTAAAAGATATCTATTCACACCAGCTTTAAAAATAGTAATGTATGTAGTTCTCAGGAACTGAGATTACAAGTAAGTTAGAAAACTTAAAAACCCCCGACACAAACTCCGACTAAATCGATTTAGATTTATTTATGTATTTGTTCTCCAATTACATCATAAAAAAACAATGATACAATATAGCTTATTATCTGCCAAACTGCATAGCAGTTTGGCAGATAATAAGTCTCATTTCATTACATTAACAAATCTTTCGTTTGTAGGTGACTTTTTTTAACAAATAATATAAATTAAGTAGATAGCATTAAAAAGAACATAATAATATAATAAAGAACAAAGATGAAACAAAGCTAGAACACAAATTCTTATTAAAACCAAAACAAAACTAGATCAAAATCGATCCATCCGTTTGAGAGCTATGAATTAACAGATACACAGCCGCAGAGAATTTATACGACATAATTATAACACCCCTCTTTTGGGTCGATGGTTAAAAAGCTAGCTAGAAATAATTACTGACAAATATTGAGACTAATAACTGACGTTTTCTTATACCTAAAAATTCTAATCACAATATTGACAGGCCTCATGGCTAAGTGGTAATACGTCTGCCGCTGGGCTGTAGGTCGTGGGTTCGATCCCCACCCAGGGCAAACATTGGTGAGCATGGATGTTTGTTCTATGTTCAGGTGTTTATATTTACGAATATATATATATATATAGATAATGTATGGATTCTATCAGACTTCTGGTTCCCATAGCATAGTTTCGCTTAGTTTGGGGGTAGATGGTATCGTATGAAAAAAAAGTCATCAAATAGTTTTTTTTTGTATTGATATTTGTAATATTGGCCCTCTTAAATTTAGGTATAATGCTATCCTGCCGGTTTGACCGGACATTACAGTACTATGCCACGCGCCAGAAGAGATAAGAGCCAAACGATAGATCAAGACGCAATATGTAAGTACAAGAGTAGGCACGTAACGCCTGTGCAAGCTGACTTTCGCTATATTTCATTGCAGCAAGAGTCGCTATTGCAAAGTAAATACCTTCAAAATATTCTGCGGTTCGGCTGAAATTGCGTTGAAGTCAGCAGTTCTTACCTGAAACAAAACGTTTATGATTTTAGTTATTGTTACAAGCTAAAACTAACTTAGGGCATTTAAATCAATTATATCGACTTGACAGACAAGTTGACTGGCCTTGTGGCTCAGTTGGCAGTATGTCTACCTGCTAAGCTGTAGGTCGTGGGTTCGATCCCCACCCAGAGCAATCTGGGCATCTGGGAATGGGAGCATCTGTGTCTGGGTGTTTCTATGTATCATATGTATAGGTATATATTCTTTCAAAAAAAAAAAACAAAGCGGTCCAGGTGTCTTCGAGTAATCGAGAAACATATTTATAAGATTAAAAAATAAAAAAAAGATTCCGACGAATTGAAAATTTCCTCCTTTTTGGAAGTCGGTTAAAAATTGGATTAAATTGAAATTTTTGTCGAAAATTTATCGAACTATAAACTTTTAACATCAACTCTTATTCATCAAATACATAAATGCTTCCAAACCCATGTTTGTGTACTTGTGTACATCAATTCCCCGCAGTACCGACAGATCGGCCGTGGTCCCCATCACCACACGTGTTCATTGCGATTCCAGTCGCGTCGGCGATGCATGATCGCATTGTCTCCAGCGACGCGTGGGCTTGGGTTCGACATTGGCTCCATTTTAATTGACTTTAACCGACCGAACCGAAATAACGGCGTATGTCACTCAATTCAACAAAATCAGGTATCATAATTATTAAGATATTTTTTGACGTGATAACGTCTTATAAATCGATGAACGCCGGCTGCACGCACGATAAAGCATGACTCATTGTCACGTTCCGCCTGAGCCGAGCGTGCAAGCGAGAGCGCGGAACAAGCGATAGAGAGGCACGATCGGCCTAAGCGTTCGGCTTGTGACGCATCATGATGTTATACGTAAAATTATCGTCCGTAATCCGACTTTACAGACAACCATTTTTTTATCAGCCCTGTTTTTGTACAAACTGTCCCACTGCTGGGTGCGGGCTATCTTCTCATTGTGAGAAGGGTAAGGCCATAGTCTACCACGCTGGCCAAGTGCGGGTTGGCAGACTTCACACATCTTCAAGATCATTGAGAACTCTCAGACATGTAGGTTTCCTCACGATGTTTTCCTTCACCGTTTAAAGTTGGCGGCAATCAACAATACGCATATAACTTCGAAAATATATACTAGAAATGTGCAAATTTGTAAGAAATCATCAAATTTTTTCCATAAAACAATCAGATAACCAGTTAAACCTAAAATATAAAAGTAGATTAATTTTACTGAGTATCGGGCAACCCAGGACTCTATATTCGTGAATTTTGTTTTAGACTTTACGTCCACGGGATGGAAAGTCATTGGCTAGAAGGAATAAACAATTACAAATATTTCTTTATATACCTACAGTTCCTGGAAATGGGTGCTTAGTACCTACCTAACCTTAGTCAAGTTGAGTTGTTTGTAAATTATATTGTAAGTAAATGTAATATTGCGAGAGCAGGTCATCTAGACAAACCTTATCTAGGTTTTTAGATGATTTTATAACAAAGTGTATTAATTTATATATAAATAAATAAAAAAAAAAAAAAAATTATAAACACTGAACTCTAAAACGTTGAATATTTCATAAAAATATAAATTCACAAAGTTAGGTAAGCATTACTGAAGTAGATCACATTGTTTTATTCACGCTTTGACCCGAGATGATGGAAGCGACGAATAAATAATCAAGGGATGAAAAATTCACGTTTTGTTATAGTGATATCATTTTACAAGACACAAGGGCGAAACTCGCTTACTTCTTTTTAAAGAGAAAGAAAAATTAAGATTATTACGGGACTGAATACAGAATTATTATGAAAATATTTTGAAACAAGCTCAAGGCTCGAATATTGCTATTATGTTGCTAGGGATACATTTAGGGTAAGGTAGGTTAAGTATGCATCAGATCTGCATAATCTAATTTATCTGATGAAACTATCAGATGAAACCGAAATTGAGAGCTCAAATAAAGTTAGGTTACTAGGTCTCGAACTGGACCCTGCATTTACATGGAAAAGTCACGTAGATTTAACCTGTAAGAAAATGTCTAATGGTGTCTATGCGTTAAAACAACTGAGGCACATTACATCTCCTGAAAATCTTAAAGATATCTACTATTCTTATGTTCACTCAACCATGTCCTATGGCATAATTTTCTGGGGATGATCGACTGATTTTGAACTTGTACTAAAAATGCAAAAACGAGCCATAAGAGTACTAGCTAATGCGAAATTTAAAGAGAGTTGCAGGGAACACTTTAAAAAATTAAAAGTAATGACATCAGTTGCACTTTACATATTAGAGGCTCTTAAATATATTAGGCGTAATATAGACAAATACTCGGTTGCTGAGATAAACGATAGAAAAACAGGCCAAAAGAAAATTGTGCTAAAGCCGATAGAATATAGACTTTGCATTGCTAAGAGATTTCCTATTCAAATGGGCCGCATATTGTATAATAAATTGCCAGAAAGTATAAAAGTACTCACCAATAAGACATCATTCTTAAATAAAGTTAAGAAACTTTTATTAGGGAGAACACTGTACAGCATTAAAGAGTACTTGAAAAATGATTATGACTTCGAACACTAACAGATATTGAAAAGTGTACCTACCTGCCTATTATCGTCGCTTATTGAAATGTTATTTTTATTTGTACAATTGCCCCTATACAGCTAATTTATTGAATGCGTATAATAATATTGTGAATTGACGAGACATATTGCTTACTATTATTATGTATTGGTGTACAAAATATTGTGGCTAATTTTAGTATTATGTTTCAATATGTCAATAAATGAATCTATCTATCTATCTGTAATACTGTAGAAAGACTAGGAACACGAAATAGTGACACATTTTCTGGGTTGGAAGCCAAAAACCCGAACGAAGCGCTTTTATTGAACTGGCACTATGAAAACAATAAACTAAGCTAAGTAACAAGTACAATCACAGATAACATTGTTTTCTCTGTATGGCATGCACTGTGCATTATGATAGATACAAAGTGGAGTCTTTGTATGTAATTTTAAATCCCACCAAAAACATTTCATGTAAAATTTGTTGCCATGTCTCGCATTGTCCTACCACTTTCACTGACAAAAAGAAATCAGATGAGATCTGACTGAATTTGAAAAGCCAAGCTGCTAACTCTACAAAGTCTAACTCTACAATACTTATCTTTGTAAGCCTTCAATCTTGATCAAAAAGCAAAACTTCAATGACTTCATCAAGTCGTTTATTTTTTTGGTTAATCAACGGCAAATCGGCGTGTTTTAGGTATCAATAAAATAGAAAGTATAAAAGCTAGATACATGTTTTTTTTTACATTGTATCAGTCCACTGACCACACTTGATCCTGAAAATTTGAACTCTCTAGTGTCATCGAGGCCGAAGCTATGAGGGTCTAAAAATCCGAAAAATCGCTTCGAGTCCGACGAATCTCTTCGTGTAAAGATAGTCCCGGCCGTACGCACCCGCTCGCTCACATGGCGGGGGCACGGCCGTGCCCCCAGATTATTATTGCATCGATGTTTCGGTAAGTGTCTCATTTTAGACTGCTGAATTATAGAACATAGAGTTTTCAGGCACATGCCTATAAAATATAACATATAAAATATAAGAAGACCTATAAAAATAGTTTAAAAACAAAATTGAAAATTCAACTCAGAGTTTAACTAGGCAAGTATTAATTTTGCATACTACTAATCCACAAACTAGTAGTTTTTTACGCAAGATAGATCTACGATTGACCACCAACTCGCCTGATGCTAAGCGACGGTGTGAAGCTTTAAGATGTTCTGGATTGACCAGTAATGCTTCCAGTGAAATTTCTGGGCATTACATACCCAGAAATGATTGACGTCTGACGTCCATGTTTGGACGTCTAATATCTCAGAATAACAAGCACAGTACGTTGCCACATGGGATTTAGAATTCAAAGTGCAAAGTTCTGCATAATATTAGAATGCAACGGCTAAGTGTGAAACTTAAAATCAGGTATGCTCCTTACATAAAAAAAATATATTATTTCTCTTGTCAACAGATTATTTAACATACCTGTATTAATAAAAAAATTGCACTTTTTTAAACTATCACGGTCATTCATTAAAAGACTATTATTAATAACGGGATATTTACCCCACGGGGTAAATATCCACGGGGTTAATAATAATAGTCTTTCAAAAAATTTGCATTGAAATCCAATCTAAAGTTAGCTCCAGATATGACGTCATAACACGGCGGTCGTCCAATCCTAACAACTAATAACTACGCTGCAACTTTTCAATCAAACAATCACCAAAAGTCACGAATATTATTCTAACTCAAATTAATATTTTCTGAAAGTAAAATAGAAAATAAACTAACTAACCAACTTCTCTCGAAAACCAACAAAGTTAGGCTGGCTCCACACACACCGCTGAACACGCCAGCTATTGTTTGCTATACTATTGGATCGTACGCAGTATACGACATACTCAGTATACTTATAATGACCACATTCGCTCACTGCAGACTGCATACAGCGATAGCTACTCACCCGCCTTCTTACGTTTATCACAAGGATGCCGGCAATAACCCCAAAATCTTTACTAAAAAAATCTAATTTTAAGCCCCCGATTCAAAATAAGTTGGACGTGTGTATCTGTGTGTCTGTCTGTGGCATCGAGGGCATTGTAGATATCAAACCAATTTACTGATTTTGATCTAACTTTTTCGTTTGAAAGATTTTGTCGAGAATGTTCCTAGCTATGTTTTATCAAAATCGGTTCAGCCGTTTCTTTGTAGGTTTTTTTTTAGTTTTCTAAACTTATACTTGTTAACTCCAGAGCTATAACGAAATTTTAAGAAAAAAAAAGCAAACCGTAGACGCAAATCAGGAAAAAAGCAATCGAAATAGGATGAAATAGAAACAACATGCAAAACAATGTATCTCTTAATATACGACCTTACCGTAAACATTACTTAACTTTGAGCATTGCTTAACATATTTTGTGAATTTCTCGCTGACACGTAATGACACTTGCGGAAAGAAGACAGAGAATTTAAGACGATGGTTAAAGTTAAGTAACGTTTCTCGGTAATGCCGATAGTGTGTTCAACTACAAGTAAACAAAGTATGTGGAGTCACATAAATTATTCTCTATAACCATTGCACGTATTGCGTAAAAATTTAACATTGAAAATTAGATTTTAAATACGAAATATTAGAGTCTAATTTCCAACGACATCCGCATCACATCACACGACCAATGGCCATTGAGCTGTATGTACTTACGTACGAGAGCATACACCAATAATAGCTACTTTGTAGCGCGATTGTAAATCGACAGTTTTGGACTAATTTCTTTCATTTACATAATTTCCTTTGAGAAACGCTGGAGGCAGTGGAAATCGCTATTTTATAAATAGAATATTAGCATTTGAACAGAAAAGAAATTTAAAACAGGCAAAGTACAAGTTTGGCTCGCATATCGACGCTTCCGTACTAACATCAAAATCGGTTCAGCCGGTTTTTTGTCAGGTGATTTTGAGTTTTCTAAACTTATATTTGTAATTTAGTTTCACTTTCGTCATGTATACATAAGTCATAATTTAACATAGGAACAGTCGCATTGAATAAATAAACATATTCATTTCTCATTTTCCTAATAACCCTAAGGCTAAGGCCGCACTACGGTTACACCGCAGCGGTTTTTAACCGCGTGAGTTTATGAAACAGGAAAACGAATACAAGCGGCCGCACTTGCGGTTTTTCCCCGCGATTGATTTAGTACCGTCTCGAGCGGTTGCGCGGTTTATAGCGGTTAGCGCTCGCGGGAAAAAACCGTAGTGCGGCCTTATCCTAACCAATGATTTTAAATGTTTAAAAATATTGTAATGCGCGAGAGAGATAGCTGCGCGCGATGAGTTTTCCGTTTTCACGCATATTATTATATTACCTTCAATCTTTGACATCGCCCTCAATGTATATTTCTAAGTATTATAAAGGAGTCAAGTCACGACCCTTCGAATTGAAATTCATAACTTGTTGTGGTAACTCGATCTATGAGCACACATGACATGTGTTAAATTATAACTGTATTCTCTGATTTTACCTGGAATATTTAACCAAGGTGCGGGAATATTTAACAAACTCAATATTTAACCAAGTCAAGTCAGTCAGTGTATTAAAATCTTGACTTACCAAGTCAAGATTTTAAGTAAGGTGGCGTGAGGCTCGAAGGGGGAGAGGTTATGAAAAAATCACGAATCATCAAATTGGGTCAATGAGATATCACGTGTATTATATTTAACCGACTTCCAAACAGGAGGTGTAAGTCCAGGGAACCACGTACTGGCCTATATCGCTCCAGTCATTTGACATTGACGGTATGCACAATAAAAGTACAGCTAAAGCGTTTTGTTCAATTGAATAGGTATCTTAAAGAATAGCACACTCCACTCCAGACCGCAAAAATTTTAGTCGGCGATCAGCCTTTAATGGAATTAACAATATACATAATTGGCATATCCTGTTGGTACTACTTGTTAAAAAAGTTGTGAAAATACAAGAAAAATTGTCAACCGTGAATTAAAACGCAAAAGTATCCGACAGAAGTGAAAACTTTATCATGACGCTTTCTTTGACTATATCTTTCTCGCTTCCATTATCGACTCGAGTCGACTTTACCCGAATTAGCGTTACATAGCCGAGCGTGACGGCTAAGTCTCAATACCCACAAATAAAATAAAGTGCTCGGCGCGCCTAAACAAGTTTTGATTTCAAAAATATTTATTTTTTGCAAACAACATTAATTTCACTCAAATCCGTTAAGCCGTTTGTCCGTCAGACATGATTTAGTGACAGACAAACAGACCTTGACTTTTGATGTTAGGATCTGCTGACACGCGTGGAATATGAAAATGCTAACCGGAGAGAATCCCGGATCAATCTGACAAATTGGAGTTTGATATATTTCACCTCTCTGACGAAGCAGAAGGTACGTATGTACCTACACCAGAATATTCATTTTATTTACATACTAGTTGTACCCGCGACTTTGATTGCATATAATGCATCATCACCGTCATTTCAGTTATAAGAAGTTAACTTTTTTTTTAAATGGACAAGTGCCTTTATTAACTACAACAAAACAATATACAAACTCAACTAACTAAACTACTACACAAAAAGCATATCGATTACCCCAGACCGATAAAGGTCTAAAGACAATCGAAATGCTCAAACCCACAACCAGTTGGTAGCGTACCCAGCATGCTCACCGCATTGCCGCGTTAAATGGCAATACTTATGCGTTGGGTCAGATACGCACCAGCATTTTGGTCACGCGTCGCATCGATCAGGCGCTACTCAGAAGTTCACTATACCCGACATATTAAGTATCAGCTGGAAGTTTTAGAGTCAGTGGACCCGCGAGCTATGAAGTTAATCGGTGACGTTAAACTAGTTGCAAAGAAGCTACTTAGTCTCGAGCACCGCTGTAAAGTAGCATGTCTGTCTATATTTTACAGGATTCATTTCGGGGAATGTGCGCAAGAGCTTCGCGATCTAATTCCATCGTCCCATTTCACTACAGGTCTAGCAGAAAGTTGACGAATTACGGTCCAATTCTGTTTGAAATGCCAAAATTCCGTACTCAGCGATATCGGTCCACGTTCTTGATGCGTACTTTACAGGAATGGAATTCTTTGCCGCCATCTATGTTTCCTGGGAACTACAATCTTGGAATTGTCAAGGCTAGAGTGAATAGATATCTTCAAGATCAACGAGCTGCATCCTCGGTCACACCGTCGCTTAACATCAGGTGATCAATCGTAGATCTGCGTAAAAAAAAGCCTCCCTCACGGATTTACAAAAAGACCTTATGGAAGCTACTTGCATCCGACGCCTTCCTGCCACATGTACGAGGTCGTTTGCCCACCTTCTTTCTTCTTCTTACGAGATTATAGCTTTCTAACACCTAGTTATCTCAAACTTTTAAGCACAGAGAATGCAGAGATGTTAATCTGTAAACAAGAAATGTTCATTTAACATACACACATACATATTATTATTAGATCCTTTCATCCCATCTTCACTTTCATCCAATCAAATGATATCAGTTGTTCGTCTCCTGGCGCGTGATCTTATTGAAGGCAATCAATATTGTTCAAACACAATGGACTATCGCCTAATAGATATTTTATCAATGACTACAGGTCAGCGGCTCTCAAATGAGGATCTTGCTTTAAACACTGTAGATCAAAATAGTATTATAGGCGCTAACGTAATTGTCACACGCATTTTCTATCGCTTATCGTCATAAAAAACAAAGTCGGATTAGTTTTTTAACTACCACCATTTATAACTCAAGAACTACTGGACCGATTTACGTGAAATTTGCTATGGAGGTAATTTATACTCTGGAATAACATATAGGGTACTCTTTATCCCAAAAAAAGGAAAAGTGAAAGGTTCCTGCATGATATCGGGTACAACCGCGATGCACAGCCAGCTTTTAAATAAAAGTACAGGTTAATAACGTTTATTTCAAGTTGCCGACTATAGTTTAGAATTCAGTCGGCGGTCTTTTAAAAAAAAATGCGAAGTTAAAGCGTTGAAACTAAAACTTGAACCATGTTTAACGGATTGAGGGTTTTTTCATAGTCGTATGTAAATGGATAGTTTGTTGTAAGATACATTTCCATTAGTTCTGAGTATTCAAGGGTAGATTTATTTTTTTAATGAAAATTAATAAGATATACATACAATAACATCTTTTTCACTTCCACAAAAATCCTTAATTTGTACTGAAGGAAACTGCGTCTAAAATAGAGATGCTTCGCTTCCTCAAAAAGTTTGACGGCCACTGGCAAATATTAATAGATATTTTATCAATGAATAGACACAGAAACAAATAGATGCGACAGAAAAAAAGTTATCTAAACTGTAATCAGATTCTCGTTGTAACGGATTGGACTCGCTCGATTGTTCTTCACTTTCCAGTATGTTATTCATATTAATGAGGATCAGTACTTTCTTATACACATCCTGTGAGTACTAGTATTTACTCGCGACTTCGCTTGCGTGGCATTGACGTATAATTGACCACTACCTCTTGAAATGAATTGTTGCTGATGAAATTTCATAAAAATCGAACTAGTAGTTTGGTTTTTCAAACAAAATAATGTAATTATTTTTAATTTTCTCCATACGTTTCTTAAAAAAAAAGTGTTATACAAGTAATTGAAATTACGTATTTCGAAGTCGGTTGTTTCTCTTTTTTTTTCAACCGACTTCCGAAACGGAGAAGGTTCTCGATTCGTCGGAATCTTTTTTTTATGTTTGATCCCCGATTACTCAAAGACCCCTGGAATGGCTTAAAAAATATATTATTTTTTGAAAGGTATACAAGTATACACTTTCCAGTTGTCCCATGGAAATTTTATCAAAATCGGTTCAGTATAATAACATAACTGGAAAAAATATGTCATCTAAGTAAACGAATTGCGTATTTTGAAGTAGTTTTTTTAGGTTTTTAAACGATTACTTGTAACAATCATAATAATATTATTATTGAGTGAAGGATCTGTACCTTTTTATAAGCAGCTAAACGCACTATGTTACAATCACGTTTGCCTATATAATAGTCATGTTACAGAACTGTATGTGGGAATTGGTTTTTTATAGGTAAGCACGCTCCATCGTAGACCGCAGTGTCGCTTAACATCAGGCGAGTTGGCAGTCAAGCGCAAACCTATTTCTACATAAAAAAAAAAACAAAAAATCTCCAAGTCCAGCATGGAAGTATCACATCACACAATATACCTATATAACATGCATTGAATACACACTACACGATTTGGGTAGGGAAGCCTAAAACATGGAAAAATAATTAAGAAAACAAACAAATTTTGGTCCACCGAAGATGCGTAATATCCATAGACTTCTATAGATACCCCAAGTGTATGTACCAAGAGTGTCAAAATGAGCGTGTCAAGTATGACAAAAAATCGCAATTGACGGCCAAGATTTATTTAATTTCAGGTGATACGTCCGACTGGATATTTTCTCAACTAGTTACTAGCGTACAAGCGCGCGGATGGAACATTCCATCACAAAATCGTTTGTGTGACGTCACAGTCGGTTACAAAAATATGGTACGCAACGTTTTCATATAAATGAAGTCGCATGCTCCATCTACTATGTCTGTGGTCATTCTAAACACAATTACCGGCTATTTACTGATGGACAACTTTCTATTATTTGCATTGAAATCACATTAACAAACATTGGTCATTATAGAGTTTCTTATTTACGTGAGCAAAAAACAGTACCTACACGTTGAGACGCGTCCACGGGTCTGTTCATTAGACTATACTCTGAATATTGATTTATCGATTGGTCTGTTTGTTTTGTACATATTTATCGCATTTTCCCAGCGTCGTGGAGTGAGAATTGAGGTAGGTTTTTTTTATGTTATATAGATCTACGATTGACCACCAACTCGCCTGATGTTAAGCGACGGTGTGGCCGAGGATGGAGTTCGTCGATCTAGAAGATATCTATTCACTCTAGCCTTGAAAAATCCAAGATTGTAAGTCTCAGGAAACAGAGATGGCGGTAAAGAATTCCATTCTTGTGCAGTACGCAACAGGAATATGGATCAAGTTAATACTATGGAGGATGAGAAAAATATGAATTGTAGGTACAGGTACAATTGCACGGCCTTAGGACTTTGGTTGCTTTGCAGTTGGCTACATTTTTTAAATCTCAAGGGGGGCAACTGCCCCCTCTGCCCCTCCTTGGCGACGCCCTTGTCTAAACAGATGGCTAGAAGAACATAATGACAGATAATATTATAGACGATAACTCGTAATAACAATGGATAGATGAGAGAGATACCAATAATGATAGATAAGTATGGTATTACACATATTGCAATTATGTTTATGAATGAAATAGAAAGAGATGATTGTGTGTTGTGAAGTGAATTATAAATAAATTTACATATTTATTTATAATTCACTCCACAATCACAATCACAATAACCAACTTAAAAACTAATTAAATAAGCAAGAAAAAACAAAATAATTATTATATTAATTATTATATCTAATAATTATTATATAAAACTAGTAAAAAAAAAGACCGCCCGGATTGTTCCTGGCGCAAAGGTTCACTTAATTACACTATTGTCTAGTAGATATATAATACAAATACAAATAATTTATTCATAACGCCCAAGTTACAAGTCAAGTTCATAATAAATCATGTGAAAGGGTGGTTGACAAAACTATTTTGATATTAATAATTCATTAATTAATTGGAGTGCTAAAAATAATAATAATATAACAAAATATATCATAATAGTAAAAAATAATAATAATATGACATGTGACAGCGCCGGAGGTTTATAACCGCCTGCCGCATCACGTCAGAGATGCTCCCTCACGAGCATCATTCAAGCATAGATTGAAGAACTGGCTTGTCGAACAGGCGTTCTACAAGTTCGACGATATACAAAATATTAAAGAAACAATCTGACTAAACATCAGCTTTCCATCTGACGTATTGAATTATGCACCAATATAATTATTTATTAGTGTGATATTGCTATTATTTGTTATTTAGTTAATTTTGAACTTGACATTTTGTAAGTTATTATTATTTATTGAAATCACCAAGATTATTATTATTATTATTTTTTACATTTCTTTTTTGTTGTGTTTTATGTTGAATTTTTATTTTTTTTGCATGACACATTTAATTATGTGTAATATTGCTTGATGAAGCAAAGAATGAAATATTTAATTATTATTATTTTTAATACTTCCTTTTATTATTTGACATGTAACATAATATTTGTTATGAATAAAGAATATGAATATGAATATAGAATAATAATCATAATAGTAAAAAATAATAATATTCAATAATCTCTTAATTTTAAATAATCGCTAATGTCATAAAACATGTGTTCTTGCAACCAAATTCTCAGGTTGGTCTTGAAGCACGCTTTGGAAGGTGCGTCTCGAATAGATGCGTATATATATAGTATAGTATAGTTTGTAGGTGAAATTGAAGATTCTAATGAGAGATTCTTTTCACCCTGATTTCTATTACTTACCTCAAGTAATAGAAATCAGGCTGAAAATCGTTAGAAAAAGTGTAGATACTTTTCCTTAAAATAATTCAAATAATTAGTGTTAAAAAAAACTGAAAAACAAACCGACTTCAAAATAAGCAATTTGTTTACTTGGATGTCATTTGCCAGTTACTTTGTTGTAAAAACCGAGTACTGAACCGATTTTGATAAATGACATTCAACTAAACGTAATTGCGTATATATTTTGAAGTCCGTTGTTAAAGTTTTTTAAACTATAATTGTAACATAAATACTCTTACAGGCATAGAAAGATACGTGATCTCAGTGTTCCCAATCTCCTACAAATGTATATCTAAGCATTATCCAAATAATTGGCCAGTATCACGACACGACAGTCGTGTTCAGAGCTACCGCTTTATGTGTGCAGTTAAATGAAATCAGGAAACTATACATTCTACAAGGTTTTGTTGATAAAAAGCGCTGGTAGCGCCATCTTCTAACTGTAAGTACAAATGGTCGTGTTACATACATAATTATTTCACAGGTTTATCTTGTGTTTTGTTTTATTTACAACGTAGAGCGAGATCCCACCGCGCCGCGCCATGCGGGAGTGAGTTCATAGTGCTGTGAAATTTTTAAATAGATAATATCGATAATTTCGATATCGATAATTTTGCATTTATTTAGATGTTCGTTAGTTTAATGTCTGAGCTACAAAGTATAAAGGAGGTGATAAAGTTTATGTAAGTATATTTTATTATTTCTACATTTTTTCGTTGTACGATTTTTTGTGTGTACACAAATCAACATAAACGAATTTAAAGAAGCAAAACATATATACAGAGACCAGAATTTTATATTAAAAAAACATTTGACAAAATATGGAAATAAAATATGAAGTCGTTATATTTTTCTCCATATTGCTACTAGCCTTATTAGTAGTCAACAATTTAAGATCTGTCCGCATGTTGGGCGTTAGTAGAAGCACCTGTACCAAAGGCACTCATGTAATCAGCATCAGCATCAGCATCTGGCGTGCGCAGAGTGTTGACTCGTTCAGAGCACAGATCAGAAACCATTATTTTTCCCTAACTCATTGACTCAGTTTTCTATTATTTGCTTAGTTTATGTTTAGTCTATGTAAGTTTTTCTTTATTATTATAGCTATAAGATTTATTCATGTGTAATCTCACCACCGTCAGCGTTTATATAGATAATATCTCTTTTATCTTCTAAAGGTTGTCTGGAAGAGATCGCTATTAACTATAAGACCGCCTTTTGTACCTTTCTTACGCCCTAATCATGTACATATTGTTATTATACTATGGTGTCAATAAAGTATTTTTGTATTGTATTGTAATCACTCGTGCTGGATATGCTTACTTACTTACTTAATTCTGAACCTATTAGAATAATCTGTTTTATAATAGGCAACAATTACTAATTTATCCATACATTACTAAGATATTTATATTCAAGGTATATATGTTATTCAAGGTTAATATATATTCTTATTCTTCTTATTCTATTGAGAGTATAATATAAGCGATTGACATCAGATGAGTTGAAAGTCAAGAGTAAACCTATCTTGCATAAACAAAATATTGGGATGAATTAGTTTATGCAAGATCATATCAGACTAAAATCAAGTTTACCGACTCGACTTAAGATTTATCGAGCTTATCTTTTATCGATACAATTACACACAACACTACAAGCATGTAAGTTTCGATATCATCTATTTTTATCATTTCTCCCCACGGTTTGCCACGATACGACTACAAACAGTCTGCAATAATAGCGAATGTTACCATTTAGTGTTATTATAAATTGAAACGGTAAATTGAACGGGTTTTTGGTTTATTTTGAACTTAGGCGCGTCTTCTTCTTCTTTTTTGTATTGGACCCGCATTAAAGCATTTGCCAGTTTCAAGTATTAGGATTTTTTCAAGTTTCTTGATTATAACAAGTTGTAAATGTTCTAGTCACAATCTAAGTCACGTATACAGTCAATTTATATGTCGAGTCCTGCTTCAGTAAAGTGGTGGCGACTTTACTAGAAGCTTCTATGGAGTTTTGCCGACAACCTAAAATCACACGTTTTACTGCTTTATTTCACTTGCCCACACTCACGCACTTTATCGAACACTTAATGAATAAAACATCACCATTTTTATAGCATTAATGTTCAAAATAACACAAGTTTACGAAAATAAAACAAAGCAACAACACGTTACTAAGACGTTCCCGCCAAAACTCCTAGGCGCGTCTGTCTCTGAAACTTTTAGTCAATTTTGTTTTCAAAAGAAGGCCTCGCGAGGAAATTCATA
Source organism: Lycia hirtaria (assembly GCA_947563715.1). Taxonomy (NCBI): domain Eukaryota; kingdom Metazoa; phylum Arthropoda; class Insecta; order Lepidoptera; family Geometridae; genus Lycia; species Lycia hirtaria. Next base: position 22,682,604 of record OX387380.1, on the reverse strand, counting down.
AGCCTTTTAAACACCGTGAAATACGAGGATGTATTTAATGCTTATATTTATGTAGTTTAAAATAAGAATTATAGTTAAATTTTAATTTCAAAATTACCGTTTCAAATTTAAGTACCTTTTCCTCACCTCGTGCTCTTTTGATTCCCTCGATAACGCTCAGGATTCAAATCTTTGAATCATTCGCTGCGCTCGTTATTCAATTTTAGAATCTTTCGCTTGCTCGGACATCAAAAATGAGCACGCGGTTAAAAAGCAACTTTTCACTCTTGTATAACAAATACCTATCATTACTTTTCAAGAAAAATAATATGAAGTATTCTGTATAAAGATATATTAAATAAGCACAACATTATTTAAACACATTTAATTGTTATTTATAACGTTATCTATTTACTTGTAATATGCTTTATTAATAATCTCAATAGTACATATAAAATGGACGTTGTTGACAGGTTTGGGTTATTTAAATGGTAAGCAGGAAAGTTTATTATATACCTATATATATCTTGTTTTCTTTTTTCTTCGCAATTACTGTCTGACTTGAGCCAAGATTAACTCTTGCTTAAAATCTTCCATGTAAATGTTACAGCAACATCCCTTGAATAAAATCTTCCATGTAAATGTTACAGCAACAACCCTTGAATAAAATCTTCCTTATGTTACAGCAACAACCCTTGAATAAAATCTTCCATGTAAATGTTACAGCAACATCCCTTGAAAGGCAGTTACAATTACAAGTTATAGTATATTCACTATCTTCAAATACACATACAGTCACATCAAATAAGCTATAGTCAAACGTCTTGTCCGTATTCTATGAAACCTACAAATAGAACATTATATTATGCGTTCATAAGCCACCTTGAAAATAAGTAAAATAATAAAAAATTATTCTTTGTATATTGTTAATGTACATCAGAGTTACCCAACCTTATTTTTAACCAACTACCAAAAAGGAGGAGGTTCTCAATTCGGTTTTTTTATGATTGTTCAGCTATTACTTCGGCAATTATGAATTGATTTTGATTATTCTTCTTTTATTTGGTAGGTCATACTTCAGAGACAGTCTCTTATAAATTTTATCAAAATCGGTTTGGTACTTTGGTTTTTATAACAAAATAACTGGAAAAATATGTCATCCAAATAAACGAATGCGTATTTTGTAGTTGGTTTTTTTAATTTTTTTTATACTATGAGTAATTATTGTTGCAACCGAACATAAATAATACTTTAGCGCGATTTTTTTGAATGATATTTATATACTTTACACAAGTACCTACGATGACTTTCGCAGATTTATCAAAATTACACTCAATAATTTTATATCCAGAAAAAATGAGTTATTTAATTTTTTTTCTTTCAAAAGCGAAGATGTGTTGCGCCCCCCTTGATATCTCTCTATGCTCCCTAGGGTTGCATACCCCCCCTAATTGGGAACTTGGGAACTCGTCTACATGCACGTTGCGTTAGTATGTTCAGGAAGGAGCGATCAGGCGGCACTCAACATAGAAACACGCCAATGAACACGACGTAAGGCCGCACGTAATCATGACTTCACAAAATATAGCACGATGTGCGTGCGCAAGCAATAATGCATAAAACTTGACAAAGGCTAATAAAGTGATCAAGAGTGCAATGCTCCTAACTAAACAATGAAACCATCATGTATATAATTGAAAAGGGAAATGTTTAATGCGCGTCAGAATTATTTGATGCACGTTATATATTGACCATCAAATATTATATTTATATCACAATAGAATACAAACGGTCAAACAAAAGTCTAAGATGGAAATCAAAATGTCAAGTACCTAGTGATAACGCACGTTTTTTTTTTTTTAGGTAATGCCAACACCATACATTTGCTTTTCTATTCAATTGGCGTTCACGAAATTAAAATTCCCTAACCCTCCCTTAATTTTCTGAACCACATGCGCTCTTTATTCAGAAATCCAGATGCGTGAGATATGGGTGCAAAAGGACCCAAGACTTGGACATGTACCCCTGAATCCGACCTCAATGTAATTTATAAGATAAATATGCAAGCCTCATTCAAGTTTTGGTAGCAGTTAGACAACGTGAAAAATTTTGTGCGGCCACCGCACAGCGGCCATGTTGGTCCAACATGAAAAGATGACGCGCGCTTTATATTTCTGCTGTTCACTTTTTGTATGAACTGTATAATGTTTGGTGTGCGATTAAAAATAATTGAATTGAAAAGGGTGGAGAGAGGAAACTAAACAATCAGGAAGCGTCAATTTGTGATGTGGGTTAGTTCATTAATATTAATTGTTGTTTGTGATGCTGTTTTGGACACGGCTCTGTTTTGAATTGCTAAATATTATGAGGGGCATAACGATAATAATTGTTCATGAAGGGACAGAATTATTGTATTACGAGAATAATATGAAAATAAGTATGTTGGATTGTTTTAAATCCAATATTAAGGATATAGTGAAATTGGACAGTTGTTTGGCTTTACTGAAATTGACGCACAAACAGTTGGTTTTCTTAGTTTGTATAAATGGTGTAAAACGTAGATAGATTTTCCTGCATCTGCGCGGCAAGCTTCAAGTACTTGGGGGGGAACTTGACTCTAACAAAAAATATCACTTTAAAGCTTAATATTTTGCAAACGAATCCCTAAATAAAAAAAAAATGGTTTTCACATACCCACAATGTTTTTTGATTACCTATTCCACGATACCCCAATAGATGGGGCAGATGAGAAAAAAAATATTCATCCCCACTTTACGTGTAAGGGACCTACTTCAAAAAAGTATTTTTTTCAAGATTTTATTCCGCTTCGGCCGCGTACGTAACTATTGTTCCGTATTCTATCGTTTTGTTGGTTTTATAATTATGTATAATCACACGAATTTACAGCTTTCTAGTAGGTACTTACCGCTTCTGCGCTAAGCCGCGGACGGATGGACGGACATGGCGAAACTATAAGGGTTCCTTGTTTACTACGGAACCCTAAAAATGACGATGTTATTATGTCAAAAGTGATATAATTTTCTAAAATTTGAGGTCAAGTAGCGTGACTCTAAGATTACATTATAATTAGTTTGTGGAACAAATATCTCATAACTTTTGTTTCTGTCCCCATAATAACAAAATTGGAGATGATTTGGTAACGGTATGAAAAAATAAGGGATTATTAAAAAAATAAGGGACTATATTTTCAGATAATGTAATTTGAAAGACACAAAATAACATATTATTTAAGTCTTGTACAAAAACAAAAGAATAGACCTAGTTATGTAAAATGTCCATGCTGTCTAGTACTTGAAGTTACCTTCATCATCATGTCATATCGCTTTATTGTGTTGTCATCAGAACTGAACAAACATACGAAATTTCAAGTCATTAATTTAAATATAATCACAGACATAGTAGATGTAGCATGTGACTTCATTTATGTGAAAACCTTGCGTGCCACATTTTTGGTATCGACTGTGACGTCACACAAAAACTGGCCCGAAATGGCCGCATTGCTCTAGTTTCGGATACAAAGATACGAAGATGTCTAGTAGCTTATTTGCTATTGAGTCACAGCTGCATCAAATCATTCACTCTTTTTCTTCTTTACAACAGATCCTCTCAAGTTTGGTTTACTATCTTTATTTGTCCAATAGCAATTAGCTACTGGAATGTAGGAAAATATTGTTAACTTTAACTATCTATCTGTCAGTATAATACTGCACATGGATCGATTGTAACAACTAATATTGACATATTCGCACGAGCGTCTCGATTTTAATCGATTCAGAAGTCGATGTTATCTCTATTCAAATAGTTCAGACTGTCACATCGATAGATATCGATAGTCGCCATTGTTGCCAATTCGAAACGCGATACCATCACTGGATGACTGGTTAGTGTTGGGCTATATAACATCGATATCGATATTATAGGTACATCTTTATAAAAGTATTTATTTGTCAGGCCTCATAATTCATTAGTAGTAGTATGCTTTCTGAGCTGTAGGTCGTGGGTTCGATCCCCACCCAGGGCAAACATTCCTGTTGAGCATAGATGTGTGTTCTGTCAGGGCGTTTTTATGTAGTATGAATGTATTTATAAAGAAAAGTATATGTGTATTCTATCAGCCATCTAGTTAGCATAGCACAAGCGTTGCTTAGTTTGGGGCTATATAGTGTTGAATGAAAAATGTCCACCAATTTATTTATTTATTATTTTATAGTAGACTGATGTTTATAGTAATGTTTGGTTCTGAAATTTCTTATCAAATCAGATTTTTGGAAAATGGTTTCGCATAAATACTAGCATAATACAGATTGATTGAGGTAATATTTATCTATAGTGTCAGCATGTTGATAATTCTAAGAGCTCGTTCAAGGACACAGGGCGTTGCGCAGTGCGTCTGAGGTTGCGTCGCGCGGTCAAATCAAACATATTATGGTAATATATGAAAGCGTTTATGGAAAAGCAAGTATACTCGCGTTTTGTTGGACATCTCATGCGTTAGACGTGGCGGTAGCTGCGGTCACAGCAGCAAACATCGATTCCATACGCGCTGCACGACGCGCCGCATGACGCCCCGCCACTTCATATACGGGACCACTTAACCTTATGCTTGTTTCGTCAACGCTTCACAACGTCACTTCCCGCTCCAAATGATGCCCGGCGTATCCCTGAATGAGCTCTTAAAATTACTAAAACTTTCAACTCCATTTTTGCCGGTAACAAACATGCCATATGTATCATATCTGCAAACGTGTTTAATAAAACAACAAAGCTGCAGTAACTCCGTTCCGGCATTTCTCCAATCTTGATCTCGGATTATCTCGCGGCCACGCATCGTTAGGTGGCAATGGCGACCGATTACCATCTGTGAGAGGTAGAGCTCTCAGTACCTTGACTTTCAAATTTTCATTAATAGGATGGCTATTTTTATTCGACTTAAAAAAAAAGGAAATTATCAATTTAATATATATATTATGTATAAGTATGTAATATTTATAGAATTACACAATTATGCCATAATATTTATGTTAGTCTATGTGAGATTCTAAGCACGTGTACCAAATTTCATAAATGTACGTATGTTTGTCCACGTATTACGCAAAAACTAGAAGTCGTATTGCAATAATTATTTATATTTCTTGTTTCGATTCAAAAGCGCAAGTCAGCTTGCACAGAGGCTCTAAGTAAAGGTAACATATATTATTTATTGCATATATTATATTGTATAATTAAATTAATTTATGCTGAATATTTTTCTCGCAGATTTGTGCCGAGACTGAGATTTCAAAATTTTGTTGACCAGGTCCCATGCAGGTCCAAATGGCACTGCCAACAATCTTCTTTATTAAAGTTCGAGTATATCTGTTGCCAAGCACGTGACAGCGCCCTGCGCCACAGAATTAGTTATAGTTTTTTATACAATACTCTGCACCATAGAATAGGTAGTAGTTTTTTTTTTTTTATTCAAATATTTTTTAGGGACTTTTAGACTACAAGTCTATGGTAGTAGTTATTAAACAAAAGATTAGCTCTTAAGGTCTCATGTTATTTAAGATAGTCTGCCCTAAGCCACTGGAGTGAATAGACGTTGTGTAAAAAATATACGTATTAATTTATTTTGTTAACCCTACTTCTGCCACACGCGTAATATCCTGGACATATAAATTTGTCAAAATTGGAGAATTATCAAAGCGGATATAGTTTGCCTGCATTGGCACTGAAACATATTCAAAACATCAGGTAGTACGTAAAATAAATGCGATAAATCCTTTAAATGTTGTTTAATTTCAACCTATACACTGATATCTACGGTTAAAGCAAGCACAGATGATTTGTGAGAGCTTGACATTGTCGCCTTTATTGCTTATACGCTACAAAGGGCCAGCGGGTTGGCTTATCAGATGCAGCGGCGCAGAAATGTTGGTGAAAATCGCCTTCTCTCGCATATTATACCTGTGAGTTAGAATGTGTGCTGAATTTGGGAGAAAGTATACAGAGATAGCTTAGGTTGTGCGATGGCTGTCCCAAAAGGTTAGGGTTCCGAATTCGATAGTGATTTTGAGAATCCGGTGAAAGAACTTTTATTGTGCGTACTGTTCAATTGTGGAATAATAAAATAATACTAGTTAACAAGTTAAGATAAATTTAAATATACAATTTCTTTAATACATCATTCCCATCTTCAGTAATTCCTACAAGAAATACAAGTAACAGGTAAGTATTCTATTTGTTTTTTTTTTCGGAAACTCCAGTATATTTCAGAAATTACTTTTGACCTTTCTTTTAAGTTTTATGACGGGAACTTATTCATATTTTGTTAGGATGATCCCGTTATTGGATAAAATATTTATTTATTATGATTGCCCAAACCCTTCGCTTTGGGCAATCGAGTAAAAATTTTCTATTCGGTAAGGCCAATATATCTTGGGAGAAAAAAATGTAATGATAATAATTTTGTATAAACATTGCCTTTCGTTATTATTGAATGTTAGATTTACGTTTGACCACCAAGTCACCGATGTAATGAAGCAGTCTATGATAGACGAATCCCTAATTTTACTGGTTTTCAGACTTAAATATCTCTGTGTAACAAGCACAGCCGAAAAACTGGGCTTGCAGCACAGCTGGTAGTATGTAATGTCTGCCTGCTAAACTGTAGGTCGTGGGTTCGATTCTGGTTAGACAAAACCATTTTTAGCCAATCTAAAATTATGTGTTCTGGTTTTAATTATAAAGTGTCATTTACGATCATAAATGGAAAGTGAAATAACGTAGTGACTAGTGAAACGTTTAGTTTTGTTATTGCCATATAAAATTCTTAGAGACTTGCAGTAGTCACTTTTTTTTTTTTTTTATTCGACGATAGTCTTGCGCTTGACCGTCAACTCACCTAGTGTTAAGCGACGGTCGCTACTACTTTTCTGAGATATCATTAGACTTGGTTGTTTATTCTGATTGTGATTATGATTTGTTTGAAAATAATTAAATGTATGCAATACAAAAGTTTTGGTATTTCAATGAGAAATTAGTAGTAGCGTGCCAACTTTCTGTGTGTTCTGTAGTGGTGTGGAGATCATAAGCTTAGTATGTAATTTAAAAATTGCTTTCACACAATCTTACATTTAATACAAAAGTCACACTAAGCAAATACTATCTACACACAATCTCACGTTTGTTTCGCAAAGTTCATGCAAGTTATCTACGATAGAGTATGTTGATCTGTCAGTGAGTTTATCGATACTCTCGCTTACGTATCGACACTATTTACCGCACTACGAGACGGCACTAGTGCAGGGAAATGTTATTAGTTGATACGATAGTTAGAAAAGTAAAATTGAGTTGTAAACTCAATTTACTTTATTTAATGCTATTTCATTTTTTTCTAGTATGAGATTGAAGTGTAGTCAGAGGAACAAATAGAATATGGAAACCTATCTTGTAATAGAGAACCATTCATTAAGCACGCATTTTTAAGAATATAAATTGCCTCACTTCCATGCTACACTTTGAGAAAAAGTAACACGTATAGAATAGAATAGAATAACTTTATTGTACATCCATATAGAGTACCTTAAATATAGATAATAATCGTAATTGAAAGTACAACGGCGACCTTATCGCATAGAGCGATTTCTTCCAGGCGACCTTATGGTGTATAGGAAATCTGGCAATTTGAAAAGATATCAATGAAACATATCTGTTTGTCATTGCCTGCCAAGTGCCACACTGATGTCAACGCATCGTCTGAACAACTGGTCTGATATGCCGCGTCGGATGTTTGACGTCAATACAACTATCGATAACAAGGTTATATTATTTACAGGATACATCACTAGCTGTAGAGAGTAGTGCAGTGAAAACAGATGTCACGATAAATTGTACCGTAGAATGCGGATACGTTTGTTACTCGCGTGGTTTGTGTGACATTAAGGGAAAAGTTTAGTTTATATACCATGTGACGGAACCAAATACAAACATCACTTCAAAGGATGTAAAATTGTTGTTAGTTTATTTGATTATAATTATAGTTTACAAAAATTATAAAAACCGACTTCAAAATACACAATTTACTTTACTTGAATGACAGTTCTCCAGTTATTTTGTGATAAAAACCAAAGTACTGCACCGATTTTGATAAAATTTATATGGGACCACCTCTGAAGTATGATATAGCAAACATAAAAGAATGATCAAAATCAATTTACAATTGGCGGAGTAATCGATGAACAAAAAATATAGTCGAATTGAAACTTCCTCTTTTTTGGAAGTCGGTTAAAAATTATAAAACAATAATAAGTATAACGCATTTTTTTAATATAACAAGTAAGTACTAAATTTTTTTCATGGATAGGCTTGCGCTTACCTCTAGCTCGCCTGATCTTGAGTAACACTGCGTCCAAGATAGAGTACATAGAGTACAAATAATACTATACATACATATACATAAATACAAACATAATATATACACTCAAACACATAACCTGTGGTTACATAATAAAAAACATCATTAAAAATTACGTCCCATAATATACCTAAGTACATTATTATTATTAGCAATACTACCTCAAACTCCATCATAACTTCTGTACCAATTTCACCAAATCCGCTACAAAGTATTATTAACATTTATTTGTGGCAAAATGTCGGACAGAATCTATTTCCAAGTCTTTACCATTGAGCTGCATGTACTTACGAACTAGAGGAGCTATCTGAAGCAAAATTATTGTCACATTTTTTGGTAAAGTAAAGTAAACAAAACAGCGTTACAGCGTTGGAATAATAATTACATCGTTTATCTACGATTATACGATCCGATTGATACTTGCAACACAGAATTGCATCAGTGGTGTGTTTTCTCGCCAGCAAAACGTCGAAAGCACTCAATTCACTAGTAAGCCACGAGTGAGGTGCGGCGCTCTCGCCGCAGTTGAGTGTAACAAAGAAGCTATGAGAGGTGTCTGCTCTCGTACGTAAGTACATACAGCTCAATGGTTTTTACAAGCAATACGAAACGTGACTGCGTCGACTCAATGTTACTTTTTACTGTTATTTCGTTACAAAACCGAATAAAGTAAGTTATCAATGACAAATCCATTGTGAAATTCAATAAGCAAGACGCGGAAATGAATTCTTTTTGTTGAAATTTGGGATAAAAATGTGGATTTGTTTAAAAGTTACCGTCGATGGAAACGCGGTCAGACGTGTAATGGAGATTGTCATAATTTTACAGAGAAGAAATCAAAATAAAACGCTTTTTGTTTTAATTCTGTGGTGATTATATGATAAGGTATACGTTAGGGTGGCAAAAAAGTTCCAAAACGGATCAAAGAAAGAGTAGGTAGTTAGGAAAGATAAAGAAAGAAAACTGCCGTGGCAAAATAAATTTGAACTGACGTCTCTATTGTTTTGTTATGAACAAAATAATGCAATAAGTATATGTTTAAAAAAAAAACGAAATACCTGATTCCACAAGAGCTACTTGTACCTACGCTATCAACAACTATACAAAATACAAAAATCTTTATTTGACTCAATTTACATACATTGTTTATGCAAGTTCCTGACCCCTACATCTACTAAGTTAAAATTACTTGTACTATTATAGGAGTCAGTGCCTTCCAAATGTCACATTTTATAAATACAACTAAATGAATACATTGTTTGCCAATTTATTATTCCTGATAAAAAGAAGAAAATTAGAAGATAACAAATATATATGTATATCATATTGTATTTTTTTTTTGTAATCTTCTAATATCCTTCATTTTGATACCCTACTCGATAGATTTGTTTAAAAATATATATTAGCCACTTACAATTTAGCGCCAAAAATCCGCCATTTTAATATTTTGTAAGATACCTATCTAATTACTCTTGGATTTTTGAGACGAAAACGATACCAATTATTGGAATCCATTCCCGAACACTATTTATTATATGTCTATTTTTAAGAATTTGGACACGATATATGCTAACCCTTTCATTTTCAGTCTACTTTCATTAAAAGACAGATGTGTATAATTTAATTAAAATAAGTAATAGGCTTTGAATATGGGTTGCTTCTAACTCCTAACTCAGTGAAGCAACTTTTAGCAGGGGTCTCATACCGAAAAGATAAAGGTTATAACGGTTAAGGGTATGACGTCATACCTTTTTATTTTGTTACCTGAAAATAAAGGTATAGGAATTTTACGGTACCGATAAATGACTATATCATTATAAATTGCGCTACCGTAAACGAAAAATAAAGGTTTTGACCTTGACCATAGACCTTGGTTTTGAGCGCATCACCATTCCCCGTTCGTATGCAAACGCGTAAGAGCGAGAGGTCCTATGCAACGCGGTGATTTCGGTACCAAAATAACAAAATATCGGTAGAGTTATTATTATATACCTTAACCGTTATTATCACCGTTTTCGGTCTACCTTTATAATTTATACCTCTACCGTTATTATACCGGTAGCGTAACCTTATACCTTAACCGTTTACGATCCCTGACTTTTCCTGTCTAGGACTTAGTTGGTGATAGTTTAGGGTCTGACATCAACCTCAAAAAATAGTTGGTGTACGTAGGTACGAGTATAGTTATATACTTAAGCCCAGTTTTGATTTTGTTTCTCATTTCTCCCTTTTCAGCTAATTAGATTGTTTTGAAGTCGGTTTTTTTTATTACTATTATTTTTTACTGTAACATCTATTAAATATAACTCACCTAGTTAAGACTGAATAGGTCTACAATAAGAGATATTTATTATTCATTTATTTCAGACATTGTACATACATTAAGATTATAAAATTTGTTTACGTCATAGTCAATTACAATACAAAATAAAAATACGAATTAATATGTCATTCAAAAATATAAGAGTCAAGAATTACAAAGAATTAAATAGATAAAAATTAAAAGATGTCAAATGATGAAAAAAATATTTGCCTTCATGTACAGCATGACGAGTGTATATGAATGATCCAATGTCAGCAAGTGTAAATATTTACTATATTATAATTTATAATTACTTAAAGTATTCATTAATTCCCGTAGTTTTCTAATTGAAGCCTAGTGGCTGTGAATTTAAATTAATCGCCATTACGTGAGAAGACGGCAAACGATCCAGAATCTTGCGATGGTTTTAATTTTCACTGGGTTTTACTAATTAATTGGAATTTAGTACTCTTTCTTAAGAAATTAAGAAAAGTTAGTGATATAGGTTAGCTGCTAATTATAAATCAGTATCTTTTTTTTTTGTAAACAAGAACCTTGCCAGGATTTTTTTAAATCGTTGATGGGTCAAGTGCAAGCACTTGACCGCCTGCTGTTGAGCGACACTGCGGTCCAAGATGAAACGCTTGCCTAGACGAAACCTTCTTCTTCTTTAAGGTAGGGCTAAAATCAAAGCGCTCAGCTATCTCTCTCGCGCATTATAACAATTTTAAACACATAAAATCACAGTATGGGGATATTATAAAAGTGACAGACAGACAGAAAAGTGAGATTTTTTTTATTCAGATAGGAGAAATAATGTTTTAAAAAGTTTTTTATCTCGTTATCTTTTAACTTGACTGAAGAGTAGCAAAATATTTGTTTTTACACTACTCTATTACCTATATAAATTAACCATTTTTTTGAATAAAATCATTTTTTTATATTTCTCCTATTTAAATAAACATTTCTATATCTCACATTTCTAAAATCCCTACTCAGTGACTGTATTTGTTTACAGATATTGAGATGCGCGAGAGAGATAGCAATTTGACCAAATGAATTGGTTTCTTCTATGGCTGGATCGTGGACCGCACGGGGTTGGTCTTTAATGCTATTAAGCTAAATATACAAACATAACGAATAGGGTATGATAACCTTTTTTTTAATCTCAATAATAAACTACTAAAAAACATAAAATTTTATTCAATTATGTGCTATAAAAATGCATTAAAAAAAATTAAAGTTACGCGCGTAATTTGGCGAAAATCTAAACACCATGTTGCTGACGTTACACCCTCTGGAAACGGATGTGCTGCAATCAAATTCAATTCAAAGTCAAATAATAAGATACTAATTTGACTTTCATTGTACAGTTTATACTTCGTTGTTTACACAGCCGGGTGACGTAATAATAGGAGGCTTCCGTTTCACTTTGTACAATAACAGACAATAAAAGTGAAAACATTTAAATTCGTTATTAAATTTATTTTGTCATTTTAAGAACTGAAATTAATATTTTGCTGCTGCTTATAGCCTAAGCTATCATTTGTACATTTTTATTTTTATCTTATATAGTATAGAGTAAAATACCCTATTGATACGCATAAAAAAAAAAACTCTCGTCGACTTGAGAACCTCCTCCGTGTTTTCGTCGGTTAAAAAATGTGTAAATAAACTCGAAACCGAGTCATTACAACAAGTTGTAAGTCGTATCGTGTTAATAGGTATTTGTGCGCAAGAGTTCCAATAATACTTATAGCGACGTAGAGAGGTTATCTCGCGGTGGGTCGGACGGTTGCAATTTACTGCTATAAACCTACTGCTGCGTAGTCTGCCTACCTGCTGCTATCACGCGACTCCTCACTCCGGCACATTAAGGTCGAGATTAAAGCGCAGCTATCTCTCTCGCGCATCACAACATTTTGAAACATTTAAAATCATTGAGTAGGGATACTAGAAAAGTCAGAGCTAAATATATTTATTAAGAGGTATCTATTTACGTACCTAATTAGATAGACGCCCCGTTTTGATTTTTTGACGTGACAACGTCTAATAAATCTATGAACACCGGCTGCATGCACGAAACATTGGTTGTCTGTAAAGTCGGTTTACGGACGATAGTTTAACGTGACAACGTCATAACAAAACATTGATGAAATGATGATGATGATGATGTAACGGGACAATGAGCGTAACGTAACGGGACAATGAGTCATACTTTTTCGTGCGTGCAGCCGGCGTTCATCGATTTATTAGTCGTTGTCACGTCAAAAAGTATGACTCATTGTCCCGTTACGTTACGCTCCTTGTCCCGTTACAACCGCGCGCGGTGGCTGAGGAAGCGGGCGGGTGGACGCCGCGTCCGACCGTCGGCGTCGCTTCAATTATCAATAGACAACAGACAATAGACAATGTTGTCACGTTAAACTATCGTCCGTAAACCAACTTTACAGACAACCAATTTTTCGTGTTATTTCCCTCTTTCCAGTTAATTAGATTGTTTTGAAGTCGGTTTATTTTTAGGGTTCCGTAACCAAAGGGTAAAAACGGGACCCTATTACTGAGACTCCGCTGTCTGTCCGTCCGTCCGTCTGTCCGTCTGTCACCAGGCTGTATCTTATTAACCGTGATAGTTAGATAGTTGAAATTTCATCACAGATGATGTATTTCTATTGCCGCTATAACAACAAATACTAAAAAACAGAATAAAATAAATATTTAAGGGGGCTCCCATACAACAAACGTGATTTTTTTGCCGTTTTTTATAGATAATGGTACGGAACCTTTCGTGCGCGAGTCTGACTTGCACTTGGCCGGTTTTATTTTAAATTACTTTTATTTTAACCGATACTTCAGTCTTTTGTCACAACGTCTTGAGCGATTTTATACATACTTATCTAATTTTTTTGTTTAGAATTGAATCGTGTTCACTTTCAATGTGTATAGCTATATTTTTTGCAATAATAATACATCTCTCGCAAAAATAAAAAAAATCGTTTTCGCGTAACCTACAACGAAATTTTTCGTAATAAACGAAAGGTTTTACTAGAATTATTCTAAATAATGAGCATTTGTAATCTTTTACAGCGATTTTATGCATACTTTCTCACAAAAACGTACACGTCTAATAGATAACCTCCTTCTCTTTGAAAGTCGGTTAAAAAGCAAAGCAGCACGAAAATTCCGTAAAAATATTCACATAGAATTGGCAAGAACCACAACAAATATCAATTTTTAATTACGGTTGTATCTGAATTAGAATTAATTGTTATTTATAATTAGACGACTCATAATTTTCTTTGTATTATAATTCTAAAAAGAAGCTTCGGCAGGTAATCTTCCTATTCTTTATCTTTGTAAATTTTAATTAACCTCGAAGCTTCTATTCTTTTTGAAATAAGTTTGTGATGAATAATTAGTTGTCTCATATTAATCTTGCAGGAGCAAGATCAAAGTCCTAGGGATCAAGTCTGCATCTACTCGTATAGTCTGGGTTTTCATCTATCTTGGGTGAGGCTAGCTTAGCTGTGATATTAAGTCTAAGTAATTAAGATAAAGTTATTTTATGAGCTTGTCTGAATAATATAGGGAATTATTTAATATTTAAACTAAAATTTGTATGATTTCAACTATTATTTTTATTTAATGATAAGTCGTCCCTCAGCCGCCTTATTTTGAAAGTGTTGCCAAAAATATGAAAATATAATTTATGTATGTATAATTATATTTGTACATAGAAATGAATAAGTTTTTAGGTATCACTGATTTTACAAATGTGTAGTGAGTGGGTTGTTTTTTTAACCGACTTCTAAAAAGAAGGAGGTCATCAATTCGGTCTGTATGTTTTTTTTTTGTGTTTGTTCACCGATTACTCAGCCAATTGTGCGTTAATTTTGATGTTTTTTTTTGTATTTGGTAGGTCGTACTTAAGAGGTAGTCCCATATAAATTTTGTCAAAATAAATGCAGTATTTTAGTTTTTATAACAAAATAATTGGTACAATATCATCCCAGCGCATGGAAAAAAGTCAACAGCAAGTCGCGTATGTGAGTATTATGAAGTCGGTTTTTTTCAGTTTTTAGGGTTCCGTACCTCAAAATCAAAAAACGGAACCCTTATAGGATCACTTTGTTGTCCGTCTGTCCGTCTGTCTGTCCGGGTGTCAAGACCTTTATCTCGGGAACGCGGGATGGTATCGTGTTGAAATTAAAACCATATACGCAAATTCATAGTATCTTGCTGCAGAAAGAAAAATCAAATTTATCAGTTTTCATAAAAAAAAGTTACAGCCGAATATGTCGTAAAAAATGCACATTTCGACACTCACAAGGGAATCAAAACCTATGGGGTACTTCCCGTTGTTCTCATCTAGAACTATGAAATTTGGCAAGAAGCATTGTGTTAGATTACACATATAGGGAAAATCCGAAAACTGGTCATTTTTAATTTAATCACAAAAAAAAATGTGTCTTTACGCAAGGAATGAGGGTCCAAATTTTAAAGTTCTTTAACCGTATCATGTGGGGTATGATATGAAAGAGCTTTATTAGCATAAGTTAAAACCGGTTTTTAAATATTTATATTTTTCGGTATAAGAAGGAAATATGAAAAAAATATGATGTCCCCCTTTTTTCTACTAGTTTGTACGGAACCCTTGGTGGGCGAGTCCGAGTCGCACTTGTCCAGTTTTTTATACTATAATTATGTGTACTATATTTATAATTATGTATACAGTGCACTCCCGTACCATATGGTCTTAAATTTTACGCAATTTTTAATACCACTTAGTGTTACTGACGTTTTTCTGAATGGAGTTTGTAGCATTTCTTTTCAATAAATGTATTATTTTATATCAAAATTGATACATTGGTATTTTGATCACATGATTTTAATATGTTTTACGTTAAGCATGTAATACCATGGTGGCGAACGCGACGACGTTTATAAAATAGCAAGTATAGTGTCGAATACAAATCACTTATTTAGGTACTTCACAATGTTTATACTTTTCAGTTGTTATTTTCTGAACATAGAAACCCAAAATGGATAATTTCAAAGTTATTGCATTTTACAACAAAATGACTAGCCTCAACGCCCATAGCGTTTACCACCACAAACCATTGAAAATTATTAGAAATATAATATTACACAATCGTAATAATATGAAAATCGTATATAATGTTTCTTAACAAAACTGTTTTTATCGATATCGATAAATGAAACGTTCATTATATTCCCATCACTACAATAACGAGTACCAAACCAACACTAAGAAGGTCAGACGCTTGCAAAAACCACAAGATCTCCGCGTCATGCAGTCTGCAGACCATGTCGGTGCCACTGCACTTTAAAAAAAAAACAAGAACAAAGCACATCTACCAATTATACAAGCTAACATGAACCTTAACACCAATCAAGAAGGTAGAAATAAGCCGCAAGAAAAAATAATTAGCAATTCATACTCGAGTACTTACAACCCGTGTTACCAAAAAAAAGTTATAGTAAAAGTTTATGCTAATATAACATTTGCAAGTGACGTTATAGAAGCTGTAATTGCTTGTCAAAATGAAGTGATAGCTGAGACAAATGGCATGACTTTATTCGACATGTTTAGCATTTAACATTTGTATGAGTTACATAACGCGAGGAAACTAAGATGTTTAGACATAATATTTTAGGTGACTAATGTTATTTTAATTTTTTATTATAAATTATCATCTTATACATCATTTATAATATTTATAGTGTATAATACTTATAATACACATAATTATAGTTTAAAAAAACGGAAGCAACCGACTTCCACTTTTCGAAGAACCAGCTTTCAAATAAAAAAAGAATCATCAAAATTTACTTAGTCGAAAGTTCTGAGGCAACAAAATACAGTCAAATTAAGAAACTCCTCCTTTTTTGAAGTCGGTTGCAAAGCACATAAAATTGCACATATAAAAATGGTTACCTATCTGTAATCCGAATTTTGAAATACCGAATATCATTTTCCAAAAACGAATTTAAAGACACTATCAAAATCCCGAGTTTAGGTAAAGTAAATTAAAAGTAAAGTTTGTTCGAATGTTCTATGACGTCTCGTCTGTAAACCAAATCTTTGTAATACGGAAGTTTATTTGTAGAGAAAAAAGAAACCTAACGAACATAACCTAATAATTTATATATGTTAACCGAACCTTAATAAATAAAAAGGTTCCTGGATGCAATAAAACAAAAACCTAACGAACTTAACCTAATAAGATTTTTTTGTCAAATAAAACATCTAGAACCAGACAGTTTTATGAAACGTATTCGGGCAAGTAAAATTCATACAAATGTATTCCGGATTATAGATAGGTAACCCATAAAATTAAATAATACGTAAACCAGACATAGCATGGCTTATTTTATAGATCATGGTAATCATAGAAAGCAGGAGTTATATTATTATAGTTTAAAGTATTTGCACCTCATTAGTATTTACAATAAAATGTAATCATAGTTAAAGTTAAACTCTTAGACATCTAAATAGCGAATATCACTCTAAATCAAAATAGTGATAGTGTGATGAAAGTGATAGACATAATAGTATAGCCGTTACTGGTGATATAGAATATATCGCAACTATGACTATGGTATGTTATAGCTATGGTAACTATGGCTACAGTAACGGACTTGATAAAGAAGATATTAATATTGTAACTAAACGAACGACGCTAAACCTATATTAAAGATTCATAGACAATATTTTAGATAACGTACTAAGAAGGTTTACAAATCCTTTCCTTTCAAAATATACAGTGGAACTGTTTTGATAACTACTAACTTTCAAAAACCTAAAAATGTTGATGATTATTTATGATTTGAAGGAAAATATACAACCTATATTCAAAGACCACATAAGAATGCGAACTTTTCAAGTAAATGAAATAACTTAAGTGAAACTTGAAAGTAAACTGGCATAGGGAATTTAATCTCGCATCTCACGGTGACTGACGCGTTGTAATACTGCAGAGAAAATTATAACATCCAACAGGGCACGGCTCTGCGGTAGAGGAGTTACAATTTTCGATATAAATAGTGCAGAAATGAAGAAGATGACTTGCATTTTAACAGGTTCGTAAGTAATGGTAGATTAAAACGTTTCATTTGGTCAAAAATGTATTAGAAAAGCTGTTTTAAGAACCAGATAAGCTTTATATCCTGTAACAGATTAATTATAGGTTAAAGCTGAAAAAAAACGACTTCAAAATACACAATTTGTTTGCTTGGATGATATTTTTTTTAGTTATTTTGTTCTAGAAACTAAAGTATAGAACTGATTTTGATAAAATTTGGGACCACTTCTTAGGTATAACCTATCAAACAAACAAACAAATAATTATGGAGTAATCGCTGAGCAAACACAAAAAAAACATACTTACAAATGAATTAATAATCTCCTTTTTTGGAAGTCAGTTAAAAATGAGTAACTATTGCTAGAATCCAAGAAATTATTGACGTAGGGCGATGTTTATTACTTACAAGGCGGGATTTAAATATTTTATTCCGTGTATTACGTAAATACGGTTTGGCTGAATAGCAGCAGATAGAAGCGCAAAGCTGATGATTTAGATGAATTTACTTTAACCTAACCTTTAAGTATAACCTAACTATAAGTTAGGTTATACTTGAACTTAATACAACTAGATCAGCCAGCAGAATAAAGCAATTTTTTTTACGGTTACAGAAATATAGTAGATGATAAACAAATAAAGGTAGACAAAATTAATACAAGATTTTTATACATAAAAAATCCGTATTTGTAATTACCTTGTGGAGGTCGCAAAAAATATCACTTAACTCCTTTCCACGGGCTACTGAGATTGTATCTTTTTAATTTTATATCATTAACTTTGAGTTACGCGTGTTGTATGATGTAATAAATAAGCTTTTTGCAGGTAACGAAAAGTGTAATTAAGATCAGGTTTATCCAACTGTGGAAAATATTAGTACCTTTTTGTTTTATTGATTTATTATTATTGTCGATAGGCTTAGTTGTGGTTTGTACACTACATTACTTTGTTATTATTTATGTAACATAAAACTACCGATAACTTTTTATTTTTTGCAATGTTTTACCGACTTCATAAAAGAAGGGAAGTATATATTATGGTCATAAATTTCCACGTCAATTAATATTGTGAACCGATTCTAACAATTCTTTTTGTGTTAGTTTCCATATAACCTCATATATTTTTATTCATACAATCAATCTTCAGTACTTTAGTAACAATCTCTATTTAAGTATATAATTATTTTGTTCGAGAGCAAGCTAATTGAAGTCGGTTGTTTCATTTTTTAGGGTTTCGTACCTCAATAGGAAAAAACGGAACCCTTATAGGATCACTTTGTTGTCCGTCTGTCCGTCTGTCCATCTGTCCGTCTGTCCGTCTGTCCGTCCGTCCAGGTGTCAAGACCTTTATCTCGGGAACGCATGTAGATATCGAGTTGAAATTAAAACCATATACGCAGATCCATAGTATCTTGCTGCAGAAAGTTTTTTTTTTTTTCAGTTTTCGTAATAAAAAGTTACAGCCGAATATGTCGTAAAAAACGCACATTTCGACACTCACAGAGGAATCAAAACCTATGGGGTACTTCCCGTTGACCTAGAACTCTGAAATTAGGCAAGAAGCATTGTGTTAGAGTACACAATGCTTCATTATATAGGAAAAAATCCGAAAACTGTTTTTTTTTATTTAATCACAAAAAATTAGTGTCTCTATGCAAGGAATGAGGGTTGCCTCAAACGTCCGCTCGCTCGGATCCGAGTGGGAGGCGCCACTACTATAGCCCCTACTCGGATCCGAGTGGTGAGCAAGGAATGTGTTAAATATTTTTACGATGTATGTTTTTCGGTTTATGAAGGAAAATATAAAAAAAAAATATGATTTCCCCCTTTTATTTAGTTTGTTACGGAACCCTCGGTGGGCGAGTCTGACTTGCACTTGTCCGGTTTTATTTAAGCTACATGTAATAGCTTAAGCTTTTTATACTCCGAGTAACTTTAAAGACAAAACGTGTGGGTTAACGTTAGATTCATTTCTATTTCCGGGCTGACAAAGCTTACATTCGTATTTATTTTAACGACATCGTGTCATCAAACCTTATTTACTTTTATTTGCTATTTTGTTGTTTACTAGCTATTTCATTTCCAACGTTAATTACACGTCGTTTACGTCTACCCGTTCATCAAAACGGTTAGTGTCGATAAAATCTTGCACGTTTCATAAAATACAGAAGCAACATTCCCCAACGCTTCTTCCATAGACTGTTATAAAGTGCCTCCCAATTGTCTCTCAAAGAAAATCTTCAATGGTCAACTAACACGTTAATTGTATCAATTTATTTACATCAATCGATATGCTCAAGTAATGGTTTTCCTCACAACTCGACCATTTTCATAACTGTGCGGTGAATTTTAGAGCTACGTGGAAGTAATAAATTCAAAGCCAGTTCTGTTACGACTGGAATACCACAAGTGAATGTGAAACCGAGATAATCTCGTTAGGTAAAGGGATATGATCCGATTAAGGCTTTCGATATAGTTGTACTTGCGCAGGTGATTGATTTATATGGACATGTAGCAATTCCCTTAAACAAATATCACGAGAGTGTGATCTTATTATTAATTACTCAATTACCCAAAGCTAACAAGATGTAGTGCTAAGTAGATATCATAATAACACTCAATAAAAATAGGTGTTCCTCAAGGATGCGTATTGTTTCCATCACTATTGTTGTTATACCCATACATAGTCCTCATTCTGCTGTAATTTAATCTTCATATTCTTCGTCTTTTTAATTTCTTAACTTACCTGAAACAAATAAAAAATATATATAAATTAAAACCATAAAGAAACCAAAAAAAAATAGGTCAATAATAGCTTCACGATCTAATTCAACCCTCCCCATTTCATTACAGGTCTAGGAAGTCGGCACATTAACGCCCATTTTTCGTTGAATTGCCAAAAATCCTGACTCAGCGATATCAGTCCACGTTTTTAATGCGCACTGCACAGGAATGGAATTCTTTGCCCCCATCTGTGTTTCCTGAGAACTACAATCTTGGAATTTTCAAGGCTAGAGTGAATAGATACTTTCTAGATCATCGAGCTCCATCTTCGGCTACACCGTCGCTTAAGATCAGGCGAGTTGGTGGTCAATCGTAGATCTATATAACGTAAATAATTATATTTAAAAAAATGCGCAATTCGTTTACTTGGTTATTTGTTCAGTTATTTTGCTATGAAATGAAATATTTTTATTCCGGATGTTTTGCATCCATATAAATTACATTACAATTAAAACTAAAATTAAAAGAAATTATCGAAGAGAAATAAATAAAAAAATATAATAACAAAAATTATACAAAAATACATAATAGTTATAATACAAAAATACTGAACAGATTTTGATAAAATTTATACGGGACCACCTCCAAGATAATACCTACCAAAAAAACAAGAATCATCAAAAACAATTTATAATTGGCGGATTAATCATTGAACAAACAAAAAAAAAACAGTAGAATTGAGAACCTCCTTTCGGAAGTCGGTTAAAAAAATAGGTAAGCATAATTTTGTAATCATTATTATAGCTGATCTGCTTTATAATTATGTACGTATTTACAAGAGATAGTCTAAAATTAAACATTGCACTAGCACGGCCTTAGCACCGTTATCGAAAGTTTTATATAGACAAGTTTCGCTATCGGTGACCGCAAAGTGACTAATGTGGTGTAAATGCTCTGTTATTGGTGCTTAATTATAATAATCCTTATCTATATTACTCATTCAAGTCATATAGTGGTTATATAAAAATAAATTATGTAAATCTTACTTAATGTTTAAGAAACATCACTATCATTATTGCAACCCTTGGAATTTTTTTACTGACTTCCAAAAATCACTATCATTATTGCAACCCTTGTCATTGAAAGAATTTTTTAACTGACTTCCAAAAAGAAGGAGGTTGTCAATTCGTTCTGTATGTTTACCGATTAGTCAGTCAATTGTGTATTGGTTTTGATGATTCTTTTTGTATTTAGTAAGTAATATATAATACTTCAGAGGTGGTCCCATATAAATTTCTTCAAAATCGATGCAGTAGTTTGGTTTTAAAAAAAAAGTAACTGGTAAAAATATGTCGTCCAAGTGAACGTAATTTTTGTACTTTGAAGTTGGTCGTGTCAGGTTTAAAAAATATAATTATACACAAAAAAAAAAAAAAAAATTGATATATTATAATTTTTTAGTGAAGAGTGTATAGTATAGAGTTTAAAAAAATATACTTAAACAAACATTCCTGAAAAGTCACGTCTCGACAAAGCCAAATGTTATTGCTAGACGAAACGGTATTTTGGTAAGGAATTAAGCTATAATTCACTTAGTCGACCGCCTAACAGATATCCTCACTTAAGGTCAGGGGAACTGGGCTAACTTAATAGAAAGCTCTACGGATCTATCTCGGCTGTAAGTAAGCTCTGAGACGCAAATCAAGAGATCCGGCGAGGCAACACAATCAACTTTATTACACAAAAGAAAACAAGAAGGATATGAAAATTAATTTAGAACCAAACATAGATACAAGATTATATTGCTGCTAAATAAAAAAATAGAGCGAGTAAGAAAGTTGGCTTTTAGGGTTCCGTAGTAAACAAGGAACCCTTATAATTTCGCCTTGTCCGTCTGTCTGTCTGTTAGTCTGTCTGTCCGTCCGCGGCTTTGTTCAATGAATATTAGTGCTAGAAAGCTGTAATTTGGCATGAATATGCATATTAATTTTGGCAAGAAAGCTGTAGAAAAAAATTAATAAAATATCTACACGTAAGGGTGAATGTTTTTTCTCATTTACCCCATAGTGTGAGGTATCGTTGAGTAGGTAATTAAAACACGTTGGGGGTGTTTTAAAATCATTTTGCAATTTAGGGATCCGTTTGCGTAATATTAAACTTTGAAGAGATAATTTTGTTAGAATCAAGTGTCCCCCCCACCCCGGGCCCTCTACCAGCTAAACAGTTAGCTTGGGAAATATGTTTTTTATTTACTAACAGGTTTGCACTTAATTTACGCTAGTTTTATATATGATGAAATTAAAAAGAAAACTATCACGGCTTAGTAGGCTTTATAAGTTAATGAGTACCTAATAGTCGGTCAACCATGTCAATTTTTTTTTCCTAACAGGTAACCAGGTAACTAACTTTGTTCGATATTTTTTTGAGTCTTTTACACACTCAAATATCTACAAATTATAAAAAAAAAACCGTTAAACTTATTTATATAATTGTAAAAACAAAAATAGTTTCCGAACACTTATACAGTAAATTAGTCAATACTACAACTACAGGTAAAATCACTAAGCGGAACACATTGTAATGTAGTGCACAGGTGAAATCTAAAACATCAATATCGACCTGATCAAACGTCGATCAACTTTTTCCTCAAGGCTACACCAAGGAGGGTAGTTGATAAAAATCTGACATATCGGGAACAAAGCTCAGAATCGAGACCCGAGGCTGCACTATTTAGATTAATGATCACAGATATGATAATTACAATTTGGCAACACAATAGAACGAAAGTGAAAGGTGTGACAATTGTAGTTGTCATTCTGATAGAAGGTTATTAATGATAGTTGTATGGATTAATTAATATGTCGTGGGAGATGGTTAATTGATGGAGAATGGACGCTGGTCTGGCGTGCTCTATGATCTATTCTGACAGTCCTAGACGACGACTTCCACTTCTGTAGACTTCTTATTCTTATTCGAGATGGGGGCGATAAGTCCTGCACTGACGCTTGGGGTTTATTGTGCATTCACTTGGGGTATATTGTGCATTATTTCTATAGACTTGAAATTGGGATAAATAATACTGTATTTCGAATTCAGTAATGATGTACTATACGCAAATTAAATGGGGTTTTTTGTTATACTGAACTGTTACTATTGATTTTGTTACACTGAATTTTGATTTGTTTTTATCTTAGACCCAATAAAATTGATTTTTTAAGTTTGACGCATCTGTGTCTTTATATATTTTTGTTTCTGTCTGTGGTATCGTAGCTCTCGAAACGATGGAATGGGCCAGTTTTGATCTTATTTTAAAATTTGAAAGAATTTTCGAGAGAATTCTTAGCCATGTTTCATTACAATCGGTTCAGCCCTTTTTTGTTTTGGGGGTTGTTTGTTTTTTAAACTTGATTACTGCTTTATAAAACTCGCTTTGACTACCTATAATGTCAGAAGTGACAAAAGACCTTTAAAACTGCTTATAAGGCTATAATATTATCGTTAACTGAAAAATAGCTTAAAATCAGCTGACTAAGCAGTCAAATACAAGTCTATCATCAACTAAAACAATTCACACCGGGCCGGACTTATTTGGCTTTCAAATTCACAAAATTTTGTGTGGCATTTTAGTCACAACGCATGCTAATGTGCTAACTGAAAATACTCGCCTGTATTGCTGCCGTCCGTTGAGTGTTTAATGTCTATTGCGAATGAAGTCGTTGTACCAAAGCTATTATAGTCTTAGGGTACCTACAGTTGTTAAATAGCGTGAGAATGTGCGCAGATGAGACTGACTGAACAATTAGAAGAGTGTTTCATGTGAATGCGCTGTATAAGTGTGCTGTATAATTACTTACTAAGCTAAGAGGATGCACGGTGGATATAGGGAATATGCATGATTTATTTTTATTTAATCATAAGAAAGATAACCACAAATAGATCCGTTATGCAAAAATAAAATTAAAATGACTTCAAAAACAAGTATCAATGTTAAAAGAAAAACAAAATACCCGACTGCAGAAAAGAGGTTTTTGCAGCCTAACTTATGATTTTTTTTTTATTTTGATGTACCTAGTGTCACTCTCACAAATAAGACGATTCTATTGACACAACTCATATCAAAATCGGTCAAGCCGTTTAGGCTCTAGAGCGTGTCAAAGAACATACATACACTCGAAAAACATAACCCTCCTTCTTACGAAGCCGGGTAATAAGATAGTTATGAGCATTTTCATTTCATGCCAGATAGAGAGCACACGATAGTGATTGATGATGTCACGCTTCATGTTCGCCGTAGAAATTCAATACAAACGGTTGTTTCGCGAGACAAGGACAGAGCATCCCTCCCCTACAACTTTAAATATTTATATCTCGGAAGTTTATTGCCCGATTGAAATATTGTCTTTAGTATATGTTTTACATTTTAGACTGTTATCAATTAAAACTATTATGCCTATGAAATTAAATTCACACATATTCCCTATTGTACTGTATTAATTATTTATCTTTGCTGAAATATGTCAGAGATTTTTCTGGCAGTGAAATACTATTGATATTGTTGCAGATGAAAGAAATGGACTGCCCAATCAATTTACAAGCTAGGTATACGGTCTCCGTAAAATATGTCTGGATATCTGTATATGTACTCTCGACTCAAAAAGAGGGGTGTTTTAAGTTTGACGTCGGGTTTGGTGTCTGTCTGTGGCTCACAAACGGATGGACCGATTTTGATCAAGTTTTTTTTTTGTTTGATCGAGTGTTCTTATGATTCATAAAAATGTATGTTTCAACAAAATCGTTTCAGGTTTTTTTTTTTAACACGAATTAGTCCGCGTTTGACTACCAGCTCGCCTGTTGGAAGCGAAGCTGTTGTGTTTATGTCGGGGATTTTAATTTTTCAAACCTTACTTGTCTACTTGAACTTGTACTCTTAAACTAAATCTCTTCAAAACACGCAGTTTCGTTTACTTGGATGATGTTTTTCCAGTTATTTTGTTATAACAACCAATGTACTGAACACATTTTGATAAAATTTATATGGAACCACCTCTTCCATATAAATTGTTGGTAGGTAATAACCTACAAACCAAAAAAAAAAACAAAATCAAGTCATCATTGGCAAAGTAATCGCGTAACAAACACAAAAAATAAACATAAAGAGATTGAGAAGATACATATTGAGAACCTCCTTCTTTTTGGGAGTCGGTTAAAACATAGAAAAATCAAGTGCTAATCAAAGTAATATTTTTATAATATACAATAAAAAATTCCAACTGGCCACAATAATTTTAATTCAAGCATTGACATCTATCTAATTGTGAGAATATTTCTCACAATAAACTGTCAACCTGTCAACACGGATCTGTCAAACCGGTGTTTCTTAATCTTAATAACGTCATCAGTCCAGTCGTTCCGTTAAACTGAGTGAAACCGTCAACCTGCGGTTGATTCATGTCCCAAAAACGTGTGAACCATTGATTTTCCCACTCCCATAAAGACTACATACAAAACTTGAGAACATAGTCAAAAATCGGTCAAGTACGAGTTGGACTCGTGAATTGAGAGTTCCGTACGCCCAGCCAATAACGCATTTTATAGCAATGACTGCTAAATTGTGCCCTATTTACATATATGTCATTATAACAGTGACTAACGTACACAGTATCAGATTTGAAGAAAACAAACTTTTGTTAAGAAAATGCGCAAAATTTATCCATATTTTAATGTGATTAAAAACTTATTTGTCTATACTTATTTCGCTTATAAATCGGATAAGCTTTGTGATCACTTTCAGCAAAAGTCTCATTTCTTCGAAATTGCTTAAATTGGTTCCTGTTTTCATGAATAGGTCTATTGTGTAATATGATTACTGTATGTAAATACTATTAATTTCTTCTGCGATAGATATAAGTAGGCCAATAAAAGATTTCCCCTTTTTTGTAATGTACGGAACCCTAAACCATTGATTTTCCCACTCCCATAATACTACACATATAAATCCGAGAACATGGTCAAAAACCGAAATGATTGACAGCTGACCGGTCTGTCATCGTATCTTTAATTCATTTCGTCATTAAAACGTAACTTGACCATTAATTCGGATCATTATAATGTGTTGAAATGGCTGATATAGTGACACGTCGGAATCGTAGCTTGTTAGCCCAGATAAAGGTCTGTGCACACCTGCGCGGGAAATACAACTGCAGTTTTCAAATTTTAAAATAAAATAGAAAAATTGAAACAAATTATTTTTTACGTATTTATTATGTAATAGCTGCGTCCCACGGCTCACCCGCATAGTGATGAAAAATAGTGATGATGAAATGTATAGCCTATGCCCGTCTCCAGGTCTTAGCAATCAATGTACTAAATTTCATAACAATCGCTTCTGCATCGACTGAAAAGGTAAGATAAGATACTGGCAGAAGGACAGGGAAATAGATTATCTTTTCTTCACTTTTATAATAAGATGATGTATTTGCGTGTGTAAGTGTGTGTTTCCTTGTGTTATCTCTAATTTCTAATATTGATCATGAGATTTCGGTAAAAGTTATTTTTACTCTTTGCATGTATTTATTCAAAAGACGTCACAGAAATCCAATATGGTGTATTTGATAACCTAAATCTATGTAGGTTTTGTTTAGGAAGTATTTTCCGAAAACCACATTTCAAAAATATTTTGTTTTATTTTATAAATATACTTATCAAATAAATACAACCAGAATGATAAATAATTTTGCAAGAAAAATACAAAAATTATATAATAGACGTCGATTTTCTCATAATTTTAATCTAATAAATTAAATAAAATGAAGTCGCAAGTCGCTAGGTCTTTGTTTTTAAGACCCTTGACATGTTATTTCGCAATCGTGCCGGTCGTCTAGGTGTGTCCGATGTTTAAGTTCGGCGTTATGTTCTAAAGATATTTTTCCGTATAAGGTAGCGAGTAAGTAATTGACAGTAGATTACTTCGTTGCTACGCACTTGTTTTTGGGCCACTGTATAGCTACGAGCCAGCTGTGTCGAATTGATTATGTTAGTGATATAATGGGATTACACGGTACAAAAAAGTTATTTTGTTGCAAAGATCTTAGGAACAAATGTGTGTTAGTTTATTTGTATTTTTTTACGCAAGATAGATCTACGATTGACCACCAACTCGCGTGATGTTAAGCGACGGTGTGACCGAGGATGATGCTCGTCGATCTAGAAGATAAAAATTAAAAATTCCAAGATTGTAGTTTTCAAGACCTCGCGAGGACACCCTTTTAACCGACTTAAAAAAGAAGAAGCTTTACAATTCGTTTCAAAGGAAGACCAGCCAAAAGGTGGACAAATGGTCTAGTTCTACGATGATCTATATGATGATATGTGGTTGGAAGACGCTACTTGCAGGCCGCGTCGCAACAACCAAGCTTTCGGGAAATCCATGGGCGGCCTATGTCCAGCAGTGGACTTCTGAGATGAGATGATGATGATGTTGACGATGAATTACTTAATTAATAGCTCACACCAATCTCTTACAGCTTTAAACGAATTCGTAATTCAATTTAGCTTCTCATCAAGAAAGTTAATCAATTCCAAATAGTAACATAAAGTGATATCGTTTTGTTGCCGGCGTTTTGATGTATTTCAAATTACATCTAGGGCACCTTACAATCTAGATTCTAGACAATAAAGTCTAGACATTTTCTGAAAGATAATATCTTAGCTGGATATTTATCTGCGGGTAATCATTTTCACTCGGCGAGGTGGTCCATAATAATATACGGTTTTTGGGACACCAAATAATGTACCAGGACTTTTCTTGTCTAAACTTTTAGGCAAAAAACAACGCAACATCTTATATAACGTACATAAAAAATTAATGAATGTATTTTTGATAAATATTCAAACGTCATCCGCATGAAGACTATATTAAAATGTATTTGGACTACATTTTGTGTCAATATTTGTTATATTGACAGAAATAAACGTCAAATGTGTATTTTTACCTCAGAGGCTCATTTTTGGAATGATAGCTTATGAATATTTATAAAATATTCCCAAAATAATTTTATATTGACATAATTATTATAGTAAAAAAAAACCTAAAACAAATTACATTAACTTAACCGACATAGCACACTGGAGTAGCAAGTTGACGTAGCAGTGGGCAGGGCACATAGCACGTAGAACTGATGGCCGATGAAGCCGAAAAAATCTGGAGCTTATAAGGCGAACAGTCGTCTTCACACAAGTGGCAGGAAGACGTTGGATGCAGACGTAGCCAATGTCCAGCAGTGGACTTACTGTGGCTGAGGTGATGATGATGAGCCACAACTTTGGTAAACTCCTGGTAAGCGTAGTCGCGCCGAAGGCAGCTCGTGCGTTACTGGGAGCTTGTGACAGCTGTACGTTCCCGGTACAGACTCTGCTGAGGTTTTATTACGTCACGTAGATTTCGCCACGGGCTTTTTAGAGTTCACGCCAAGCTTTGTGGCCGCCTTGATGTGAATTTTATCATAGTACTGCGATTAGTTATTCACCAGACGAAATTTGCAATTTAGGTATAATCCTACAAATACATACATGGATACAAAAAAAACACGCCTATTTGCCCTTACAGGTAGGCAAAGCATCAATTACTATGCTATTCATGCTGTTTGACGCCACATTTGAACGTGGTAGGAAAATTAGATGGATGGGAGAGTGTATTATAGAAAATAGACAAAATATTTATTGAGGCAAAAACTTAACCTAATAATGTCATGATGTTTACCTACGTTGAATTGGGTTCAGTGACAGGAGGTTACTGAAGGTGATAGAAGAGATAAGAGCTACAATAGAACGAGATTCTGTATGTGTCTGTCTGTAGTTAATACAAGAAAAGCTAATTAGCGCGTGTGCAAAATGACTACAATTTACTGCATCGCAGAGTCGCCATATATATGTGCTTATATATTAATTCTATACTGTATTTAGAGGTAATGCGGCTATAAAATTTGGCAAACACTTCACAACCTCAAGTTTGACCTTTCACGGTTTGTTCAGGATTGCAGTTTTAATGAGTCGGATCAAAGTGCTCACCCAAAAACATTATTCAAATTTGGGCAACGCTCAACACATTTTATCAATTTCTGGCAAACACGTGATGACACTTGCGGAAAGAAGAGAGAGAATTTGAGACGTCGATCAAAGTTAACTGATTTTCGGTAAGGCTGCATGTGTGTAGGAGCGGGTATACATTGTCTTTTAATTAGGATTTGTAGTGATTTGCACTTTATAGATAACAATCGATGTATACAAAAAAGTCAAACAACGTTTAGGAAAATAAGCTTATTTTAGGAACATTTTTCCGAAGATTTATGCTCAAAATGAAGTCAATATTGTTTGTGAGCACGCCACAGGAATATTAAGGACACAGGCGTTATAAATTCCCGTCAGCCGCCGGAAAAAAGCCGTAATTGTCTGTGAAAAATAAGGACTAATCGATCGTTTATGCTTTTTCTTTATTTGTAAATACGCTGGAACAGCTTACGCCTTTCAGTTATAAAATTCCGGAGCCATGGACACCGCGCACCGGCAAATACAACGCAGTAAGACACGGTAAGACACGGTGTACAGATGACCTCGTACAAGTGGATGGAAGATGCTGAATGCAAGCCGAATCCAATCGGTCTTTTTAGAAATCAATGGGGGATGCCTATGTCCAGCAGTGGACTTCTTAATACTGAGATGATGATGTATATACCTCTCAATGAAATGAAGTTTATTGGAAAAAATGCTAGGGCTAATTACAGACACCGAGGAACAAACAATATGAAAATTACGACTAAATAAAATTACAGTTACAAAGGTGTGCACTGAAGCCACACTAGGGTGACCTGTGTCGTGGGTTTCAGGCTCCTCTTAAAACATACAAAAAAGGGTAATAGTTCCCTGTAGATAATTATTCAAAAGATGTATTTTACCATAAAAGATTCACGCTATTAGACTAAACTCATTTTATGAAAGTGTGTAAGTGTAATACATAATACCTAAGTTGTAGAAGTAGGTAATGTAAAAATAACAAAATAGCACTTTCAACCCACTACATGTTGACTACATGATGTTCCCGGCAGCCTAGTGGTGAGACCATCTGACTTGCGATCCGCAGGTCCTGGATTCGAATCCCCCGGCACATACCTCTGTCTTTTCGAAGCTATGTGCGTATTGTTGATTGCCGCCAACTTCAAACGGTGAGGAAAACATCGTGAGGAAACATACATGTCTGAGAGTTCTCAATGATCTTGAAGATGTGTGAAGTCTGCCAACCCGCACTTGGCCAGCGTGGCAGACTATGGCCTAACCCTTCTCACAATGAGAAGATGGCCCGTTCCCAGCAGTGGGACAGTTTGTACAAACAGGACTGATAAAAAAAAAAAAAAAAAAAAAAAAAACACTACATGCTGTGAGGTTATGTTCGTTACAGAGTGTGTTCTAAGTATGCGTGAATGCCAGCGTCTGTGCGCGTTTCTGATTGAATAGGAGATTGGAGAATGCGTGTATGTGTGTGTGTGTATGAGAGTGTGTTTGCGATTAGACGTGTGTCAAGCTATACAAGTCCAATCTCCGTTCAAAAATAGCCGTCAGGAACAAGGCGCCGCGTGATCGGTAACATTTGCAAATGGGCCACGCGACAGTGTTTGTAAACTGCCCCTGAGTACGCAAGTGCGTGTGTTTCCTTCACATGTGCTTCTAACTACCCAGTTAGAAGGAAGCACATTCCTGAGAATGCAAGCGATTCAGGAATACCCATTTATAGGTAATGAACTGCCTGACAGGTATTTGCTGGAATATTAAACTGTACGTACTTATACTTGGGAGTTCTGTCTGTTATATATCTCATCTCAGCTATAAGAAGTCCACTGCTGGACATAGGCCTCCCCCATGGATTTCAAGAAAGACCGGTTGGAAGCGGCCTGCATCCAGCGTCTTCCTGCCACTTGTAAGATATCCTTTGTCCACCTTGTGGCTGGTCTTCCTGCGCTGCGCTTGCCGGTTCGTGGTCTACATTCGAGAAGTTTTTAGCCTTATTGAACTTTTTTTTCTGTTATATATATATATTTTTTTATCAGCCCTGGTTTGTACAAACTGTCCCACTGCTGGGCGCGGGCCATCTTCACGTTGTGAGACGGGTAATGCCATAGTCAACCACGCTGGCCAAGTGCGGGTTGGCAGACTTCACACTAGTTCACACATCTTCAAGTTCATTGAGAACTCTCAGACACATTGGTTTCCTCACGATGTATTCCTTCACCGTTTGAAGTTGGCGGCAATCAACAATACGCACATGACCAAGAAAAGACAGAGGTGCGTGCCGCGGGATTCGAACCCAGGACCTGCGGATCGCAAGTCAGACGGTCTCCCGACTAGGCTGTATTTTGAAGTCGGTTTTGAAGCTCCTTCTTTTTGGAAATCTGTGTAAAAATAATTTTAAATAAAAATTGTAAAAAATGTGTATTCGGTTTTGTTCTTGTGTATGTACTAGTGAAGCAAAGAGGTTACAAATACAGAAGAACACATTTTATCGAAACGTTCAGTTTCTAGTTTACGTCGTACAAAGAATAATTATGTTTCGTACGTAACTAGTTACGAAACAACAGTTACGTACGCGGCCGAAGCGGAAAAATGATAAATCGTCATAAAAACGAACACTGTTAAATTACAGCTAATAAAAATTAGAAATGTGATAAGCCAAAGAGAATCTTAAACTGTGAACTTGATGAGCGATATTAAATTTCAAAGCGCAACTCTAGTTATAAATTATGGAAATGGGTCAATTTGTTCCAGTGATTCAGAAGTTCTGGAATCTTCAGTTTTGATGTTTCAGACTTCAAAAGATTATGTATGTAAATAGATATCAGTTATTTCGGAATCTATAGAAAAAACTCATTTTTCATAATTTTTTTTCTTCAAAATTAAATTTTACTACAATCTACAGCGTAGTACAGCTAATTTCTCTACAACGTACTTTAATTTCATAATATATTTAGATTTCATCGAAAAATTATTTAAAAAAACTTTTTAAATATAGAAAAGGTCAGAAATTTTTTTTCATGTTCCTTAAATAATTTTTATTCACTTTCAAAATTAATTCATTTATTTACAGAAACGACATGTAAGAAAAAAACTATACTAAGAACTATAACTATACCTCTACTATATACTTTGGGGTCCAGCCGCTCAGAACGCTTGGTGGAAGTGACGGGCGACCAGAATGTTGGCTGACTTTGCTCAAAAAGTAAGCATTGCCATCCAACGTGGCAATGCTGCCAGCATTCCGGCTACTTTTCCTACTACTAGTGGACTCTTACAATACATTTTTATTTCATTTGTTTTTTGGATATATATATTAAAATTGTTATTTATGTAGTCTTTCAAAGTTATTTTAAATAAATGAGATTTTTTAATTCTTCCTGGTACCTATGTGTACCTCGAAACATAACCTTTGTTGCTTAACACAAATCAAGCGCTTTAATAAAATTTACTAAAAATCTTAATAGTAAAGCTAATTTAAAATAAAAACATCTGAAGTAGGTATGATCTACCAAATACAACAAGAATCATCAAAATCAATGTACAATTGGCTGAGTAATGGGTGATAAAAAACATACAAACCGAATTGATAACCTCCTTCTTTTTGGAAGTCGGTTAATAAAATAATCGATTGTCCATAATTTACTCAAACTGAGTAGGCAATAATACTAAGCCTACTTGCGATATTAAAATATATTTTTACGAGCATGAACGAAACGACTGCAAATAGAACCATTTCATAGTTATCTTGCACAAACTAGCTTCATAAAAATACCACTTGACACGGAAACGTAGCATTCATTTTCTCGATATACATCGCTCCGAATGTGAAATTAGATTTCTCGATTACCAGACTTTGATCCGAAAATAAATTAGACATAAATCGGTTCCAATCGGGTCGGCGGCTTTGAAGGGAAGAATCGGTCGTTCAACAAGTGAAGGCGATTTTTAATCTGGTAATTTTCTTTATTTATTTATTGAAATGTAAATGAGTTTTTGAAAATCGGATGTAAGAATATTTGTATACCTATATTGTATAAATATACTTGGTTTCAAAAAATGAAGTAATCGACTTCAAAATACGCAATTTCGTTTGCTTGGATGACATTTTTCCAGTTATTTTGTTATATTAAAATACAAAGAATCGAATTTCATAAAATTTATATGGGACCACCTCTGAAGTATTACGTACCAAACATAAATCATCAAATTCAATTCATAATTGGCGAAGTAATCGGTGAACATTCAGCAACAACAGTCGAATTGAGAACCTCCTTTTTGGAAATCGGTCAAAAATGGTTATTGTTTTAAGCCTGAAGTATCCTGGGCAGAAGTCTCGTCCTTTTACAAACAATGATAAGTTTCAATGGATCTATAATATTTGCAGGCTTAAGATTACCAAAAACAACAACTTTCTGGGTACCGAACATCACAAGACCCTTAGGCAGGCCCAAAAAATGATGGCGAGATGAGCTTGACTCCCACTGTAGCGGCTGGAGTAAGGAAGCTCTAAACCAAGAAAATGGAAAGAGGGAAGAGAGGCCTTTGCCCTGCAGTGGGACAGTAATGGCTGAGAAAAACGTACTCATAAAAAGGATTTATTCTGAGACTTACAAACGAGCAGATCGCTTGAGACGTCAGGTATGAAAATTATATAAACAAAACCAATTTTTTTAACAATTCAACAACAAAATACGATTTTATTAGGTATTCCATGTCTTCAAACAAAATATGTAGATCCAAACTTTAAAAAATGTGAAAATAGAAACAGAGATGCAAGTTTATTTCTCAATTTAAAACTCCCGTTTTTAGTTTAAAAGCACTTAGAAAATAACTGGAAAAGTGATTGCGTCGCTTTGTTTTTCGCTTGTTCATTTAGTAAAACATTGAAAACTGACGTGAAAAACTTTAAAGTGCAAATGCATGCGACACACTTTCAATCTACAAAATAAAAGTCCAATTTATACATATAATATATTCATTTAATAAGTGCATTTTAGCTTTTTGACAGTTTTCCGCGTAGAATAGTCGCCGTCTGTCAAAAGTTGACATTTTAGATAATAAAAGCGGATAAGTGCAAGTCAGACTCGCCCACCGAGGGTTCCGTACAAACTTGTAGATAAAAGGGGGAAATCATATATTTTCCTTCATAAACCGAAAAATAACATCGTAAAAATATTTAAAAACCTGTTTTAGCTTGTGCTAAAAGCTCTTTCATATGATACCCCACATAATTCACTTTAAAATTTGGACCTTCATTCTTTGCATTTTTTTTGTGATTAATTAAAAAATGTCCAGTTTTCGAATTTTTTCCTATATGTGTACTAAAACACAATGCTTCTTGCCAAATTTCATAGTTCTAGGTCAACGGGAAGTACCCCATAAGTTTTGATTCCCTTGGGAGTGTCGAAATGTGCGTTTTTTACGACATATTTTAACTTTTTTTTACGAAAACTTACAAAAATTATTTTTATTTTTGTATATAGAATTAAGCGCATATAAGTGTATATAGTATTTTACTTTCAACTCGATACCTTCACTCGTTCCCGAGATAAAGGTCTTGGCACCCGGAGGGACGGACAGACGGACAACAAAGTGATCCTATAAGGGTTCCATTTTTCCTTTTCAGGTACAGAACCCTAAAAAGCATCTATTAGTACCTATGCTGTTTCGTAGCAGTCTGACTCATGTGCAATAATGTTTATTTTTTCAGATATATCATTGTCAATTTTTGACGTGCTAACTTATTATAAATCGATGAACGCCGGCTGCACGCACGAAAAAGCATGACTCATTGTCACGTTCCGCCTGAGCCGCCCGTGCAAGCGAGAGCGCGGAACAAGCGATAGAGAGGCACGATCGGCCTAAGCGTTCGGCTTGTGACGCATCTATCATGACGTTATCACGTAAAATTATTATCCTCCGTAAACCAACTTTACAGGCAACCATTTTTTTAAGCAATCTTAAGAAAACACAACGTGTTAAGAAATTTTTAATTTCTTTATACATTTTCAATCATAAAAAAACATAGACAGATGGACAACAAAGTGATCGTATATGTGTTTTTATCCTCTTTGGATACCAATCCATATAATTATGGGAGAGTTTGTAAGTTCCTTTTTAGTTACTAACCAACTTCTGAAAAGAAGAAGGTTATCAATTCGGTTTGTATGTTTGTTCACCGATTACTCATCCAATTGTGCATTGATTTTGATAATCCATTGATTTTGTATATGGTAGATACATACTTCAGAGGTGTTCCCATATAAATTTTATCAAAATCGATGCAGTACTTTGTTTTTTTTCGATCGTATTAGAAACGAAGAGATCCGTAATGTACAAAAGTCACCGACATAGCACAGCGGATAAGCAAGTTGAAGTGGCAGTGGGCAGGGAACATAGCACGTAGAACTGACGGCCGATGGGGCCGAAAAGTTCTCGAATGGAGACCACGAACCGACATGCGCAGCGTTGGAAGACCAGCCACAAGGTGGACAGAGGATATCTTTCAATTGGCAGGAAGACGCTGGATGCAGGCCACTTCCAACCGGTCTATCTGGAAATCCATGGGGAAGGCCTATGTCCAGCTGCAGTGGACTGCTTATGGCTGAGATGATGATGACTTTGGTTTTTTTAACAAAATAACTGGTAAAATATCATCCAAGTTCCTGTAGGTAGAAAAATGAACAGCAAGTCGCGTATGCGTATTTTGAAGTCTGTTTTTTCAGTTTTTTTACTATAATTATTAAATTTCAATTAGATTTTGTTTAGCTTCACACGCACGTCATAGAAAACTACCGTAAAGTGATACCTGCTCAATCGACTCAATCAGCCCGAAGGCCCTTACACAGATTACCTAATACAGATGCGTAACTACAGAACACAATATCTTGGAACAATATTTTTTAAATAAAAAGTGCAGCAAAAAGGCAAACGGCTCGCCTGATGGTAAGCGATAACCGTCGCCTATGGACAACTGCAACATCAGTGACATTACTGTTGCTATTAATTAATATTAATAACTGAGCAATGCTCTAAAAATATGCACCAGTTATGGGAATATAAGAGCATAGCTCTTGTGCGTATACTGAAGAGTATTAATCAATTTTTTTTTCATCTTCGTTGAACTACTTTTTTATTTTATTTGTTAACATTGTTTACGGTAGTAATCTGCCTTTCATTAAACATAATAATATAGCCCATGGATTTCTTTCGAAAGTTTAGCAATAAAAGCTGCGGTAACGCGTTCTCTCATTTATCTACACAAACAAGTAACTTTGACTTTCGCACAAAGTTTTCAAGATTACATTGTTTTCCTTGCACTTTTTTTTATAAATTTCCCTGTTCAAGTGATGTTTCTGTCCTTTCATAGTCTGCAAACCTTCGCTACAACACAGTAGGTAAACAAATTCATTCTGACAATAAATCTACACTCCATTTATCTGTCAATCAGAACGATAAGTGTCTCTCAGCTACTTGACACTGTTTCTTCAAAGAGGACTGTGTGGAGTGATAGATACCTATTTAGCATTTAGGTATTAGTTGAGTACGTCACGATAGCGTGAGGCTTTTGTTTGTGTTAGTATCGTGTTTGCGTATGTGTGACTGTTATTCGCTCGATCCGCCTCGCACACATGCTAATGCAAAATGCATATGTAAACATATGCAAATACTACACGTAACGGATCGTACGCGCTTGTGAGTTTAAGTCAGGTCCGGTGTTTTAACTTAACTAACTTAAACCAATGTTTAATTTATACGTCTGAAATTATTACAACTATGTATGGAAGTTATTTACATTCAAGAACATTGTATTTATAATAGTGTTTGAACCTTTATTAAATCCATAGAACAAACTACTTAAAATAATACATAGAAAAATAATAGGATAATCCAGGAATGAGGAAAATCTAAATATGGATTGAAACAGATTTTCGCATTTTTGCAATTTGCCATTTGTTACGTGCAAAAGAAGTACTTTATCACAATCCTGTAACTTACCTGTTACCTTGGATCTAAAGCACCAACATACTTCACAATTTTAACTCCAATATCACACACACATGAATTCCCCCTCTTAAAACAACGGCTTCTAATCAGTCCCTCTCACCACACTTCTACCGTAACCGGACGGCACGCATGCAATTAAATAACACATAAATTTTATGCAGCCAATGCTCCAAAAACGCCACTACGCGTATTAAAACGTAAAAACATGAGACTAAAATTATTTTCTCGCAATAAAAGTCAAAGAAACTTCATTAACGGAAATGGACGTCGTAAAAAATAATATATTGGTATTAGAACGTAATCAAAATTCGTGATACGAAAGTGAAACTACGAAAATTCGGGCTCTCCATGGTTCGGATTGTTTGCGGTTGTAAAGTTGTCAGCGCTGAATGCCGCTTTTGGCTATATTCGGGCTAATCAGCGTCGGCGTTTTGGATGTTTGGAAAAAGAACTTCTGTGTAAACGTCAAGCGGAATATATATTATTAGTTTGATTTAAATTTATGTATGGAAAACGAGAATTGTGACCATCTTTTTGGAAAATAAAAGATACACGAAACACGAATTCCTAACAAACTCCATTTCACAGCCTTTTGACACGACAACCTCGTGACCTATTTTGTTCATATTTAATATTTCTCTTTGGAAATAAGTATCAATCGTTTATAGCAACAATATTCAGAATTGCGTAGTGAATTTTGCCACAACAAATTTTCCCCCGAAATTCAGGAAGAAAATACCCCCTTAATCAAAAATCTCCCACAATAAAGAATTCTATAATATTTTAAAACCTGTATACTTACCAAGTTTAATAAGGATTGGTTAAAAATACGACCTGCGCGAGTATCAAATATCCGGACAGAAGAAAGAAAATTTTGCCAGTTGATGCAGAGACTATAGTTCGCTTCGCTTACTTGGTCAGTTAAAATTGTATAATAATATTCATATTTAAGTCTTTACTGCGAATGTGGTTGATTCTATGCAAGTGTAGCGTTTAAAAAACTAAAAAAAAAAAAAAACGCAATTCGTTTCCTTGGATGACACGTTTTTCTAATTATTTTGTTATAAAAACCAAAATACTGAACCGATTTTGATAAAATTTCTATAGAACCACCTGGGAGATATACACTATCAAATAAAAAAATATTTTTTTCATCGGTCCAGGTGCCTTCGAGTAATCGGGGAATATAATAAAAAAATAGAATCCGACGAATTGAGAACCTCTTTCTTTTTGGAAGTCGGTTAAAAAAGAAAGAATTGGACTCCATATTCTGCCTGATCGGCACGCAAACCTTAGTAAATACATATAAAACTAAATAATGTCGGTCTGTAAACATGATGTCTTCCCTATATCTATCAATATTTAGTGTGTTCAGTTGAGAAATAGGAAGCGGCAGGTAACAGCAGCCCCGGATCTAGGTGGGGGGCAAACCGGGGCACCCGCCCCGGGCAGCATTTTCAGGGGGCGCAAAAATCATTATTAATATGATTAAAAATAAAATAACTTCCTCCATGAAGCACCTAGAATACAAAAGCTTGGTTGAATCACCGTTAACTTTTAAGAAAAAGGCGCCACATAGATTATTATATTAAGTTTTTTTAAGTAAGTTATTTTAAGCGCTGGAGAGAGGGGCGCCACCGTCAAGTTTCTGCCCCGGTCCGAAAAATACGTAGATCCGGGGCAGGGTAACAGTAGGCGAGACATTGATACCCGTGAGTCACTCCACGCAGTCATAAGACCGCGGAGGAATTTTCCAACTATATGTTTGAACCAAACAAACTGAGAGACAGACAGACAGAGAGAGTTATTTTCGCTATTATAATATTAGTCAGAAAGTTGGGATAGTAATGATTAGTAAGTAAGAAGTAAGCGTTAGGATAATATGTACGAGTATAGCTCTGAACTATAACAGACGACTTACTCCGCAAATAGATTTAAATAAATAGTGAATCTACGTGAGACGTGATAAATAGCAAGTCAGCTTGCACATACGCTAAATGTCTGTTATAATTAGGAACTTACAGACATTTTTATTGCACGACTGTTAAGACATGTCATAAATATCAATTATTCAACAATTTATTTGCGCGAATGGCATCCGAAATACGCAAACGTCCAAGAAGCACATAAAAGTAACGGCATCGTTAAACGCCAACGTTTTATATTGAATCGTTCGCGAACATTAACCAATTGAAAATTAACTTTACGAGTGGAA
This sequence comes from Lycia hirtaria, assembly GCA_947563715.1. NCBI lineage: Eukaryota > Metazoa > Arthropoda > Insecta > Lepidoptera > Geometridae > Lycia > Lycia hirtaria. The sequence goes on along the minus strand of OX387380.1, from coordinate 22,642,799 downwards.
GGACCAATACGGCACTCTTCATGACCATTCGGTAACAACGACTGGGTATAATAGACGTGACATCAAAGTTAAAAAGACGTCGCGCCCTCTTTCGTATAAAAATTAGGAAGAAACCTGTTTTCTACGACTTTCCATCACGTGGACGTAAAGTCTAAAACAAAATTCACAAATATAGTGTCCTGGGTTGACCGACATTCATGTACCAACAATGATGAAATTCATTTTGATTATAAGGACTATGTCGCCGCGCTAAAGCCTAATTTAGATTGAGAAGTCTAGAGACGTCTATTTGCCGCTTCGAATTATTTTGAAAATCGAAATTATTTTAATCATGTAAGGGGTCTAATTATTATTAGATCTCATTGAGCTCGGACGCTTTGGGGACTGGCGCTACCTATCCCGTTTGTACTTTATCAAAGGTTTTATACCAAACATTATCCGATTTCTATAATTCTTGTTTATCTGATTGGAATCTTAAATTACTATGCCTTAACGGTTAGTTTTTTTTTTTCAAATTTTATTATTATCTCCGAAAAAAATAGTTCGATACTTTAAGGGCATGGCTATTAATGATTCCAACCATATAAAATAATTATAGAAGTCTGATATATTTATTTTATGGATTTAAGGGGTAGAAACAATGTCCACTGATTGTATGAAGAAACGCCTAATATACCGACGAATATTATCGGAACAACGATAAAATTCGCACAACAGCGATAAAATCACATGATTACTAAAATCGTATACTATCGAGTTGGCTATTATATCCTTTCCATTTCAAAGAAGTAAGTATTTGTACAAAAAGAGACGTAATTGCGGAACTTAACAGCACACAATTAAAAATTTGGCGAGCCCCGATTTGTTGATTTTAATTTATTGTTATTTTACTGAATTATGCTCTTCAAGTTTTCAAAAGTAATTTCATCACTGATAATGTACCAATGCCAGTTAGAGCATTTTGTGCTAATGCTTTGACTGAAAGTGTTTGCTTCATGACGTTTCTAAGTGTACTCGTATAAAGTGAGGTCGTTTGAACCAATAAATGGCGGATGAAGTGTTCAGTGAATAAATGGAGAAAAGTTTTAATTAAACGTAAGTTAATCGTAATTTGTTCATTATTTACCTTCCTTAGCCGTTCTTCAGTTTTATGAGGGGAGAGGAATGTTTACATTGATTTAATTAACCCGGTCAATGTTTCAAACATTGAACAAGTTATTCGATGAATTGTTGATTGAGGCGAGTTATATTTGGACAATGTAATGATCAAATATTTTTTATACAAGATAGGATAAGCTAACGCTTGACGAATTAATCAATACATACATAAAATCAGGCCGTTTGACGCCACGTTTGACCGTAATTAGGTTAGGTTACTTTCTCATAATATCACAATTATTAGACAAAAATTTCAATTTTATCCAAGGTAATTTTTATACATAAAAATCACTTTTAAAAATTATTAACGCAAAAATTGGATCTTGGATCAAATTAAAATTATTGTCAAATGTTTGTGATGTTGTTTTCTAGTTTTAACAAACTAAGAGTTTTTTATAAGATCATTCAGTTATTTTATATCTTCATAAATGTATGTATGTAGGGTATGCGCGAGTGAGACGGACGATACTCGAACTACGGAGTCATATCAAGTCCAATATCCATAATATTTCAGCTACTTCAATATCAATATCAAATACAATAAATACGAGTCAATATTTCGTTACTATTCCTTCAACAAAAGAACAGTTTATCTTTGTCTGCAGCAGTGGCAAAAACATGGAACTAAAATATTTTAAGGAATTCTTCCGACGTGGTCTTCAAAATGCGTTTGTGGCGCCTCCTTTTGCTTCTAGTTATGTTGGTCGCTTTTGTGATCCCAGATAAGTTATGCAACTCCATAAATCTCTGGATATTCAGTTTTATTATGAAATAGAAATTGGTAGATAACAGTGCGGCGAGAAAATAGGTGATGGATAACTGTTTCGGGGAGGTATTACGTGCTGGGAAGGAGATGGCGATAAGAAATGAAATGGTCTAAATGTTCCAAAAGATTTTGACGTGACAACGTCTAATAAATCGATGAACGCCGGCTGCACGCACGAAAAAGTATGACTCATTGTCCCGTTACATCATCACCATCATCATTTCATCAATGTTTTGTTATGACGTTGTCACGTTAAACTATCGTCCGTAAACCGACTTTACAGACAACCAATTTTTTATTTTTTTCGTAAGTAGATAAACTTAAGGACAATAATAAATTATAAAACTAATTTTAGGTATATATATCACTAGACAGTATTTCTGCAAAATTAAAGTATAACTAATAACTTATCAAACTTAGTTATTTTTTTTGCGTCATTTAAAATTAATACGTTAACTAACAAGTTTATTGAGGATGATTTGTATTTTTTTTTAAGTTTCAGTTTATAGCTTTTAAGTTTTATGCCTTGTGATTTGAAGCATCAAGGCTATTAATTTTCAAGGAATAGTTCCAATCTTATTCACCATAACGATATATCATAATAGAACCTGTCTGTAAGAATGTTTTTTTTTAAATGTCGATAGAAAATCATCAGTAGGCTTGCTATCAATCCCTATCGCCATTACATTTCTGTTACACGTAATACCATCAATGTTTGTATACATAGTCTTATCATCCAATCAGCTTGTCCGAAGTGAAAATGATTCTGTACCGATCTCCCAGACAGATTATCTTGCATTGTTGCCAGCCTCAAGTTCACGGAGGTCAAGTTTACAAAGCAAATGTATTGTAAGGTGAGATGTTACTGCTAGATTTGTTGGTTTTGTATGTTGCAGTGAACTTGCAAGGTTCGATGACTTTTTGGACCGATTTTGAGTGTCATATTTTTTTCCTTATATTATCGTCTAATCTAAATTCTTTCAGATCCTACAAAGTAGTGGATATATCTAATATCATCATCATCTCAGCCCTAAGAAGTCCATTGCTAGATTTGCTGGACATAGGCCTCGCCCATGGGTTTAAAAAAAGACCTGATGGAAGCAGCTTGCATTTAATGTCTTCCTGTCACTTTTACGTTTTGTAAGTCTATTCGAAATCGAATAAAAATGTAGATATCTGTAGACATACGAAAGTCACAGATATAGCACAGCGGATTTTTAGCAAGCAAGACAGTGGGCAGGGCACATAGCAAGCAGAATTGGTGTCCGATGGGGTCGAAAACTTCTCGAGTGGAGACCACGCACCAGAAAGCGCTGCGTAGAAAGATCCCTAGATACATTGAAATCAAACATTTTTTTACGGATTTATCACGTATATTTTACATAGTGTCCATACACTTTGTTTTATAGTCAATGAACCTTTTTATGGAATAACTGGATCATTTTCTTATAATGACGTCAGTTTTGGCGGGAACGTCATGGAAACGTGTTGTTGTTTTACTTTATTTTCCTGTACTTGTGTAACTTTGAACTTTAATGCTATAAAAATGGTGGTGTTTTCATTAAGTGTTTGATCATGTGCGTAAGTGTGGGCAAGTGAAATAAAGCGACGAAACGTGTATTTTCACGTTGTCGGAAAAACTCCATAGAAGCTTCCAATAAAGACCACTTTACTAAAACACGACTCAAATTTGAAACTGACATTACTTAGATTGTGACTAGAACATTAATAAATTGTTTTATTCAAGAAACTTGAAGAAATCGTAATACTTGGCACTGACAAATGCTTTAAGCGGGTCCAAATACAATTAAAAAAAATATAATGACCTACTAAAACCTTTCACTAAATAGCGTTTTAAAATGTAATAATACTTAATAACTCATTCGTTGCATAGATCCCCAAGAGCTTTGTGCTTGAAGTGCCATCAATAATTCAAGTTTCCTTTACGACGGAATTCGCACAGAAATATACGTGATAGGACGATCTGGAGCTCGCTGTTATGATGTTTAATTCAACTTATATTTCTTCATATTGACTTGTAGTTCTGCGAACAGTGGTCTTACCTGAAACAATATAAACAATGATCTGTATTTTATTTTCATGACAACCTCAGGAAAAAAACTATTGAAACTACACGGTTTTCACAAATTCAAATTCATTTATTTAGCCTGTGGACATGGGTTACTTAGTTGTTGTATCATATTATATAATATAGTGAAGTGCTTTATGTCCCGCTATGTCAGCAACATAAACTTACAAATAAAGATAATAAGCCTAAAGTTACAAGCTATTACATATCAAAAAAAAACTTAATCCAAATCAAAACTACTGTGTTGTTTATATTAAAACCCTCTATGGGTAAGAAATAATAAAATAGATATCAAGGTATAAAAATAAATATAGTCAAACTGTAAATCAATATGAAAGAGCACCATCGTCAAATTAAAATAAAAATCAATGTCAAGGTGTATCAAAGTCAAATTAAAGTATACCTCGATGTAAAAGTTTAACAATTTCATATCCTATTTATTTTTTATAATCAGCTTATCGTTCAAAAATTAATCCAGGGAATAGTATGCCTTGGAGAGGAGGAAATCGATGAGCCTATTGTTAAAGCTATGTAAGTTGTTCCATTCACAAATGGATAGTGTTAGCTGGTAGCTTATTTATAAATACTTGTCAATTATAAACAGATATAATATTTATATATTTGAAGGGACATACATACTTCCAGATTAGTCTCATAGAGTTTTTATCAAAATCGGTTCAATACATTGGGTTGGTGTTTAAAACAAAATAACTGTCTACAAGAATATCATACAAGTAAACGAAACTGCGTATTTTGAAGTCGGGTGTTTCAGTTTTTTAAACTATAATAAAGAAGTCGGTTAAAAACATCCTACCTACATGAAAAACCATCCTAGATCCATCCCAACAGATATTTAATAATATATAGGCCTCAACCTTCATGTATCATGAAATAGATGCAACCTATTCATATTAGGCTGACAAATAATATGACAAGATGGATACCCGATGACAGATGATCATTCAACTTTCCATCCAATATTTACAAACAATCCACTTTCCCCTCCTCGGGTGGATAAACCCATGATAAATAAAAATAATGCGCCAAATATGGCTGCAGCGGAAGAACAAAACGAAAATATTTAAATATGACCCTTATACGTCCCGGCGTGTGTGGCCGAAAAGGCATCGACATATTAAGTTATTACAATGCAAATTTGTAATTATACTAAAATAAGAAATAATAAGCTTGTAATTTTTTGTATGAGGCTGGAAGTTGTTTTTGGGTGGTAACCAGACTTCACCACCATCAAGGTCAGGAAATGTTTTCATTCGAGCGAATGTAACTTAAAATAATTTCCTACCACCTAATTGAAACTTGTGGAACGCTAATAAATAAATATGAATATGAATAATTTGTATTTCTACTACCCTGCTAGCATGGAAGGTAGATAAAACGTTTTTGTCCACGTTGTTATGTCAGTTGTCAATGTCAGTACATACTTTATTTCCTCTGAAGGGTGGATAAAATGGGGGAAAGATTATTTGTCCATGTTCCATGCTAGCAGGGCAGGGTATACAAATTTATTTGAAATTGTATTGTTATCCATTCATAAATTGTTCGTGACAACAAATTTAAGAAATAGACACAGAAATATAGTATCTGTGAATATATGGCTTAATATTAGCTGATAGACTGGTCAGTTCAGTTGACGTCTACCTGTCGCGTTGTCCCCCAGTGGGGGACATCAGCACAACTTTTTCGACTATTCCCGTTGTCTCCCAGTGGGGATACGGAACTGAGGGACAACGGGAATAATCGGTCGCCGTCTGGGTTCAACACTCAGAAGAAACATTGTGTGATGACCATTCATGTATTCAGAATTTATTATAGTTTAAAAAACCGAAACAATCGTCTTCAAAATACTTATTTTCGTTTACTTTGATAACATGTGTTTGTACTTATTTTGTTTTTAAAAACGAAACTTCTAAACTGATATTGATGAAATTTCTATGTAACTAATATGAAATCAAGGCTTATAAATGAGTTATGAAATAAATTTTTTTTTAATCAACCAAACTATAATCTCCTCTTTTCAAAGGCAGTTAAAAAAAGCATACAATTATTCTATCAGCAATCTGGTTCCTATATAGACCAAGAGCGGGCGGCGGGAGATTTTGGCACTTCTCGATAGGCACTTTCGAATGTACTACTTGTTACCCGATAAGTTGGTGGACACAAAAAATGGTCACATTTTTGCTAACTGTACAAAACGCTGCATTTTAGCTTAGGCAACCCTGTACATTTAGAGACACCTTACTAATGTGCTGTTATCCTAGATATCTCGTATCTTGTTACCCGATGAGGTAGGTAAACATACCGCCCGCTCTTAGTCTAAAATAGTACATGACACTAGTGTCAAACTAAAAAAACATGAGTGGTGTCTAGTGTTTGTAGATGGCGCTGTGTGAAAATGTTTACCAAAAGTAAAATGTTAGATTTAATTAAGTATCGTCTTTAACCGTTACCTTATTTTCTTGTCAAGGAGAACTGTGTGTACTAGTATACACTAGCAGGTAATTTAATGGGCGCCCATTCCGCGTCCGTCGTACACTCGCGGGAAAATTAACTGCCTATACTTAGTAATTACCCACTCACACATTAATATAAATAAATCGGTTTATGTAACGTATACGCAGTACATGAGCTCACTTGAAAATATACGAAAAAAAACAAAAGGCACAGTCAGTGTAAGTTTTGAATCAGCGTACATCGAAGGAACGACATCGTTTCATGATGGGTATTTCAAAAAGAGCTCCATCCTCTCTTTTTGAAATACCCATCATGAAACGATCTAGAAGATATCTATTCACTCTAGCCTTGAAAATTCCAAGATTGTAGGTCTCAGGAAACAGAGATGGCGGCAAAGAATTCCATTCCTGTGCAGTACACATCAAGAACGTGGATCGATATCGCTGAGTAAGAATTTTTGGCATTTCAACGAGAAATGGGTGGTAATTCGCCGACTTTCTGCTAGCCCTGTAGTGAAATGGGGAGGGTGGACTGAGGTCGTGAAGCTCTTGCGCACATTGTAGAATATAGACAGACGTACTACTTTATTCTCTAATAATACTACTTATTATGAATTTGAAGCGATTGTTCCGAAAATAGGGTAACTTTCTGGTGTGATTTCAGGCACCTATTAGTTTAACGTACCCTTCTCAAAATAATTTTCTAAAGGTTAAGTAGCTTAAATCCAGGGCGTCGCCAGCCCATGGCCCAGGGGGGAGGGGGGCAAGTTAATATTATGGAGGATGGGGAAAACATGAATTGTAGGTACAGGTACAATTGCACGGCCTTAGGACTGCTGGTTGCTTTGCGGTTGGCTACATTTTTTAAATCTCTAGGGGGGGGGGGGGGCAACTGCCCCCTCTGCCCCCTCCCTTGGCGACACCCTTGGCTTAAATGGCTTAATTAATTTTGAAGTTTCAATAAATTTTTAATCTTCTTAAAGTACTTAGGTTTTTTCCAGTATTTTCTTTCATAAAACATATTTAAATAGCTGTTAATATAATTGCGCTGTGTCTCGGTAACTGTCTTACAATTATATATCTTCGATCGGTAGTATAAAAAGGGTTGCCAGTAATCGGCATCATTATACGGATTAGAGCGTTGTAAAATATCGGTGTTAAATATCTAGAGAGCAAATGCGCGGAAATGGCTAGTCTTCCAGCGATGCAGCGGGCGAGCAAGATGGCGATTGTCTTCGGTATGTGTTCTAAATAACAAGTCTATATTTAAAAAAAAATGTACTCGACTGCAGAAAAGAGGTTTTTGCAGTCTAAGTTACGATTTCGTTACACTGATACGCTGTTGAGTGTACAGTGTGAGAAAGTATGCGTCGCTGTAAAAGATTGTAAATGGGCATTCTTTGGAATAATTCTAGTAAATCACATGTTTATTACGAAAAAGATCGTTGGAGGTTACGAATAAACATTTATTTTTATTTTGCGAGAGATGTATTATTATTATTATTACAAACAAATATAGCCTATAACACTCAGGGAGTGAAAATAAATCTAACGACACCTCGCACATCAAAATCGGTCTAACCGTTTAGGCTGTAGGCGTTCAGAAACATTTATACATACCCACATACTCGAAAACATTACCCTCTTTCTTATGCAGTCGGTTTAAAGTGTAGTGAAATGTTTAATTTTGTGTAACTACAGTTAGAGTGGAGTTTTATAAAAAAATGTTTTCACAAGACTACGAAAAGATGGCGTTGTAATCTTAAAAAAATATCTGTCAAAATACATAGTTATTGACTTTTTTAATATTTCTACTCAATGATTTCATATGTTTAAAAATGTTGTAATGAGCGAGAGAGATAGCTGCGCACTTTGAAGTCATCCCTAAATACGATTGATAAGCTGTTTCATAAACAGTATGGATGCTGTCTGTTAGCGTAAATTAGATTGAATGAATAGCGACTTATCTATTTTTGTATACCTAGGTACCATATTCTGTATTATATAACACCAAAATCAACAAACAAAACATCACCGATACTATATACTAACCGGCAGTGTCCATACTGTCTGTACGAATTGGCTTAACGTTTAAATTTGCAGGACAAAAAAAAACACCACTCGAAAATCTTATCGACATCTCAAAACGTATTTTTAAAAGTAACTTGTTCCGAAAACAAATGACGGTCGATTAATTCAGGGCTGGCTGTCACGCCGCCTTGTATGACGAAGGGAATTAAAACGATCACTTCCAATTAATGATTTCACCATTTGTTAACATTGGGATTGGATTGGTGGGTATCGATGTGGTTAGCAGCAACCCTACGGCTGCGGTTAGATGACGCGAAAATTTTCATGCGGCTGTGTCGTGCGGACACCGCGTTTCACATACGTCAATTGTATGGCATTAAATCTTTGACGTATGTGGGTTAAGAGAAAATTGGATTCACTAATACTGTAATGTGCTTTTTTTATACAACTAAGTGACATGACGAACTAGACGGTCACCTGATGTTAAGCGTCACGCTAGCCTATAAAAGGCCAATGCCAACCAGAATTGTGGACTTGAGAAGTTAAAAACTTTACACCGTAATAAACTGCGATTGTCACTCTGTGACATCAGATGTTAAATCTCATTATGCCCAGTTTGGGGCCATTCATTTATTACGCAAGACTATTTTTGCCAGTTTTTGACCCCCTCCCCCCCTACATAAGAAAAAATAAGAATAGGCCGACCCCCTCCCCCCCCTAAATCGTCTTACGTAATAAATGAATGGCCCCTTTCGTTAAATTCTATTTTCTATAAAACAAACTAAAAACAAAATATTTGAAACTAATGTCTTGTGTTTTGGAAGTTTGCTAAAGGAGACAGTCTGAAGAAATTGTTCTTTTACTCTTTAATATAAAACCTAGTCACAAAATTATAGATCATATTTTGCTACAACAACGTGGTCTACACAGTGTTGCAGCTAAAATAAATAAATGTATTCGTATATAAATTAGTTTTATCTATTTCAGAAAAAAAATACTTTTTTATCTATTTATATAATGGTATTTACAAAAATTAAGCGAAGTTTTTAATTAAAAGAAGTTTTCGGCAGCCTAGTTGTGAGACTGTCTGACTTGCGATCCGCATGTCCTGGGTTCGAATCCCACGGCACGCACCTCTGTCTTTTCGAAGTTATGTGCGTATTGTTGATTACCGCCAACTTCAAACGGTGAAGGAAAACATCGTGAGGAAACCTACATGTCTGAGAGTTCTCAATGATCTTGAAGATGTGTGAAGTCTGCCAACCCGCACTTGGCCAGCGTGGCAGACTATGGCCTAACCCTTCTCACAATGAGAAGATGGCCCGTTCCCAGCAGTGGGACAGTTTGTACAAACAGGGCTGATAAAAAAAAAATTACATTAATGTATTTTACATTGAATTAGTTAACATAAATTTATAAAAGAGCTAAAAACTAACTAAATTTGTAATATGAATTTTTTTTCTGTCATTTTGACTGACCTTGTGGCTCAGTTGGTAGTGTGTCTGCCTGCTGTGCCGTAGGTCGTGGGTTCGATCCCCACCCAGGGCAAACATTTGTGTGAAGAGCATGGATGTTTGTTCTGTGTCTGGGTGTTTCTATGTATCATATGTATATATTTACAAAAAAAAGTGTATATGTATTCTATCAGCCATCTAGTTCCATAGTACAAGCCTTGCTTAGTTTGGGCTAGATGTTGTGTGAAATGTCCACAAATATTTATTTATACACAGTATATAATAACACGAGGACAATCATAAAACAGCATCATTTTGTAATCTGCCTTGCCATAATGTAATACGAGGTATTTTTCAAACTGTCTGCGTGGAAGTCACGTCGCGTTGCCGTCGCGTTGCAAACTGACCTGCGTCAAAGAAACGCGCCCTAAGACGCACGGTGGTAACCCTAAATTAAGTTTTGATAAAGTAATTAAATTTTAACCGCTGAATTGATCATTTGTTGAAGTCTGTAGTTCAGTTTCAATGTGTAATTAGGACCGATTTACAAAAGTGCGGTATAATACTATTGTAATAGAACTCAATATTATAGTTATCCATTTCACTAGAAGACTAGCAGAAAGCCGGTGCATTACCAGCCATTTCTCATTAAAATGCCAAAAATCCGTACTCAGCGATATCCGTCCATGTTCTTGATGCGCACTGCACAGGAATAGACGAAATAGACGAATTCTTTGTCGCCAACATTTATTTTTTTATTTATTTATTTAAGACCAACAGCTTATTTACATTTTTAGAACAAAAATACTTAATTAATAAAATTAGCCATTAATAGGTCTATCTTAATAATTTCCAATGAAATGGGCGGATATAAAGTTAAACTAAAGTTATCATCGATGAAAATACATTTTTTCAACATTGTTTCCTGAGAACTACAATCTTGCAGTTTTCAAGGTTAGAGAGATATCTTCTAGATCGACGAACTCCATCCTCTGCCACACCTTCTCTAAACATCAGACGAGTTGATGGTTGGTTAATAGAAGAGCTATGTAACATAAAAAATAAAAATAGTAGATTGTTATTCAAGGGGCTAAAAAGACCCATTGTAACGAGGTAGATTTTTACTCCCGAGCTTTAGCGAGGGAGTAAATAGAAACCGAGTTACAATGGGTTTTTAGCGCCGTGTGTTACACTCAACTTTTCACTACTATTGCGAGAAAATATAATAATCCAATACAATAATTCAAAGTTTATTTTATTAAAGATGAAATGTACAATTTGTACAATTCTGGATATTTAACGAGATGTTTGCAAAGAGAATGTAAATATATATCAAAGAGATTATTCTACTTTTAAATAAAGACTGTTTCGTGTATGTAGGCTCTTTGGTAACAGATAAAAAAAAAAACTTTTTTCCCTAGAGCTTAAAATGCTATTTTTTCCCCGCTTTAGTATGCTACAATGACGGACTTTTTGAGCAAGAGGAGTGAAAACATTATTGTTAGTGGTAAATTGTAGCAGCTTTCTTCTATTTCCAATAAAATAGCAAAATGAAACTGTAAAAAAATATATAAACAGCGATTTTGCACCTAGACTTTGAACTAGAATTTGACTGACTCGTGTGAGAATTACTTTCCAGTGGCTATATCGCAAATCAGTAGTGTGCAAACATTAATAAAAGGGAGCAGTGTTTTCTGTGAAACAATCGATGAATATCTACAAGTAAAATTAAATTTTCGAAAATATGTACAAAATATTAGCAGGATGCTATAATTCTGTTCATCATCATCATCACCTCAGCCGCAAGAAGTCCACTGCTTAACATAGACTTCCCCCATGGATTTCCAAAATTAATCGGTTGGAAGCATCTTCCTGTCCCTTGAATGAGGTCGTCTGTCCACCTTTTGGCTGGTCTTCCGACGCGCTAAAATTATATTACTCACCGATGTCGATAAATTAAGCAAGCACAGCACTAGCAAAGCGCAACCAATCCGAACTACCGAAATTACGCAACGTTTATCTTAATTGTTCATCTTTAGTGTTGGGTTCGTTTATCGATATCGAGTACTAGACAAATATACTTAAGTATCTTTATTTCATAACCGCTGGGTTACATTTTTATTATTGTCGTTTCGTAAAGCTAATTTAATTTGTTGATTGTGAAATGCTATCACACACGTGAGATGTCGTGTAACTTGTTTTGGGCCATGCTTGTTTGACCAGACAAGCATGTTGTACTTATGATACGTATGTTTAACCGACTGCCTAAAAGGAGGAGGTTCAATTAGTCTGTATGTTTTTTAAATAGATCTACGATTGACCAGCAACTCGCCCGTAAAAATCCCCCATAGAATTTTTATGAAAATCGGTTCAGTGTTACAGTAGTGTACAGTAGTGTTTTTATAACAAAATAACTAGAAAAATGTCATCCCGGTAAACGAATTGCATATTTAGTAGGTCATTATATTTTCAGTTTTTTAAACTATAATTAATATTTTAATAAAAAGTAGATAGTAAATCAATATCGCATCGCTTATTCCAAATATAAATTAAGCAATTAAAATAATAATGAGTACAAAATTAAGTAATTAAATATCACATTTAGTTACAAAAACATTGTCAGTTGGGAAATTTAAGCGTATAATTGCGAATCAAGTACAAATCCTCAATTATGCGTGCGTAAAAAGTCAATTTTGTCGTGCGTAAGCGTTGAATTATACGTTAAATTGTCGAATTAACACGTCATGTTGACGGAACACTCAAATTGCTCCACGATGTAGGTAAATTACGTATTTATAGAGATCGCTCAATTTGGGATTACGGGTTCCTTTCTCACTTTTCGTCATTGGCTGAAAGGTCTATCACACTACACGTTTTCTCGGGCCCTGTCTATCGGGTACAACCGATAGGGCACGATAAATCGTGTGGTGTAATACCTTTTAGTAACGCTACTTCACTAGCGTTTAAAGGTTAAAATACAATTATATTTGAGTCGTTAAACTCCAGATTATCAAATATCTGTACCAAATTTTATAGCAATCGGTTCAGCCGTTTATTTGTGAAAGTTAACAAACACACAGACAGTTACTAGTACATATAAGGATACTTATGATAAAATTGAATCTAGTAAAAAGCTTGGCATCATTAATAAGGTTAGGCGATACTTCTCATCGGGACAACTGCTTCATCTGTATCAAGCACAGGTCCGATCGTGAATGGAGTACTGCTGCCACCTTTTTGATGGATCAGCCAAGTATCAGCTGGCAACTTTTGTATCAGTGGACCGGCGAGCTGTGAGGTTAAACGGTGACGATAAACTAGCTGCCAAGAAGCTACTTAGTCTCGAGCACCGCCGTAAAGTATCATGTCTATCTATTTTCTAAAGGATTAATTTCGGGGAATGTGCGCAAGAGCTTCACGACATAATTCCACCCTTCTCATTTCACTTCAGGACTAACAGTAAGTCGGCGAATTACCACCCATTTCTCGTTGAAATGGCAAAAATCCGTACTCAGCGATATCGATCCACATTCTTGTTGCGTACTGCACGAGAATGGAATTCTTTGCCGCCATCTCTGTTTCCTGAAACCTACAATCTTGGAATTTTTAAGGCTAGAGTGAATAGATATCTTCTTTTTTTATTTATTTATTTATTTAAGACCAACAGCTTATTTTCATTTTTGGAACAAAAATACTTAATTAATAAAATTAGCCATTAATAGGTCTATCTTAATAATTTCTTATGAAATGGGCTGATATAAAGTTAAACTAAAGTTATCATCGATGAAAATATAAGTACAGACATATAAGTAAGTAATATTATATATACATATTTTTATATTTACACTTACATACATACACACTCACTAGATCGACGAGCTCCATCCTCGGCCACACCGTGTCGCTTAACATCAGGCAAGTTGGTGGTCGATCGTAGATCTATCTTGTATAAAAAAAACTCAGCTCAGAATTATAATATCGCTCATGAATATTGAGGTCGTAAGGTCGTTAACGCGGGCGATGTCGCAGCAGGTACTTCTAAAGTAAAAACAAATATGATTACGATCCCAAAAAATAATTCAATCGCGTTTCCTAAAAGCATTAAGTTATTTAAACATTAAAATCTCATCTTAACGCACTTATTCTCATTCGGTGTATTGCACGTTAATTTCACTCAAATTACTAAGGTTGAGTCATGGAAAACTACCTTGTAATTCGTGCAAGTGGTTTTGCATATCGCAAGCGTCGGACGGGATCTTAATTTTCCTATGTATGCAACATAAGGACTTGTCATTGTTGTTTTATTTGGGATATTGCGACCACAGAAAAGAAATATTTTTTCATTACTCATACTCTGAAAGTAGGTCTGAAGTTGCCAGAGGAGCGGGTTGAAAGTAATACTTTCAGCCCTAGGGAGAATCGCTTTTAACTGCCAGCTGTCAAATAAAAAAAAAAACTAGTTCTTTTTTCACGTTTCTATTGAGCCATGTCCAACTTTCTTTAAAGTCGCTTAACATCAGGCGAGTTGGTGGTCAATCGTAGAACTATCTTCTATTAAATAAAAAAAAAATTACAGCGCGATGTAAAATTGAAATAACATAATACCAAAGTTTTTGATCTATGTAAAATAAAATTTACTTATTATTTCTGTAGCTAATTCGTGTTTTTATTTTTACTTTCCTTGTATTCGTAATGAAAAGCACAGTGTTTACCTCGGGTAATTACCACTAACTATTGGCGCCCTCACTTCGTTCGTGCGCCAAGCCCCGTCTCAGGACTAAATAAGTTACTTTCACCCCTAGGGTAACAATGTACTATTAAGCCTCAATAGAACAGCTTTTGAGTAATTTTTCTAAGGAAATCGTTGCCCAGTATGTCATGCCAGTCTAAAGACTTGACATAGTGTGTATTTTTAGGGTTCCATAGTCAACTAATAACCCTGATAGTTTTGTCATGTCCGTATGTCTGTCTTTCTGTCAGTGGCTTAGTTCAAATATTATTAGTCGTAGAAAGATGTAACTTAGTATGGGTGTACATATTTATAAAGTTAGGGTACCACCCCTACACGTAATTTTTGATAGTTCTTGACCACCTCCCTCTCCCCCTAAATATGGTCGACCCCCTCCTCTCTTTCCTAAATCGTCTTACGTAATAATTGAATGGCCCCTAGTGGGGATGATTTTTTTCTTGTTTACCCTACCGTGTAAAAATCTTAAAATATTGAGAATATAAAAACCTTTTTGAGATTACGATTTACCGCCAAAATTACCAAAATTTTACTAATATTGTAATACTATGCTATTTATGACCTTAGTTGACTAACGTACTTTTGTGTGGAATAGTTCAAACTTAAGTAATACAAATATGTAGCATGACTTAGAATGTTATTGCGTATTTTCTTTTCGACTTTTTTATCATATTTTACATTAACTTTTTTTCTTGTTTTGTAAATACACTTTTTCGTACTGTGTCGTTTTTCTGCACCTTTTATCCTCATTTCACATATTTTGGCCGCAGGATAATTTTCCGGGTTCTTAGATTATCCCTTCAGCTGCGTTGCCCCATATTTCTTTTGTCCGCTTTAAATGAAGTTGGTCGGCGTACATGGCTCTCGGTGTAATTATTTCTTGGCATTGTTTTCACGAGTTTGGCTCGCTAGCTCTTATTGTCTGACTGTTTTACGATGGTATGCAAGCATTTTTAGGGCATACTGATTGCGAAGGGTGCAGGAGTGGAGCCTATTCGTGAGGATACGGTGCCTGTATGTCTGTCCTACACTTAAACGGTATCTTTTGAACGGAATTATGTATATACAAGAGTCAAAATTGGCGAGGTTGTAAGGTTTACTTTGATGTAAATCAATGATTATTAAAAACTGGTCAAGTGCGAGACAAGCTTGCGGAAATATTTTTGAAAAAACGAGCGTTTGTTGTGCGAGAACTGCGAGATAAAACCTCTTTGTTGATTCCACAAAAAAAAACAATAATAAAAATGACAAGTGAATGTTTTGTTGACAGTTGGTATCATGTGACATAAATTTAAAATAGAGTAAACGAAATCTCTTTGGAAGCCTCGGTGTGCGAGTGAAACTCGTACTTGGCCGGATTTATTTCGGGCAAACCAAAATAGTGTACAAGTGCACGTATAGCGGCAGTTAAAGTGAAACTTGAAAATCGTGAGTTTCTCGTGATGTCTGTGTACATGCCCACAGACAAACTACAACATTTGGATATGTTTATAAGTTGCCTTGGAGAAATTAATGCTGTTATTGAAAGCTGTAATATAGATTCTGTGTATATTTTAGGAGATTTTAACGCAAAACCAGGTGCATTGTTTGGTACGGAGCTTTTAAACTTTTGTGTGGAGCAGAAGTGGTCATGCGCAGATATATATATATTGGGCTTGCATTCAAACTCTTATACATATTTAAGTAATGCTTGTGGGGCTACATCATGGCTAGATCACATAATCACTACAGAAGTCGCTAGAAAAACAGTTGTAAGCGCTAATATAAGGTATGAAGTTTCAACGTCTGACCATTTCGCTATTGAGGTTAACTGTGACTTAAATTTTATAGTACCTAAAGTCAAACCACTAACTTCCGTACTAGATAGTGTTGCCTGGGGGGAACGAGATAAACAGCAGATTGATAGATATTATCAAATATGTTCTGAAAAGTTGCGCGACGTCGATTTTCCGGATGAATTTCGAAAATGTAGTGATATATTATGTAATAATTTAGAGCATAGAATGGTAATTGATAAAATGTATGACAAAATAGTTAAAATTCTCAGAGATGCATCTTCAGAGTGTTCTAAAATAAGTAAACGTAGTTTTAAGAAGAAACGGTTCATTATAGGATGGAATAAGCATTGTAAAGAGGCGCATGGGGAGGCTCGGCTTCGTTTTCATGATTGGGTTACGCACGGGAAGCCCAAATCTGGTCTCATATTTAACAAAATGCGAGAATCGCGCCAGATATTTAAAAATAAAATGAAGTGGTGTAAAAACAACGAAACCCAAATAAAAATGGATATACTCGCGACACAGCATTCTGCAAAAAATTTTAATCAATTCTGGAAAGAGACCAATAAACTGAATCCAAAGCCGAGTGTTCCGGTGAGCGTGGAGGGCATTAGTGACCCTAGCCAGATTGCTAATTTGTTTAAAAATCATTTTAGAGTGCAGTCTCCTTTAGAACCTGCAAACCTTGGGACACAGGTGGGTATAGCACAGTCGGAGCAACCAGTCTTTCGTATTACGGCTAAGCACGTTGCGCAGGTATTGAAGGACATGAAGCGAGGAAAATCCCCCGGCCACGATTCACTTAGTATTGAACACCTGCAACATGCTGGAGTTCATTTGCCGAGGGTGCTCGCAATGTTCTTCACTTTCTGTATTGGACATTCATACCTACCAGAGGCCGTGATGAAGACGGTGGTTGTTCCAATTGTGAAAAATAAAACGGGAGATGTGTCAAGTGTAAGTAATTACAGACCCATATCTCTCGCGACAATCATTGCCAAAGTGTTGGACGGTGTGATTGAGACTCAGTTGCGACATCATTTAAAGTTGCATGACGCTCAATTCGGTTTTAGACCTGGGCATTCAACTGAGGTAGCGATACTGAGTCTCAAGCATACCGTTCAGTACTACACAGATAGAAACACGCCTGTCTATGCCTGTTTTCTAGATCTGTCAAAAGCGTTTGACCTTGTGGCTTATGACAGGTTGTGGCGGAAGTTGTCGGATGAGACAGAGTTGCCTCCTCAGTTTATATCGCTTCTAAAATATTGGTATAGCAATCAAAGTAATTATGTGAGGTGGGCGGGGTCACTATCGGATGTGTACAGGCTGGAATGTGGTGTGAGACAGGGTGGCTTATCTTCACCCTGCCTTTTCAACCTGTACATTGACCGCCTGATCCGTGAGCTCAGCAGCACTCGCGTCGGTTGCTCGATTGATGGTGTGTCTGTGAATAACATTAGTTACGCGGACGACATGGTGCTGCTGAGCCCATCTATCAGTGCTCTCAGACAGCTAATCGTGATCTGCGAGCGTTATGCGGAGGCTCATGGGCTTAGATATAATGCGAACAAAAGTGAATTTATGGTGTTTAAAGCAGGCTCGAAAACCTACAATACAGTCCCACCAGTCACTTTAAACGGGAGCACTTTAACAAAAGTTTCGCACTTTAAATACCTGGGACATTGGGTCACTGAGACGCTTGAGGATGATATGGACATTGAGAGAGAGCGCAGAGCATTGTCAGTTCGGGCTAATATGCTGGCTCGTAGGTTTGCACGGTGTACTGAACAAGTTAAGGTTACACTTTTTAGAGCGTATTGTCAGTCCTTTTACACGTGCAGTCTATGGGTCAAGCACACCAAAAAGTCGTATAACGCTCTGCGTGTTCTTTACAATAACGCGTTCAGGGCGGTGATGGAGCTGCCTCGCTGGTGCAGCGCATCGGGGATGTTTACGGATGCGCGGATAGACGGCTTCCCTGCCATTATGCGCAAACGAGTTGCGTCCCTGATGCGGCGCGTGCGGGCCAGCTCCAATACCTACCTGCAAGTGTTCGCCTCCCGGATGGATTTGGAGTGTCCAATAATGCAACACTGGACAAAGATGCATATTGAGCATTCCGGATCCAAGCCGAAGTTTAGGTTAAAATGATTTATTTTTTGTTGTGACTATGTGTATTCTAATATGACATTCAAAATATTTATTGACATTTATTTTTCATCATTTGACATATTTTAATTTTTAACTAATTTATTGTAATTATTGTTGTTAGTAATTGTTGTTATTGTAATTCTTGACTCTTATATTTTTGAATGACATATTGGTATTTTTATTTTTTATTTTGTAATCAAACTACGACGTAATCAAATTTTATAATTTTGTAATCTAATGTATATGGACACAATGTCTGAAATAAATGAATAATAATAATAAAATACCAAATTTCGTACAAATTCGTTCAGTCGTTTCAGAAGGACTAATAGACACTCAAACTCACATAAATTCGCATTTATAATATTGTGACAATATAAAACTTACTTTCGTTAGGGGAATATGAAATTTGTGCTCACCGCGCGTAGGTAATGTTTAAAAAAGCGGAGTCCTAATTCACGTACAAAGAGAAAGTTAAACACTGAAACCTGCGGTCATCACACCATTCTATAATTATCGAAATGTATACGATTTCGATAAGACCAGGTTTTATGCCGCATTGTTATAAACATTGCAATTCACGAACGCGTACAAACCTTTACATGTAAGTAGTAATTCGTATAGCGGTATTTTACAGTTCTACACTTATTTGGCCCGGTTGTGGTGGCGCTACGATCGATTTTAATGACAGGACTTATTGAAAATTCAACAAGACGTTGTTAGTTCCAATTTTGACCACCGAACCAGATTTGTTTGTGGCACTATACATTCTCATTACGTTAGGTAGTGCAGTCTAGTAAAAATAAATCTGTTTGTTTGGAGCAGAAGACATTCAAAGCAATAACGGATTCTTTGAAATTATGATAGGATGAATTATGATAAAAAAAACCATATGTAGATTCATAATAACCGCTAATTTATAAAGAAGCTGCATAGGCAAGAATAACAGTTATAAGTAGCCTATGTACTTCTCCATGTCCATAGCTATCTCTGTACTAAATTTCATAACGATAGATTCAGTCGTTTGGTCGGGAAAAGGTAACAAACTTCGGTTTTATGACATTAATAATTAATATATTATGAAATTGTGACAAATGTAAAAAAAAACAATATCATTTAAGTAATTAACATTTTTAGTTGTATCGTACTAAGTTGCCACAAATTCTATTTTTTTACTGGTCTAGTGTGTGAGCGGGACGTCGCGAGTGGCGCCTCACACATACTTATTACGACACGCACACATGCAAAGCTCGCGCGCAAAGTGTACGCGAAAATTGGGATATTGAAGGTAAAAATTAACGAGGTAACGTTAAAGTCGAGGTTTTATGAAGGTTAATCGATGAGGTTGTCTTTATGAATGGACTCGAAACATGTTTATGTGTGTTGGTTAAATTGTGTACAGGGAACGTAGTTAAAACATGCCAGGCCAAAAGAACAAGCCAGGGAACGTAATGCGATTTTTATAGCAACAGTACTGAAAAAAATTATAATATAACAGTATTTATTACATATTTACTGTTCTAGTGTATATACGTTTCTTATTTTATTTTTCGTCTATCGCACGCCTCGTCTAAAGTATATTTCATTTTTAAGCCATACCATGGTTGGCTGGGAGAGAGAGAGATAGATATAATCAATCAACAACATCCTTATAACAGTCTGCCAGAGGATATTCGGCGGGTGAAGAGCAAATGTAAGCCTTTTTCATAAATAGTTTAGTGTAAATTGTACGGAGACTATTTTATGGAGCATTGTATTTTTTTTTATTATAAGTGTAATAAATAATTATTACTACATTTTATATAGTAAAATGTAGTAATAATTATTAATATAATTATACCTATTATATTTAATATATAATATTATATACCTATTATATCTAATATATATAATTATATTAATATAATTATTAATAATAATTATACCATAATTCTTACCCACCCAAATGTATCAGACAGAAATCGTTCTATACCATAAGACCTCCGTACCTCCGTAAAAATAAAAATAAATGCTATCAGCAGTACCTCCGTACTGCTGATAGCATTTATTGTTTAAAGTTATTCGGTACAAAAAAGTTATAATCTATTCTATATTTAAAATTCTGTTTAAATTTAATATTAATTAAGGTTTGATTCAGGCGGAATTTGGTTAGAAACGTATCAGGCTTTTTATATAAGTTTATATTTTATTATCTAGATTTGGTAAATAACCTTTACGAATATAAACTATTTATTTTGTTATTGTTTCACTACAATCAAGAAGCCGAACAATTTCTCACTAAACTTTACTAACATAGATGATGCATAGACAATAATTAATCATACATAAATTAATTACAACAATATTTCAAAAATGTACGCCATTTTACCTCTCATGAATTTTAAAAGATACAATCTTGACCATCTAAAGAGTAGATGAAGTATCGTAGGTATTTCCGGAATAATTTCGTATTTCCCTTTTGCCAACATAATCTTATTTTTCATCATCGAATGACCCGCTTTCTCGCGCAAAAATGCATTACTTTTAGCAAAAATCCAAGCGGGACCTTTTGACCCAATTTTTGGGTTACGGATTGGAATCAGGTTTTTGGTCACATTTTTGAGTAACAGGTTTATTTTAGCACGGCCTTCAGATTTCAAGGTTTTTTTTGAAGCTGCTATCGCACAAAGTTATAACGAAAACCTAACTTGTCAAAAATCAGTAGTCATGGACAGTAGTTAGTGATAAAAGTTTTTTTTTTCAACAAGTCGCAAAAAAACTATGACATTTAAGCAAGAGGTGACATGGTGATTCTAACGACATCTCAGAAATTAAAATCAGTGACGCCGTTTAGGCGTAAAGAATTCTCGTGTATTCAGTCAGGCATGGCACACACGTAGAACTGATGGCCGATGGGGCCAAAAAGTTCTCGAGCGGAGCGTAGGAAGACCAACCACAAGGATCTGTATTCATTGTATTCTTATATTTATAAACCAAACATAATATTTATGTTTGGTTTATAAATAGAAAGTAGGTATGATTGAAACGCATTTTTTGCTATTCTAAAATTATTTTTTGAGGATTCTAAAATTTTGTCAAATCTGTCACGTTGATTGGCTCGTAGCAGATTTTGTCTCACTCTCTCAACTGTAGAATGAACAAGACAAAAACCGCAGTTAGCCAATTTTGAAGCGCTACGCTACTCCATCTAATTTGGACCAAATTTGACAGAATTTCGGAATCCTCCGTGAGTGTTCATAATCATTTTTAATTGATAAACAAAGATAAATGTATAATTGAGTGCAATGTACGAGTATAATAATCAATAAATGTATAATCCTGATTCAGATGAGTATTCTTTCTGCAAACGAACGCTATACTAATTGTGAGTCATTCATTAGCAGTCTAGCCTCTAGGCGTACACTCATGACTATTAAGAGCAACTGGCTGGCTACTGGTATATTTTTAGAACCTTTACACCATAGACCAAAATAGAACTAAATGCAATATAGGCAGAACTGTGAAGGAATGCAATTATATTGCTGTGTAAGTGATATTTAGCTTTGAGTATTTAGCCTAGAGTGGAGAGCACGCACATTATGATGTATACAGGCATGCGCAGCGTAGGAAAATAATCCACAATGTGGACAGACGACCTCGTACAAGTGGCAGGAAGACGCTAGATGCAAGCTTCCCGGGCCTTTTGGAAATCCATTGGAGGATGCATGTCCAGCAGTGGACTTATTGTCAGTGAAAGGATGACGTAGTGTAGCAAAGGAATATTATAATAGTACATTATGATACAAGTGTGCTAAGTTCGTCATTACAGTCGAGGCGTAATAGAGAGAGTGTAATGACCATAATGCACACGCGTTTCATACGACGTTTTTCAACACACTTGCGAGGAAAAAAACACCCGTTTATAACTGAAATATTTAATTTTAGTAAAAACTCTTTGTTGAAATTAAAAAAAAAACTGTAAAGTAAAGACACTAGTGCGTAATAGAAAAGTCAAAAGCACGGTTTATAACTGAAATATTTAATTTAAGCAAAAACTCTTTGTTGAAATTAAAAAAAAAACAGTAAAGTAAAGACACTAGTGCGTAATAGAAAAGTCAAAAGCACGCGTGTTTTATAGGATACTTTTCGGCCATAAAAACGGTTGAATAAGGGCCACTTTACGAGCAAGTGTGTTGAAAAAATATTGTAAATACTCCGATATGTATGTCTGTTAGTTTTTCACCCATATACAGGCGGGGGAGAATTAATTCGAAGCTCATGATACCAGGAATACCAGGGCTAACCAATCGGTATAAAATAACATATTAAATTGTTTTATACATTCAACAAAAACAGCGAAGTTTCAAATCGTTTGATCATGATTTTGACTAGGACTTCATTAGCTTTACAAATTTTTAGTAGAACAGTTACTAGAAAATGGCGAATGTGCATTTCGCGCGAGTCCAATCCACAGGGAAGAAAGAAGGTTCATCCTTGTACCAGTCACGTTCGACACTTGTAATTGAATGGAGCTCATTCAATATTTATAGCAACCACTCCGCAGAGCTCGTCGATTCGATTTCCCCTTGACGACGCTTCTTAAGAATTTTAACTAGAAAAGTACTGAACTCAATGAGTTGGAAAATCCTTTGCATTTATTCAACTTACAACAAAACGTGGATTCTTAATGGGACTGTGTTTTTTTTTATAATTAATTAATTATGAGTCATTATGCCTTCTCTAAGTTTGGAGTGCGACACCTATTTAACTTTTTCTATTTTATTA
This sequence comes from Lycia hirtaria, assembly GCA_947563715.1. Classification (NCBI taxonomy): domain Eukaryota; kingdom Metazoa; phylum Arthropoda; class Insecta; order Lepidoptera; family Geometridae; genus Lycia; species Lycia hirtaria. The sequence goes on along the minus strand of OX387380.1, from coordinate 22,619,387 downwards.
TGACATTTTGTATCGCTTCATAGACAACATCATGGGTCTTTCCGAATAGATACAATCTAGGTGTCTTCAAATCCCGAGTGAATAGGTTTCTTCTAGGCAAGCGCGCTCCATTGTAGACCGTAACACCAGGTGAGTTGACGGTCAAGCGCAAGCCTATTGTCGAATAAAAAAAAAACACCTAAGTACCTGCCAAATTTCATTTATGTAGTGATGATAGTTCCTGAGGCTGTGACATATAGACAGACAGCCGGACATGGTGCATTTATGGTTCCTCGTTGTTACTACGGAACCTTAAATTATAGAATTCTATAGATTTCTAAAAATACCAGTTAGGATGTGATGAATTTATGGTTCCTCGTAGTTACTACGGAACCCTAAATTGTAGAATTCTAAGACCATAGATTTCTAAAAAGACTAGTTAGGAAGCGGCTTGTATCCAACCTCGATCGTTTTATATCTCATTCATACAAAACATATTCAACTTTTACCGACAAAATTGAGTCCAGGGAATAGAGATGCGTAAGATAATATTCCAGAAAATCTAACATTTATTCAAAGATATAAAACCAGATTCAGCATTATGGAGAATGGATCCTGTAATCCAATCACCTAATATCTCATGGATATTCTTAGAAAGAACGTAATATTCCGGCACTGAGACTAGAAAATACAAAATGCAAAAAATACAAATTGTTTTCATTTATGGAATAAATAGTGGTGATTTAGGTTGTTGCTATGCTACAAGGTTTCTCTTTAGCATAAGGTATGGCAGCCTTGTGGGGAACCGCTTGATTTCCAATCCGGAGATTTGTTTTTAACCTACTTACAAAAAGGAGGAGGTAATCAATTCGGTTTTTTTTAATGTTTGTTATCTCACAACTCCGTCATTTATGAAACGATTTGAAAATTATTTTTTATTGGAAAGTATGTATTTCTAGATTGATGTCACAAAAAAATAAAACCGGACAAGTGCGAGTCAGACTCGCCCACCGAGGGTTCCGTACAAACTAGTAGATAAAGGGGGGAAATCACATATTTTTTTATATTTTCCTTCATAAACCGAAAAATATACATCGTAAAAATATTTGAAAACCTGTTTTAGCTTATGCTAATGTAGCTCTTTCATATGATACCCCACATGATACGGTTAAAGAACTTTAAAATGTTGACCCTCATTCCTTACATAATGACACTAGTGATTAAATTAAAAATGTCCAGTTTTCGGATTTTTTCCTATATGTGTACTCTAACACAATGCTTCTTGCCAAATTTCATAGTTCTAGGTCAACGGGAAGTACCCCATAGGTTTTGATTCCCTTGTGAGTGTCGAAATTTGCGTTATTAACGACATATTCGGCTGTAACTTTTTTTACGAAAACAGAAATAAAAATTTTCTTTCTGCAGCAAGAGACTATGGATCTGCGTATATGGTTTTAATTTCAACATGATACCTTTACGCGTTCCCGAGATAAAGGTCTTGACACCCGGACAGACGGACAACAAAGTGATGCTATAAGGGTTCCGTTTTTTTTATTTTGAGGTACCGAACCCTAAAAACATCATAATCTGCTCAGTAGATCGGTTTTAAAACAAAATAACTGGAAAAAATACGTTACAAGTACAAGTAAATTACGTACGTTCAGTTTTTTTTTTACTATTATTACACCAGACACTACAGCGATAACTGCATATTTTTAGGCGCAATAGTCTTACTTTTGTTATTTGCACTTGTGTTCTCTCTTTTTGTTGTAGTATATGGTGTATAAAAAAAAAAATACTATTTTTCTTCTTTCTTTTCTTTATTATGTACCATTTATAGACTTGTGCCTATTCAATGACTTCTCTCATCGCAGTTAACGTCACCGCCTAAAATCTCACCCCCACATTTTGCATAACTAGAGATCCCATACGTACCCCCGTCGTACCCCAGACGACCCCAGGACGTAGACCCGTCGGCCGTCCTAAGTACAGATGGAAAGATGAGGTCGAGAAAGATCTAAGAGAATTGGATGTCCATGCCTGGCAAGAACTTACACAAGACAGAGATGGACGGCGCCGCTTAGTATCGGAGGCCAAGACACATTTTGGGTCGCTGCGCCAACATAGTTAGTTAGAGATCCCATACACTCAGATTCTCCCGTAGATATCCCCTCTAACCATCTAATCTCTCTATAATCCCTCTCCCCTCCATTTAAACCTCTAAACACGGTCAAATGTGGCGTAAACTGTCTTATTGGTCTTTGATACGTGATTTTATACACGTATAAGGCTAAAATACTAAATGATAAATGATAAATTAAATGATAAATTCGTTTATTGAGATAAAAACGGAAAAAGACCAATTACAATTATCTCACAATATTCAAAAATTATTCTTAAACAATGTCTTAAACAAATGTCTGAGGATTACAAAATATTCATTATATAAATACAATATCATTTAAAATGTCAATACAAAAATGTCAAATGGGCATGTCAGTTACGCCTAGCATGTCAATACAAAAAAATAATTATGTAATACAAAGTAAAATATACCGTTCGGGTAAGTACTCAGAGTACCAAGTCAATAAACTCAAAAGTTATCGTTAAAGTCCAATGAATCATCAGGGTTTTTACACCTGTCCCATTGATCCAATTGATTTTCACAATACGTCAAGGAGATACTTAAAATAGTCTTCCAGTTATCACAAAAGATGTCACAATCAGGGTTGGCAGCAAGGAGTGCGTTTAAGTGGCGACGGGCACGATTCAGGGGCGACATAGAACGTGCTACTGTGCGACCGCGATCTACGTGGAACTAAATGGCTTTACTGATATTGACCTCGAAATTGCTGAGAACTGAGATTTACCGCTTTTACTTCATATTCAATGAGTATAACCTACCTATAGATAACAAGTAATCATTTAAAAAAGTAAAAAACCGACTTGTACGCGCATATACGCAATTAGTTTACTTGGATGACATATTTTTACCAGTTATTTTGTTACAAAAATCAAAATACTGAACAGATTTTGATTAAATTTCTATGGGACCAACTATATACTTTGAGACAAAAGTAGTTTTTTTTAATTCGGTCCAAGGGTCTTCGAATAATCGGAGAACATACACAAAAAAAAATAAAAAAAAAAGATTTCGACGAATTGAGAAACTTTTTTTATTTCTTTTATTCATTAATAGGCTTGCGCTTGACCGTCAACTCACCTGGTGTTAAGCAACAGTTACAGTTAGTCCTTTTTGGAAGTCGGTTAATAAAATCACATTGATGACTGCGGTTTCCCCACTGCGGTTCTTACCGCAGTAAGTAAAGTACTATTCAAAAAGAGCTCTCGGGTGATTCGACCCGCGGTTCGAACCGCTCACGGTGCGAAACGCCTAAAGACCCATAATACGACGTTCTACCATCAATCACGAAGCCCCGTTCACACTGCCGCCCACTCGCGCCAGTAACTAAACAGATCATGCACGTGTCAAGGTTGTCTGCGAGTCGCCAACTCTGTTGGTCAATCAATGTTGTCATGCCAAAGGTTGCCAGTTTGTTGCCCTGTATTTCATAATAGCTACTGTTGTTGAATAAATCAATTATATGTATGTACTGTGATATAAATAGAGTATCGTTCTATGGTTTTTAGGGTTTCGTCTGTTCGTCTGTCCATGGGTTAGCTTAGACTAGTAAGTACTTTTTTTTTTATCAGCCCTGTTTGTACAAACTGTCCCACTGCTGGGCGCGGGCCATCTTCTCATTATGAGAAGGGTAAGGCCATAGTCTACCACGCTGGCCAAGTGCGGATTGGCAGACTACGTAAGTACTTAGAAAGTAGTAATTTAGTTTGGGCAAAGTTAGAAAGTTGTAATATTATATTTAGTATAATTCACTATGTACCTATATTTATTACGCCGCTAATAAAGAACTGAAAGGTCGTGGGTTCGATCCCCACCCAGGGCAAACATTTGTGTGATGAGCATGGATGTTTGTTCTGTGTCTGGGTGTTTCTATGTATCATATGTATATATTTACAACAAAAAAGTGTATATGTATTCTATCAGCCATCTAGTTCCATAGTACAACTTGTCTACCCCATAGCATGGGGTATCGTTGGATAGGTAGTCAAAAAACATTGGGGGCGTGCAAAACCATTCTTCAATTTGATTTAATTTCGAAATGATAATTTTGTTAGAGAAATATAAATTTCGTGAAATCATTTAACTAACAAAGAACATAATGTATTGCTTATAATATTTATTTTTATAAATAACTAAAGATATTATTCTATATAAAAAACATATTAAGTACAGATAAAAAAACAAAACTCAGGCAACGTTCCAAAAAGGCTGGCGACATTGCCTCGTTGGATAGCAATGCTAATCCATGAGTTAACTCGTATGTTTATAGTATCAAACAGGAAACCCTGTTTTAAGTTAAATACATTGATTTGCAATAACGGGACCCTACTTTGCGTGTGGCATGACACGCACTCCGCCAATTTTATTACCGAATAGTATTTTAACGTAACTGAATAACAAGCAAGAATAAAACAGCTCAAAAAACATTTATCGGGACAATCATTTTCGTGTAGAAAGTACTTACGCCGACTAGTTGAAGTCGAAGCCTTACGAAGTACCCCCTGACAGCGGCGAAACTTTACTCGTTATTTGTTTTTTAATTAGACACATCCGTACAAGTGTCTGGACTAGGTTTCTCTTTGATATGATGTCTGTCTACGCATTATTCTCTAAAATTGATATGTTACGTGTTCGAAGTTATCTTTTTAGGGTTCCGTACCTCAAAAGGAATAAACGGAACCCTTATAGGAGCACTTTGTTGTCCGTCTGTCTGTCTGTCAAGACCCTTTTTCTTAGGAACGCGTGGAGGTATCAAGCTGATATTCATATCAAATCCTCAGGTCTACTGTCCCTTGGAGCTGTGAAATAATCAAACTTCTCTGTTTACATAAAAAAATGTTACAGCCGAAATTGTCGCAAAAAACGCATATTTCGACACTCGCAAGGTAATCAAAACCTATGGGGTACTTCCCGTTGACCTATAACTTTGAAATTTGGCAAGAAGCATCGTCATATAGTACACATCTACTATTGTCTTTTGTTGTTTTTATTGTTATATTGTTGTATTGTCTTCTAGATCGACGAGCTCCATCCTCGGCCACACCGTCGCTTAACTTCAGGTGGTCAATTGTAGATCTATAATGTATAAAAAAAAACATAAAGGAAAAAATCCGAAAACTGTAAATTTTTAATTTAATCACAAAAAATTGGGTCTTTATGCAAGGAAGGAGGGTCCAAATTTTAAAGTGCTTTAACCGTATCATGTGCGGTATATTTTATCTACTAGTTTGTACGGAACCCTTGGTGGGCGAGTCTGACTCGCACTTGTCCGGTTTATTATTTTTCACCCGAACGGCCTGAAAGAGAATAGTGTCTTTGTGCGTACGTGATTATGCGAATTTATGTGTCATCATCATCATCAATATCATCTCAGCCATCAGCCATCTACTGCTGGATATGAGCCATGGATTTCCAGAAAGACCGAATGGAAGCGGCTTGCATCCAGCGTCTTCCCGCCGTTTGAAGTTGGCGGCAATCAACGATACGCACATAACTTTGAAAAGACAGAGGTGCGTGCCGCAGGATTCGAACCCATGACCTGCGGATCGCAAGTCAGACGGTCTCCCGACTAGGCTGCCGGAAACTTCCTAATTAATTATGAACTATGCATTTCCTTAGAATTAGTTGTATTGTTACTTACACAGGTTTGCAGATAAAAAAAGTATAATTCTTACCGACTTTCGATTAAAAACAAGAAATATGATCCGTACAAAAACAGTTTAAAAATGAAACCCAATATCCGTCGAACTATAAAGCCCATACAAGAGGTAAAGGCGTCGACACACCAGATAGTTTATGCACAATAAAGCTCAGTTCACGCAGCTTTAGTGTCGTGTGCACCGGCTTAACGTGATATCCTGTCGTTAGAAAGCTTTTACCACCAACGGTCAGACATACTATAATAATATATACATAATACTATATTAAATTATGTAGATATGTTGTATTATACATAGCTATGGTAAGTAAGTTCGTATAGACTGAGTGGCCAGCCCTATTGTCAGAGTTATTAAGCCGCCGAAAGGCTTCTGACTTGGCTTGACGATTGCTGAACAAACGACCGGTATGGTAATATTAGCTGATTTTTAACCGATTTCAAAAAGGAGGAGGTTATCAATTCGACTGTACGTTTTTGTAAGTTAGTCACGCGATTACAGCGCCAATTATGAATAGATTTTGATGATCCTTTTTGGTTTGATAGCCACTATTTCAGAGTGGTACAAATTTTATCAAAATCGGTTCACTATTTTAGTTTTTAAAACACAAGTATAAGTTTAGAAAACTAAAAAATCCCCGAAAAAAAAAGGCTGAACCGATTTTGATGAAAAATAGCTAAGAACACTCCCGACTAATTCACCATTGGAACAAAAAAAAAATACAAAATCAAAATCGGTTCATCTGTTCGGGAGCTACGATGCCATAGACAGACACACACAGACACGTCAAACTTATAACACCCCGTCGTTTTTGCGTCGGCGGTTAAAAAGGAGTACGGAAAATTCAGTGTGCGAGTGAAATTCGAACTTTGGCGAATTTATTTATGCTAACATTTAGAGTCTACCTCTTCACCAGGCAGTCTCTCCGGTCATTAATTTATTACGTAAGACGATTTAGGGGGGAGGGGGGTCGACCATGTCTTATTTTTTCTTACAAGGGGGTGGGAGGGAGTTTTGATAGTTCTTACGTAAGATCACATAAAAGTTAAATTAAAATAAAAGTTAAAATTATACTTTGAAAAAGCGCGGACAACCGTGCGAGTGCCGAAGTGCGCTCGGATGTGTATAAAAGTACAAATAAACATTCCTAAAAATTGTTACTTTGAAAAATAAACATTACAATAAACCAAATGTGTATTAATTTTTTTTCTTTAAATTCTTACGTAATAAATATTACACAGGGGGGAGGCGGTCGGCCTATTCTTATTTTTTCTTATATAGGGGGCAGAGGGGGTCAAAAACTGGCAAAAATAGTCTTACGTAATAATTGATTGGCCCCTTGGGTACTGTTACCCTGAGGGAAGTTAATCATAATGACATAATTACTGTGCAACCATATGCAACAGGCGTGCTCGTGACAGTCCTTGCAAGTGGTACATCGCATGGTAGGACCGTCACCAGGAAGCAATTACACGGGTTTGAACGGACAGTGGATGGAACCAGCAAATTAGGAAAGTTGCATTAAAATGTTATCAAAATAATTATAGTTTAAAAAACTGAAAATACCGACTCCAAAATACTCAATATTACATCATATTATATACGCGACTTGCTGTTCACTGTTCTACAAGCATTTGGTGATATTTGACCAGTTATTTTGTTATAAAAACCAAAATACTGCAAAGATTTTCATAAAATTTATATGAGACCAACTTTGAAGTATGATCTACCAAATACAAAAAGAATCATCAAAATCAATGCACAATTGGCTGAGTAATCGGTGAACAAACATACAAAAAAAAAACATACAGACCGAATTGATAACCTCCTTCTTTTTGGAAATCGATTAAAAAGTAAGTTCGTATAGACAGACAGCCCTAGTGTCAGTTATTAGGCCGCCGAATGGCCTCTGACCTGACTTTACGATTGCTGTGTTTTGAGAACAGACAACCGGGACCTACAATTTAACGTGTCATCCGAGTTCCGAGTACCGACCCACCACGGTAGCGCTCAGAAAGAAATGCCACTTACGGCCACCCATCCGACCTGGGCCTCAAGGCTGCTAAGTGAACATCACTCGTTCGCCGCTCGCTGATACGATTAAATATTTTTTTTACAAATTGTTAGTCTATTTATATAGTAACAGCGAGCGGCGAACGAGTGATGTTCACTTAGCAGCCTTGAGGCCCAGTCCGTCCGCTGCTTAACATTGGTGATCGTTCGAGAAAACATAGTCAAGCTACGCCACAAGCATAACATGACTGCCGTCTCGCGTAGACATTGGCACTAGTCTATATTCTGATCTACGATGGAGTGCGCTTATTTAACCTTACTCACGGCTTAAACATATATTTTTGTTAGGCAAAAAGTATTTCAAGGGTGGTCCTATAAAATTCCATCATTATCTGATGGGTTTGAGAATATCATCACAATTTTTTTTATAACTCGGTCACAAAAAGACGTTTGGTGAACTATTATTAATTTTGAGACTAGTTACTTACTATGCAATGCATGCGTATTTTTACAAAAACTCAAAAATATTTTTAGTATTATAAGAGTCTCCATAGCTTTCATTTGGAACACGGCTTAACCATAACCGGAAGTACAAAATGAGGCATTGTTCCTGTCGATTGAAATGCAGCTCACATAATAATATGATGGTTCATAATTACTAGAGACACACTCATATAGCAAGCAAGTATGTTTATTAAAAGAAAAACAAAATACCCGACTGCAGAAAAGCAGTTTGCAGTCTAACTTACGATTTCGTAACACTTGATACACTGTTGAGTGTACGTTTTTTGTGTGAAAGTATGCGTAAAATTACTGTAAAATATTGTTTGTTACGAAATAGTTCGTTGAAGGTTACAAAAAAAACGCATTTTTTTTTGCAAGAGATGTATTATTTATTATAATAACACATCTCACACAAAATAAAAAAAATACGACAAGCCGTTTAGGCTCTAAGGCGTGCCAAAGAAATATACATACATACACTCGAAAAACATAACCCTCCTTCTTTCGCAGTCGGGTAATAATGATTTTACATTTCACGTCGTCTTTGCGCATACTTTCTCGCTAAAACTTACACTTATTATATCTAGCGTATAAGCGTAAGGAAAAAATTATTTGTTTCTGTTCTAAGTGTCACCATTTATTATTTTAACCGACTTACAAGAAGGAAGAAGTTCTCAATTCAACTGTATGTTTTTTTTGTGTGTTTGTTCAGCGATCACTTCGACGATTACGAATTGATTCTGATGATTGTTTTTTCTTTGGTAGGTCATACTTCAGAGGTGGTTCCATATAAATTTTATCAAAATCAGTTCAGTCCATTGTAAACAACATAGTTTATATAACAAAATAATTGGAAAAATATGTTATTCAAGTAAACGAATTCCGTATTTTGAAGTCGTTTTTTTTTTTTTTTTTTAACTATAATTATTACCAATCATAGTCGAAAACAATATAATTTTACAATAAATAAATATTATTGTGGTTAGTTTTAACTGTATTAGCGGTAAATTAAATCGTATTTATTGAATAAAACAGGAGATTAATAGCAAACTATTCAAATTTAAAATTCAAATCTTTTCATCGAAAAATATGGATAAATATTTGATTATTTTTTTGGTATTTAATCTCAACAAACATGATTTGCCGCTAATAGAGACCGATATTGCTAACCACAATTACTTAATTGTAAAACTATACTCGCTTCCATCATAATTAGTAAAAATAAAAATACTTTTGTATGGAAATCCTACTTAACTAACACATGTCCAACAGACATACATACGTACTCACATTGTTATCTTGTGCGTTGTTCGCGAACAATAGGTATTCAAATCATAACCACTAGCCTTGATGGAGATAACAACGCACAGTACTGGGAGGTAAGAGACGTTCATTTTGGACATAGATAACTATACAGACTCTAAACGTGCTTCATCGAATACACCAACGTCGCAGAATTTAAAAGGAAGGTTCACCGTCTCTATAGCAGATGTAAAAACAGCTGTATCTATCAGCTGCCTATAATTAATTTAAAGTTAACAATTATTTACTGTATATTGCAAAATGTGCTTGCAAAAAAGTAGCATCTGCAAACACTACATACTGTAGGCGAGTGTAGATTCCTTATCAATGAATGAGCGTATGGGTATACCACGAAAGTTGAGGTCGAAAAACTAATAATGCGGTAGAGAAGATATTCAACTTAAAAGTATCGATAAGTATTATATCGATACTTTTTCTTTGTATGTATCGATACTAATCTATCGATACCATTTCTCGTAGTAATTAGTAATAGTAACTATAAATCTATATTTTTTTCGATAGTAATATCGATATATTTTTCGTAGGGAGTATTGAAACTTCGATTCTTACGGGCAGCTGTCTAGTGAAATTCCTGAAGTCAAAAACTTAAATAATAAGTACTTAAATTCTACTTACTAATATAGACTAATATCGATATATACGATACGATGAATGTACAATTACAGTGTACAAATTACAAATACAGTGTGTATAATTTTTCATAAATGGCTTGTTCTTGACCGTCGACTCACCTTATGTCTAGCAAAGTTAAAGTCCATTATAGAGCACGATTACGCAGAATAAAACAGATTTCCACCCGATTTAAAGACACTCAAATTATACCTATCGTGAAATCCATTTGGTAAGTGTACTCCACAATTTATTGCGTACATATAATATATTATTTTTGTATTTTTACTGTTTGCACAAAGGGAAACGTTATGGAATATTTTTTTATCTAATACCGGTGCTAAAGTTATATCGTCATTGTTGACAAAGTCCGAAAGCATATCCTCATATTATGTATAAAATATATTAAAATTTCATAGTGAGTGTTAAATAGGGTAATATTAAGCCAAATGTGATATAGATCATCCCTAAGATGCTAAAACAATGGCTTTGCGTTGTAAATATCTACAGGCAATGGCAACACTTGCTATCTGGTGGGTCATTTGTTTATTTTCCACCTATAGTATTGGTAGAACAATGTCTGTCAAAAACATATATCGACTTTAAATTCTATCGATATAGATAAAGTTCAGTACGCCCATCTCTATTAATATCGATACCCTGAACAAAAAAGACAGTTCACCGCTCCATATCACAAAGAACACCCTAATTGGGCAGCAGATGCTTACCACGTGCCACGCTTTCATTCCGAAACATCCAAACTAAAAACAAACTTAAGCGAAACAAAATAAGGGCCATAGTTTCTTCTCAACGAATATTGAACAAGTCCTTTGAAGCTTCAGAAGGTGCTTGTTTGAATGTGTACTATATAAAGTAAGAAATAGAGTTGATATTTGCTTGGAGTTGTAAGGGTATTCCTAAAAGCTTCGAATTCCAGATTGGGCATAAAAGTGCGGTTTCTTAAAAGTTTTTTTTTCTCAAGGTCGGAGTTTTACCTTCCGAGATTATGTTATGTGGGTCAGTTGTTTTTGCTGTTTGGCGCGAAAAAGAAACAACGTCGAACTTGATATTTTTGTTTATTAGAATTTTGAACTAATTTTAGGCTGTTGAGAAATTATTCTGTTTTTCGGGTGATTTTAATCGACTTCAAAAAAGGGAGATTATCAATTTGATATGTACCTATGTATGTAATATATCTAGATCTTTAAATACTTTAAGACATTCCAAGTGTATTATCTCAGTAAGTGAATTTGTAATTCTTATGAGAAAATAAATATTCTGAAACCGTAAATGATGAGTATAACTTCATACATGTGTCATGTGTGTGTGTTATATATACAGACGTGAAATTGGATATGTGTGACTGAACAACGCGCCTCTGTATGGAGTGTCCGGTGTATGCTGTTGTATAAAATCATAATTTGTGTAATTATTTTAAGAAGTTTTTTTTGTTTCGTGTAATAATAATATTGTTTGTTAAAATACCTCAGATGTTCAAGTTACCCTGGTTGTATTACGCGCCAAAGTGTTTGAAAACAGATTATCCAACAGGGCTGGAAACCTTACCTGAAACAAAGAGTAATCATGATCCATGTTTATATATTGTTACAAGTTAGAATAGGGGGGTAATGAGGGGGGGGGGGGGGAGGGGGCGGGGAGCAGCGTGAGAAATATGAAAGTAATATATTGTAACACGATTGAAATATTATTACAAAAACGATGGACCATCCACTCGCTTCATGTTAAGCGACGGTGTGGCCGAGGATGGAGCTCATCGATCAAGAAGATATGTATTCACTCTTGCCTTGAAAATTCCAAGACATTCCTCATATTCGTGTTTTGAAAGACAAATTCCGATGAAAATATTAGTAGCAGCTTCCCAGTAATAAATATAATATTACAGACACTAAGCCTGCTTTACGTGATAATGCTCGTTAAAAATGAAGATAGAAGATTAAACTGTCATTTAATAAAGTTCCGTCTGTGGTGAAACTGGCCATTCGTCGAATTAAAAAGTTAGGCTGCGTTCATAACAAATAAAGGAAGGAAAGTGAAGCAAATTCTAAATCCGATCTACCATGGTACACTGAACACTGTGGGACACACTCGTCACTCATTCTTAGTCATATTTTGAGCATTTTTGGCGAAAGCGCTCGTGTCTACACTACAGCCATATATGTAGATATAAGAGAAGATGTGGTTGTGCGTATGAATAAAGCTCTAAAAGCTATGTCCGACTGGGGTGACGAAAATCTCGTCAAATTCAACGCCAACAATACTCAAGCCTACCTTTTCTCCGCCAAAATGAGTGAGTTTCTTTTGTCTCCTACTTTCCGAAATGTATCTTTATCATTGACGGACCGTCTTGAACTGCTGGGACTCAAGTTAACCCCAACAATGAACTTTAAGGGCTACCTTGAATCTAAGGCTAAACTGGCTAGTAAAAAGCTGGGCATTATTAATAAGGTTAGGCGATACTTCTCACCGGGACAACTGCTTCATCTGTATCAAGCACAGGTCCGGTCGTGTATGGAGTACTGCTGCCACTTGTTTGATGGATCAGCCAAGTATCAGCTGGAAGCTTTAGAATCAGTGGACCGGCGAGCTGTGAGGTTAATCGGTGACGATAAACTAGCTGCCAAGAAGCTACTTAGTCTCGAGCACCGATGTATAGTAGCATGTCTGTCTATTTTCTACAGGATTCATTTCGGGGAATGTGCGCAAAAGCTTGAAGACTGTAGTGAAATGGGAGGGTGGAATTAGTCCACACTCCCCATTTCACTACAGGACTAGCAGAAAGTCGTCGAATTACCACCCATTTCTCGTTGAAATGCCAAAAATCCGTACTCAGCGATATCGATCCGCATTTCTGTTGCGTACTGCACAAGAATGGAATTCTTTTCCGCCATCTCTGTTTTCTGAGACCTACAATCTTGGAACTTTCAAGGCTAGAGTGAATAGATATCTTCTAGATCGACGAGCTCCATCCTCAGCCACACCGTCGCTTAACATCAAGCGAACATTGGTGGTCAATCGTAGATCTATCTTGTATAAAAAAAAAAAATTGTAGTTAACTTATAATTTTATTGTGTTACGCTCGATACGGTATCGACTGTGCGTTTTTAAGAGAAAGTATGCTCAAAATCGCTGTAAAAGGTATTTAAATAAGCATTACTTAGAAAAATTTCAGTAAAATTATATATTTACTACGAATAATTTAAGCGAGTTACAATAGCGTAGGTACCTAAAAAAAATTGTAAAGTTTTATAATAAAAAAATTAATGTAATAATAATGTAATTTCATTTTAGCTATAAGATTTATTCATGTGTAATCTCAACACCATCAGCGTTTACATAAATATTTCTCTTTTATTTTTAAAGGTTGTCTGGAAGAGATCGCTATCAGTGATAAGGCCGCCTTTTTGCCTTTCTTACGCACTAATCATTTACATATTGTTATTATACTATGGTGTCAATAAAGTATTTTTGTATTGTATTGTATTGTATTGTACAGCAGACCTTCACATACTTTCTCGCGAAGATGTACTCTCAACATCATATCAGGAATAACAGTTACATTATGAGTATCGAACATAATGTCTGATACTTGTTTCTGTATTCTAAGGTATGTAAAAGCAATAAAGGGTATTAGTAAAGGGTAGTACATATCGATTTTAGTCTGCGGCAGACAGACGATATGTTTAGTGTGAACGAAGCCTTTTCAGCTTAGCGTCAGACAGCCATCTGATTACGACTTCACTAATTTCGGTTACTTAATCAGAGATCGGAGGTTAACTAGACGACGCTAACTTATTTGTAATTGATGTTTTAATACAGAAATATAGGGCGAAATTCATTAAATTAATATAAATCGGTTGCGTGTCCATGCTAATCGTTATTATGTTTATTAGCCAATCCGTTTGAAAGTCTTAGTTCAGGAGCGAGTGTGGCAAATACTTACCTACTTGACACGTGTGATTTTGTTTTACTTTCATATGTATTTATATATGTTATTATATTGATTACTTAAAGCATACACCTATCTTTAGTAAACCTGTTATTATTGTTCCTCAACAAGCTTTTTTATAATACAAACAGATTTACGTTTGACCGTCAACTCACCTGATAGTAAGCGACAGCCGGGGAGAGAACAAACCGATCTAGAAGATATATATTCAGTTCTAGTCTTAAAAACATCACATCGAGCCTATATTTTCCACAAAATTGTATATTTTGTATATACACAATTTATGAAATACATAAAATTATTGATGAGGAGTAAACGATTTACTTTGATCTAAATGGTTGTCGGCTAACTAGATGCTTCATAACAGCACAACGAACTTATGTAATATGACTTTAGGAAATTTATAAAAAATCTGCTGTTTCATAGAAAGTAGAGTTATAAAAGTTGAATTAGTAAAAAGATGATTGATACATGGCAAAATTTCTTTATAAGTTTCTAAATAAGTCAGCGTTTTGAGAGTACCAAGTGCTCAATACGTGGAAAGATTAGGCAATGCATGAAACGATTAGAAAAAAAAAAACTGTTGTTGTCAAAACTATAAATCTTAGATGTACGTAGTAACTATGTAGAAACTGAGAACTTAATTAAAGTTGTTACTTGAGATAGAACATATTTAAAATGGCATGTATACACTCACACCACATACTCATTAATCCACACACACATTCACACTTACACACCCTCACGCACACATATCATCACTCACACATCGTCATAAACTCTCCCACCCACACGGTACGCAAACATTACACAACAAATTTATATTTTGAAGTAATATTACTAGAAAAATGTTGCGTTTGTTATAATATATTTTTATTTTTCTGTAATTCTAAAATTCGTAAAAATTTTATATTTCAATCTAAATCCTAGTTATTTAATTAAATATCTACTTTAAATTCATAACTGTAATATAAAATGTAATATTACCCCGGAGGTGGGCGATGTTCCTCGCGACAGTTTTCTAAACTACTGCGGGTAGCATCGTGCCCTTACTGTTATTGTAACCCTTTATTTTAGTTCCAAATAAAGAAAGAATATTTCATTTCATTTCACTAACTATGCGTAGCGCAGTCTCCCGACCTATGAATGTAAGACTATCGGACACGGTGTTATTAGTCATAAAATGTGCATTAATCACGGGAAAGTTTAATTTGTATTAATATTAATGTAAAATAATTTATTGCAACGAATAAATAGTCATCTTATTAGTCAAATAAGCTTATATGAGCTTTGCAGATGTTTAAATCATAGTTACTAATTAGACGGTGTTTATTGATGATTGATATAGGAAAAAAACTATAGATAATCATTTTATATAACTGACTGACGTTACGAGCAAGTCGCTTGAATGATAGCTTCACGCTTATCCACGTAAATACAATTCCACCCAGAATTTACGCTTAGGGGCTTAGTTCCAAACCCTATGAGGCAATAATAAGAATCTAAGCAATAATATAATGCACACTATTTAAATGAATATATAACTAATTTTCCTTTCATTTTCATATAAATATGTATGCATATACTATAAAATGTATAAGTTATTGCCGTAGTATTTTCAGTTTTGTGTACGCAAATTTTTAAACTATCTGTGCCACCTATGTTACTCTGTACATGGTTGCCTGGAAGAGATCGCTTTAAGCGATAAGGCCGCCTGTCTAAAGATTAGCCACAGTAATATTGTAATTTTTTTATAGATTTGTACAATGTGGTCTTTTGATAAAGATTTAGTTATCTATCTAGTATAATATACATACATATATACCTATTTCTATGGGGAATGTAGACTGATTGGTCTGCATTCAGAGTCTTCCTGCTACTTGTATTTAATGTCATCTATCCACCTTGAGCCTAGTTGTCGTAACCTACGCTTACGTGGTATTCAGACTCTTCACTCGACAACTTTTCAGTCCTATCGGCCATCAGTGCTTTATACATAGCACGCAGAATAAATAATACTTATGAAATAAAAACAATCTAAAAATACCATTTCGAAATCTGTCAAGTCACGGGAAAGAATTATACATATACCTACTTAGATAGACAATGCGGTCTATTCTGTAGGCACCATTTAAACTAATTAAATTTATTTAAACAATTAAATTTAAATAATCGGCCAAGTGCGAGTCGGACTCGTGCACGAAGGGTTCCGTACTATCATCTATAATACTACAAAGTTTAGTTCTGTTTATAACATAACGAGAAATCAACGAAATTCCAAGTAGTAAATTGCAAACTTATAGGTAGGTTATAAGGAAGCTCAAGGTCACGCAACGAGCTATGGAGAGGGCTATGCTCGGAGTCTCTCTACGAGATCGAATCAGAAATGAAGAGATACGTAGACGTACAAAAGTCATCGATATAGCACAGCGGATTAGCAAGTTGAAGTGGCAGTGGGCAGGGCACATAGCACGCAGAACTGATGGCCGATGGGGCCGAAAGGTTCTCGAGTGGAGACCACGTACCGGCAAGCGCAGCGTAGGAAGACCAGCCACGAGATGGACAGACGACCTCATACAAGTGGCGGGAAGACGCTGGATGCAAGCCGCTTCCAATCGGTCTTTTTGGAAATCCATGGGGGAGGCCTATGTCCAACAGTGGACTTCTTATGGCTGAGATGAGATGATGAGGTAGGTTTTCGATACACATCCGGGCAGCATGACGACGCTCGCGCGAATACGCGCGGTTATGGCTCGCTCCGTGATGTTACCTCCCCCGCTACCCCGCTAAACCGGCGCTCGCACCGCGTTTAGATGCACAGATTATTTTCATTTTGTGAGTTTTTATGTATTAGATTAGGTATTTATTTTTATAGTTAATATATTTCTAAATATTTACTTACAAATATTCAAGTTTATACCTTTTAATTGAGATCGAATAAAAATTGCTTAAAAATTACGTTTGTTGTATGGGAGCCCCCCTTTAATATTTACTTTATTGTTATTTAATTATTTATTTTGAAAGGTAGTATACAAGTAAATATTCTGTGAAAATTTGAAGCGTCTACCTGTTACCGTTTTTAATATTGAGCAAAAAAATACGAAAAAACACGTTTATTGTATGGGGACCCCCCTTAATATTATTTTTTTTTTTATTTTTAGTATTTGCTGTTATAGCGGCAACGGAAATACATCATTTGTGAAAATTTCAGCTTTCTAGCTATCACGGTTTATGAGATACAGCCTGGAGACAGACAGACAGACAGACAGACAGACAGACAGACAGACAGCGAAGTCTTAGTAATAGGGTCCCGTTTTTACCCTTTGGGTACGGAACCCTAAAAACGAACGAATGTCTCGAACGGTTTTTATTCCTTTTTAAAATTTTGCGATTTTGTTTAATTTAGTTAGTGCCTTCAAAATGTGTCAACATTAAATAGGTACATAGACCCAAAATATTAGTTTTTCATTTAAAAAAAAACTCAATTAAAATAATTTGCGTATAATTAATGGTGAAAAACAATAAACACAATTAAGTATAGTTTCATTTATAAGAGATACGAAACAACAAAACAATAAGTTATAACTTACATTTTAAGTAAACCGGTGTTAAGTTATACCTCGGTTAAAAATAATTAATTTCATTACATCGACTCTATGTAATGGGTGGCGTAAACTCAAAAAGCTCACTTTATTAGTCACAGCGGGGGTTCCAAGTTGTGTTTAAGAAATTCTATTATTTCTATACACAACTTTGTGGCATTTATTTACTGGTTGGATTATAATTGTTATAAATAATTATGATGGCTGTTAGTACTGTTTATCATCCGACAGCAAAAAGAGGGTCATGTTTTTCGAGTGTATGCATGTAGGTAACCATGTCTTTTAAACTTTAATTATCACTTGCGAAATAATAATTAGTAGTAAATTGCAATTGCAAGTAAGTTTGTAAGTTCACACGCAGATGAAAATAAGGTGTCAAAATATTATGGTAATAAACTCATAATTAGTCATGAACCTATATTTAATTACATAGATGGCTAAATGAAGAACAGAAAGCGGACAAAATGGTATATGTCAAATATGTATGTAATTTAGCCAAAGCGAAACATTTCAAAGCAAACTAAGCAAAAACGGGAGCCAAAAGCTAAAAACGTCCGTAAAAATAAACTACCGGAGAGCCATCGAACCCTTTAGAGTACTTTGTAAATACTCGAACATGTACATTTAGAGCTCTTTCATATTACGTGAATCAACCACGCGGCAGCCGCAAATGCCTTCACAATACTTGTGTAAGTAGTTGGTTGCTTTGCGATTGCGTGCGCACGGTCACTTGGGAATACCGCTCTTTTACAAAATAGGCTAATAGCTAGGAAACCCGTGATATAATACAGATTTGAATAAATATACAGACTTAATAATTTTTGCTAATCAAAAAACCTTGAAAAGCCTCTCTGCTTGTCTTGACCTATATATAAATACGCACCAAAAGAGAAAAACAGAAATAAATAAAATATATGCAATAATTTTGAATATTTTCAACGTTAATGCTGCTATGGAAACAAGAGAAAATAAGAATAAGAACCTAATATTAGGGAAATGGACTGCAAAATATTAAATATATGTTTGTGGAAGCAAGGCTTAAAAAATCAAAAATAACACTCTATTATGGAAGTAATTAGTACTTGTTTTAACACGTTTTTATTAGCTTCACCTGTATGCATGTTTGTTTCCTTGTAACCGACTCCTTTGGACTTGATTTTGACCCATTTTCTAACGGTCAGATTTCATTCAAACTTTGTAGACTTATCAAGGACCGATGACAATACAATAATATGAAGCATGTTTTTAGGGTTCCGTACCTCAAAAGAAAAAAACGGAACCCTTCTAGGATCACTTTGTTGTCCGTCTGTCCGTCTGTCCGTCCGTCCGGGTGTCAAGACCTTTATCTCGGGAACGCGTGAAGGTATCGTGTTGAAATTAAAACTATATACGCAGGTCTATAGTCTCTTGCTGCAGAAAGAAAAATCAAATTTCTCAGTTTTCGTAAAAAAAAGTTACAGCCGAATATGTCGTAGAAAACGCACATTGCGACACTCACAAGGGAATCAAAACATATGGGGTATTTCCCGTTGACCTAGAACTATGAAATTTGGCAAGAAGCATTGTGTTAGAGTACATACCTATGTACCTACATAGGAAAAAATCCAAAGGAACAACGGGAAGTACCCCATAGGTAGGGTTCATGTGATTTTTTACGTTTTCAAAGTGACATAGATCTTGAAATCCTATTTTTATAAAAAAAATAGTATTGTTTATGTTACATTGATACTAACAACGACGATTCGCCGTGCGCAGGATGCATTCGTGAGGGAGAATGCATCGTGCGTGCGCGCGTTTATCGCAGCGCCACAGCCGCGTTATAAAGCCGCGCTGCTGAGTTGCTTAGTGTGAAAGCACCCTTAGCCAACTCGACAAAGAAAGTAGTGTTTCTACGACAGAAATACCGCAAAGACCACACGCGTTGGTGACTGATATGGCCCATCGCGCGGACAGATTTTTATTTAACATTCTCAAAAGCTCGTTTTAAAAAGTTTTTAAAAGCTTCATTCGGTTTTAATTGCTTAAATTATTTGAGTTAAAACATCTGTGTTGATGTTAAGCGAAAGAGAGATGTTTGTTTATGGTTCGTAACGCCATATTATTTTGTATCTAAGTATAAAGTATTTGTTTTTAGATGTAACTTGGCAGTTGGTAATAATATTAGTCAAAAATAATCTCATGTATGTTTGGATAACAATTGTATTATTTATACTCTGACTAGCTGCGCCTCGCGGTTACGCCCGCGTAGTGTTGAAACGGTGATGTTGATGTTGATGATTTATATCCATCACCAGATTCTGAACTATCTCTATACCAAATTTCATAACAATCGGTTTAGCCGTTATGTCGCGAAAAGGTAACAGACAGACAGACAGTAACTTTCGCTTCTATAATATTAAAGATAGGATTAAGTATTAACTCAGAATATATCCTTCTTCCGGTCTTTCCGGAAATCCATGGGGAAGAGGCCTATGTCCAGCTGTGGACTTCTTATGGCTGAGATGATGATATACTTATAGTAGTACAAGTAAGACTTACTCTACAAATACGACTCTTGCTACGACGCAATAAAGCGCAAGTCAACTGCACAGGGCCTAAGTGTCTACTTATATATTTTAGATACCTACTTTTTTTAAATATTTCTCCTATCTAAATAAACAAATTTATATTTCTCACTTTTATAATATGATGATATATGTGATGCGCGAGAGAGATAGCTGCGCGAGTTGAGCTCGGAGCGTCTGGCCTGATCCAAATAGACATAGATATATTTTTATTTGCGACAAAACAATAAACAAAAATTCAGTCTTTTTTGTCACAAACCGGTTCCAACTCAGCATTAGCTGGCATAATAGGATGTAGATTGTAGGTACAACCTCAGTTATTGTTCCAAAACAAATATAAATTAGCGCTATTAACCCCAGTAAATTTAATAAAGAACAAAATCTAATGATAGCCGATGCAGCAGGGCTCCCAGCGTGTCGTCCGCAACTGGCAAGTAATAGCCAAGCGCTACGAACACCCGCGAACATTGCTTTCAAGCAGCCGTGGGGGGCTCCCCCCTCCCCGTCATCTACACGGCTGTTTAATGAACGAGGAATGATTGCCATTCGTTAACTTATATTTTTTTTTCTGATATATTTATTGAAGTAGTTATGAGGTAGTGTTTATTTTTTTAGCGACTTGCAACAAGTAGAAGGTTCTCAATCCGACTGTTTTTTTTTAATGTTTGTTCAGTGATTACTTCGCCAATTAAGAGTTTATTATGATGATTATTTTTTGCCCCTTGTAAATTTTATCAATAATTTTTTTTATCAAAAAAATATATCAAAATATAGTACTTTGGATTATGTAACAAAACGCTGGAAAAATATGACATCCAAGTAAAAGAATGCGTTTTTTAAAGTTTAATGTTTTTTTTTTTCAACAATACACCATCCAGCCCAAACTATGAAAGACTAGATGGCTGATAGAATACATAGTTATATACTTAGTCTGGCCATAAATACTGTTACAGTTAAAAATAAGAAAGATATTACATTTGAATTTGGAATCTGTCATTTTTATACGATTGTTCATTGAGTTTTATAATTTTGGCGCCAATACTTTGTACATTATTTTGCAATATTAAAATGGAGTGGGGTGATAAAGAGAACCGAATCGCTGTGATTGCATTACACAAAGTTGGTATGGAGCCAAATGCAATTTTTAAAACTCTCCATACGCTTGGTATTAGTCAAATGTTTGTGTACCGGGCTATTAATAGGTACAATGAGACCTCCTCTGTTTGTGACGGAAAAATATCTGGCCGTCCACGTAGTGTTCGTACGAAAAAGGTGGTCAAAGCAGTAAGGGAAAGAATTCGAAGAAATCCTGTCCGAGAGCAAAAGATTTTATCTCGGGAGATGAAGATAGCACCCAGAACCATGTCGCGTATTTTAAAAGATGACTTAGGACTTGCAGCCTATAAGAGACGCACTGGTCATTTTTTAACTGATAATTTAAAAAAGAATAGGGTGGTAAAATCGAAACAACTCCTGAAGCGGTACGCAAAGGGAGGTCACAGAAAAATTTTGTTTACGGATGAGAAAATCTTTACAATTGAGCAACATTTTAACAAAAAAAATGACCGTATTTATGCTCAAAGCTCTAAGGAAGCTTCCCAATTAGTCGACAGAGTGCAACGTGGGCATTATCCGACTTCAGTGATGGTTTGGTGGGGTGTTAGCTATGAAGGAGTAACTGAGCCATATTTTTGTGAAAAAGGTATCAAAACATCGGCACAAGTGTATCAAAAAACCATTCTTGAGAAGGTAGTTAAGCCCCTTAACAACACCATGTTCAATAACCAAGTATGGTCCTTCCAACAAGACTCGGCGCCAGGTCATAAAGCTCGGTCCACGCGGTCTTGGTTGGAAGTGAACGTTTCGGACTTCATCAGAGCTGAAGACTGGCCGTCGTCTAGTCCTGATCTTAATCCGCTGGATTATGATTTATGGTCAGTTTTAGAGAGTATGGCTTGCTCTAAACGCCATGATAATTTGGAGTCCCTAAAACAATCCATACGATTGGCAGTGAAGAATTTTCCCATGGAAAGAGTGCGTGCTTCTATTGATAACTGGCCTCAACGTTTAAAGGACTGTATTGCAGCCAATGGAGACCACTTCGAATAAGCTTTTATATTTTAAATTGTTTTATATTTATGTATTAAACTAACACACTGTAAAAGTAATAAATATTATTTGCAATAAAAAAATTTTTTTTTTCTTCGTGACAATATTTATGGCAAGACTAGGTATATACTTTTTTTTGTTGTAAATATATACATATGATACGTAGAAACACCCAGGCACAGAACAAACATCCATGCTCATCACAGAAATGTTTGTCCTGGGTGGGGATTGAACCCACGACCTGCAGCTCAGCAAGCAGACATACTACCAACTAAGCCACAAGGCTAGTCAAATAATTCCAATTTACAGAATAATACTAAAGAGCATGCGATAAGAATTTCCAGCGCAGGTTAGGTGTACACCGTAAAAGGACGAACATTTCCACTATTCAACTTCCTTGGTCATAATGTAGTTAAAATGTACAGCAATATCAGAACAAGGCCTATTTTGTACACATTCAAAAGGCCAAACATGAATAATACAAAGCTTCCTTACACATAATGTAAGACTTCCAATCGTTATTTGCTACAGAAATACGTTACACATTATATAGGCCTTGTAAAAGGACTCGAGCTAGTAAATTCAGCTCTTAATCTGTTACTTTAAACATTTATTACCATTGAGTAAACTGTAGCAGGAGACAACCAATCAGAATAAAGAAAAAGAGCCAATAAAGATTAAGTCCTTTCTAAGCGACTGTCGTCTAACAGCGGTCCTTTAGAAAGGATTTAGTCTTTATTTCTCACAAAGGATATGTTAATAAAGTAAGATAAAGCCTTATGTTTAGTATTTCTTAGTAAAGGATCGCAGAAAAGCCTGCAACAAATATGGCAACACAAGTACTTCAATGCCTCGTTTGGAGTGAGTGAGTAGGTATGCCACTAAAGTGGCAAGTAATTAAGTTGTAGACAGACGCTTACTGGCTGGCAACCTTCCGGAAAAGTTGAACAAAGAGCCATAAAGCAAATGGGGATTACCAAAGAGAATACTTAGGATGTGAACGAGAGTTAGGAGGAAGCGGGCATATAAGCCCCAAGCAAAGTATATTAATTTGTTATCTGTGATACCCCAGGATTTTTTCTTTTTGTAGAAAAAGTATGTGCCGTTCTCCAGCTTTCGTTTTTTTTTTAAATTAAGGTATCTTTCCCCGCTTTATAAGTTGTTGGCTCAAATAATTCGATTATTTTACAATAATTCATCTTGTCCTCTTTCAAAATTTTTCTTCAAACTATTTGTTCACTCGCTTTTAAAATTCTTTACGTTTTCTCCCTATTTCGAAGCTCTAAATTCAAACAATGTTTGTCCTTCCTCTTTCTCAATTCTTTGTTTAAATGTATCGTATTTCCCTACGTCTACAATCGAAGTACTTTACTGAAATTGATGATCTTTCGCTTTCAAAAATTTTTGTTCAACCAATTGGACTTCTCCAGTTTTCGAAGTTTTTTCCACAACCATTTCGTGATCTCCCGCTGTCGCTTATCTCTTAGCCCAGTTCCAGCAGCATTACACCTATAACCAATGTCCGACCTCACTTGAACTTCACATAACAAACTTTATTTTACTCTGTCTCGCCTACAACGGAACAAGGCTCTACATGTTACGACCTCTTTTGGTGTAATTGAGGTACTTATAATTACAGTTTTGTCTATTTTCGTTTCGTTTTTGACCTAGTTGTTTCTTTTTGGTGCGTTTATCTGTTTATTGTGTGAATTTGGCGGTAAGAATGTATTGTTCTCAGTTTGTTTTGTGTGTAATTAACAAGTTTCTATTTTATTTCGGCATTTTTTTGCCATCATCTTGATGTGGAGAAAATTATCAACAACATTAGTCATTTTTAGGGTTCCGTAACTCAAAAAGAAAAAACGGAACCCTTATAGGATCACTTTGTTGTCCGTCTGTCTGTCTGTCTGTCCGTCTGTCCGTCCG
Source organism: Lycia hirtaria (assembly GCA_947563715.1). Lineage (NCBI taxonomy): Eukaryota > Metazoa > Arthropoda > Insecta > Lepidoptera > Geometridae > Lycia > Lycia hirtaria. The sequence continues at coordinate 22,594,992 of OX387380.1, read as the reverse complement.
TCCGGGTGTCAAGATTTTTATCTCAGGAATACGTGAAGGTATCGAGTTGAAATTAAAACTATATACATACGCAGATCCATAGTCTCTTGCTGCACAAACAAAAATAAAATTTCTCAGTATTCGTAAAAAAAAGTTACAGCCGAATATGTCGTAAAAAATGCACATTTCGACATTCATAATGAAATCAAAACCTATGGGGTACTTCCCGTTGACCTAGAACTATGAAATTTGGCAAGAAGCATTGTGTTAGAGTACACATATAGGAAAAAATCCGAAAACTGGTCATTTTTAATTTAATCACAAAAAATTGCCTTCATGCAAGGAATGAGGGTTCAAATTTTAAAGTTATTTAACCGTATCATGTGGGGTATCATATGAAAGAGCTTCATTAGTATAAGCTAAAACAGGGTTTTAAATATTTTTACGATGTATAATTTTTGGTTTATGAAGGAAAATATAAAAAAAAAAAGTTTTCCCTCTCTTATCTAATAGTTTGTACGGAACCCTCGGTGGGCGAGTCTGACTCGCACTTGTCCGCTTTTATTTCAAGTTCAAAGATCTACGATAGACCACCAACTCGCCTGATGTTAAGCGACGGTGTGACCGGAAATAGAGCTCTTTGATCTAGAAATTCTAGAAGCTATCATAAATTTATTCATCCTATCCTTGCAAATTCGAAGATTGTAGTTCTCAGGAAACTGCGCAGGTGGCAAAGAATTCCATTCCTGTCAAGAAGGTGTACCCTAATCGTTGAATACCGACATCATAATTATGATTTACATCAATATGTTTTTCAGAGTCTTCTGCATCTTAGTATTCCTTCTCATTATCAAATGTGACGTCAGACAGCATCGTCAAAACAAAACATGTCAACTTGCACAACGGTGGAAGCACAAACTGTGGGAGTGTTTGATCTCGCCGACCAGATACGATCAGTTGTACTGTTGGTACCAAACAAAGGCCTCAAAAGATGCGATAGCAAAAACGCAGTTACGCAATGCTGAACCGTTAGACCGTACCGGGGACCGACCGCGCGGTGTTGCCAGTCACAGGTTTAGCTGAAGATCTACTGTTTTTTAAATACTTATTATTTTCTGTGTCCTACCAAAAGTTGCAGTTTTTTCAACAGACTTAAAAAAGAAGGAGGTTATCAATTCGACTGTTTTTTTTTTGTTTTTTTTATGTGTGTTACCTCATAGCTTTCGACTGGGTGAACCGATTTTAATGATTCTTTTTTTTATTTGAAAGCTGGTGCTTCCAGTGTGGTTCCATTTCAATTTGGTCCAGTTCTGACAATGGCATCCATGAGAAGTCGGTTGCTTCAGTTTTTTAAAACTATAATTATTGAATTATTGTATGTTGTCTTTTTTAACACGCTTTTATTAGGTCGACCTGTATGTAATGAAATCTAAGGTAACTAATTTAACCATCTTCCAATGATCGTAGCGTCATGAAAATTGGCAGCTATATGTAGTTCTGATGACAATACAATAATATGGTACTGTCGAACTGATCTGATGATGGAGCCGGAAGATATGAACTAGAACTTCATGATAGAACATCGTATCATAGCTGTGTTTGGATTTGTTAGAAAAATCTTGTTATGAACTTTGACCACAATAATTTGTAGCTTGTTTTTTAGTTTTTTAAACTGTGATTTATTTACTACTAGTGCAATTTTTTCCAACCTAAAAATTCTCTGTATTCAAAGACATCTTCTAGATCGATGAGCTCCATCCATGTTAAATTAAGTAACAACCTTATACAATTTTTAATTTTTGAATTTAATAGATATTTTAGTGAATATTATAGTGTCTATATTAAAAATAGATATTTTAGTGAATATTATAGTGTCTATATTAAAACTTAAAACGGAGGAGAATTTCATAAGTTTTTAAGCTGATATTAACTAAAATAATTATTGAAATGAAACAAAAACGAATTTATCACGTATATTTATGTAATTTAGTCTTTCTCATCTGTGACCACGGACGTTGCAAAGTATTCGTAAAGTCACGTCATAAATTTACGTAAAATATACGCGATAAATCCGTTAAATTTGTTTCATTTCAATGACTAACAATCGCGAAAATCTTAGAAACCAATAAATAAAAATTATAATAATATCAAAATTAATTATTTTATTTTATTTTATTTATATTCAAATGCTTACTGTGCTTACAGCAGAACCAAAGCGCACAGCAGCCAATTCTGTCTGTAAGTAATCCCTGTATTAAGTATTTTAACTTACAACGATTAAACGTATGACGTCATCGCTAGGATCTTTGGTAAAGAGTCGAACATATTCAACTTATCTAGTTTTTCAATTTTTTTGATTTAAAATAAAATGGTTGCCTGTATAGTCGGTTTACGGACGATAATTTTACGTGATAACGATGCATCACAAGCCGAACGCTTAGGCCGATCGTGGCTCTCTATCGCTTGTTCCGCGTTCTCGCTTGCACGATCGGCTCAGGTGAAAAGTGACAATGAGCCATGTTTTTCGTGCGTGCAGCCGGCGTTCATCGAGATATAACGTCAAAAAAATTAAGAAAAAAGGAGATCTTTAGTAGGTTATACAGTTTTCTACAGCACTTTTAAAGCTAAGCTGGCAACACTGGCCGCTAAACGTAGACAGACAGTCGATGATCGGGTTAAAAGGTGTCGTCGACTGTAGATGCAACGTGAGTCACATTTTTAGTAGTTTGATTTGTGTTTTTCTTTTCAAACGACTTCAAAAAAAGAGGAGGCTATCAATTCAGTTGTATTTTTTAAACATTTATTATTTTAAAACACCGTCATTTATAAACCGATTTAGATTTTATTCTCGATTTGATTGGACCTAAATAAAAAATGATTGGCATTTAATCAAAATCGATTCAGTAATTTAGTTTTTAAAATAAAATAACGAAAAAAATATGTCAACGAAATTGCGCATTTTGAAGGAAACAACTGGTTGTAGTTTTTTAAACCATTTATAATAATTATTGCTTTGATAAATTATTGTTTCAGTTTTTTAAACCACTCACCTCTACATACCATATTATTCATATTATTCCTTCATAACACATGCCACATTAAAACCTCTTCATAATGATGTTATCATATGAACATCATTATGAAGAGGTATGAAATTCAAGAAAATATTTATTACATGTAAGTTGTTTATTGAAAGTGTATTCAACTAGTGTATACAACTTATCGAATAGAATAGTTTGAAGTACACAAAATGCATACAGACCAGTGACCGCGCCTGGGGCCCACAATTCATACCCATTGCGGTCACAATGCTCTCGATTACAAGTTACAGTTACAAGGAATGACCGTCAACGGTCAACAGTTGGGTCAGCTGACCGCTTTTATGGCTGAAGCAGCGTTTTTGTGGGGCTTGATGATGATTACCAGGTCATTATAGTCGCTGATTCGAGATTAGGTTCATCATTTAACTACTTTAGCTTTATTTCGTTCCAATTGTCCCGGTATCTGAAATGAAACCATGCAAGTTGAAGGAGAGGTCAAAAAATTTATGGAAACTGGATGAATAAGGACAAATATGTGCACTGCACTCGGAGAATTTCCTCATTTTAGGCAGTCGGATATTAAAGGGCCTAACATCGTCGATTCTTCTAATGAATAGATGTAATCGGTGTTATCAAGAGCCAACAAAAGCTATCCAAACGAAGAGGGCGAGTGGTCGCGATTGCCCAACAAAAGGTCGCGACAATGGTGCGACGGGTACAGTTAGAAGAAAAATGAATGTCAACTCGGTGACCTTAGCACAGCTGTGCCAACATACGGAATGCACTGTCAGTATCTAAGGTTTAAACAGTTTAGCGATCTGGAATGAATTAAGGCACTTTGCCAAGTTCAAGCTTCAAGCTGTTAGGATATGTAGTTGAACTTAAATCTATATCTATTTTTGGAGATCTGGAAAGATAAATAAGGCATTTTACCAAGTTGTTTTTACTTACCACCTTCGCTTACATTGTCGTTCAAAACGAAGTGAAATCAATATAAAGCCTGGCCAAAACTATATACCAAAAATAAATAAATAAAGTCAATCTAATGCCGTACCATATCACACAAAATCGAGTTTAGGCTACAGATGTCATAAAAACACAACATGCATGTTTACAATCTCAAAATATTCCCTCTTTCTTGAATAGTCTACTTAATATTTTACTTATGTTAGCGCTTGTTTACTTTGTTTGTCATCATCATTTTTTATCAAAAAAGGAGGAGGTTCTCAATTAGGTTGTATTTTTCTGTGTTCGTTATATTATGATATTCTTTCCAAATAAATTTCAACATAATCGGTTAAGTAGTTTGGTATGTAAAACAAAGTAACTAAAAAAAAATGTCACCCAAGCAAATAAAATTGCGTATTATGAAGTCGTTTTTTTTTTAAAAACTATAATTATATCATACAGGTGCGCTCAGGTACCTTATGAACTGTTTTCCACTGCACCTGATTGTATTCGTACGTATGGCGTGCAACAAATGACGGTAACTGTACCTGCCTGTGAATTGGTTCAATTTGTTATATATGTAGATAGGTATATAATGACGCTTGAATGGGAACATTTCTGACAGACACATGTATGTACATATATGCAAATAAATACACAAGCTTCCTACAAAAGCACCTGAGAGTCATATGTCAATGATACAATCATCATGCCACTCAGAAGTTCCATAAGAATACTGGGTGTAGCAAAACGTAATTTTTCTGTTTTTAAGCTTCTGTACGAAGGGATATTCGTGAGGCCACGGTGTCTGTCTGTCTGTCTACACTCAAACAGTTGTATTTTTTGAACGGTAATAGATACAAGTCTCAAAATTGGCAAGATTAGGGTTTACTTTGATGTAAATCAACAAATCGTTATAGTCATACAACAATTACGGTTTTAAAATTTAAAATTTTTGTTTTTCCTCTTTATTAACATTATTTGTTCTGCTCGACTGCATCGACCAAAAATACTTTTTTTTTTTTCAAAAAATGTTACTACTTTGCACAAACGCTGTTCTACGACTATGACGAAATACTAAAAACTGGTCAAGTACGAGACAAGCTCGGGTAAATAATTATTGAAAAATATATTTTCGATAAAAACCTCCTTTTTGATTTCGCAAAAAAGAAACTAGAAATGATTAGTGAACGTTTCCTTAAGTCATGTGACAGAGACATTTATAAACTTAAAATATAGTAAAAGGTATAGTAAAAATTTCTTTAGATAAAGAAAATAGTCTAATACTTATTTGAACTTGATATTGTATGTTACCCTTTAACGGTGGGTAGCTTAGAGAAGAGCAGCTTGGAATTTATCGATAAAATATTCTGATAGTTATAATTACACAATTTAATCGATATTAGACAGCAAAGATCGTCCGACCCACGCATAGGCAAAAGTTATTTTTCACCTCACAAGCTCGGAAATATTCTGTTTGTATTTAGAAATCTGAGTGGAAAAGTGCATTGTCCGCTAGCGTGGAAAGAGTTTTTAAAATTCGAATTTTTCTATTCCATACTTTCTATACCGCAAGTCCACTGAAAATGCATTAAATACTTATTTCATGTCAGTGCGCCAACCTCATTTCTTTGAATAATCGCACTGACCAGCCACAGGTGGCAGCACTGGACTAGCGTTTTCCTCGCTGTAGTGAGGTGAAAAATTTTGTGTTTCACTCGGCAGCAAAGTTATTTTGCATCGTACTTTTGAAACCCTCGCTACGCTCAGGATTCAATACAAGTACTCGCCCCAAAAACCAACTTTGCAGCCTTGCATAACAAATAACTATTTCACGTCATGTGTCGTTTTTGTGTTTTATCCATGTTTGGGATAAATGGAAATACTTTTTCATTTACTCAGTAGGATGACATTTTACTCTCTTTAATTTTTCGTAAGTAAAAAAGTTGTATAGATACAAAACTAATACGTTACTTATAAATCATACAACTTATGTATTGCATACATAAATAGCAGGCAATCAACCGCAGTTAATAATAAATTAATGAAAGAAAAACAAAATGCCGTACTAAAAAAAATATCCTATGCGGAAATAAAAAAGAATCCCTACATCAGAACCGGTCATCTATCCATAAAACATAGAAAGAAACATACTTAAATACTCATACAGTTAATTAATAAAATCATATACGTTCGAAAAACACTAACCTCCTTTTTGGGCAGTTGGGAAATATATCAGCCAACTAGACTGTAACTTTAGTTGAAGCCAAGACACCCGGACACAAAAATAGACACACATACATAGCCACAAGAATGTCACCAGTGTCACTGCGTGATTGACAATTGACCTCTTAAGGCGACGCCACCGCTTCGAAAGCAATACAAACATGACCTCTCAGTCGATTTCGAAATCAGAGTAAATAGAGACTAAAATATCGAGTGTCGTAAAGGCTTAAGCTGATTTGTAATTCAGATTAATTGAATGTCATGCTGTAAAGATGTATTTGTTCTCGGATTTAGAAATTATTTGGTTTTATTGCTGTCTATTGGACGATTTTTTAATTTCACTTAAGTCAGTGTGGTTTTGATTGCATAACATTTTAAAATAGACTTTAACAGTTATGCGGTGGTGAAGTATCCGGCAGCCTAGTCGGGATACCGTCTGACTTGCGATTCAAAGGTTCTGGGTTCGAATCACGCAGCACACACCTCTGTCTTTTTAAAGTTATGTGCGTATTGTTGATTGCCACCAACTTCAAACGGTGCAGAAAAACATTGCGAGGAAATATCTACATGTCTGATACTTCTCAATGCTCTTGACGATGTGTGAAATCTGCCAACCCGCACTTGGTCAGCGAGGTTGGACTATGGCCTTACCCTTCTCACAATGAGAAGATGGCCCGCACCGGGCAGTGGCAGTGTATAAACCGTCATACAAACAGGTCTGACTTTGATTTTTACCCGACTGCGAAGGAGGGTTATGTTTTTCGAGTGTATGTATGTATATTATGTATATGGGGAAAATAACTATGTATATATGGTTCTATATGCTCGTCTACAGCCTAAACGGGAAGACCCGATTTTGATGTGCGAGTTGTCGTTAGATTCAACAGTGTATCAATCGGAACAAAATGGTAAGTTACGTCTGCAGAAACTGGTTTACTGCAAGCGGGCGCTTTGTTTTACTTTTAATATAGATACTTGTTACTTTACCTACACAAAAAGGACGGTTAGAAACACAAAAAAGCGTCATCGTTACATGGTAGATATTCCAAAAGGTCGAACGAAATGTTTTAGTTCCACATTTGTCGTACGGACCGCAAAATTGTGGAATACGCTTCTTGAATGTATTTTCCCCGATGGATACAATCTAGGTGTCTTTAAATCGTGAGTGAATCGGTTTCTTCTAGGTAAGCGTGCTTCATCGTAGACCGCAACATCGTTTAACATCAGGTGAGTTGGTGGTCAAGCGCAAACCTATATTATTGTATAAAAAAATGCACCATCATCATCATCATCCAAAATATTCTCTATTCCATTCTGTATTTAATAAATATACACCACTTTGTGACGTAATATACACCGGTCTTGTGCTAATAAACTCTTTTAAGTGAGAAATTTCACTTCACATTAGTGTGACTATAAATATTTGAGATGTACTGACGACAAATAAGAAACAAAATCTATTTATTTTAGACAACAGTTTTTTTAAATTAACAATTTTGTTAATTACGAAAAAGTTCGTTGGAGGATACGAAGAAACGTATATTTTTTTTATTTTGATGAGAGATCTATTATTATTATAGTTACAAAAAATATAACCTATGACACTTAAGAAGTGAAGACGAATCTAACGACACCTCGCACACCAAAATCGGGCATGCCAAAAATAAGAATATTAAAAAATATACATTACGAATATCTCTCCCCAATTTGATGACTAAAAAGATCTATTCTTAAATATATACAATAGTCTTTTTAATAATCTAATTTGTAAGCCAGTGCCATCCCGAGGGATAAACATTACATAAAGCTTCCCATATTTATTACGGCGCGCTGTTTCTGAGAAGTTTGTATTCGCCTTAAGCTCCGTCAATTTGACATTCTAAGCCCGCACGCATTCCATTCTGGCCGACGGTGCCTTTTGTGAACAAGATGGAGAGGGGTTAAAAATGCATATGTCGTCGACTAGTGGTTGTCTTGGACGATTTGGTCTCTGGGCAACTATTTGTGTAGATAGACAATTTTAGAATATAATTATTATTTGTAATAAAGACAGGAGGTGGACAGATGACCTCATACAAATGGCAGGAAGACGCTGGATACAAGCCGCTTCCAGCCGATCTTTTTGGAAATCCATGGAGGCTTATGTCCAGCAGTGGACTTCTTGTGGCTGAGATTTTGTTGATGATTATTATTATTTTGTTTTGTAGGACTATGGTGGTAAATGTAGATACTAATTTCGAGTGACTACGAAGGGAATTAAATATCGAGACGTTGTATTGATAACGTTTTATAACTGATAACACGAGTATACATTTAGAAAACTCAAAAACCCCCGACAAAAAAGGCTGAACCGATTTTGATGAAACCTAGCTAAGAACACAGTCTATGAAATCCTCTTTCTAAGAAAAAAATTGGGTTGTCTGTAAAGTAGGTTTACGGAAGATAGTTTAACGTGACAACGTCATAACAAAACATTGATGAAATGATGATGATGATGATGTAACGGAACAATGAGCGTAACTTAACGGGGCACTGAGTCATACTTTTTCGTGCGTGCAGCCGGCGTTCATCGATTTATTAGACGTTGTCACGTCAACAAAACTAGATCAAAATCGGTCCATCCGTTTGAGAGCTACGATGCCACATACTCACACACAAATATACAAACACACACGTCAAACTTATAACACCCGTATTTTAGGTCGGGGGTTAAAAATAACTTGAAATTACCATCTAAAATAGAGCGCGCTTACTTAGATTACTTCAAGTTAAACTTAAATGAAATATACGCTTTTCCAATTTTAACTAACTTCAAAAAAGGAGGAGTTTATCAATTTGAAGCGTACATTTTTCAACTACAATAATTGTATAAGGTAAAACTATTTCTAAAATTACGCATATGTAGTGTTAGTAGTTTCGGAGTTTTAAATATTTGTCGAATATTTGTGATGTTGTTTTATAGTTTCACAGACTACGATTTTTAGGATTCCGTAGTAAACAAGGAACCCTTAGTTTCGCAATGTCCGTCTGTCTGTCCGTCTGCGGCTTTGCTCAAAAACTATAAGTTATAAAAAGCTGTAATTTGATATAGAAATAGATATGCATATTAATAATGCCGAGAAAGTCGTAGATTTTTTTTTGGTACGTAAAGTAGGAATTAATATTTTTTTACCCCATCGTGTGGGGTATCGTTGGATAGGTCATCAAAAAACATTGGGGCTGTGCGCAAACCATTTTTTAATTTAGAGTTCCGTTTGCTAAAAGGGAAACTACACGGCTAAGTAGACTTTACAAGTTATCGAGTTATAGTCGATCAACCTAAAATCATTATTTAACAAGTCAAAAATGAATATTTCATTTAAATTAACTTAAGTTAACTCTTTGTTTCGTAGTATCAAACAAGAGACCCTGTTTTAAGGTCACATAAATTATTATATGTAATTACGAAACCCTACATTGCGCGTGGCACGTCACGCACTTGGCAATTTATTTTATAATTTCATTCAGTCATTCTCTTCAAAAATGTGGGTATGCGCGAGCGAGACGGACGATGGTCGAACTATGGACTCTTAACGTATTTGCAATATTCGGGCGACTTTTCTACAGAGTGGACTTTGCGAGTGGAGTTGACTTTTTTTGCTTGATGTTGGCTTGGCATCATGCTTGCAAATTTGCCATTTATCGAACTTATGAGAGTGGACTTCTTTCTACAACAAAGAGTAGGAAGAAATATCGTAATTCGTGTGAAAAATGTTTTGATTATTCTATACTAGGTATTCTGTGATACTTGATTAAGATAAATCTTCGCGTGGGAAAGATATATAATAACGTCATTGCGTGGGAAGTTAAGGTTAGCTGTGGGAGTTTCAGTTGTAATAATTTTGCTGATGCCGCCGCAAGGTTACGCTTTCAGGGAAACGACAGGATATTTTAAACATTTATCGCCTTGAAATTAAACAAATTTTAACGGAGTTTTCACGTATATTTTACATGAAGTTATGACCTGACGCCTTACAGGTTTGTGTTGGATTATTATTAAGTATTTCTTTATTTATTTTAAATCTATGTTTTACTATATTTCTATAAAAAAAAAAGAACACAAAAAATTATAAAAACTTAAACCTAGGGGCTCAAGTTGCCGGTGGAAGGGCTACAAACTGAGGAACCTCCTGACAATGCGTGGCGTATCTAGGATGACTGCCTTATGTATCCGACCATTGATTCAACCAGGGTTGTATCGGAGTATTATTATTATCAACATTTCTTCTTTATCTTAAATCTATGTTTTTACAATATTTCTATAAAAAAAAACATAAAAAAATTATAAAAACATAAACATAGGCGCTCAAGCTGCCGGTGGAAGGAGCTACAAACTGAGGAACCTCCTGACAATGCGTGCCGTGCCTATGATGACTGCCTTTTGTATGCGACCCTTGATTCAACCATCTAACGAGGACCTCTTGAGATGTTGGACGACAATCGGGACAATGACCGTCAACAGATTATTGATTATTATTATTATTTTTGACTATTATGATTAATTTTTATTTTATTATTATTTTATCACTTCAATTAATTAATTAATTATTTAATAGTAAAATAGTTTTATCAACCATGCTTTGACATAATTTATTATGAACTTGACTTGTAACTTAGGCGTTATGAATAAATTATTTGCAAGTGAATTATTATTTACTTCAAGGAAGGCCAGACGCACTCTTTATTTAACTATAACGCTATTTTAGATACTGTTTTTAACTCCCGATCCAAAACGAGGGGTGTTATAAGTTTGACGTATGTATCTGTTTATTTGTGTGTCTGTCTGTGGCTTCGTATTTGTGAATCCATAGTCATTGTCATGTAAGTCTCATGGTTCTATCATAGTACTATAAGGATAAAAAAAGTTTTAACAGTTCTATGTGGCAACAGTTCTATGGAACTAACGAAAATTACCGTGTACTATTAGTTCTATAGAACAAATGAGAGGGATTTCGTTTTAATAGTTCTACCATAGAACTAAAGGGATAAAAAAAAATCAACTGTTCTATGACGTCACAGTTCTATAGAACTAATGGGAGTTACCGGAATTTACAAGTGTACTACGCCATTATGTTGCCACTATTACAGTCATGCCCCTTTCAGATAGTACACGTAGCAACTGCGGCGGACCCCTAGAGGCGTGCGTGACACATCCGATGACGTCATTAGCGTACGTGACGTCACATATAACGAATGTAGGGTAAAAATAGATACAATGTTTATGGAAAAGATAACAACGTATCACAATATAGTACTTTGACCACGCAACAGTTAAAAAGGAAAATATACTTTTTTCGTTATTTGGTTTAGTTGCTGCATAAAACCGGTTTCCGTAGTATACCGAACTGTTATGATTGATATTTATTTATTTATGATATGATGTTGAGTGTACGTTTTCGCGAGAAAGCATGCACAGAGCAGCTGTACAATTTATTTTAATGAGAGTGAAAATACATTTTATTCTGTTAAAATTTTAAGTGAGTAGATTTCTTCTAGATCGAAGTGTTCCATCCTCGGTCACACTGTCGCTCACTATCAGACGAAAACATAGATCTATTTAGTTTAAAAATGTTCATATTATTATATACGAAAGTAAAAATAAATATTGACACCTCGCACATCAACTTTATTTCTATTTATTTTTTTGTTTATTTTTTTATTTCTGATTTTATGACTTATGGTAGAAATAAATGGATTTTGAATTTTTGGAAATCGGTCAATGTTTGAGGTATTATAAAAAACACATACATATAATATTACCCTCCTTCTTGCACACTCGGGTAATTAGGTATCAACTTTAATTTATACGCATAAAGTCATACATACGTCTTTCTGAAATAACTTGGATAATGGCATAAAAGAATTAATCGACAAGTTAATGCCTTAAATGTCTCACAAAATCAAAGTGAGATACAAGCGTTTTATTTTTTTCTCGTACAAAATATGGCTACGTTCAATCAAGCGTGGAAATACAACAAAAACAAAATAAACAAGCTCGTCCGCTACCATTTTCCAATGAAAACAACTGGCAACACTGAAAATAAATCGTTTAAAAAGTTAAAACAACACTGGCGAATGCAGGACATAATGTTGACGCAAACCCGCCATTTTACGGTCAAGAACTGGCCATACGATAATTGAATCTGCAACACTTAATGGAAAAAACAGTCAGAGTAACAGAGTGTTGCGAGAAGATTACTTTAGCATGTGGCTATTAACTCTGACTTCTAGCATTTTATAAAACAGGACATAATTTAGTACTAAAGTTTTTCGTTACTATACAATGTACAATTAACAAAGTAAACATCCATCTCCAGAGCTCCATGCTCGGCCACACCGTCGCTTAACATCAGGCGAGTTGGTGATCAGATCGCTTTTAGCGATAAGACCGCCTTTTGTGCCATTTTCTTATGCGTTTATTGTCTTATTACTTTATGTGGTGTCAATAAAGTGTTATTGATTGATTGATCTTTGTTGGTACCTACTGGCGCACAGGTCGTATATTCCAACCTATCTAGACGAAACCTGGTAAACAAGTTTCACGATTTTTAAATAAAAACTACGGGTCACTCACGTCTGTTTTAAGCCGAAATATCCGACTATAGTTTCAACCGCATTCGGCGGTCTTTTTCAAAGGAGCAGCACACACGTCACTCTCGGTCGGTGACGCGCCTTGCACTGCGACGTGTTTTGACGTCAAAACAGACGTGAGTGACCCGTAGTTTTTATTTAAAAATGTGTGAAAACCACGTTAATTTCCATAGTAAAATTTCACGATTTTGTATTTTTTTTCATAAGGTTTTTTAATATTTCCGTTTACTGACCGATTTTGTCAATATTTATTAGAACCGTTTGATACCTAATTCTAAGCAAGAATTTTTATATGAGCAAAATCGGTCAAAATATTGTCGAGATAAAAAAATGTGGTAAAAATAAAAAGTGGAGTTCACGTACCGGTAAGCGCAACGTAGGAAGACTAGCCACGAGATGGAAAGACGACCATAATACAAGTTGGGGGAAGGCACTGGATGCAAGCCGCTTCCAATTAGTCTTTTTAGAAATCTATTTTTTTTTATCAGCCCTGTTTATACAAACTGTCCCACTGCTGGGCGCGGGGGTCATCTTCTCATTGTGAGAAGGGTTAGGCCATAGTCTGCCATAGTTCGGGTTAGAAATCTATATGGGGGAGGCCTATGTTCGGCAGACTGCTTATGGCTGAGATGATGATGAATTTTTAGCTCCACAGACACCAGAGTCAGCGACCTTTGTCAGAATTACAAACGATTGTTTACTACTTATCGTTACGGGAAGAATACTTTGTTTTAATATCTTATTACTATGTTGTGTGTATACCGTGAGCAACAAAGATAGGCTCCCTCACTAGTATGGAAACCTATCGCCTATCATAGCGCTATATCGACTTGACTCTAATAATAAACTTCATTGCTAGACAGAAATCCTGTCACCGCTGAGGACGATTTCGAGGAATCAACCAATCAACCAATTGTTTTTTTTTTGTACAAACAGGGCTGAAAAAAAAAAATAAAAAAAAATAACGGGTATTTTAGTTTAGATTGACGATTTCGGGTTCGATGATAATGAAGTTCATTGCCAGAGACTGTTAGCCGATAAGGCAGCAGTTCCACAGTGCATTCGTAATTTTGATATCCACTGTTGTTCCATACCAACACCGCATCAACTTAAATAAAAGCTTGTAAACATTACCTAACACAGAGGTATATTTATCAGGTTTTAGGGTGACCAGCACAACAACAACATAACAAGTAACATATTTTACAAAAAACCGGCCAAGTACGAGTCGGACTCGCGCACGAAGGGTTCATTTATTATCTATAAAAACGGCAAAAAATCACGTTTGTTGTATGGGAGCCCCCTCATTAATTTTAATTTAGTTTAATTATTTATTATCAAAGTGAATAATATAACTCAATAATCTGTGATTTTTTCAAGCGTCTACCTGTTGCCGTTATCAATATCGAGCAAAAACGAGCAAAAAAATCACGTTTGTTGTATGGGAGCCACCTTAAATATGTATTTTATTCTGTTTTTTAGTATTTGTTGTTATAACGGCAACAGAAATATATCATCTGTAAAAATTTCAACTGTCTATGTAACTATCACGGTTCATGAGTTACAGCCTGGTGACAGACGGACAGACAGTCAGCGGAGTCTTAGTAATAGGGTCCCGTTTTTACCCTTTGAGTACGGAACCCTAAAAACGTTAAACCAAGTATTACTGCATCGGTTGCGAGATTATTGCCATACTAAAAAAGTGATAAATCACTCATAAAACGTAATTGAATAACAGCAATAAAAATTAAGGAAGAGATCTCAGGTAGCCGAGAGGTTATCGATGCCGCTTGCGAATTCACCATCGGACGCAGCAAATTGTTATAGTTATGACAGAAGTAAACGTAGTTGTGTATGTGTTCATAAGTTATAAAAACGATATGTCTGTCTGTCACCAGGCTGTATCTCATGAAACGTGATAGTTAGACAGTTGAAATTTTCACAGATGATGTATTTCTGTTGCCGCTATAACAACAAATACAAAAAAATATAACAAAGTAAATATTTAAGGGGGTTCCCATACAACAAACGTGATTTTTTCCCAAGTCCAAGTGCCCAGGACTAGCAGAAAGTCGGCGAATTACCACCCATTTCTCGTTGAAATGCCAAAAATCCGTACTTAGCGATATCGATCCACATTCCTGTTGCGACATGATAATATTTAGAGCTAAAAATTGGATTTTCGAAGTTGTGTCTATATAATCTTATAGATCGACGTGTTCCATCCTCGGCCACAGTATCGCATTTTATCAGGCGAGTTAGTGGTCAAACGTAGATCTATAGTAGAGTAGAGTAGAGTATAGTATGCTTATTTATTTTTGTAATTTCTTATCATTAATCGATGAATGAGGTAATGTTAGCAGGGCCTTGATCATCCGCTGGAATTAAGCTATGTGACGTCACACAACATTTAATATGGCGCCCTCTAGAGGATGCCGAATTGAATAATCAAGAATTAATAAGAGAATTAAAAGCGTCTTGGGTATCAAACGTATTTGCTTAATTAGTACAATATATAATATTAAAATTTGCGTTCAATAATACACTTATCTAATAAATATTAACGTTTATAAATACTTTTGTAAGAAAAGTTGTAGAGCACGAGTTCGAGTTTTAGTTTGTCAACCTGTACGTGTATTTTAATATATATATAGTTGTTAGTCGACAGCATCCATGCATTTCACATTGCGTTGCCTATTTACTTTGTTGCTTTTCATATACGGATAACAAATCTCGCAGCTTTTTGCTTTTCTCTTGTCACATCACTTGTTGTATCATCTGCCGCTTCAGTTACGTCATCTACCTTGTTTCATGCCGCGTCATCTGTCACTTCATGTGCAACATAGTTTGTAGCTTTACCTTTGATGTCACTTGACACATTCTCAGTTTCGTCACCTATACAGGCTCCTATTTCAACTCTTGACTGTCGCTTAACTTAACCGCGCCAGATGCATTCTATAATTAAAGTATAATTTTATTCTACATTTCATTGCATCGAGTTAAGGACGTCGCCTTGACCGCAAACAGTAGTTTGCCGTGCGCCAGAAGAGATAAGGGCTATACGATAGAATAAGAGGCACTCACATTCACTCAAAACAATTGAGTGTCTTTTTCGTCTTTTTTTATAAATACTAATTTGCTTGGATCAAACTAGTATTTTGTCGAACGTTTTTGATTTCGATTTCTAGGTCTAAGATGTCACTATTTTTTCTTAAATTGTTTCTGTCATTTTATGTTTCATAAATGTTTGTATGCGCGAGCCAGTCGAACGATTTGCGAACTACAGAATATGACTTAGCGTTTGAGTTTACTTGCGCTTTATTGCATTGTATTTTTTTTTTATGTAGAAATAGGTTCGCGCTTGACCGCCAACTCGCCTGGTGTTAAGCGACGTTGCGGTCTACGATGAAGCGCGCTTATCTAGAAGAAACCAATTCACTCGCGATTTAAAGACACCCAGATTATATATATTGTATATCTATAGATTATAGCTATAGTGGCTATTTAAAATTACATATATGATTACGGATGAACAAATTTAAGTGGCAGTGGACAAGACACATAGCACGTAGAACTGTTCAATATTTTAAAAAGGCAATATTTGATTCAACTTCGGATGACATCAAAGTGAATTACGTCAACACTTGATAGTCGAACCAATCAGGACGCCAAATTACACCCGAATGATGCACTCCAATGTACACAAGGGAATAATTTGACTCCTTTACCGAACAACATACAACCTGTAATTTATTGCGGCCTGCCTTTTCGAACTATAAGGCTTGGTCTACACTTTCATGTTGTTTTAACAGGGTCAAAATCCGTACTCAACAAGTTCAGTCCACAATTCCAGATTGTTAATATGTACAGAAGAACAGTACATTACACAGGAATGGAAGTCCTTGCCGTAGCGCCAATTTCCTAAGAACTAACCTTGGAATTTTCAAGGCTAGAGTGAACAGATATCTTCAAGATCGACGAGCTCCATCCTCGGCCAGACTGTAGTAACTGTACACCCAAGCGAATGTAACTGTCTTCTTGTTACCTTTTCAGAATCAAGTCGTTGAATCGATTATTCAAATATTTTATACAGAGATATCTGAAAACTGAAGACAGACATAATAAGCTACATTTAATCATCACAACCAATTCACCATCACCATCGTTTTTTTATCACTTCGCGGGTGAAACCACGGGACACAGCTAGTAAAACATAAAACGATGATGCTTACTCATGCTTCTATCGTAAAGAGGGTAGATTTCAGCACTTATGACGTCACAGATGCCATTTTGATCCCGGTGTAAAAGTTTCTGAATCACCACATTAATGTCTCGGTAATTTTTCTACTAGTTTATGAAACAGTACTTCTCGAGTTTTGTTCGTATTTTTGTTATACTGTACACAATATTCATAGCATATCTGAAATACTAACCACGTAAACCAATAACTTTATCTGACACGCTAATGGTGTAAACCATGTCTTGTTCGACATGTAACAAGTGGGTTAAGATAAAACGCTTAAATCTCGAACAGAGCCAAAACCAACACAATCCATTAAGACGTATATGGGGTCTGGGAAATTGTTAACAATTACTTCAGATGTGGTATTATAGCTTGGGGTAACGATACAGGAGACACCTTATTGACCTGTCAACATTTGACATTGGCATGGATCTGTAAATATACGGATCAGAACTGTTTGTATAAAATGTCTTATTGTTGCGCGTGGCTATCTTCTCCTTGTGATAAGGGTAAGTCCACCACCCTGGCCAAGTGCGGGTTGGCAACTTCAGTAAGTTAAGAACTCTAAGGTACATGCATATTTCTTCACGATGGTTTTCATTTTATGTTGGGGACATTTTTAAGCTATGAACTTCCAAAAGCAAGTATGATGGTGTTTCAATTAGATTACCATAATTTAAAGTACGTTTGTCTCTATATTACCTTTTAAAGCCTAATTCAAGACAAATTTTGGATACTTTGGACTTTTTATGTACTACCCACTACATTTTTACTAATTGTATAAAGACGTTAGCCATTGAGGTTTCAAGTTATTAAGATTATACTAACCATGACAATTTTATTAAAATCAAATTGATGTTAAAACCTAGTGAATTCGCAAGTGAATAGGATTCTTCTAGACAAGCGCGCTCCATCGTAGACCGTAACTGTCGCTTAACACCAGGTGAGTTGACGGTCAAGCGCAAGTCTGTCGTCGAATAACAAAAAAAACCTTTTTATAACATAATACAATGGCGCGCCCAAATGCTAATATTACCGTTTATAGCAAACATCAAGCTTAATATGAACGTTGGATATGACACATGGGCACGCGCATGGCGTCCAGGGTAAGGGTCAAGTATTTCGTAAGCAAATCAACAATATATCGAGTAAGAACTTTGTCTAAATACACTCGCAATCTTTGATAAAGTATCAACGGGATGTAGCGTCAGTCCTCAACAACGTCCGAGCTCAATGAGATCTAATTAGACCCCTTACACGATTAAAATAATTTCGATAGGTTTAACTTAACCTAATCTAAGTCTGTTTTGAGTTTATCTCAAAATATTGACTGGCCTTGTGGCTCAGTTGGTAGTGTGTTTACGTCTACCTGCTGAACTGAAAGGTCGTGGGTTCAATCCCCACCCAGGGCAAACATTTGTGTGATGAGCATGGATGTTTGTTCTGTGTCTGGGTGTTTCTATGTATCATAGGTATATATTTACAAAAAAAAAAGTATATATGTATTCTATCAGCCATCTAGTTCCATAGTACAAGCTTTGCTTAGTTTGGGCTAGATGGTGTTGTGTGAAATGTCCACACAAATATTTATTTATTTAAGTTCGTCACTGTTGGTAGGTATATGAGTATCGGTTAACACAGGACACTATATTATTAATTAAGAATTGTGAATTATGTTTTAGTATTTACGTCCACGTGATAGAAAGTCATTACTCACAATTTAAATACTCACTTCAAAATAGCGTTATTATTTCATGTTTGACGAAATGATAATGAAATAAAAGTCGTTGCAATGTTGTAATATTATCATCATCTCAGCCATAAGAAGTCCACTGCTGGACGTAGGCCTCCCCCATGGATTTCCAAAAAGTCCACTGCTGGACGTAGGCCTCCCCCATGGATTTCCAAAAAGTCCACTGCTGGACGTAGGCCTCCCCCATGGATTTCCAAAAAGTCCACTGTTGGACGTAGGCCTCCCCCATGGATTTCCAAAAAGTCCACTGCTGGACGTAGGCCTCCCCCATGGATTTCCAAAAAGTCCACTGCTGGACGTAGGCCTCCCCCATGGATTTCCAAAAAGTCCTCTGCTGGACGTAGGCCTCCCCCATGGATTTCCAAAAAGACCGATTGGAAGCGGCTTGCATCCAGCGTCTTCCTGCCACTTGTATGAGGTCGTCTGTCCATCTTGATGCTGGTCTTCCTACGCTGCGCTTGCCGGTGCGTGGTCTCCATTTTAGAACTTTTCGACCCTATCGACGATCCGTTCTGCGTGCTATGTCCCCAGTCCACTGCCAATATATCTTGCTAATTCGCTGTGCTATGTCGGTGACTTTCGTATGTCTACGGATTACTTCATTTCTGATTCGATCACACAGGGAAACCTGGAGCATAGCCCTCTCCATAGCTCGTTGTTTTTGAGATTATATTAGACGAAAAGAAACTTAGAGATTCCCGAACGCTGTCCAGCCGAGTTGGATTCGACGATGTATCTCTCTCGTAAAGTTAGACTTGGTTATCGCTTACCATCAGGTGAACCATTGGCTCTTTTGCTACCAATTCCACTAAAAACACATGTATTCATCGTAGACCGCTCTGCCTCATTACGACAAAGTGCAACGAAGCTGTCGTCTCAAAAACACTATAATTTATTGATAGGTGATTTAGGTGAGTAAATTTGCATGTATGTGTTAACAACGGTATAAGTAATGCATGACACGGGCCAAGGGCTTGTAAAATAATGTTGTAACTTGTAACACAGGCCGTATAGGTGACCTTAAGAAGATGATAACAATCAATGCGTTTTGGCGTTTAATTACCGACTACAAAAAGAAGGAGCTTTTTAATGAGTTTTTCTAAGAGAAGAGTTTTTCTAATGTTTGTTACCGCATAAATCCGTCATTTATAAACCGATTTGAAAAAATATTTTTTTGATTGTAAGGATACTTTCAGATTGTTCCTATAGAAATTTTATCAAAATCGGTTCTGTACGTTTTTAAAACAAAATTGCGTATTTTTAACCGGCTTCGAAAAAGGAGGAGGTTATCAATTCGTACCGTATTTTTTTTAATGTATGTACACAAATTACTCCGTCATTCGAGAACCAATTTTTGTGTTTCCTAAATCGGTGTATAGAGAAAGCTCCCAAGTTGGTCCCATAATTATTTTATAAGCATCGCTTTATTACTTTTTGAATAATCTCTGAAAATGAAAATATTTTCATTGTATTTCTGAGTCTCTGTCAGATTATAGAATCGCAGAGTTCCACCTACACGTTTTTCTTTGCAAGAGTGTCAAATATTAAGGATTATCGTATAAACATCTGCACATTTTCTAATCTTCGAACACGAGCATTTGACATTAAATGACATTTGTCATTGCATTCTTGACAAAAGAAAAAAAAGAGTGGGTGAAGAGAGGTCTCTTTAAAAAGTTTACAATCGTGAAAGATTTAGTAAGTTGCGTTTGAAGTCGGTTTTTTAATAGAAAAATTATGAAGTCAGTTTTTCAGTTCCTTAAATCTTAATTATTTAAAATTAATGATCTTAAGGATGATCGAACCTAGCCAAGCGATAAATTAGGTAACATTGAATAATAAACGCCGTGGATCAAGGCAAAACGTAGAAGAGAGCTTTAGCGATAGCTGGAAACCTATCAAAACACAGCTAATATAAATCTACTTCTACTATACTTCTTACTTACTATTTTATTAACATTCTTATACTTTTATAGAAAGATACCTATATATAGAAAGTTGGGTGTATGTATAGTTATTGAAAAAGTTTTGGCAATTCGATCGGACCATAAATACAATTAGACACATAGTTTAAGACGTAGTTGGTATAATAAAAGTAAGGAAGGAACTTATCACAAATGGGAAGAAAATTGGATAATCTTTCATTATTTCCAACTTTTGGTAATAGGGCAAGTCAACGGTCGTGAACGTGAGACTATGACACAATGGCTAGTGTAGTCATCTCATCATCTGAGATATCGATTATCCCGTACGTCATCACCTCTGATAAACAAATATCCATTTTAAAAGAAAAAAAATACTCGACTGCAGAAGAGCTATTTTTGCAGTCTAACTTACTAATTCTCAAGTTTTTATATGCCGTTGAGTGTACGTTTTTTGTGAGAAAGTATGCGCAAAGTCGCTTTTAAAGGTAAGGTGGCTAATACTCACTCATTCTTTAGAATAATGCCAGTAAAATAACCTATTTATTACGAAAACGTTAGCCTCATTTTGTTTGCCAGTTTTACATCAAGAGAGCCGTGGTCACATGCCTAGCTTGTCAATCCTATAATAAGTATAAGTTTAGAAAACTCAAAAACTCCCGACAAAAAATCGGCTGAACCGAGTTTAATGAAACTTAACTAAGAACACTCTCAATGAAAACCACTTTCAAATTAAAAAAAAACTAGATAAAAATCGGTCCATCCGTTTAAGAGCTACGATGCCACAGAGACACACACAAATACACACCTGAAACTTACAACTCTTTTTGGGTTGGGGTTAAAAAAGCGTTCTTTATGAAAATAAGCTCATATTTCGTCAACGCATCTTTGTTTTACCAATTTGGGTAGACACCGGCTCTTACGTACATAGCTATAATGGCGTCCTAAATACCAACTGCAACAGAACAGTAGGCCGGTTGTGATTAAACGAGGAAGCCTTTTTCGACGATATGGGTCGACAGTGATGATGGTAGTGATGGGACACTGATGAAATGCATTATCGATATCGATAATCAATGCTAATGTACCAATTTAAAAGTTGTATTGTAAATGTATAAAGAATGTGTATTCTGTCTCCCCATATACAGCCTGGGGTTGTCCACAAAAAAAGTGAATATGTATTTCTTAAGCAAGCGTGCTAAAAACTCGTGAGATTGTGGTCAAACGTAGGTCTAGTTTATTCTTTAAAAAATCTGAATCTGAATAATGATGATATTTTACCTTGATGAAACTTATTTAGCTTTATCGCTCTTGCTTCGTGAAGCTTACCTGAAAAAAAGTCAAAAGTTTTATTAATTATTTCAATTACTTATTGGAATCAACCACAAAGTGAAGAGGGTTTGTGTTGCAGGCAACATAAACAAAACAGTAAATATTATAATAACACAGTAGTAATAAAAATCAATTATATCATTAACAATTTAATTTTCTGTCCGTAATTCACAAATACATTGCCATACGCTAGCAAAGAAAGTAAACAAAATAAATTGCAACCGTCTAATCCAGTTGACAGTTATCTAATACTCATACATACTTTATTTCCACTGACAAGTGTTTAAAACGATAATTTTTTTTAAAACAATTTGCGCACTTACCATGCTAGGCGTACTAAATAAGATCCGATACAATTCTAGATGGCTAGATAGATAAACGCTTTATTCTATACACATTAGAACGTACCATAAAGAGAAGTTATTTAAAAACTAGTGTAACATCCGCTAATAGTGATCTCTTCCAGGCAACCTTTATCTATTATTATTTTTTATTTATTATCTATTCATCTCAGTCTGTGCCTACTAATCACTGCAAATTTTAGCTAAAGCAACAATAATTTTGATAAAAATTTAAATCGAAATAATAATCAAATTGTAACATTCACGTTGAAATCATTTTTATCGATATATCGATACATAATTATAACGAAGCTACATCACTAGACGGCGAGTTGCATCAGACATCGACAGAGATTTAGACCGCGCTTGCGTTTACCAATTTTTCTTTGTTGTAAGCCCAGTTTGGGCAATTTCTCAATGTATCGAAAACAATGGGGCTTTTGACGGGTTTCGGTGCCGGAAAATTAATTTCGAGTGCTCGTTATTTAGGTGGCAAAAGTAGGCTCAGTTTGTTTTGTCGATTTTTCTTTGTTGTAGCTTTTTTAAACTTTTTAACGACTATCTTCCTAGTCAAAGTATAAATGTTTAACTATTTATATTGTATAGGTTTATTGGTTGGTACTACAAAGTAAAAATTATAGTAAAAAGTACTTGAGAATCAAAGTAAAAAGTAGTTCAGAATCATGTGTGTGTCGGAAGGTTAGTACTGAAAATCAGCGTTGCTGATCGCTCAGCACCACTATCGCTGACCACTTACCTTTTTTGATACACCAGATACTACAGCGATAACTGCATATTTTTTAGGCTCAATAGTCTTACTTTTGTTATTTGTACTTGTGTTCTCTCTTTTTGTTGTAGTGTACGGTATATAAAAATAAAATGTTTTCTTTCTTTCATTCTTTCTTAACAAGCTTTTTTAAAGTTGCATAATAGTGACGAAAGAATAATTATTAATGTTACAATAGTCAATGTTTTAATGTTTTTAATATTAAGGAATTAAAGCAATCATCTTACCCTCTAATCTTGTCTTACCCTCTAATGTTGCCTAACCCTCTAACGTATTGGTCAAATGTGGCGTCAAACGGGCTCGACTACCTCGTACTGGACAAGTATGTATATTAAAAGATAAACAAAATATCCGATTGCAGAAAAGTAGTTTTCGCAGTCTAACTTACTATTTCGTTACGCTTGATAAGCTGTTGGGTTTTTTGTGAGAAAGTATGCGTAAAATTGCTGTAAAAGATTATATTACAAGCGTATTTTTAGAATAATTCTAGTAAAATCACTTGTTTCTTACGAAATAATTCTTTAGAAGTTACGAAAAAAACACATTTTTTTTATTTTTAAAAGAGATGTATTATTATTATTACAAAAAAAATATAACACTCTGGAAGCAAAGATGAATCTAATGACACCTCGCAAATCGATCAAGCCGTTTAGGCTGTAGGCTGTCATATATATAGAAACGTACATACATACTTACCCACATACATACATACTTAACCACATACATACATACATACATACATACATGCATAAGTAGACTCGAAAAACATTACCTTCCTTCTTACGCAGTCGGGTAAAAATAGGCGTGATTTTATGTATACAATTTAATGTAAACAATTTTAATTTTATTAAAATCCGTACTTGGCCAAATCCTGAGTCATAAGCATAACTCCGACACCCGCCAAGTTAAACCCGGACGGACACATGTGGGCTAATTCCGGACCGGATACGGAACCTCAATTATGGAACACGATCTCGGTTCAAAATTAGAACGTACTTTTCACTAAGATACAATTTAATTTCCGCAGAAGCTTTACTAATGCGCTTTAAAATTAATTAAAAGGAAGTTAGGTCTTAAAGGAAATTGATATCGACCGCAGTACTTCGAAATACATAATTGTTGTATGTTGTCGAAAAATTAACAACTTAACCATCGACTAAGCTGTGTTTTTAGGGTTCCGTACCTCAAAAGGAAAAAACGGAACCCTTATAGGATCACTTTGTTGTCCATCTGTCCGTCTGTCTGTCTGTCCGTCCATCCGGGTGTCAAGATCTTTATCTCGGGAACGCGTAAAGGTATCGAGTTGAAATTAAAAAAAACATATACGTAGATCCATAGTATCTTACTGCAGGAAGAAAAATCAAGTTTCTCAGTTTTCGTAAAACAAGTTACAGCCGAATATGACGTTAAAAACGCATATTTCGACACTCACAAGGGAAACAAAACCTATGGGGTACTTCCCGTTGACCCAGAACTATGAAATTTGGCAAGAAGCATTGTGTTATAGTACACATATAGGAAAAAAACCGAAAACTGGACATTTTTAATTAAATCACAAAAAAAAGTGTCATTATGCAAGGAATGAGGGTCCAAAATTTAAAGTGAATTAACCGTGTCATGTGGGGTATTATATGAAAGGGCTTCATTAGCACGAACTAAAACAGGTTTTTAATTATTTTTACGATGTATATTTTTCGATTTATGAAGGAAAATATAAAACGAATATATAATTCCTCCCTTTTATCTACTAGTTTGTATGGAACCCTCGGTGGGCTAATCTGACTCGCACTTGTCCGGTTTTTTTAAATAGTGCTAAAAATGATAATGACAAAATTTTCCATAACTTTAGATTTTGTAAGATAAGCTTACCTACATATTTGTGTTTTACACAAAATAGGTTTACGATTGACCACCAACTCGCCTGATGTTAAGCGACTAAGAATATTTTGCTAAAAATATGTAAGTACTTATGTTTTTGTCTTTATTTTGTCTATATTTCAGTTTTTTTTTTTTTTTTTTTTTTTAACAGCCATGTTTGTACAAACTGTCCCACAGCTGGGAACGAGCCATCTTCTCAATGTGAGAAGGGTTAGTTAATTTATTGCGTTTCCACAACTAAGCGCCTGGACGTGAGACAATCAAAACTGAAAAAAGGCTGTTTTTATTCGTCATCGCTATTTTTCATCTCTACGTGGGTAAAACAAGACCTAACCAAGAATTATTTTTTAAAATTTTCATCATCTCAGCCATAGGAAGTCCACTGCTGGAGATAGGCCTCCCCCATGGATTTCCAGAAAGCCCGGTTGGAAGCGGCCTGCATCCAGCGTCTTCCTGCCACTTGTATGATACCTTCTTTCCACCTTGTGGTTGGTCTTCCTACGCTACGCTTGCCGGTTCGTTAAAATTTTACCTGACATAAATTCACCCGTATATTTGCAAAAAACACGTTAAATGCACTTTTAATTAGCTGATGCTTTGTATACCGTAATGAGGTCGCATTTCCCAGAATATCCATGTTTACTCTGTAGTCCGTACTAACCCATTAATCTGGATTCAGATCTATTTGCGCCACATCCCTTTGGGAAAGGAGAAGGAAATGGCTTATGGTGGTCTATTTTTATTCATGCAACACAGTTAACTCCTCAAGACTGAAGAGTATTTAGGAGTTAAGGAGTTTTTGACTATCGAATCTGCAATTTTTATCGTGACGGTGTGAAATTAATAATATATTTAGAAATATATTTTTTCTACGCAAATATGCATGAAAGAAAATTTCACTTGGATAGTCTTTAGACCTTTATCGGTCTGGGGTAATCGATTTGCTTTTTGTGTTGTAATCTAGTTTAGTATGTGTAGTTTGTATATTGTTTTGTTGTAACATCTACATAAATTATTTATTATTCTGTAATTAAAACTATCTACTAAATACAAAACTATTATTATAAATAACATAAATGTCTGATGTACGGCCTGTACCCAGTGTCACTTTAACAACTAAGACGAATCTATTGACACCACTCACATCAAAATCGGTCAAGCCGTTTAGGCTCTAGGGCGTGTCAAAGAAATATACATACATACACTCGAAAAACATAACCCTCCTTCTTACGCAGTCGGGTAAAAAGCTCAATGACACGGAGCGAGTTTACAAGCTGCTCGCGAACTCGCTGGCTTGTAGCTTGTAAACTAGCCCAGTGTCATCGAGGCTTTAAGGATTTATTTACAATGTGTAGAACAGTTCAAAAATGTTCAATATCTGACGGTACTTGAACCCACAACATCCCAATCTGTAGGTACCTGGAAACCTCTAGTAATTCGGCTACGGATTGTTCAGAGATTTTTCACACCCCACGTGACAACTCCGTAGTTTTTGTAATCAGTTTTTAGGGTTCCGTACCCAAAGGGTAAAAACGGGACCCTATTACTGAGTCTCCGCTGTCTGTCCGTCCGTCCGTCTGTCACCAGGCTGTATCTCATGAACTGTGATAGTTAGACAGTTGAAAGACAAGCTACTTTAAGGTGGTGTTAGTGCCGTGTCGGTAGCTTCTGAGTGACCACATAAACAAGTCGCTCACATGAAGCTAAGCTTCACGCTTACTCAATTACATATAGCGAGTAACAATATGCGTTCCATATTTCATATGAAATGTTTAGCATTACTGCAAATGAAAATGAATGAGGGTCAAAGACCATGCTGATCATTGACTACTCTTGACCCAGTTGCCGATGTGACTCACGCATTACTTGTATGTAGGTAATATTTTGTCAACATGCTATCTGTCTCGTTTCTGCACCGTTGTTTAGCATAGTCGTGTCCTTTTCTAGGAATATTGTGTCAGTTATTTCAGCTTATGACATAATTTATGAGACATAGACAGTAAGGATTCTGCGAAATTGTAGGCCACATGCAAAGGCGTGTATATTTATGAGTTCCATGAATTGAGTTAGATTTTGTTTTTATTTCCAGGTAGGTTCTCGCTAAGTCATGGTGAAGTAGCTTAGTGAGGGTTAGTGTCGGTCACTACAGTAAAATGGAGACAAACGCTAGGGTAGCACCGGATTAGGGTAAGTTAGACGGCCTAGGTTGTGATCACTTCTCCGGATTTTGCTTGAAGCTCTTCGCGTCAAAGCGGCCAAGTTTCACTGCTGTATGGAAAGTATCATACGAAAGTTCAAAGTCAATGCGCTGCAGAGAAGACTATGATCGGAATCTCTCCACGAGAACAGAAACGGAAAGATCCGTAGATCATCACTTACGGATTAGCAAGTCGAAGTGGCAGTGGGCAGGGCACATAGCACGCAGAACTGATACCCGATAGGGCTAAAAAGTTCTTCAGTGGAGATTGCGCACCGGCGCAGCATTGGGGCTAAAAGTTTCTTCAGTAAGTAAGTAAGTTCGTATAGACTGTGGCCAGCCCTATTGTCAGAGTTATTAAGCCGCCGAAAGGTAGGTTTCTTCAGTGGTGACCACGCACAGGTAAGTGCAGCGTAGGAAAATCAGCTACAAGATGGACAGACGACCTCATACAAGTAGACACTATTTGCAAGCCGTTTGTAGCCGGTCTTTTAGTAAATCCATGCGGGAGGCCTATGTCCAGTGGACTTCCTGTAGCTGCAGTGATGACGATGAATACAATTCGTAGTTTCCATACTGTTACCATGTCGTTAATGATCCTAACATGTGTTCATGACTATTCAGAAGACCTTCAACAAACAATAGTTAAGTAACAACTGCGCCAACAACGTTTGACTCCATATTCAAATACTTGGCCCGTGTTTGTGTGGTTTGGCGTTTCATGTTTTTAGTGTTACAGTTTTAGTTGGAGTATTGGAATAATATTATACAGTTTACTTAATAAGTTATAGTTTAAAACACTGAAGCAACCGACTTCTCGTGGATGCCATTGTCAGAACTGGACCAAATTGGAATGCGACCACACGGCGTACCAGCTTTCAAATAAGAAAAGAATCACCAAAATCGGTTCACCCCGTCGAAAGTTTTGAGGTAACAAACATTAAAAAAATCAGTCGTATTGAGAACCTCCTCCTTTTTTGAAGTCGGTTGAAAAATAAGAGGAACGTGAAGGAACTGAAAACTTTAAATCACGTAAATTGAGAGGGCTACGCTCGGAGTCTGTCTGCGAGATCAAATCAGAAATGAAGAGATCCGTAGACCTGCCCACTGTCACTTCAACTTGTGTCAGCAAGTTGAAGTGGCAGTGGGCAGGGCATATAGCACGTAGAACTGATGGCCGATGGGGCAGAAAGGTTCTCGAGTGGAGACCACGTACCGGCAAGCGCAGCGTAGGAAGACCAGCCACGAGATGGAACGATGACCTCATACAAGTGGCGGGAAGACGCTGGATGCAAGCCGCTTCCAATCGGTCTTTTTGGAAATCCATGGGGGAAGCCTATGTCCAGCAGTGGACTTCTTATGAATGAGATGATGATAATGATGATGATGAAAACTGAAAGGAACGCATTTTACGTATAGAGCTTTAAAAAGTTGATAATTGTTTAAAAAAATTAAACAACCGACTTCAAAATACGTAAATTCGTTTATTTAGGCGCATCACCCACACGAGCTGGGGGGCAATTCAGTTATTCAAAACCGATCCGTAACTGAACCTTGTGCGAAGCATTTCCTGTCGGCTGATATCTTTTTTGATTAAGTAACGAGCGAAGGACGTGTTACGTTTCATCTAATGTGTCAATTGTATGACATAAAAGTGACTGAATCAAAAAACTATGGCGGCCGGCGGGAAACGCTCCACATATGGTTCGGCTATGGAGTGGTCTTGAATAACTGAATTGGGCCCCTGGAGTCGAGGCGGCGTCGAGGCACGGGCGCACAAGCGGCGCGCCGCTTCTACGTTTCCTTCAGGATTAAGTGCGCCCACACACTAGAGTCGCGTCGCAGGCGACGTGGAGTCGAGGCAGGGGTGCAGTGCGCGACCGCGCCGCGACTCCACCGCCATTTTGTTATTTTGTTTCGTACGTAGACGTGTTTACACTGTAGTGTGTGAAGGAAGCATAGCCGCCCGCGCCTCGACTCTAACAAAAACGCCACGCCTCGACTGTGCCGCGACGCCGCCGCGACCACGCCTCGACATACCAGTGAGCGACGCGCCTTAGATGGCATATTTTTTTAGTTATTTTGTTTTAAGAACCAAACTCCTGTTTGATTTTAATGAAAACTCTACGGGATCAGTTTGAAAGTATATACCTACACAAAAAAAAAGGATTTTCCAAATCGGTTTATTAATGACGGATATATCCGGTAATAAACCAAAAAAATGCAACCAAATTGAGAACATCATTCTTTTGAAGTCAGTTAAAAATGGTGAGCAAACCTAACCTGGAATTGGAACTGGCTTTCAAGATAAATTCCCGATGCACATTTTATGGTGCTTGGTCTATATCTAAAGTACCCTATACAACGATACATCAACACGAATAACATTTGACTTCTTACAGCAACTCGGATAAAAACTATAAAAATGACAAATGATACGAAATATTCCGGCAAAATAATTTCTAGGTCCTAGCTTTTTATTCCAACAAATAATTTATCTTCAAAAGAAATACAAGGTTTTTGTTTGTTATAGGAGTTATTTAAAATAATATTAGGGAGGAAAGACATCCGAATTTGTTTCTCAGAAAAAAAAAACGAATTGTAAGATACGGTTTAATTTCCACCGACATTTCTCGTTTTATTATTTAGCTAACTTGGAATTATTTGTCCAGTTCCACAAAAAATCATTAAGTTTAGAGTTTCACAATACCTACATATTAATTAAATGCTTTCGCAGCTAAAATACTGATTTAGGTAAAAAAAAACGGACAAGTATCGTGACAACAATGTTCCTCAGTTACATCGCAACTTTAGTACAATTGTTAATGAAATTGTATACAGTAATTCTTCAGATGACACAAAAGATATATTAAAATTAAGTAAGTACTTAAAGATCACCTCATACACATACATACATATAGTACAGATGACCTCATACAAGTGGCGGGAAGACGCTGGATGCAAGCCGCGCGCCAATCGGTCTTTTTGGAAATCCATGGGGGAGGCCTATGTCCAGGAGTGGACTTCTTATGGCTGAGATGATGATGATGATGAAGTACTTAAAGAATAATTCATAAATAAACAAGTTCCTATAAGTATTGTAGTGAAAAATCCACCGAGTCCTCTCAAAGCTAAAACATGTCTTAGTTTTTTTTTACGCAAGATACACACATGATTGACCACCAGCTCGCATGCTTGTAGTCGCACTTGTAGCCGCTGTACATTCCTATACCGCTTCTAATTGTCCGTTGAAGTACCTTCTTTCGTTGTGCGTATTGTATCTAAAACCATTTGATTGCCAGAACTCATTCAAAATACGTAAGAGTATCGAAACACCTGATAAGCTACGCAACAGGGTATTTAGAGCCGCTAACAGATTTATTTATTTATTTACAAACGAGTGCCACGCTTACAGTTTATACCAATGCGCGCGACAATCTAGCATTACATGAACATATAGGTATATAAGTTGATAAGATTATAATTTGCTAAATAAATACTTATATATAGGTAATTGTATAAATATGCCAGATAGCGAGCGGTCCAGTTATCCAATACTGGTTAAAATATTTTAGAGTAACACTACAAACGTATGTAGTAAGGGCAATCATCAAAGTACTTCAAGTTATTCTTTAGATTCTAGTTAAATTTTTTTTGAAATTCCAGCCAAAAGAAGTAGGTTCACAAATAGGCTGTATTTTTTTTCTTTTATGTTTATTACCGCTTACTCTATTATTTATAAGACGATTTCTTTTTTTTTTTGTTTAAAAGTATTTACTTTCAAATTGGGTGATAGTTTTTTTTTTAAATCGGTTATGTAATTTGGGTTTTAAAACTTAATTGCGCATTTTAAAGTCGTTTTTTCAGTTTTTTTTAACTATAATATTAAATAATTTTAAGACATCGGGCGCTACAACACTATGACACGATAATCACACCGTGACGATATCGGTATCGTGTCGTTATCGTTTAATGTGAAAACGCCCATTGTCGGGACATCCCATACTGACACAACAGTACACTGTGTGTGGTACAAATGATCGAATGCTTATCGTCACAGGAAAACGTGGACAAGTTTAGTTGAACACCTGCTCGGTGTCCAGCTTTGACTTATCAAAATTAATACGGTATAGTCAGATACAGTCTGACACAGGTTATACAGGTTAGGTAACTTGGTTGAACACATAACGACGCTGCATATAAGATAATGTCACAAAGGGCGGTCTTATCGCTGACAGCGATATCTTCCAGACTTAGGATGTTTGAAATGTGAGATGTTGAATGGACGGTGGTGTATATATATAATAATTCAGGGCTATTGATGATGACGACGACAAATCAATTATCACTTTCATGACCACGCAGCTAAGCCCGCGGGACACAACTAGTATAACCTATGTCACACTGTATACGGAAATGCTTAAAGAATTGGTTGTTAATAAATTATTTAGTGATTTATTGGCATGCATTTTGATGGTAATCTGGGATGGTACCATGGGATTCTGTTACAGCTTCTCGTTTTATCAATAAAATAAAAGATTATTTATCTTACGAAGTTTTGACGTATTACATTTTATCGTGAAATGTCTCTCATAATTTTAATTGTATGAATTTTAAAAAACAATGCAGCTGTCAATTGTAATAGTTCTAATAATGATATGATATAATGATTATCATTTTCAACATGTACAAAATATATCCAGTAAAAAAAAGTATGCAAATATACATGAATTTAACACCTAACTATAATAGTTTATTTTAGTGCCCGTAACTTTGGTAAAATGGGAATGTCATTTTTTGTATTATTGAAAAAAAATTTTAGATTGTTACTTAGAACTGCATAATATTAAGTCGAATTGCCAATATTTAGATAGATAAAATAGAAATAGATAGATAGAATTAAAGAAAGAAAAAAAAACTTGAGAGGTGTCAAGGGACACCCGGACAAAGTTATTATTATTTTTTATTATTTATTATGTACAAAAAACCTGTATACACTCAACAAAAATAATCGTCGCGACACCACACTGTTCAATGCGAAATAGAAAGACGAAACGAAAATAACTGGCTTGCTTTCTATGAGAGAGAGAGAGAGAGAGAGAGAGAGACAGACAGAGAAACACGCGCACGCCGCACGGCTTACAGCTATAGCAAAAAGTGTCGTTACAACTTGGTCTTAATTTTGTCCGTCTAGCCCCCTTTCGCAACGCGCGATAAGGAACTTCGTTCCAAAAAAAAAAACAGGAAAAAAAATACAGAGAAAATATCTATGGCTAGGCTTTTAATTGGCGGCCTTATCCTTTAGCTTTAGAGCGATCATATTTAGCTGTAGCGTACAGCGAAATATTGGCAATTCGCAAATAAATCAGCTGTTCTACAGAAAAAAGTCATTGACACTTGGCCGTTGCCTTTTTTATGCGAATTCGCAAAAGTCGTAAAACATAATTTGTTCCTTAAGGTAAACAAATAAGCATTTAGTTTCTGAAACAGGTTTATAAAACGACGACAGTGCGCTTAAGGCGAGGCTTCCCCAGAACTTTAGGTATTTTACGTTACCTCAGCCCGCACTTCTTGAGCGCGGTGTTTTCACAGAAGTATGTACAACGCCGTCGCGTCGCACGCCGCGCGACAACTGGTCGCAAGCAAAATTATTGTAAAATAAATTACTATAAAATTGTGAACTAAACGTATCAAAAATTTATACTAGTAGAACGCAAAAAAAAATTAAATAGCTACTTAACATAGTAACTGTGGTATTGGTGGCATTGGTATTTAAACAACTTGGAGATCAATTTAAAAAATAAATGGCAATGCTGCCATTATTATTGCCACTTTTCCCACTACCAGTGGACTTTTTGAGTAAGTTTTTATTTTATTTGTTTTCTGTATATATATATCTATTTAAATTTGTAATAGTCTTAATGTTATCTGTCTATAGTACTGATTAGTCCAAAAATAAATAAAATGGCATATTTTTCAAAAGATAAAGCTATCGAGACTTTTTTCAGCAATCGTGTTTTTATACTAGGAGAACCCTAGCTAACAGATTAACATAACATTTTACATAATAAAAATTTGAGCTTGAACTAATAGTACCTACAAGCATTTTTTGTAAATATTCAAAAAGCTGTTTTTGCTGCTTTTGCGGGTTAGCGTGGCCTTAATTCCGTCGAAGGTCAACAACAGTACTATTTACTTAATTAATGGAGATAATTATGAATAGTGGCCCAGTCGGCATTGGCCGCACAAACGTTAAGACGAGGTTTCATTAAAACGAACAAAGTTCTGCAATTCAATCCTTGCTCGCTCTCAGTACTTTCACTCAGCACAATCGAAAATTAAAATATGTAGCTACATTAAAAAAAACGAACCGTTGACACGAAAAGAAGAAGAATAAAGTTAAAGTTAATTAATCAAAATATCGGTTAAGTAACTGGTGTTACTGCAACTGATTAGTTTTTTTACATGCTTAGATAAATAGAAGAGAAGAATCTTAATCTAAAGTTCTTATTAATATAATATAATATAAGGTTTATATATATTTTATGTACATGGCTTGTAATCATCAATGTACATCCAACACACGTATCGTTAACTTATTTGCTTGAAAAGAATAAGACGACAAAAAATCAGCCTAGATCAATCACAATCAGTTTCTAAAGCAAAGCTCCGTTCTAACGTTACACGCAGTGACACCGCACCCTAAATATTTACGATCCCAAGTGTCAATTGGCTAGGTATTTAGGCCGAGTGACGATTATTTTCATACGTTTGGTTTATTAGCCATAAACGCTGATACTGTCGAGATCACTTCGCGGAATTACCCCTCAACTGGCAACAAATACGAGGAAGGACCAGAAATTGGGGATTATTGATCGTTGACCGTTAATTCTGATTTATCACATACTTTTATTACGTCGAATTTCTTTTATTGACTTGATAACGTCTATATCGATGAACGCCGGCTGCACGCACGACGAAGTGTCACGTTCCGCCTGAGCCGAGCGTGCAAGCGAGAGCGCGGAACAAGCGATAGAGTGGCACGATCGGTCTAAGCGTCCGACTTGTGACGCATCGTTATCACGTAAAATTATCGTCCGTAAACCGACTTTACAGACAACCATTTTTTTATCATAGCCTATAAATGCATTCTATGACTTAGAATTTAGGCCATTGTTAGACGTACCTAATACGGTTAACTATCAAAATCCGCCTAATAATTGTTCGGGCAAATGAAACTGATGGCTAACATACTTATGTAATCAGGTTCTAGTGTCAAGTCAAATCAAGCAATGATGTATTTACGTAGA
The DNA here is from genome assembly GCA_947563715.1 of Lycia hirtaria. Taxonomy (NCBI): domain Eukaryota; kingdom Metazoa; phylum Arthropoda; class Insecta; order Lepidoptera; family Geometridae; genus Lycia; species Lycia hirtaria. The sequence goes on along the minus strand of OX387380.1, from coordinate 22,560,405 downwards.
TAGGGTTTCCCCGGCTCTGCGTGGCAAGCAATACACCTCGTTACTTCTATGTGAGTGGTATACTGCGTATGTATGCCAATCTTAAGTATTGAGTTTTTTTTCTATTGAGTATTGTAAATAAATTAATTATTGAAATGTTTCATGTATATACTTATTAAGTATACATATAACTGCATCCTGAATACGTTTGCAACTTTGTTTGCAACTGGCATTTATTTATTTTTTAATTTCTTTTTTATTATATTTTACGTACTGTGACGTTTGTACTAACATATTTAAATTTTTGACAATAATACCTTTTCTTTCACATGATTATACAGGGCGTTACGTGACTGCTAGCTTATTTGTTGTTTTGGTATCGTTACATTAGTCTTCACCCATATGTTACGAATCTAATGACGTTAACCATATCATAACACGTCAAGACGTTTAGGCCACCAAAGTTGCAACATGTAAATTAAATATAGAAACGTAGAAGCATCACCCTTAGGCAGTTATGTAAAAATAAAATGAGTGATGAGTGCCATTGTAGGTCGATAAACTATCAGATATGAAGGAGTAAGAGCTTACAATAATGTAATTACTAGTTAGTGATTCTATATTTTTGCTTTCGGCCATAAGCTACGTTTAGACTACCTTTATTACTAAATATAATATTATGTAACAGCTGCAATATTATGTAACAGCTGCAATATTTTGCTCTACGTTTTAAAATTCTGTCCAGCCCAGGTTTGGAAGACAGATGGTTGATGGGGCTGAAAAGTACTCGAGTGGAGACCAAGCGCCGGCAAACGCAGCGTTGGAAGACCAGCCACGGGATGGACACATATAAAAAAGAAGGCAATACAAGCAGCGGGAAGACGCTGGATGCAGCCGCTTCCAATTGGTCTTTTTGAAGATTGGGAGAGGCCTACATATGTCCAGCAGTGTACTTCTTATGGCTGAGATGATTATGCTTATCATCATCATAGAGCGGTTAAAACCATAAACAGAATGTTTTTTCCACATCTTACTGTGTATAAGAGAAACTACACTATATATTTAATACGTTCGTAAAATCCTGCAAAGAATAACTACGTTTTTACATTTTTGTTATAAATCCTTTAATACTCAACCTTACTCCATGGAAATAAGGATTATAAACATATTTGTTATCCTGCAGTGCGCACGTGGGTGGAACGGCAAATTGCAAGTTTCATACGGAGATCCGTTCACCCACAGAGTAGTTCGCTTCACACAACACTTCAGTTAGATCACTTTGTATATAACCAGAAGGACAACTTGAACTAAATGGTTTAAGTTTATGGTACAACTTAAAAAATAATTAGGTGCCCAAAATTATAGTTTAACAATTATGTAGTTTAAAAAACTGAAAAAACCGTCTTCAAAACACGCAATTCGTTTACTTGGATTAAAAAAAACAGTTATTTTGTTATAAAAACCGAAGTATTCAACCGATTTTGATAATATTTTTATGCGGCCACTTCTGAAGTATGACCTACCAAACAACAAAAATAAACATCAAAAAAGAATCAGTGATTAGTTAGTTCAGGGGTTCGCTGTCATCTGGAAACTTTAACAGGGGTTCTTGGAGCCAAAAGTTTGAGAAACCCTGTCCTAGGCAAGCGCGACATCGTAAACCGCAGCGTCACTAAACATCAGACAAGCTGGCGGTCAAGCATAAACCTATTAATGAATATTATTATTTCTAGATCGACTAGCTCCATCCTCGGCCACACCGTCGCTAAACATCAGGCGAGTTGGTGGTCAATCGTAGATCTATAATGTATATAAAAAAAAGGTACATAAAAAAACATACATTCTTTATTATGAAGATGGATTATTCTTTTATCCAAATGTAAGGCTGCTACAAACTAAAAAACTATGGTACAAATTATCAAGGACCCATAGCGAATTATATTATATGTTTTTGGAATAATATCAATTATAATAAATGTTGTTTTGTTATCTTCTAGCTGATTTCTAGATTTTTCAAAGATGGAGATGGATGGATGGAAAGATGGGAAAGGAGATGTTTCGTATGAAATTGAGTTACTGCAGACAATTTATAAAAAAGCTTCAGTTCTACAGGATGTTGCCCACACCTTCTAGTCCAACAACAACAATTCTAAACCCTATTATTTTGTAATAAAGTTTATAACTAGTTGACGTGGGTGTCGAAGGCGTTTGGAGTGCAAATCAATGGATCCATTGTGTGAGAAGTATTTCAAGGATCGCCGTGAGAAATAACTGGAAGTTATGAGTGGTTTGATTGAAATTTGTTGGAAATTGCGATATTTGTGACGTCACTGATGTGTCCACAGAATATGTAATAGTAGCTATTAGCATTATATCTTGCTAGAGCAGCTATGTTAAGCGACAGATCATCCGGTCAGTCAGGATGGTTTTGAATGTCATTTAGATACAAGATATCGTCATTGGACATTTATATGTCTAGATAAACTTTATTTCTCTAGACTGTGGCCATGAACAAGAAATATGTATAGAAAATAGCTGCCGAGAATCGACCCTTGAGGTACACCAGTATTGCGTGGCATTTTAATAAGCCAATGGCAAAAAAGGGCAATAACTATTCAAATAGATCATTTCATTAGGGCCCTTATTCCGTATGACCATCGGCCGCGTTACGTGAAATTGACGTGAATGAGTGACAATGAAAATTAGACTTTAGAATTTTAAACTTAAAGTATAATTTTCATTGACAACTCACCCACGTCAAAGTCACGTAATCCAACCGATGGTCATACGGAATAAGGACCCAGGAAGTCAGCAATTTAAATGCATATATAACCAAATATATAAATAAATGTAATAGAATATGCGGTAGTCTCTAGCTAAATCGTCTATAGCATAGCAGTTACGCTATGCTATAAACGATTGAAAGCTTTGGAAAAGTCGAAGACAACAGTAGATATCCAAAGCTCTAAGGTTCTCCAAGGCTTTACTAGCATGCACCAAAATAATTATAGTTTAAAAAACTGAAGCAACCGACTTCTCATTGATGCCATTGTCAGAACTGGACCAAATTGAAATGGGATCACACGGGGAGCACTAGCTTTCAAATAAAAAAAGAATGATCAAAATCGGTTCACCCAGTCGAGAGTTATGAGGTAACAAACATAAAATAAAACAAAAAAAATACAGTCGTATTGCATTATGTATTTTATTTTTGAAGTTTAACATAAGTAGGTACAAACAAAATAACCAACAGATTAGATCATAGAAATACGCAATTTAGTAGCGAACATTAAACTTTAGACTTCAGTAGGCGGTGAGTTAGTTATCCTACATTTACTGCATAATTAGACAAGTTATTATCAAAGGTTCAAAGATACAAACATCTTAGTCAAAGTTACAATAATTGTAGCTATGCACTAATTAACTGTACCTTGTAATATAAAATCATCAAACTGAAGGTAGACTTAAAGTCGATGACCCAAACATAAACACAGAAGGTGCATGGTCGGAAATGACAGTATTCTGGACTGTTTCTTGTACTCCAACCGTAATTATGTTGTTATTTGAATTTATACTGTCATAGTTAAATTGAATTCAGTAGAATTTCTTTCCAAGGTCAACGTTTAAGCTACAAGAGATAGTATAGAAATATTAATTCTAGAAAAATACAATAAAAACGTTACTCTGCTAATTGACTTGTCATTTATTCTTCTTTGACAAGCTAGCCTCCTGAGCTGTAGGTCATGAGTTCGATCCCCACCCAGGGCAAACATTTGTGTGATGAGCATGGATGTTTGTTCTGTCGATGTTTCTATGTATCATAAGTACGTATTTACAAAAAAAGTATACATGTAATATATAAACCATCTAGTTTCCATAGTACAAGCTTTGCTTAGTTTGGGCTTGATAGTGTTGTGTGAAATGTCCACAAATATTTATTTATTTATTTTATTTATTTAGCAGTTACTATGAACGTTCCCTTTTGTTTTCAGATTTATAACAATGACAATGTTTACAAACCAAACAATAAAACTAAAGACATATTGATGTTACTAGTCACCAATAACAAAGGTAAAAGGAATGTATCAACAATTATCAAAATTTTAGAATTTGGGGATTGAAAATCTGGATGAAATCTGAAATGGATTTGGGGAAAAGAGGGTTCAGCAGTACGGTTTCTAAAACAATTCGGCTGTATTTTTTTTTTGTTTCTTAGTGCATTATTACTCCTTCATTTATAATCCAATTTGAAAAAATATTTTTTTGTTTTAAAGGGTATACTTTCAGGTTTAAAGGGTATTTTTTCAGGTTAGTCCGCCCACCTTTACATATACTTTCCAACACATCCCAAGGTTGTCTGGAAGAGATGTCGCTTTTAGCGATAAGACTGCCTCATGTGCCATTTTCTTATGTGTTTATTGTCTTATTACTTCATGTGGTGTCAATAAAGTGTTATTGATTGATTGATTGGCCCCATAGAAATTTCATTAAAATCAGTTAAGTGCTTTGGTTTCTAGAACAAAAGTGCACATTTTGAAGTCGGTTTTTCAGTACTTCAAATTATATTTTTTCTTAGTTACACATATTTTTAATTACACAAGGTAGGCACAGCAGTTCCCGAAGACACAAGATTTCCTACTACTTAAAACGTCAGAATGTGGTGTTGTTTCAGGTACTTCGGCGTTTCGCACCGCAAGCGGTTCGAACCGCGGTCCCAATCACCCAAGAGCTCTTTTTTTCTGGCGTACGGATCGGTGACTTGAGTCACCGTCACCGCTACGGTGACTCAAGTCAGGTGGCGCAGACTCGGTGACGACGCTACTTTGTATTGCATATTGCAGATAAAGTCAACAATCTCCTGGTGAAATGGTCGCAGGTGGATAGTTACGTACACACTTTTGGAGACTTGTGGAGTTTGTAAACTTATTCTAGACAAGTATTTATATTAAAAGAAAAACAAAATACCCAACTGCAGAAAAGCGGTTATTGTAGTCTAATTTAAGATTTTGATACGCTGTAGTGTACGTTTATTGTGAGAAAGTATGCGTGAAATCGCTATAAATAATTATAAATGCGCATTATATACAATAATTCTAGTAAAACCACTTGTTAATATTACGAAATAGTTCGTGGAAGTTACGAAAAAAACGCATTTTTTTTATTTTTACAAAAGAATATCTTCTGTAAAAATAAAAAAAAAATGCGTAATTATTATTACAAAAAATATTGCCTATAACACTCAGGGAGTGAATACGAATCTAACGACGCCTCGCACATCAAAATCGGTCAAGCCGTTTAGGATGTAAGCTGTCATATATAAACATACCCATATACATACATATATAATTATATAGGTATATACAATTATACATAATACAAATCATTTATTGGTAAACTGTTATTTACAAGTCATACAAACAAAGATACATATACTCGTACACTCAAAAACATAGCCCTCCTTCTTACGCAGTCGGGTAAAAAGGATGAAATTCATAAGTCATGCATGTTAAACATGGCGGACACAGGTAAAAGAGTCGTGTCAACGAACTTCGATACCACCATCATCAGGCTAATTTCGCATCGATCCGACGTTGAACTAGCTCTGTGGAAACGCATGCTTCACACTTCTAGACTTTTCTTTTTATATGCCTTTTTTATTTGTATGTCAAATAAGTTTTTTTTTATACATTATAGATCTACGATTGACCACAACTCGCCTGATGTTAAGCGACGGTGTGGCCGAGGATGGAGCTCGTCGATCTAGAAGATATCTATTCACTCTAGCCTTGAAAATTCCAAGATTGTAGGTCTCAGGAAACAGAGATGGCGGCAACGAATTCCATTCTTGTGCAGTACGCAATAAATTAGAGAAAAATGGATACTAAGTATTTTTATTTGTGGACATTTCACACAGCACCATCTAGCCCAAACTAAGCAAAGCCTACTATGGAACTAGATGGCTGATAGAATACATATACTTTTTTTTTGTAAATACATACACATGATACATAGAAACACCCAAACACAGAACAAACATCCATTCTCATCACACAAATATTTGCCCTGGGTGGGGATCGAACCCACAACCAACAGCTCAGCAGGCAGACATATTACCAACTGAGCCACAAGCAAGACCAGTTGAAGTAAGTATGTTTAGTTACTCATTGACCGTGCTAGTTTCAGCAAAATACAATTTTGTATCTTTTGCAAAAGTCGGTGTAATTTTTAACCCCTGACCAAAAAGAGGGTTCAAATAAGTTTGTGTACCTGTGTGTCTGTCTGTAACATCGTAGCTCTCAAACGGATGGACCGATTTTGATCTAGCATTTTGTTTAAAAGATGTATTTATCGAGAGTGCTCTTAGGTATGTTTCATCAAAATCGATTCAGCCATTTTTTTCTGTCGGGAGGTTTTTGTGTTTTCTAAACATAAACTTGTTATTTTCTTTTTTCAAATTTGAATTTGTGAACATAGTTTTATTTCAACGATATTTTTTTTTAAATAACTTCGATTTCTACCAATAATATTAACTCGCTTTTTTCGAATCATCGGGCTTCACAAGAAGTGTATGTATGTTTGTAAGTACGTAGATAATTACACAATACTGGTTTAGGTAGTATGTATTTAGATTGTGAATGGTTTTATTTTAACTCTAAGGTTGCCTAGAAGAAAACGCTCTACGCGAAAAGGGCGCCTTTGTGTTGTCGATTACGTTTATTGTTTATTTTAAGTTTTTTCTGTATGAATGTACAGTAAAATTATATTCTGTTCTATTCTATTCTGCCCTGTAAGTAAATAATAAAAATCACACTAAAAATATTTACTTCTTTTACTAAAGAGCACTCTTGAATGTTGACAAAGATTGAAAACAAAATGCGCCGTTCAGGCCAAAGTTCAACTTCTAGAGAGTTCCATAGTTTGCGACAACGCCATAGTTTGCAAAGGCTATTCTTTTCAAACTGTGGAACATTTTATTGACATTGGTCAGCACAATAGAAATAAATAAATGTGTAAGCAAGTTTATTTTATTATTTAATTCTCCAAATGTCAGAAAGGTCGATTAGAACGTAGGCCCTATTGTTCCCCGAAGGTTGGTCAGGTCAAAGGCTGACAAATGACTGATTGCCTTCCTTGAGACAAGAATAGCCCTGTATTGTATGTAGTTAGTCATAGCGATGAATGCCGTAAATGTTAATTACTTAGTCATTGACATGTGATTTGATACTGAGTCATTTTTCACATCAAAACTGTTATCTAAATGATCATTTTGTGCCACCTGATGATACTGTTCCAGCATCTTTTCTTTAATATTATGCAAGCTGTGATACGGTTTGCGATTTTCATATGTTTAGAAGTATGAATTACTAAGAAGTAAGAGTAAAAGTAATAGGGTATGTAAAGAAAGGTGTAACATATGCCGATTCCAAAATGATTTCGAGATTATGTCTCTAAGCCATATTTATTTACTTTGAGCTCTTAAAATAATGGTATGGAGCATATTTTTACTTAAACACAAAAAATATTTGACCTTTTGTCGACCTCGAAATAACGTCATAGAACCGCCTTTTTTATCTGTATCAAAAAGAATTTAAATAAAGTTACTGTCAACGTGGGTAACTTTGACTCTGCCTCAAACATTGTACGTGGCTTTTTAGGGTTCCGTACCTCAATAGAAAAAAACGGAACCCTTATAGGATCACTTTGTTGTCCGTCTGTCCGTCTGTCCGGGTGTCAAGACCTTTTTCTCGGGAACGCGTGAAGGTATCGAGTTGAAATTAAAACCATATACATACGCAGATCCATAGTATCTTGCTGCAGATAGAAAAATCAAATTTCTTAGTTTTCGTAAAAAAAAAGTTACAGCCGAATATGTCGTAAAAAACACACATTTCGACACTCACAGACGAATCAAAACCTATGGGGTAATTCCCGTTGACCTATAACTCTGAAATTTGGCAAGAAGCATTGTGTTAGAGTACACATATAGGAAAAAATCCGAAAACTGGTCATTTTTTTATTTAATCACAAAAAAATGTGTCTTTATGCAAGGAATTAGGGTCGAATTTTTAAAGTGAATTAACTGTATCATGTGGGGTATCATATGAAAGAGCTTAATTAGCATTAGTTAAAACAGGTTTTTAAATATTTTACGATGTATATTTTTTGGTATAAGAAGGGAAAAAAATGATTTTCCCTTTTATTTACCAGTTTGTACGGAACCCTCGGTGGGCGAGTCTGACTCGCACTTGTCCGGTTTTATTTAGAAGGTTCTCGATTATTTTCTCGAGAGATTAGTAGCCAAAACGACTGTAAAATAATTAATCAAGTAATTTAACTACTAATCTGTTGAAATAAAAAACAAAAACCATCTAAAAAGGCTACGTACAATGTTTGACGCAGAGTCAAAGTTACCCACGTTGACTGTACAATAGAAATATTTCTTATATTCGAGAGAGCACAAAAGAGTTTTTTTTGGCGGGAACGTCTTAGTAACATGTTGTTTGCTTTGTTTTATTTTCCTAAACTTGTATTACTTTGAACATTAATGCTATAAAAATGGTGGTGTTTTATTCATTAAGTGTTCGATCAAGTGCGTAAATGTAGGCAAGTGAAAAAAAGCAGTGAAACATGTGATTTTACGTTGTCGGCAAAACTCTATAGAAGCTTCTAGTAAAGTCGCCACCACTTTACTGAAGCAGGACTCGACTTATAAATTGACTGTATACGTGACTTAGATTGTCACTAGAACATTTACAACTTGTTTTATTCAAGAAACTTGAAAAAAAACCTAATACTTGACACTCGCCTATGCTTTAATGCGGGTCTAATACAAAAAAGAAGAAGGAGAGCACAAAACCAAAAATAAAATGTCATTGTCAATGTTAAGTAACATTTTTTTTGTGTGTAATCATGATATTATTCTATTAGGACGGATTTGTGACGTCATCATGACTTTTTATTCTAAAAAAAAACTACTGAACAGAATTCAAAAATATTGAAATTAGTTCTTATGACCTAATCTACCAAATAAAAATATTTAAAAGGTACCGAAATAAAACTTTACATACGCCGTATTAATATATATTATGCTCAGTCTAAAAGGGCCAAAAAGTATGTTATGTAACCCGATACCTATTGTTAGTTGTACATTACATCACACCCACCCACTAGCTTATCATTGACGATAATAAAACAAGTGAAAATATGCAAATGCGAGTGAAAACCACAATGCGTCGGTTACGGCAACATCCCACGCTCTTACGTTAGAATCGAAATAGGTTTTAGGTAGGTATTTCTTTCTTCTAGGTAATCGTTCTCCATTGTAGACCACAACGTCGCTTAACATCAGGCGGGCTGTGGTCAAACGCAAACCCATTTCTACATAAAATAAAAACCGGTCAAGTGCGAGTCAGACTCGCCCACCCAGGGTTCCATACAAACTAGTACATAGAAGAGGGAAATTATATATTTTTTTATATTTTCCTTCATAAACCGAAAAATGTACATAGTAAAAATAGTTAAAGCACTTTAAAATTTTGACCCTCCTTCCTTGGATAAAGACTATTTTTTTGTGATTATATAAAAAATGGGCCCAAAAAACGATGGCGAGATGAGCTTGACTCCCAGTGTACTAAGACACGGCTGGACTAAGGAAGTTCTTAACCGAGAAGAATGGAAAGATCCCTCTTTCCATTCTTAGAGGCCTTAGCCCTGCAGTGATACAGTAAAGGCTGAGAAAAAAATTTACAGTTTTCGGATTTTTTCCTGTATGTATATTAGATGACAGTGCTTCTTGCCAAATTTCACAGTTAAAGGTTAACGGGAAGTATACCCCATAGTTTTGATTCCCTTGCGAGTGTCGAAATATGTGTTTTTGCGGCATATTCGGCTGTAACTTTTTTTATGAACACTAAGAAAATTGATTTTTCTCTCTGCAGCAAGATACTATGGATCTGCGTATGTATATGGTTTTAACTTTAACTCGATACCTTCACGCGTTCCCGAGATACAGGTCTTGACAGACGGACAACAAAGTGATTCTATAAGGCTTCTGTTTTTTTCTTTTGAGCTACGAAACCCTAAAAATCTACTTACCTAGACTTACCTTACCTATTTTTGTCAGAGCTTTTTATACGAGTATGTCATTAGGTCATTACTACTATATCCTATTAATGTGACAAATAAAAAAAAAAACAACATAATAAAATAATAAACATGAAAATGAATTTCATAAAACTAATGTTTGATCGAGGTTCCGATCTACGCTTATTTATTTTGGTTCCGTACCCTTCATAAATATTATTTTCGCAAGAATATCCTTTCCTATTTTGTCTGCCAGAGAAATAAATACAAAAACGGGGCAGAAATAAAATAACGTACGAGGGACGACAGACGTCTGAGTAAAGAGCATACCTAATGTAATATTCATATATGTAGGAGGAAAAATGTTTTCCTTGAGTCTACCTACAATATTTTATGAGAATTCTCTATGATATTCTTACTGCATTTTCTGTGAGTGTGTAAGCTTGCACAAACAACAGTTGAGCCGGTAGTTGAATATAGTAGGTCCATCGTAGACCGGAACGGACGCCACCAGACTATGGATATTTTCCGAAATAAAAAAACTAGATTTATTTAAATATTAAAATAAATATATTTAAATACTTAGATTGATTTTCAACACACTTGCTCGTAAAGTGGGCCCTTATTCAACCGTTTTTATGGCCGAAAAGTATCCTATTAAACACGCGTGCTTTTGACTTTTCTATTACGCACTAGTGTCTTTTGTTTACAACCAATGCAAGGGCACCTGCGCCCGCACAATCTAAGCATACTAGATTGTCAGAGTCCAATCAGAGATGAATACTTCTACCATACTATACCGGCCCATAACAAAAAAATTCACTCGAAAATCGTACTGGCAACCGAGAATATAACATAAAGAAATAAAACAGGCACGAATATTGCAACCAAAGAGAATGAAATATGCTACAACTGAAACATCTGTTGATTTTTGGATATTGTTTCAATAATTAAATATTTCAGATATAAACGGGTGTTTTTTCCTCGCAAGTGTGTTGAAAAACGTCGTATGAAACGCGTGTGAATTATGGTCATTACACTCTCGGCTCTATTACTGCAATTCCGCCTCGACTGTAATGACCAACTTAGCACACTTGTATCATAATGTACTATTATTGTACTAGTTCCTATTGAATTGCGAATTAAACCGCAAGAAGCAGCAATGTATAAAAATATAAATGCATTGTTTTGTTTATAAGCTAACACAACTCAATAAAAACCACATGTTTGATTCTTAGAAAAGTACTAAAGGAAAACCGTGTTACAAAATCACAACATAAATATAACAAACTGCTATAAAAATTGCTCAATAATTTAATACTCTGGTTTTCCTCAAACATTTCTGATGACGACAAGAATACAATTTCTCAGATTACTAACACTACCTCGCGTTACAGGGTTTCCCCGTGTTAAATGCAGAAAGATAACATAATCGCCTATATATATCTAGATAAGGCTTGATGCCAAATGTGTTTTACTAATAAAGAAAGAAAAGAAACAGAGAAAGAAAATATTTTATTACTATACACCATAGACTACCACAAAAAGATAAGAAAGAACACATTATACAAAGTAACAAAAGTAAGACTATTGTACCTAAAAAATATGCAGTTGTCGCTGTAGTATCTGGTGTAACAAACTAATAAACTTGGTGGTAATAAACTACAAACTTTAATGCATTAAATAAACATTTTTTTTTCATCAGCCCTGTTTATACAAACTGTCCCACAGCTGGACGCGGGCCATCTTCTCTTTGTGAGAAGGGTAAGGGCCATGCCACACGACGCGGTGCGGCGGCGGCGCGGCGCCTAAGCGGTGCCGCTCCGGTTTCCTACATATAAAAATGTATGGTATGGCACACGGCGTCCGGTCCGCTCCGGCGCCGCACCGCACGTGCATCGGATTCGAGACGAATCGCATTGCTACGGTGCCGTAAAACGTTGCGGCGCCGCACTCAGTGTGGTCGCTAGTCCGGCGAGATGACCTGCGGTGCGACGCCCCGCCGCGTCGTGTGGCATGGGCCTAAGGCCAGAGTCTACGCTGACCAAGTGCGGGTTGGTTAACATATAACAGGCAGAAAAATTAACTTTCGCTTTTATAATATTATCTAAGTTGATAAAAATGTGTAGTTTTGTGTCATTTTTTCGAGGTATTGATATTATTCATCAAATGGTAAAACCCCAACCTTGTAGCTGTGCTTTCCGGTGCGTGGTTGAACTGTTTGGCCCCGTCGGCCATCAGTTCTACATAGAACCCTGGCCACTACCACATCGACTTGCTAAGTTGGCAATGAGATTTTATCTATGGAGAGGTTATACATACTCATTGAATATGAAGTCAATAGCACGGCAAATCTAGTTCTCAGCACTTTCGAGAATTAGACCACATCCTTACGGCTTTTAGAAAATATTTATTACATAAGCTGTGTACAGGGATGTTAAATTCACAGAGTTTTGTATCAACAGTTTTGTTGTTCACGAGCATACAATAATGGCATTATAATATAGCGACTCTAAACATTAAAGATAATTATAATCTTTACCATTTCCTATTTACACAATGGTTTTTTAAACTTTAACTATCAGACAAAACATTAATTAAGTTTTTTTTTGTTGCTATTTCTAAACACACATTCACATTCACATAGGATGGTATTTACATTCTTCACAAGTCACGATACGCGTCTAACACCGTTGCCCGACGTGTCGCGACTGAAGACGAATCGGGCAATTGCCTTACTTGATACTTACCACGCAGAGCCGGGGAAAACCCTATCTATACGTACATCATTAAGTCGGTGATTTTTGTGAATCCAAGATTGGATGGCTTAGTTTCCCTTAGACAGTTTTTTTTTAAAATATTATCCTAAAATCTCGTCATTTCCGATTCAATTTCGGAGAGCGACTCCTAGCACAGCCTTTTCCATAACTCCTACATCTGTTTGGTTAGATTCTGTTTTCCGTGTAACATATAGAATAGAAGCAGATACAGTTATTTAGTTACTTTATCTCTATTTATAATATCGAAGCAAACTATTTAAGGAGACTTATTATCTTAGAAAGATAAGCTCGTTATTTTCATACAACGAGTTATATTTTTTGTTTCATTCCATTATCGCCACCTCGTTAGCCAAAAAAAGAGACAAAAGATTTTTTGTACAGCTAAAAGGATTTGCAACGCACGGTCTCATCAAAGACTCCTGTTTCCATCTTTACAATTTAAATTGAGCTCTATTGTGAAGACAAAAGAGTTAATTCTGCGAAGATTATTTTGATCAAGATATTCGCGAACAATTGAATGAATCGTGATTGGGTTCATTATAGTCCAACGCCGTGATCTTGATCATATAAATCGTAGAAACAAAACTCTTATTTTCTTACGGGCAAGGATTAAGACTTATTTTGACGGGGGAAAAATGAAGTTGGACGTCAGATTTGACAGCTAATGTACTGAATGGTTAATAATATTCAGATTGACACTAATTCGTCGTTGTTGCGCTTCTGATTTGCATAATCTGCGGTTATAAGGAGAAGTTACGAATGGCGATTGAAAAAAAAAACACGTTTCTTTACGGACAATTGTCATAATATAATAAAAGTATAATTTTTCATTTAAAAAAACGTGGCGGCGGTTAAACATAGATATTGTAAAAGCGAAAGTCATAATTACTTTCCCTATAAACCAAGTTTCGTAAAAATTTGTTGATACATACAACCTGTACGCAAGTATCAACAAACATTCGGACAGAAGAAACAAAATTTGCTAGTTGATGCACGCATGTGTACCTAAGCTTTGATTACTTGATCAATTATACGTTTCCTAAAATACTTTTTTAATTACTCAGAACGAAACGTTTTGAATAGTTATTCATAAATTCAGCGATATCGATTCACATTCTTGTTGCGTACTGCACAAGAATGGAATTCTTTGCCGCCATCTCTGTTTCCTAAGACCTACAATCTTGGAATTTTCAAGGCTAGAGTGAATAGATATCTTCTAGATCAACGAGCTCCATCCTCGGCCACACCGTCGCTTAACATCAGGCGAGTTGGTGGTCAATCGTAGATCTATCTTCTATAAAAAAAAAATATATAGACGTAATTTGTTCTATCAAAATTGTTCACAAAAAATACAATACAGTAGAACAATAAATTGAGTGTGTTTTTCGTTATATTTTTTTCATTTATTTATAATTCGACTGTACAAAAAGCTTTTAAAATGACGTTACAGATGTCGCACTAAATTAAAATAAACCGCTGTTTATATCGACAGGGTAAATCTACGATCACCAAGTGGACGGACTAAGGATGAGAATGAGAGGGGGCAAGTCCATGGGACTTTAAGGTTTTATTTATGTCATTGGTCACTCTGATTAAGGTGGACATTAGAGTGACAAGAACAGGTAATGTTGGTTTTGTAAGTATCAGCCCATGTTTCTAAATAATGATCAATGGTGAGTGTTCAAAGTTCAAACACAAGTCATAATACCATTACATCCAGGATCGATTTTACAAAATTCAATAATTGTTAATTAATTGTCGGGAAGAAGTCGCAATTAAAATTGATAAAAACACAAGGACGGAATTTGGCAAGCGTAATATGCATATTAAATTTTTCCCAGCAATATTGATATTTAACCGCCTACTCTGTGTCCTTAAGAACTAAGAACTACATACACTCTTAGAATTTTTAATATATTAAGTATATATCTTCTATATTTACGTGCTCCATCCTCGGCCACACCATTGCTTACCCCCAGGTGAGCTAGAGGTAAAACGTAGATCAATTTAGTATAAAAAAAATTGAAGACATTTTTTGACTAACTTTTATTTCTTACATTTCTCCCTCCCCTGAGTGCGTCCATGGTGGCATATTTATAACACTTGGGTGGTCCAAATGGACCACAAGTGTTTTATTTTAATACCTCCATATTTTTGTGGCGATAATACATGTCTTTCAATATCTTACTTTATGATGTCGAAAATAGAAATGTGCAAATGTACTGAATCACAGTGTGATACCAACTTATCTGTCGATGTGGGTATGTGAGAGAACTAAATGTTTACACCACGGGTTGTTAACTTTTGTTGGGAGTTTGCGACAGTGGCTCCACCAGTCTACGTGATGTTAAATGTTGGAAGTATTATTTATTTTATTGATAAAGAGTCGGATACCTAGATTGTGAAGAAAGCACCTTGGAATTATAAAAACTAACTGCGTAAATATCAGACGAGTTGGGGTCAATCGTAGATCCATCTTGCGTAAAAAGTAAAACAGAATTAGGTCCGAATTTTTATATGCGTTTCGCATAAATGTTCTTAATGATGGTAGTATGAGCTATACTACTACTATCCTAGATGAAGAATTACTGGCTGCCGGAACACACTGTTAGTTGCTTGGAGACAGATTGTCGACAAATTAATTTTACCCGATTAGCGACTGCGCAAGGAGGGTTATGTTTTTGAGTGTATGATGTTTCTATATTATCTCATAAAGCCTACTCGGTTTAACCGATTTTGATGAGCGATGCGCGAGGTCTCGTTAGATTACAAAAATTGGTTGTCTGTAAAGTCGATTTACGGACGATAGTTTAACGTGACAACGTCATAACAAAACATTGATGAAATGACGACGATGATGATGTAACGGGACAATGAGTCATCCTTTTTCGTGCGTGCAGCCGGCGTTCATCGATTTATTAGACGTTGTCACGTCAAAATAAATAAATATGTGCCCTTTTGTAGCCTCCAACGGCCAACAATTATGCAGTACTTAGCTTTGCGCACACTTTCTTACAAAAACGTTTAGACCTTTGTACGGTCTGGTCGTGGTCGACGGTCTGGGGTAATCGATATGCTTTTTGTGTAGTAGTTTAGTTGAGTTTGTATATTATTTTGTTATAGTTAATAAAGGCACTTGCCTGTTAAAAAAACTAACGGTATAAAAGACAATAGTGTTGAATAATCATCAAAAATGTTACACCATTAACAAACAAACAAACCTAATGTAAGCTCGATGAATGTAAGTGCGAATTTCACACTTTCTAACGTGGACATAACACTCTTTGGACATAATCAAATTATGTGCACTCTGTAACCTCACTTTCGTTAAACAAACATAACGCTGGACCAAACTTAGTGTCTTGGATCAAACCAGCAAATGTTGGTTCAAGCTATGACAAACATTGGTCTAAAATTATGCGTTAATAGTCCGTAGTACGACCATCGTCCGTCTCGCTCGCGCATACCCACATTTTTGACGATATAAAGTGACTGCATGAACTTATAAAAAAAATCGTCGTTTGTTAAACTAGAAAACCATTTCATAAATATTTGAAAAAAAATTACTTAATTTGATCCAAGTTAATTTTCGTACATAAAAATCATTTTTAGAGATTATTAACGTAAAAATGATTTTTATTTGTGAATTAATTCACACATAAAGGAAAAATAAAGTTACTATTGTTATCGCAATCGTTAAAATGTGTTATTATATGTATATAGACTGGATGTCATGATTTTTTTTAAAAGATTGGTTAAAATTTAAATATAGCTTTAGTTTAAAGAATTCTATATCACCTGAACCAATCAACACTCAAATATAACTCCTAAACATTTAAGTACCGAGATAAAATATACTTACAAACAAATAAACAATTAGATTATTTATAGATTGGTACTTAATTATTTACAATTTTAGAAAATTAAAAGTTATAAACACCCTTCTTCTCTACTTGAGCTAAAGGTCAAATTCGAAATTCAAACGCTTATGTTATTTATATCTAGTTTGGACTTTTACTTACAATTGCAATGTTTAAAACTTAATTGAAATTGGTTACTAGTCAAGCGTGTCTGATATAGGTCCAATGAAATATTCTTAGATTATTACAACGGAAACGGTCAAGATTCATGGAAAAGGTACAATATAGTAGAGGTGCAAGTCCAGCAAATACTACCAAATGTTTGCCCAACTTCGTCCAATCCATTAAGTCTCCAAACATAGAAAGAGAGAAAATAGTGAAATTGTTTGAACGTGTGAAACAGATTTTCATTTTAGCTTTGTTTAACATCTAGTGTGAGAAAGATGGAATCCGCTTGTTCTCTTGTTAGCCAGAGCCTACCAGATGACAGATGAAGTAATGCAGGACGGGGCGATGACAGAAGTCATGGGACTTTCAATAAGATATGACGATGCACTTATGATGATTACTGAGTGCGTGAGTACAGATGATTGAGATTAATTTGTCGGTTGCATTCCAAAACTAACCAGCAGATGATTGAGGCTAACATGAAATCAAAAAGTGTAGATAAAACTAATTTAAAATGTAAATAAACTATTCAAGGCAATGAAAATGCAAAGACCAGTTGTGAACTCTTCAAATTTGGTATCAAAGAGAATAGCTACTATGGTTGTGGAAGAGCTCAATTTGCTATAAAACATGAGCGGAAAAGATAATAAACAATTATAGTAAATTTAAAATCAATATATCATTTCTGTCAGAAATTTATATCGTCGTTGCAAATCTTAAACTTCCTTCGGGAGTTTGTGGATCGACAACTACTTTAAAATACTATTTGAAGAAATTCGACATAGAAAATTTTAGATTTGCAACGACGATATGCAAATTAGTTAAAATATTTTTTTTATAGCTAGGTACCGGTTGCAAATATCTGCCAATTTCTTAATTTTTCACATTGTTTAAGTTCAAAACACCAAAATAGGTAATAGAAGAAAAAAAATGATATCAATATGTAGATAGATGTATTTGATACTAAAGCTGTTATAATTATACAACTTGTAAGTAACAAAAGTACGATAGCAAAATAACGGTAAGTACAAAACAAATTAAAAGTTACAAAGTCTACAATCATAATTGGCGTTAAATCCCTAGTTTATACGACAGGTAACAAATATTATTACGCTTCCTTTGTTGCCGATTACCAATTTACCTCAGTGCCTTCTGTTAACAACAGCTACTAGCAATTATTCGCAGTGAATAAATTCATAAGCTAACACAAACCTGTTCTATAGAATGCTGTGACCTTTGACAAAGTCAACTGAATTATAAATTCTACGTATTTGCTTGGAGGGTTTTAGTTACTAAAGTTATGTAGTAGGTAAATGAGGATTAAAACTAATTTTATAGTGTTTTTTGTTCGTTTATTTAAAGAGGAAAACGTCTGCTTAAAAATTAAAGTGTTCGTGTAGGATTTGTTAATTGTATCATTTATGAGAATTACAGTACTCAAACATTACAGTGTCTTTTTAAAACATACCATCTGCCTTCTTAGAATTTTGATCTTGGAATTTTCAAGGTCAGGGTAAATTATTAGATCGAAGTGCTGCATACTTGGCTTATCACCAGGCTAGTTGGTGGTCAAACAGATCTATTTAATTTTTTCTAAGATTTTCGGGATTTTTACTCATTGAAATGTAAGAAATTTTAACGGATTTATCGTCTTTAATTTACATAATTGTATTATCTGACGCTTCGATCACATTGCAGCGTCCGTGGTCACAGGTGAGACTATGATGACATTTGACTTTTTTGTTATGAAAATAATAAAATAATAATTACTACCGCCTATTATTTTAAAATTATATATCTATTTAGTATTAAATAAGAGCCCATCAATAATTATGACTTGTAACTTGAGAGGCTCTTGCTAAATAGTTCGGTCAGAGAGAGTAGAGTTCGGTAGAGTTCGGTAGAGTCAGATACAAAAAGCAATCCTAGACACAGCGCTAATGTCAGGAGATTCCTCAGTCTATAGTCTTTACCATCGACAGCAAAACCTTACCTTCCTACCGACAACTTTGTTATTAAGGGATTCATTGAAAATCTAAAAAATTACTCAAATAAAGACACCGTGTGTAATGATTTAGATTTCAGTCGATAGTGACAAAAGATCAAATATAATATATATATATAATAGCCATTATGTAAATAAAATAACAAAATAGTTTTCGTATAGCTTTGTAAAGATCCTAGGAATGGCGTTGCAAATCACAACAGCATTTCAGAAGCAGATCCTGTTGGGGAACATTCTTGAGAAGACAATTGCAATTTACTCGCACCTTCTATCTCGAAACAGTATATACAATCCATTGCGTTCCGCATTCTTCGATAATTAAATCTTGCATTATCTGCAATGTTACCCGTAACAGTTGCAGCAAATATAAATATCTTAGATAAATAATATGCGTTATTCAAATTGTATTGGAACTTTTTGAACTAAGTTACTCGATGCCAGCCCTGTAATAGTGGGGGTACAAACTGTTTTTTTTTATCAGCCCTGTTTGTACAAACTGTCCCACTGCTGGGAACGGGCCATCTTCTCATTGTGAGAAGGGTTAGGCCATAGTCTGCCACGCTGGCCAAGTGCGGGTTGGCAGACTTCACACATCTTCAAGATTATTGAGAACTCTCAGACACGATGTTTTCCTTCACCGTTTGAAGTTGGCGGCAATCAACAATACGCACATAACTTCGAAAAGAAAGAGGTGCGTGCCGTGGTATTCGAACCCAGGACCTGCGGATCGCAAGTCAGACGGTCTCACCACTAGGCTGCCGGAAACTCAAACTGGGTTAATTGGTTGATTCCTGCATTACTTTTTGGAAGACACCGAGATCTTTATAATAAATCGTTGGTTGCGAGAAGTACCTTGAGAACAATTTTATAGAATTTGTATTTTGCTTACTACCTTACTTATTAAACTCATAAATTTAGGCAGATTTTTGGGTCAAGTTAACGTAAAACCTACCGAGACTAATTTAATAGTATTTAATAAGTGTTTTTGTTTCTTTTTCCAGAACTTGTAATTCGTAATTCTGCAATATTTAAATTTATTGTCGAATCCTCTTATTATTAAACTAACCATACAAATCAAACACCATTAAATTCAAATATTTTTTTTGAATCTAATGGTGTTTTTGATAACAAATTAACTTGTTTTATACTTATTCATAGTTTTTGTTCAGTAGTAAGCATATCTTCACAGTTTCCTATACCTCCTGCCTCAGTCACGCACTGTTTTTCACAAAGCTATTCGCTTCGCAAGAAGGCGAGCTCATAAATCCCAATTATTACAGGTATTTTTTCCTCTAAAATTCGGCACGGATAAAAAACCAATCAATTGGCGAACACGGACGATTGCACACAATAATGAATTCCTTAAAAGTTTGCCATTTGATCCAGATTTGTTAGATGAGACGAAAATTACATTTTTATTCGATTACTGGTCTATCTGGGACTGATGCGTGTTGTAGATTTTCTGGAGTGTTTCTTTTGCTGCTGATCGGGCTGTGTAATATTGGAGCACAGTAAGAGATACGCGGAGCGTCGAGCGGTGCGTTGGGCGCTTTTTACCCGACTGCTTGAGAAAGATTATGTTTTTCCAGTGTTTGTATGTATGTATGATTCTATATTATTTCTTTTTAGTTTAGTTTCTATCCTACAGCCTAAACGGCTTGACCGTTGGATTTGGATGTACGAGGTGTAGTTAGCTTCGTCTTCACTTTCTGAGTATCATAGGCTGTACGAGTATATATACGACTCTAAAAATGCGCTTTACCAATAACCTTTTCGTAATAAATAAGAGATTTTACTAGAATTATTCTAAAGAATACGCTTTTAGAGATTTTACTGCGATTTTATGCACACTTTCTTACAAAAATACGTACACTAAGCAGCGTGTCAGCGTAACGAAATTGTGAGTTATTTTCTGCTCTCGGGTATTTCATTTATAATATAGATACTTGTTGCATATATGGAGGGATGGCGATCAGTGTCTCGTGGTCGCTACATCGCATGCACAAAGATACATAAATCTAAGTAGGTTTGTGGTCTTATTAACTAAATTGCGGGGCGTCGTGCGGAGCGTGGAAAATAACGGTTTTCATAGCAAGCAACTGCATCGGTCCTGGCCGATACGTCGCCAAATATATTAAACAAAACGCGTGTGAATTTAGTTATTTTTATTTACACTCTCAATTTAGTTATTTTTATTTTATTTACACACACTTTTTTCATTAGATCGTGCGACGCGTCTTGTGACGCCCCGCGCAAATCTGAAGCAGTGCTTTCAGCGTCCAATAGGATAATCGAGAGATAGAATAAAGTGCGAAATACAAGTACCACATCCTCACCCCCGGAGCTGTAGAGTGACTTCTTTCATTTTATGATATTCCATCTAATACTAGAATAAAATATAATTTATTGTTCAACTGTGTACAGAGATCTTAGGGATATTAATATTTGATAACAACATTCGTGTCCATAAAAAACATACAATATTTAGAACTTAACATTTAGAATATAATACATAACATAACATAACATAACAAAAACTAAACTAATTTAATGATACGTATCTATACTTGAAACAAGACTTTAGACCGTTATGTATATAAGCAAGTATATACTTAATAATAACAAATAAACATTATTAGAAGACATTTTTGTTTGTTTAATTTTCCAACTATTTTTTTTTTTAACTATAGTATATAAATATATTATATATTATAACTATATAAATATATTAACTTTTACACTATAGAATGCTTTGGAAATTAACAAGTTTTTTAAACACTTTTTAAATTTATATCCGTTCAAAGCTCTCAATTCTGTTGGCAGATTATTATATATAACTATTCCGCTTACGAATGTACTTTTATGGTACCTAGTGTTATTTACTTGAAGAAGGCACAAATTGTATCTACGAGTATATTTTTTCCTTAAATTTATCTATTCGACTCGACTTTGTATTGACATAAGATTTTTCACTAGACTTTGAAGCAGGTCATTTTTTTTAATGTAGAAATAGGTTTGCGCTTGACCGCCAACTCGCCTGATGTTAAGTGACGTTGCGGTCTACGATGGAGCGCGCTTACCTAGAAGAAACCAATTCACCAATTTCATCTAGCCATGAAAGAGAATAGTCAAACCAAATTATTAGCTCAAATACTCAATTAGTCCACAGAGCTTCGGTGTGGTGGCATTTGCTCGATTTGAATTTTAAATTACGCGTCTGCAAACAAATCGATTAGATTAACGAGTTTTCCAACTAGCTGTCGACAGAAAACTACGCAGTCACCTTTGAGTGCCTTCATATTGATCATAAAGATAAACATTGAGATTTGCTAATTTGTTTTTAAAAACTACGTTGTAAACAACTTGTATATACTACTGACTACTTACTTTTAGACTAAATAAAAACTAAGATGTTAAGGGTTTTAATAAAGAATACTTCTTACTTACCTAGAGTATAAGGTGGTGCTTCGGTCGTTTCAATTGTCAAGTCGATCAACTTAATATGTGGCCTGCGTTTGAAAGCGTCTATTCCAAGTTTGATCGGGATCGACGCAAATGGCCAAGAACGCAAGAGGCCAATAGACACATTTAACCAGATACGCAAATGACCAGATACGTACATGGCCAGATAAGCAATTGACCAAAACTTGTGAACGCAATTGACCATAAACTGAAATACGCAATTGACCAAAACTGAAATACGGCTATCAAACTTGACAGTCTGAGAGCACAAGACAAATTTTAACTTAGAGCAAAATTACATTTTTGTCGAAAATTTGTGATATTGCTTTCTAGTCTTTTGTGAGACGATTTTTTTATGAATTCAATCCAGTCATTTTATATCTCCAAAAATGTTTGTATGCGCGAGCGAGACGCAAGATAGTCGAACTACAGACTTTTAAATATGATAATAAGTGGAAGGTCAAGAAGAGTACGGGGTAAGAAATAGTGAATGAAATGTGAAAAGATGATATGTGTGTGAGGAGTGTCATTTTTACATCCAAAGATGACTGCTGACAGAGTAAAGTGACGAAAGTAAACATGCTGTGGCGACCTCACCTAGTAGAGATGATGATGGTGATAACCGATCAAAACGAATGATTAAATATGACAAATTACTCATAGACGTTGACTATACGGAACCAATCATCTTGCTAGCATAGTAAGGAAACAAAAACAAGGAGTTGTAAGTGTGTGCTTGTGAGTAGTCTAGTCAACAATGTGACAAGTGACAAGTTGACAACGTATTAGCTACACGTGACGTTACCAGTCACGGTGTTTGGAATTCAGTTTAGCAAATTGAGTAGTGGAACAAGTACCTACATACATGCACATAAGGCTAATGACGAATGTGTATGGCACTGTTGTTCGCCAAAAAAAACATTTAACTGCGAACTTGTTTTAACACGATACCTTCACGCGTTCCTGAGATACAGGTCTTGACACCCGGACCGACGGACGGACAGACGGACAACAAAGTGATCCTATAAGGTCCGTTTTTATCCTTTTGAGGTACGGAACCCTAAAAATATTAAATTCTGGATAATATATAATTTCGACATTCAAAATTTAAAATTATTAGCCGATTCCTTCATCCCTATATGGTCGATAATCCTGTCTTAGCACGAAGCTTTTCGGATTTTTTTATGTTATATAGATCTACGATATACCACCAACTCGCCTGATGTTAAGCGATGGTGTGGCCGAGGATGGAGCTCGTATTGTATTATATATAGAATTAAAATATTTCATTGGAATTTTATTTGTTCTAACAAATTCAAAACCAAGAAAATGCAATTTCACTGCTCTATATTTCTTCAA
The DNA here is from genome assembly GCA_947563715.1 of Lycia hirtaria. Classification (NCBI taxonomy): domain Eukaryota; kingdom Metazoa; phylum Arthropoda; class Insecta; order Lepidoptera; family Geometridae; genus Lycia; species Lycia hirtaria. Next base: position 22,536,709 of record OX387380.1, on the reverse strand, counting down.
AAACATGACCATTCACTTTAACTATTTTACGAAATAATCAAACATGCTATGATCATTTAATTAAATAGTCAACTGTTTATTCATTGTTTCATAAAGCGTTCAATTCATCGAATATTTCATTAAATGTGTCAATTTCACGAAATTATTAACTACATAGTACCTATATCAAGCATAACATGTATTGTATCAGTCTTCTAGTTGCCATAAATGATAATGATAAATGATAAATTCGTTTATTGAGATAAAAACGGAAAAAGACCAATTACAATTATCTCACAATATTCAAAAATTATTCTTAAACAATGTCTTAAACAAATGTCTGAGGATTACAAAATATTCATTATATAAATACAATATCATTTAAAATGTCAATACAAAAATGTCAAATGGGCAATACGCCTAGCATGTCATTACAAAAAAATAATTATGTCATACAAAGTAAAATATACCGTTCGGGTAAGTACTCAGAGTACCAAGTCAATAAACTCAAAGGTTATCGTCAAAGTCCAATGAATCATCAGGCTTTTTACACCTGTCCCATTGATCCAATTGATTTTCACAATAAGTCAAGGAGGTACTTAAAATAGTCTTCCAGTTATCACAAAAGATGTCACAATCAGGGTTGGCAGCAAGGAGTGCGTTTAAGTGGCGACGGGCACGATTCAGGGGCGACATAGAACGTGCTACCGTGCGACCGCGATCTACGTGGAACAGGTCATGCGGGCGACCACGTCTGTTTGCTGGAACCCCGGGCTCGTCCGGTACGAACAGTACGCATAGCAAGTCGTGCAGACGTATAGAATCGACGGACCCCCTAAGCGCCTTACAGCAGATAGTTAGCTGGTCTAACATCCTTCTAACTTCCAAAGAGTTGTAACCAAGCTGACCGAGCAGGAATTTAGTTGGATACAGAAACGGATAGTAACCATGAATTTTCTTATACAGTGACCTTAAAAAGGCCTTTTGGACTTTTTCAAGCATTCGCGCGTAGGTGACATGATAGGGGTTCCAGACACAAGCACTCGATTCAAGTTTGCTTCTAACTAAGGAGTTATATAATGTTTTAATTACTTCAGGATTTTTAAAGTCTCTAGCATTCCGTAGGACGAAGCCAAGGCGCCGGTAAGACTCTTTTGCGAGTTCTGATATATGATCATGAAAAGTTAGACTGCGATCAAAATTTACCCCCAAATCTTTGATACAGTTAACCCTATTTATAGGTACGTTGTTTAAATGATAATCAAACTGTATTGGATTTCTTTTACGATCAAAGGACATGACGTTACATTTACTTATATTAAATGTCATTTTATTTCTCACGCTCCATTCGTAAATTTGATTGATATCATCCTGCAATTTCAGGCAGTCACTAGAAGATTTAATTTCAAAAAATAGTTTAAGGTCATCCGCATACAAAAGACATTTGGCGGTAGATAGTACATTAGGTAGGTCGTGAATCATCATTTGAAAGAGTAACGGACCAGTGACAGAACCCTGGCTTACACCAGAACTAGTGCAATATGGTTGAGATACATATGTACCATGCCTCACATATTGACACCGGTCCCTCAAGAAATCGGCCATAAAAATTAAGAAATCGCGAGTGAAGCCAAACGTAGATAACTTATGCAATAATATATCATTATCAATTTTATCGAAGGCCTTTTGAAAATCGAAATATACTACATCAACTTGTGATCCACGATCCATAGCGCTAGATATATAGTCTGTTAAGCACAACAGGTTTGAATTTACTGATCGGCCCGGCCTAAATCCGTGCTGCTCTTCGCCTATCTGTTGTTTTACCTGGCTATATATTTCATTGTGCAGAATGTACTCAAAGATTTTGGCAGGCGCACATAGAATTGCGATTGGACGATATTCCTCTACTACGGTTTTTTTACTATTCTTTGGGATGGGGGTTACCCTTGATAATTTCCACTGTGTGGGGTACTTGCCATTTTTAAGCGAAAGATTTATAATATGGTGTAGTGGAAGAATTAAATGTTTTTTACCAGTTTTAAGGACAAAGCTAGGTAAGTTATCCGGACCAGGTGAGCTTTCTATTTTGAGCTTATTCAGGGCTCGTTCGATATCTTGGGGGATCACCGTGGGTAAACTAACGTAACCGCCTTGATAGCCTAATGCAGAACACTCGTCAACATCTAAAAGTGGCGTGTTATTTAAAAAGACGCTGGAAAAATAGTTTGCAAACGCTTCTGCAGATTCAACCCCAGTAAAAGAAACACCTTGATACGAGACACAGGGTTCGAAACCACCCTTGGATCTAAGTCTATGCACGTGGCTCCAAAAATGCTGAGGGCGCAGCCGTAAGTTTTCTTCGATAAGAGCAGTATACGATTTATATGCGTCTGAGATACGGTTCTTCAAGCTATTACGAAGATCTGTGTATAACTTGTACGATGTATTACATTTCGACCTCAACCACACCCTATGTAATCTCTTTTTACGCCGAATATCCTTTATAATATTTGCATCAAACCAAACCGGAAATCTGTTGCATTTAGCTACTAATTGTCTTTTCTTTTTAGGAACAGTTAAGTCAAATAATGTATAGATAGTATCATAGAAAATATCAGTAGCGGTTGCGACATCACTACATTCAAGTACAGGTGCCCAAGAGGTTTCGGCAAGCAATGAGTGAAAAAGAGGTATATCAATCTTTTTAAAGTTCCAGTCGCGCGATGTATCTAAGTTACTAGGCTGTAGCCGTGCACAGCTGTTATGTAATCGTAAAGGGAGCATTATCTCCAGAGCAGGATGGTACAATACATCGATAGGTACGAAGCCGTCGGCGGCTTCTCGCACACAAACAGGTTGCGCCGCCGTCGCCGTCTCAGAGCACTCCTGCGCCAACACTACGTCCAAAATACCTCCGTGAGAATTAAAAATTCCATTAAAATCTATTAGATTACAATATGTCAAAAAGTAACAATAATAATTTTTTATATTATTAGATGCACTGTTCATATTAATATCACCAAGAATAAAAATTCTTGTGTCTGAATCAGTTAAAAATGTTTCTACGTTATTAAATACATTCATGTACACGGCGTCGATAGCTTTTGGTTTAATGTATACGACGCAAACTATAAAAGAAACACCGCGATATGTCACAGACGCCCAAAGATCTTCTCCTAGTTTAGACTCGAGCTCAGGTCGCCGACATATGGTAACACCCGGCCTCGCAGCTAGCAAAACTCCCCCACAAGGGGAAGCACGGTCTCGTCTAAGCAATGTCCATCCGTCTGGTACTACCTCGGCGTCCCCCACTGACCCGTCGAGGAAGGTTTCCGAAGCCGCGACGAGCACATGATCCGAGAGTGACAAGCTTGTATACCATGTTCGGAGCTTTGTCTTCAGTCCTCTAACATTCTGATAGAATACGTTAATGAGAGATTCTTGATTGCGCGGCTCACAGGGCGCCGACTCCGCGACGAAATGTTTGTCCGTCCGAGGTAGGAGAACGTTTTCTGTAGTTGATCCATTTTTTCACTCGCGCATTCTCAGGCCAAACATTTACTGAGAAACATTTATCGTAACAGTCCTCAGGTACTCCTATTTTGAATGAGTTATAATTATGAGTCGTCTTCAACTGTTCAACGGTAATTGCCTTCTGCGGAAAAAGATCGCTCAAATATTTCTTTATTTCATCTAATCCAGATAGCATATTCCATAAATGGAAGTGTTTCCGATGCTCGGCCGCTTTAAGTGACGTCACTGTAGGCCCGGCGACGCAGCGCAGTGATACCGATTGGCGCGGTTTTTTGTATCGTACTTCCGTCCAGCTTTCGTCATCGAGATGGGATTTAGGCATAGTACTCATTTCTAATTGATGCTTTGTAGATATGCCGTGATAACGTTCGGTGTCCCCTGGTGTCGTCGGTTTGATGGATGGTGATGTATCGAGGATATTGACGGGCTCGTGTGAGCGTCGCGGTGGCGACCCATTGTCTCGATTAACCGAGTGACATGGGGCAGTGGGAGCAACTTTTTTGGTTTCAACCTTTCCCTTTCCCTGTATCCTCTCCTTCTGCTTTTTTGTTCTCAAAGGAGTAACATCTGGTTCTTTAAGAGAAAAAGATGTGTTTTTGGGTGGAGTTCCTGGCACAACTGATGCGCTAGAAACTGCTGAACACTTATTAGACGTATGGAGTTCTATTTGCGCAGCGTATCTCTTCATTTCCGAGGACAAAGCCGTATTCGCAGCCTCGTAGTGGTTCAGTTTTTCCTGTAGTTGTTGCATTTGAACCGCATGACTTTCTAATCGAGCATCATTAATTTTTGTGACAGCAATAGATTGCATAAGCAACTGCCGCAACGACAGAATCTCTTGCCGCAGACCATGTACATCCTCAGTTGGGGCATCTTCTCCTTTTTTAAAGTGTTGAACTTGTTCTTCCGTAGTTTTGGACGACGCAGAGACTACTTTCTTACGGATGGTGACATTAGCATCCTGGGATTTCTTTGAAAAGCCTACAGGAGTCAGGCTATTATCGCCACCCTTTTTCGCTGAACAGCGACACTCAGGGCATACCCAGACGCTTTTGATGCTTTCAGCGTCAAAAGCTTTCAACTAAGCAAGCTTGCCATAGTACAAGCTTGCTTAGTTTGGGTTAGTTGGTGTTGTGTGAAATGTCCACCATTTTTTTAAATATATTTGACGAAATATTGATTTCAACTGTTTGGATAGGACAGTTATAGCATATATATTCCAATGTGTTCAAGCTGAGGAAATTTAGCATTTACTCTAAGCTCAATAAAAGGTAAGACGGTAGCAGATGGATAGATAGATAAACTTTTTATTGTACACACCTTAAAAGTAATAACAAAGGACTTAAATAGACGAGTGCAACAACAGGTGACCTTTTCGCTAAAAGCGATCTCTTCCAGGCAACCATGCAGTAGTTCCATTTGGAACTACGTTCAAGATAATCTATGTTCTATTTGAAAGAGTGTGTTTAAATTCAAGGTCAGGCTACACAATGGCACGCATGGTAATATTTAAACCCCAAAGCGTTACTTCGTGCTTTGTTTTCTTAATGACTTAGTCAATTAGAGATGGAGATAAAAATAATATTCGAAGATAATGGCTCTTTGATGTCTTTATTGCCAAACGAGGCAAAAAATCAACTAATTAGAGCTATGGTCGAGCAGTGCTGGTTTTATATATTAAATTAAAAGATATTTATTTATTTATTTATTTAGGCACACAAAACAGAATACAATTGGAATATTAACAATAGAATACGATAAAACATACGAACTAGATTGTATTCCTACACATGTGTACACAGAAACAACAAAATAAATGCAGTACTTTTTAAATTACATTAGAGTATATATACGTATAAATATGTAGATAACAAAAAGAAAATATTAAGTTACATAACAATATGGAAAGGAAGTTAGAAAAACAAAAACAAAAATAAAAAGAAAAAGAAGTGCCCATGGAGCCATTACATCGGGTATAAATATTTAGTTTAGTGACATAACCCTAATTTAGGGTCATAAAGTATTTGTCCTAAGCAATAAATTTTTTAACTTCAAGGAGTATTTGGATTTTAGCAATTAATGTAGGTATGTTTGTGTGTTCCTTCTAATCGCCTAAATTATTTTGACAAAATAAGGTAAATAATAATTTAATTTAGATGAATACAAACATACCTACATTAATTGCTAAAATCCAAATACTCCTTGAAGTTAAAAATTTAATTGCTATTCAATATACTATATAAAAATATATTTCAATTCAATTCAAAGATTAACGTAGTTGCTTTAAAGTTATATATTGCTGTAAAGTTAAATTTTAAATCTTAAATGTTAAAATAACACTGTAATCTTAACATTTAAGATTTAAAATTAAACAATTGTGATAGAAGGAAAAGTTATGTCTTAAATAAATCACAAACAAATACAAGCTTTAGAAAACTTTAAAATCCGGCCCGATCGAAAAAACGGCTAAACAGATTCTGTTGGAACATAGCTAAATATGCTTTTGATCAAATACAGCAAACAGAAAAACTATATCAAAATCGGTTCATTCGTTTGGGAGGTACGATTCCACAGACAGACGCACAGGTACACTTGTCAAACTTAAAACAAACCTCGTTATTTCTTAATATTAAAAATATTTTAACGTTTTTTTTACAAAAACTGCATTCATTCTGCATTTAACAGAATTAATCCAAATATGGACAATTTTATTACGTAATAATTTCACACCTCTTATTCATTAAATTTTATTTTTCAGACACCGTGTATGGAATAAGAAAGGGCTTAATGAGCATATTCCAAATATTTTACGTAAATACATTTTTGATATGATCTTTAGAGAAATAATTCTACCAAAAATATTATCCTTTTCCAGAATCCTGAATTAACAAACACCTACTCAAAAGTAGAATTTTAACATAAATTTCAGTACAGTTGCTTGCTCAATAATTATTTTTAAGCAATTCATTATCATCCACAGCTTTTTCTATCCAACTGCTGGGAATAGGCTTCTCACTTATCATGCCAGCCATCTGCCTCAATCCTGTGCTAATCGAGTCCAGATTCGAGCCGCGATAGACACAATATCGTCCCCGCATCGTCCCTAAGCTCCGCTTCCCTTGTCTTGGTCACCAATCGGGCACAACCATAAGCAATTAATCGAAATTAATATTGTGATTAAATTTGAAAATAGAAAATTGAAATATAATTATCGAAGCTGGGATAGCTTGATAGCTTGATAGACTGCTAACGGTATTCCTATTAAGTTTACAATCACGGTATCTCTGAGTCATCTCCACCTAGGCACAGTACTTAGTAGCCTGACCTAGGGTCTAACACAAACATTCGTTTACCATAACAGTCGATACGGTTATGGCAGAACCCTTCGAAGTTGAATATATTTGGTATGAGGAGTAAGGGCCTTTGGCGATAGTCGAGCTCGGTGAAAATAGAAGTTCACGATCTCTCGTCAAGCTCACACGAATTTGGTCATCATTATTAATAAATCGCAAGGGGTCAAGACAAATCAAGAAACTCCTAAACGGTAGACGATTATAATATTGCTAGCTATCTTGAAGATAAGCAATGTTAATGCTAAGAGTGAAGTGAAATCGATTAAGAAAAAATCTCTACCTTGAAATAAGAAGGTAAATTTAAAACAAAAATAAACTACACATTATCGTCATTTGTAATTATGCTAAAGTAGACAATAATATAATGTAGACACTAGAAATAAAAGAAAGAGTAATTCGGTATGAAAATATAGGTAATAAAATGAAAACTATAAAATAACTAGGAGTTAAAGAACTAGTAAAAAAGCCACAGACCATCAAACCAGTTAAACTATAATATTCCAGTAGGATGATTAAAGAAACTGCACCCGTTGTGGTAAAAAACAACGATGAAACTATGATCAAAGAACACCACAACATAATAGTATCAACATTTATAACCATAATGATTGAGTCACAAAAAAAATTTGTTGTCTGTAAAGTCGGTTCACGGACGATAGTTTAACGTGACAACGTCATTACAAAACATTGATGAAATGATGATGATGATGATGTAACGGGACAATGAGCGTAACGGGATTCTGAGCGTAACGTAACGGGATAATGAGTCATACTTTTACGTGCGTGCAGCCGGCGTTCATCGATTTATTAGACGTTGTCACGTCAAAAATAGCAATAACTGAAAATGAGAACATTTTATTAAGTTTTGTAATAATAAAAACATAACATAAAAAGGTAAATATGCATTATTATCGTCATTCAATCGGAAATAAGTCTAAAGACATATAGGCAAACAACATTACGATACAATACAGATGATAAATCGAAAACAAAAATAATCACACAAATGATTGATTCTAATGTGTAACTCGTAAAAACAAATGAAAAACTTCATGTTAATGACATGTAATTTATAGCTGATCCGCAGGAGGTAAAATAATGTTATGAGCAAAAAATGCGCTTTTTTGCTTCTGCAAAACATCTCTTTCAACTATACAAGGATCCAAGGAACTCGAAAGGTTAACGTTATTTGTGTATGCATCAAAAAGATTAAGGTTTTTTACTAAAGCTTTTGATTGGATATTAAAATCACGATGATGACGAGGGTTCATGGTCATAATGATTTCTGTTTCCGCCTGTTTCATGTATATAATTTACATATATTCTCGTATATACAATCACGCTCATTTTCCTTTACGGGAGCATCAAAGACCATGAGGCCGTTGACGCCACATTTGATCTTGGTTAGAAGGTCAGATAGCAGGGAGATGGTATTAGAGAGAATAAGAGGATAAGGTGAAATAATAACTTCAAAGCAAAGAATCTTTTAAACATATAAAAATTTTACAAGGTCGATATGAGTTAAAAGTTGCATTAGTGAAATTTGTACACTAAATTACTTACGAATCCGAACTCAGGGTGGAATTATAGACCTAATAGCTATGAATGAAACATAAGTAGCGCGCAATTTAGCTGAAACTATTGATTGATAGATTGCATACGTTAGAGTTCAAAAGTCCATCAGCAGTCTCAAAAATTAGTATTATAAAAAACTGTATCGATTCGCACGCACTGTCATATGACAGGTTGTATTACATACTCGTATATGCAATATTATGGACTAATCTAATGATTTAGTACGATCATTCTTGCCCAATATTAAGGTGCTAAGCGATTAGTGACTTAAAGTTGATAATGAAATTTTGAATCCTAAATAATTTCTGAGTTGTGTCTTACTGAATAGTGATAAACACTAGACTACTCACTAAGCCTTCTTTGCATTCTCTCTAGAAAAAGTGTCCGTTAAATACTAAAGTCGTATAAAACAAGCAATAAAGTAAATTAATTAAAAGAGATCAAGGAAAGAATGTGCGATTAAAATACTTTTATTTACAGCAGATTGAACCTTCTACAAAAGAAACAACACGAAAGGAAACTTTAATAGTTGACGTTGAGTGTTCACTACAAAAAGTGGTATCTTTTACGATTGAACGAGTGCTATTCGTTTATCTAATTAAAAAGGGGGTTACTGAACTTCAAATTAATGAAACTGTTCGCTTAACAATGTAGTGTGATAAAATTATTATTATATGTTGATAACCTGAAGATAAGAAAAGAAATAAGAACATTTGTTGGCATAACGTGAGGATACTAAGAATTTGATAACCTTATTTTTTGATATTGGGTTGTGCTTCATTTTTGGCCCGTATTTTTTCGTTAGAACAAAACATTTTCTTCAGTTGCGTGTAGAATATTAGAATATGTATAGTTAATTACTATGTATTGTATATCTCTTTTTTTCCACCCGACAGCACAAGAAGAAAGATAATGTTTTGCAGGAAATATATGTTTTTTTAGTTAACTCCTACAGACTAATAGGTTGACTGATTTTGATATGCAAGGTGTGGTTAAATTCGTCTTTCTTTCTCGTCTCGAGTGTCAATATCTACATTTTGACGTGACAACGTCTAATAAATCGATGAACGCCGGCTGCACGCACGAAAAAGTATGACTCATTGTCCCGTTACGTTACGCTCAGATCCCGTTACGCTCATTGTCTCGTTACATCATCATCATTTCATCAATGTTTTATGACGTTGTCAAGTTAAATTATCGTCCGTAAACCGATTTTACAGACAACTAATTTTTTTATAATAATATAGAATTAGATAATGATAAAATAATAATAGATAACGGAGACACCAAGACAAAAAATAATTGGTTACACTTTGTCATAAAAACTTTTCATCCACATACAAGCGAAAGTGACAATCTAGAAATAAAGTTTTTTTATCACAGATAAATTAATGTTGACATTAAACATAAAATTAATTATATTGTGTCAGACTAAAATTCTATCATCAAAAAGTTTTCAAGCATGGAGTTTTATAACAAAACCAACTTTCGAAAATACAGGAAGCCAGAATATTCCTACAAAATTCTTCATCGTAACTTGCCGTTGACAGTATGTTAAATAGTTAGCTATTGTTAAACGAGGCATAACTAGGAGGTTAACAACCTCCGTCGGAACTTTGGATAATGTCGGAATTCCAAGTCAATGTCAAAGAAAACAATAGTGCACAAGTATTGAAGTAGTTTAATGACTTTTTGACACAATACGTTTACGATTCAACTGATCAAGACCAAAAACTGTAAAACGTTACAGTTTGAATTTTCAACTTTATTTATATTTAGATAACAAACAATAATAGACTCAGATGATATTATGTAATTAGTAAGTAACGAGTGTTATTGTTTTGATAAGATATCTTAAGACTTTCAGATATTTATTAACATAACATTCACTTTAGATTATAATAAATTAAAGTTATTACATTTTTTTTTAATGAACATACGTTTTTGTTAAGTAGATCAAAATAATGAAACAAATGAAAAATGTAGCAACCTATTTGATTTTACTACGGAAACTAACGCGGTTTTCACACATTTTAGATAAAAACTATAGCCGGTTTTTTCGGCTTAAAACAGAAGTGAGTGACCCCTAGTTTTAATCTAAAACCTATTTGATATCTGGCAACCATATCGCATAGACAAGAATTTGCGAATAACAATTTTTATTATAGAAGTCATAGAGAAATGATATAGTCTGTTCGGAAAGAGAATTTCATTATTATTATACGTAAAGATTTTGTTAGATTAGCAACACAATCGAGTCGAGACTTCAGTCCACACTTAACTTTATAAGATGTGCTGCATATAAAATGTCTAATATGAACTTTAAGTAGAGCAAGCAAGCAGATGCATCTGTTATCATATCAGTGCTCGCATTCCGAGCTTGATTGATAACACTTACATAATTACTATGGCAACATGCTATCGCTTCAATAACTGTACATTTATATACTTTACATGTCAAAATAAATCTTATGACTGAGTGTTAAAGTTGAGATTGTATTATGTAGTGATTACAAAAGTTGTCAAGTTGCTGGAGTTGATTCATGGTAAGTATTGTTATAGATTCACGATTTTACGAGGCGATGGCACATTGTTAGACGATTTACAAATACATGAAGTATTTAGAATATATTTATTTTGTTAAACTTATTAGCATCAACCGGTGTATTTTGTCCACGATTTTCAAGTTTTACCACATTTTTGATCACTAAGTATACAATGCTTGGAGGAGAAATATACCTATATAATCTATGCTCGAAGATCCAATGTCAGTCGGTATAAATTCACACGATTGGTATTTGCGACTCATTGATTCAAAGAATATTACTAGTAAAAGTATGATATCAGTATAATTTTATTTTTATTTTACTAGAATAAATATACACGCGATAAATCCTTTAAAATTTATTTCATTACAATGAGAAATAATCGCAAAAATCTTAAAAAATATTAGAATAAATAGATAAAAATAATTCAGCAACTAAATAAGCATACAAAAGTATATATTCAACTTTTATCAGTGTTATTATTTGTTATTGAGAGCGTTTTGTTTTGGTTTACCTAATGTGTAAATAAATAAAGTATTAAGAGACACATATTTTAGATTATAATTAGATCACCCTCGTCCCTACGAGGGTGATCTAAATATAAATACATTCCTAGATTAAATTATTGTACAATATATATATAACCACAAATCCTTGCTTGTCACATGTCAAAGTCAAAACACAATCTAAAAACCGAATGTAACAGATACATGCAAAGCAAAAAACACACAAAAACAAAACTAGTTCTCAATGACTTAAAGTATAAAGCCATTCATATTAATTTATCTGTAACATATATATTTCATAACATTAGTTCTCATAACGTTGTGTTGTAATTATAAGCTATTAAGGTAAGGTACAGCTATAAAATAACAATTTATATGCGGATATAGCACGTATTAAAGCTGGAACGTTCGTTACCAACTGTGCGTGATTAATGATTATTATGGGTGCGATTTTAACAATATCTTGCTGGTTTTTCATATTAATAATGAAATTCCAATCCCTAATAAATATTATTTTATGTACAACTTGTTGGAACTTACTTCTGACAAACATACAAAGAGTAAAAGTGACATAGACAGCAATAAAAGATCGGTCCTTGCATATGTATAATATGGTAGGAATGGAAGAGGTAAAGATTTTTCTTGTAAAATAATTATTAATTATTATTTAACTAATTAGTTAAATAAAGTATTTGACCTCATAATTATTTTACAAGAAAAATCTTTACCTTATTACTTATTATATAATATATATTAATATATTATATAATAAGTAATATAGAATAGATAATTTAATTTCATATTTATACATATTAGTTTCTCTGTCAGGTACATCAGACAGAAACATCAAAGCGCAGAAAAAATATTGTATTTTATTTTGCCAATAAAGGTTAATTATAGTTTTTACTACCTTTCAAAGATTTATAAGAAATCAACTTTAAAATATATATATATATGATATAATCACAAAATTAAATAATGTTAACTTAAATTCAGCTTGACATTACGTTGACTTGAATAATGTCTGTCATTCTAAAACATAATCTAGAGGTCAGGTTAATTCAATGCGGTTGGTGTGCCTTCATTTATTGTTTATTTAAATCTTAATTTAAATTCAACTTTTTCGATTCCGCCACTTGTTCGCCTCGATGATGTCATGTTGAACACATAGACGCAAACATGCAAATATTTACACACAGGAACAATATACGATAAACGTGTTGTATGTATGAAGCTATACAATACACTGACAATAGAGGCAAAATAGTAAATAACAAATGTCGCATTTGTAGTTGTGAAAAATGTAATTCATTGTAATAATAGTTATACAGTATACAAATAATAAGAGTAGAAAAGATCTTCAGCGATAATGTAATGAAAGTTGTAGACAAAACAAATGTCCAAGTAATACAAAATGCAACTCCAATTATAATATCTACTATAGCACACAGTTATACATCTATAAAATTACGCAAACCCAAAGAGAGCCAAACCTATTGTACGCTGTGTCCCCGGTAAGCCGGCCTTATACAAGAGAAATCTTTTATACTACTTAATTAAAATTTCAGTTTTTGCAGCTCCCTACAATAACCGCGATAATAATTTCATTCCATGTTTAATTATATTTTAAGAAAATTTACTACCTGTTTTAATATCAACCTAGCTCCTATTTTTGACTCTAAGGTAATAAAAATCTAAATAGGCATTATTTTACTGCTTCTTTAGCCTGGATAGACTAGGCAATTACAGATACCTCTGGGAAAACGTACTATAATTACTATCACTAACTTGGCTAATGTATAAACAGGTTTCATTACCTAGTAGTCGTTATGTTTCGCTTGAGTAATTTTAATTTGTCAGACTTATTTTACTGGCATCATCATTTTTGTCATTCAGATTCATGTTTTTATTATACTACTATAGTGACCATATTTCAACGTGACTATATATCAATTACAAGTATTCACTGTTATTTCTTTTATCCCAATTTTTGGCTTAGTTATAAAATAATTCATACCTGTTTATAAAGATACAAAAGCATTTTAAATATACTATTTCTTTAAAAAAATACCGTTATTTTTAACAAATTATTACATATAAATAATTATTAATGAGGATCATAAAGCATTTTAAATTAATGACAGAATCAAGACAAACTTTAAAAACGTTAATATTAAGCGAATTAAAAAAAAACTGACCATAAATAGATACCATGACCTATACCATTTTTATGGTTGAAAAAACTATTAAACTTCCACGTCATCCGCCCACTGACCATGGACATAAATGCAAACATAATAAAATATCATATTAACACATACCTATCTATACGTATTTTAATCCATTTAAAACCGGCGATTGCTTAATGGTCAAAAGATCAATGGCGTCATGCAAAAACCAAGTGCCTAGACCGTGAGATCACTTCCGTGTAATTACAAGTTTCCGTAGTCACTTCAGAGATATATTTGCTATGATCGCCTTACTCTTTCTGATTTTACGATCTGACTGTGATGGAAGGAGTATTTTTGAATCTTGATAATTCCTTGCCTAACACATATTGGTACTATGACTAACTTACTCATTGTGTCTCAAGTGTATTACTGATCTATTTTTATTACTATTATTTTTGTATTCTTTAGGTTCCGTATCCTTATGTTGTTCGGCTAAAAGATTGTCATCATTTTGATTATAACTTGCTTTTGTCACATCTATTTCAAGATTTATTTATAGTTTTAATATCAATAGTATTGGTAAGTACTAAGTAAATTTATTTAATATATATATTAGAGATCCTTTATTTATATTTATGCAGGTATCGAATTGCATGCTTAATTCTGTCTTGTGTCAGATCAGGTACATCGCAATACCAATTTGGTATCAAACTATTAATCTTTAAAACGTTTTCAAATACCTATATAACCATTAGGAAATTTACGCAAGATTCGCTCTCTGAGTTGGAATGGAAGATACCTGACTCGACAATTATAGTTTGCTTTGCTGATGTAATGTTGCTTGGCCTATAATTAATGATTTTGATTTGTCTGTAATTTTATCTAGTTTTGTAATTGCTGATGTCATCTGATATCATTTAAGCAACATCACGATTGGTTCGTAATCAGATAGGGGTTTGAAGGTGACGCTATGGTTATGAAATATGCATATTAGATTTTTTAGTCAAAAGAGAATTGATTCTTTTGAGGAAAATCAAATATATACCGTCATATACCCTCAACAATATATGTTGTAGATATTTTGCACAAAATATATCATACAATTTCTGGAGATATTTTTGTCATGTATGTAATATTAATGGTTATCTATCTATAAACAGAATATCATTTTCGCGAAAACAAAATCTATTTTTCAAAAGATACTTTAACGAAATCCCGAAAGCTCATTTGACAACTTGTCTGACAACCAAATTTTGGAAATAAGAAAGTTTTTGTGTATAATAAAAAGAAAGAACAAACCTCACCTAAGAATTTTTACGTCACATAAACCAACCTTTGTAAATAAGATATCTGGATATAATAAAACAGAAACCTAAACTTATACCTAATCGGACAAATGAAACTGTGACTAACAAACTTAGGGAATCAGAAACTCTGTCAAGTGAAACATATGGAATCAAGGAGTTCTATGAAACGGATTCGGGGAAATAAGATTCAAACAAATCTATTTCGTATTGTTGATAAGTTACCAATACTAACATTAGAAATAGCAAGCGGAAAAGTTCCACAAATCAAATATCCCAAATAATATATTTTTAATTTTATTAGTACTGCTGTTATTTGAAAGGACCGACGCAGTGCCGGCTGCGTAGGCGTTATAGATCTTCATTGTCAAATTTATACAACTAGACCAGAAAATTACGGTTGCCGTTATGGAGCCGCTTTGATCATTTTGGCTGTAAAGACGGCTATTAGAATAAAAATAACGTTAGATGCCAAGAAAGGTCGTAATTCTCCATTGGTCATGTAAGGAGCGTATTCGGTAGTTATTTAGTCATCTGAAACTGGTATTTTAATTACCAACACTTTTGCTTCATTTCGAAATTTATCGCTTACCTAAATGTCTCAAATTCTGTGATCTAAGTATTTGGTATTCCTAAGAAGTGCTTAATAAAGTGTTGCCAATACTACAGATTAATTTAGTATCAGTAGTTTTATATCTTTCGTCTCTTTACTTATTTAAAATGTAAAATCATTTATACATATACTTAATGAAATTAGATATATTTTAATTTAGAAGAATTTTACATCAAATCGATTTTTCTGTTTCGTGTTTACATATTTTTTTAGTCAAAATTCTTTCTTGCGTGATTTGTAAACATGTTCACATTTCCGAGAAATCATAAAAAACGCGTACCGTTCTGTGAACCGGTCAAAAGTCCAGTAATGAAGTCCTCAGCAGTACAAACGAAACGTGTCCTGCTAGAATCTAGCTCACCTTGGATGGCATTTCCTACTTACCTACCGTGCGTGTCCGCAAACGTTGCCCCTGTGCTACTTTATTAAAAAAAGGCGGGAATCTTACGTCAGTTTCTCTGCTGTCACTGTCAACGTCAGAAGATTTTTTTGGCGCGTTTTAGCGGCCAGCATTATCGGTTCGACAACGAAGTATTTTTGCTATTTATGTTCGTGAAAACAGGTTTCTGTGTAGGTATGCAAATTACCTTGTGGAATGCCGTAGTTTTGTTTTAGGCGTGTCTTCTTAAAAGCTTCTTGTTAGCTTTGTACCTTTGTGTAAGACTTGTTTACTGATCGCTTGCAATTGTAACCTTATATATTTAGTATCCAAACTTTTTGTCTTAAAAAAATACCTGGCAAACTTATTGTCTAGCGTTAAAGGTACTGCAGAAACCAGTATTTTATTTTTATTTTTTATTTACATTAAAAAATTCAGCATTTTTTTATTTTTTCATTTTAGTGAAAACTATTGTTACATGCAGTAGCAATCAATTATTATTGTTTTTTTAATCATTATAGAGTAAAAGAGATAGTTTTCGAATCAAACACAGACGCAAAATTGCATTAACATTAAAGCTCTTAAAGGATTTTAGCAATAAGTATCTAATTCAAGACTTTATATCAACTTATGTATTCTATGCTTGGGATTGATTTAAGGATAATAAAATATCAGCAAATTAAATTTTAGATGTATTGTATCGTTTCAGTGCGGGATCTTAAAACCGTTTCCACAGGGTTGTCCTTTAAGTATTTGTCCATCACTTAGCACTCGTCTAGTGTTGGCTACAATCCGGAAGTGTTTGATTGCGGAGGAATTCTATCGATACTCGAGGGAAGCCTCGTTAGCGTCTAATGTTTATCGACTATATAAAAACTAATTTATATCATTACTATACGATTTAAGTGGTGACATCCTAGTTTTATGTATCGCTATAATCTTCACATGTTTACGTTTTAGCGATGTATGGGTTACGATCGATATATTTTAACCTCTTTATAGTTTATCAATATTTAAATTCAATTGTCTTAAAATCATTTTTTTAAGTTTAAAATAGCATAAATAGCCTTTAAAAGACTGTTAGAAAATTTCTCTTGCGTAAACATTTTAATTATGAAAAACAAAACAGTTTCACTGAATTGCATGGAATTTTATAACGTGATATAAACACACAGTACAGGTTTTTTGTAATGTTTAAATACTTCAAATAAGACAGTTTCAAGTAGATAAATAATACTAAAGTTACCTCGACGCGTTGCAGTTTTACTACTTATACATTATTTTTCTAGATGCCCAGAGAGATAACTTATTCAAACTGCTCCCCAACAAAGTAGACGTACAATCATTTATGTCGCCAAATGATTGTGTAAAATGTCAACACTAATAACACTAGTGCAGTACAAGGCCGACTTGAGATGGTCACTTAACTCACTTATTTATCTACCCACGATTCTTCAATATAGAGCCAGTTCTTTCGAATCACAGGGTCGTTTGGTTTTTATTCGTGAGTCTGATTTAAAAGCTTATAAATTAAGTAGGTATGTAGTTAAGTAATGATGAGATATAATATATGTAGGTATCAATCTTTGATTAAAAGAACACTCCGCCGTTCTGTACCACTCTAATTTTTAGGTTACAGAAAATTCCTAATTATGAGCTTTTCAAGTTCAATGCTTTTGATATTTGCTCCTCACTTCCCTATTTATATAGATATACCTACCAAATGCAATACTTAACTAATTGTGTGCTAACTGAAATTAAATATTCTCTAATTCTGTGCTTACTTCATTCTGTAGTCATCTATTTTGTTCGTTAAGTCAGTGTTTGTGCACTGAAAAGTCAATAAATGGCTAAGTAGGTAGTTTATTTTTATGCGTATATGGTAACAAGTAAAAAGCACTAGAATCGATTGTAACTTTTTAACCGACTTCCGAAAAGAAGGATCCTCAAGGTTCTCTATTCGACTGTGTATGTTTTTTTGTATGTTTGTTTTGTAATTACCGCCAATTATGCATTGTTTTTAATGATTCTTGTTATGTTTGGTATGTAATACCTCAGAGTTGGTCTCATATATATATATATTTTTAATCGGTTCAGCAGGTACTTTTGTTTTTATAACAAAATTATTGAAAAAATGTCTTCCAAGTAAACGAATTGCGTATCTAGAAGTCGTTTTTTCAGTTTTTTTAAACTATAAATAATTATCAATAGATTCTGTATGCAAAGTAAATATTTAATATGCGATAAGCGTACAGTACATATCAAGTTACATATGGACTTAAATTTTTTATTTAAAAGTATGAGGGTTAATATATGTGTATTCAAAGCACATTAAAATTCTTCAATCATCATACCGAAATAGCTTCGTAGCTTCGTATTCGACATAGACCGATCACTAGAATCGAACTCTACATAGGTAGAGTTGCCTAGACTTTGTCCAACAGACTTTGCAATGTAATCAAAAAATCTGTAAGTACAAAATTAAATAAAACACTAGGTTTAGACATCGTTACGCATTGATATTAAACAAATTTTAACGGAATTAACATATTCGCTAAATCCGTTAAAAGTTTAATTTTAATGACTAAACCTAGTGTCAGTATTTTTGTTTTAAACCACAGAGGACGTATCTTATGGCTTAAAAGTTGTTATTAAAGGACAAATCACCGGTATGTCGATGTTGTAAATGCCACTCACGCTCACCCATCCGAAAACTGACCGGGTCATCCGTTGCTCAACTTCGGTGACCTTTTTGGATCACCTAATCTAGGTACGCCTTGCTCTACATTGTAAAATAATTAGCTTAAAAAAGTCCATGGTAAAGGTTAATTTGAAAAGACTCGACCTATAGAATATAGTCTAGAACAATAGTCAATAGTCTAGACTGTTGTCAACCTAATAGGTATTTGCTACTGCAGATTAAAAATTGTTTTGTTCAAAAAGTTAGATATGAACCGGCAACATACCGTTTTGCCATGAGAGTGCGATTAGGTCGTCCTCGTACACCCATCGCAAATCGCCGATTATCGTAGACATTTCAGCTTCGAGAGACATCACTAGTGATCCACACACAGACCATGACACTGCACTATACGGTATCGATAACTTAACACAGCAAAATCACATCACTATAGAACAGAGCGTCAAAACACTACAAGCATTGCAAGTTAAATTATTCATTCAAAAAAGCATTCAGGCTTCATGACAGTAAAAACGTAACAAAATGTTGTAAATACACAAAGGAGACAAATTCACGTGTGAATTACAATGGGAAATGTTACGAAATATCAAGTTTTTATTGTTGACAGCTGATTTTCGATCGCGTTCGGGACGCATGCGCGTGCGCATACGAACGTGCGTTGCGCGCCACTGCCGCGAACTGACTGGTTTGGTAAACAAGAAACAAACAAGCAATGCAAACGCATGCCGGGCGGACCGCCGCCGGTCGGGTGACATGACAACTGGCCACTCGGCCAAAACAACTAGGTATTCTTTACTTTAGGGTACAGAGTTTTTTTTATTAATTCCCAACCCAAAAAGAGATACCATAAGTTTGACGTGTGTGTGTCTGTCTGTGGTATCGTAGCTCACTAACCGATGGACCGAACTGTTACTGTAAACTTCTGGCTCCAATTTATTTTGAAGTTTTTATCATTTATCTTAATTATCGTCTTATTATCGTACTATGTAGGTACGTTCGATTTATTAATTTGACAACGTATTGGAAATTTGGAATAGACGTTTTCGAACGCAATCTACACAAATTGTTCGACTTGACAATTTTATTATTAAAACTATTAGACGCGTCACCTAGTAAACGACCGACGCGAAATAAAAACGGTTGTAAAAACCTTATTCGTGACGTCACAGAAATCCAAATTGGCGGATTCGCTAACTACTTAATTCTCATTTTTAACCGACTTCCACAAAGAAAGAGGTCCTCAATTCGACTGTACATATATATTTTTTGTATGTTTATTGCGCGATTACTCTGCCAATTACTAGGTAGAACTTGATTTTGATGATTCCTTTTGTATTGTATGTAATACCTATCTCAGAGGTGGTCCCATAAGTATAAATTTTATCAGAATCGGTTCATTACTTTGGTTTCTATAACAAACAACTGAAAAAAATTAATTCAAGTAGGTAAACGAATTGCGTATTTTAAAGTGTTTTTTTTTAATTTAAAACTATATTTTTTTTTTATAAACCTGTGCTGCTTTTTATCACTGCTGGGTAAAGATGACTAAGATGATGATAACTATTATTTTATGAACCATTTCTAAAAAAAAACTCGTGGTTGTAGCAACACCTCAAGTCTCGGCGCCAGAAATAAAAAAAAATACGCACTCAGACTCGCTACTGACCTAAGATCTAACCCACAGTTCCGGCAAGATAACGCTTATCAATATGAAAAAGCGACTAACAAGTATAAAATAACGCTAGAATTAGAATTTATTCATAAAGCTGTTGCAATTTACAAGACCGTGAAAGGTTTTGCATGTGGTTTTTTTTTTTGAGATGACTATGAGCTGTTGGCCTCTACCGGCCTCTACAGCTTACCGGACTTTGGCGAGCGCAGAAGGCGCTGGGCCCCTTACAAACTAAAGGTTACGAGGGACTAGCTCAAGGGCACCTCGAGGGAGGTTCGGACCTCGGCTTGGGCCGTCGCCTGGGAGTGGGAGTCGAATTGCCGTGGTAATCCTGATGGGGTGTGCCCTGTAGCCCTATTGGGTTGAACTGGTTGACTATTTGGAGAGAATCTAACCGGTCTTCTAACAGACCTGAGGGGGTAATGTGGTATTTATGTAGCATTAGTATATATACATGTTGCGTTAGTGTGTGTGCAGGACGGAGCGAGCAAGCCTCACTCACACATTATACAAACACGACACTAACACATGCAAAGGTCGTGAGCAATCTTGGCTTGCAAGAATGTGTCTCATTATCAAAGTAGTTATTTGACTAAAAGATAAGTAATTTAAACAATATGCCTCCAAACTGGTGGTGATACGTGGGATTGCGTCATGCAACCTAACTCTGATGGGTACTATTTAATATGTCTCATCGTTAATTTTAAATAAGATAAGAAAGTAATGAATAGATAACTAGACGTCTAGTTAACTCTTTTTCTATAGGGGAAAACTCACAAACAACTGACTTCAAAATATACAATTCTTTTAATACTTGAATTAAACCAATTTTGATAAAAAAAATATGGGACCAATCTGAAAGTATATCTTTTCAGATAAAAAATCCAAATCGTTTTTTTTTAAATCTTCAAAAACTTAATTCACTTGACAATGGCAAATGCCCAAAACGTGCGACTCCATAATCATCTCAGGCGGAAAATAATAATAAAAAATAAGGATTCCGTGCCAAAACCTCTAAATTTACGTAAGTAACGTGAATTTTATATCTTCAAAAATGGATCGAGATCTTGACCTGAATCTACAAAATATGGCAAAGTTTCAAATAGGTGGCAATTTAAAACCATTGGTGGCCATTTGATGGCGGTAACGCGCAAAAAACATGCCAAAAATACAAACTAGGCTGACATTCTGACCTTTACCTTTCTCTTAAAAAGCATACTGCAGCTTTGCACTTGGCAGTGATACACTTTTTCCATTCATACTTTTTTCAGTGGGTCACTTTTTGTTTTGACGCCTTGGTGAACGGAACCATGTAAGTGTAATGTTACAAGTATTAACGGAGCCAGGCTGTCTGAAAGGCTTTTAATGAGATATTTAATAGTTATTTGTTGTACTACTTAAGCTGGAAAGTTGTATTTTACCGTCGAATGCCTGACAGTTGAATTTGAATCCGGAGCAAGCGAAAAGTTTTGAGCGAAGCGAAGAAGTTTGATCATGAGCGAAGCGAGTGATTCTAGTGTATAATATTTATTATTTTCCAGTTATTTTAATTAAAAACTGTTTTTTTTCTCTGTCGATATGTGACAGCCATTTTACTCAGAGGCTGGCATGTAGATGTATTTTGTAAACCGCTATAAAATGCCGTAGAATATTTAAAATAAAAGCGGCCAAGTGCGAGTCGGATTCGCACACGAAGGGTTCCGTACCATTATCTATAAAAACGGCAAAAATATCATGTCTGTTGTATGGGAGCCCCCTTAAATATTTACTTTATTCTGTTTCTTAGTATTTGTTGGTATAGCGGCAACAGAAATACATAATCTGTGAAAATTTCAACTGTCTAACTATCACGGTTCATGAGATACAGCCTGGTGACGGACAGACAGACAGACAGACAGTGAAATCTTAGTAATAGGGTCCCGTTTTACCCTTTGGGTACGGAACCCTAAACAAGTGAAAAATAGGGAATAATTTTATCGACCACCACACTAGGTATCATACCGCGTGAGTTATCATTGGTCTTCTAATATAAAACTAAGGTTTTATATATCATTTTCTTTTCAAATGTATTACAGTGTCAAAGGCAAAAACATTAAAAAAAAACTATTACATAAAATCACGCCTGTTTTCCCTTACAGAGTAGGCAGAGCATGAAATACCAATAAAGCCCTTTGACACCACATTTGACCGTGATTAGAGTGTTAGATGGAGAGGAGAGGGTATTATAGGGTTAGAGGGGATAAGGGTGTAGGATAGAAAAAAACCTGTTATATCTATATTCATGATTAATCATAATCGCAAAACCTAATTCCACCCTGCCCATTTCACTACAGGACTAGTAGAAAGTCGGCGAATTACCACCCATTTCTCGTTGAAATGCCGAAAATCCGTACTCAGCGATATCGATCCACATTCTTGTTGCGTAGTGCACAAGAATGGAATTCTTTGCCGCCATTTCTGTTTCCTGAGACCTACAATCTTGGAATTTTCAAGGCTAGAGTGAATAGATATCTTCTAGATCGACGAGCTTCATCCTCGGCCACACCGTCGCTTAACATCAGGCGAGTTGGTGGTCAATTGTAGACCTATCTTCTATAAAAAAAAAAAGGATTAAACCATATCAAAAACATCCAGTCAAAATTATTTTGAAGATACGGTAGTTTCAACTTTTCGAGATATGGCGATAAATATGTATAACATTTAAGTCGTTATAGTACAGAGGTCATTGATATTTTTGAGAAGTAATGTAAACAAACAATATTCTTTAATTTATTTTTACAACAGCATTAGCTATCAAACACGAGATATACATTTGTGTGTCTCAACACGGTCTTGGCTACTTATTTCAATACTCATACTACGGCGCGGTATTCTTTGACAAAGGAAATATTGGTAAATTATAAAATAAATATAAATTTAACATACTTCTAAACCCACACAGAACCTAGCAATATTGCAAACTATTTATTTCAGTTATAATTCCATTTTAAAATACCTATTTATATCGTAAAATCTCTTTATCACGATTACCATACACAATGAACGCGTCAAATATATATATATTTTCATATGTTTGAAAATATATATTTTAATAATTACCGTCGCATAATTATAGTTTAAAAAACTGAAAAAAACTGACTTCTAAATACGCAATACAACGCGTTGATACGCGACTTGCTGTTTAATTTTCTACAGGCACTCTGATGATATTTTACCAAATATGTTGTTATAACAACCAAAGTGCTGGATCGATTTTGCTAAAATTTATATGGGACCACCTCTGAAGCATGATCTACCAAATACAAGTACCAAATATAAATACCAAACACACTAACCAAAAAATTGGTGAACAAACATACAAAAAAACATACCTACATACCGAATTGATAACTTCCTTCTTTTTGGAAGTCGGTTGAAAAATAGAAAACTATGAAATAAATACCTACCAAAAGTAGAATACTTGTCATGACATGCTATTATTTTGCACGGAAGTGTATAATTAAAGATTAACACACTCGAGAGTATGACGCGTGAGACTTTGTTTTGTTGTTCTATTGAGGAAAAGATTTGACTGGAAGTTTTGAGTTCTCGACAACGCGTTGTATCGAGAATTTCGTTGATAAGACGGTACATACGGACAGTAAGGATAGTTTGGTAGCTTGTCTACACAGCCTCGATGACACTGGGCTAGTTTACGAGCTGCTAGTCGGCGTGTTTAAAAGCTAGCTAGTGAGCGAGTAGCGAGTGTCGACACAATCAAAAGCAGATTGTAAGAAAGCTCAATGACACGGAGCGGGTTTACAAGCTGCTCGCGAACTCGCTGGCTTGTAGCTTGTAAACTAGCCCAGTGTTATCGAGGCTTAAGTGAGAAATACTCCTAATTTCCTAATATTACAATCGAGTAATTCTGTCTCGCTGTTTGTTTTTACGACTAAACAGCAGAAGCGATTGTTACGAAATTAATCCATAGATAATCATCATCATCATCATTACAATTTACCATCACCATCGTTTTTCATGAACATGAGGAAATCGCGATGTACAAGTTAATAAACACGTAATCGTTTGAAAAACTAAAAAACCGACTTCAAAATACGCAATTCGTTTACTTTTTCCAGTTATATTTTGTTAAAAACCAAAGTACTGAATCGATTTAGATAAAATGTATATGGGACCACCTCTGAAGTATGATTTACCAAACATAAAAGGATCATCAAAATCAATTCATAATTGGTGAAGTAATCGCTGTACAAACACATAACCACATACAGTCGAATTGAGAACCTCTTCCTTTGTGGAAATCGGTCAAAGAAATGTGCACGAACTCTATTGTGGCTAGGTAAGTATATAGCTCAACAATTTTATCTGCTACTTTTAGTTTCTTTTGCGTGTTGATTGCAAGTCGCGTGGCTAACCGTAGCACCTAAAGTAGGTCGCGTAATGAACGCGAGAGGTGGGCGTCTGTCACTGTAGGTGACAGGCTACAGAATGAATAGTGTAGCCGCTTTGCAGTGCCGCTCTCCAGGGGTTTATGAAGAATGGAATGCAATTGGATAGGACAGAATTATAACTCGTCGTTTTTTTTTTAAATTTCTTTTATTTATAAGAGAAAGAATCATCATCAGGCCTTTCGGCGGCTTAATAACTCTGACACTAGGGCTCGTTGCCCGCCCTGGTGCCGGGACACTAGAATACGGCATCGGTATCCCCTGCCTGTAGTAAGAGGCTACTAAAAGGGGACTTCTAGGCCCGGGGTTGTTCAGGATTGGGACCCTGACCTACCCAAACGGGCTCGGGATGAACGCGAGGAGTGGCTCTTGCGGTTCGAAGGCCTAGCAAGCAGAGAAGGTCACGTCACAGTGTTGAGGGCTTTGGTATGAGTTCGTTAAACGAGAACGTCCTCCATTTTAGCACTTAGGCTGGCCACCGGGGGGGCTTAGTCAGTACAATCCCACATAACCCGGTTGCATCCCCAAAATACGCAGCCGAGTATCTATAGAAGATTTCCCACTCGTCAAAAAAAAGGGCTCGTCACTCAGTCTATACGAACTTACTTACTTACGTTTTATCATCAGAATTCTATAGAATATAGATTATTCTATAGAATTCATTTTGGGGAATATGCGCAAGAGTTTCACGACCTAATTCCACCCTACCCGTTTCACAACAGGACTCAGATTCAGATTTTTCAGATTCAGATATTTTATTGCTATTCCACAGTATTAAAATGTTGGTAAATTAAATAAATGTATCTTATGGACCCTGTCGGGCGCAGCAACATATTAGGAGAGAGGAGGACTACCTGTTTATAATATCTGTTATTAATTGATTTTAATATAAATTTTTATTTTTATGTCATTAATTTCTCGTGTTTCCAATAAATGATTTAATAATTAAAGAAAATAATAATAATAATAATGTATAATTATTTTAAAATGTCGGTTATGTTTATAAAAAAAAAAAATAAGATTTAAAATATTTATGTCAATTTTATAACAAATAAATAATTATATATATATATGTATAAATGTCAAGATGTAATAATAATGTCAACATAATAATTTAATCAATTTGAAAATTAATTGGGATTAACATTTTTATCAATTAAATATTCGTCTACCGTATAATAAGCCTTACAAGTCAGGAATTCCTTTAATTTACGTATAAATGTAATGTAATTTTTTATATACTTGAGATCTTCCGGCAACGCATTATAAACATGAATGGCCATAACGAGTGTGTTGGTTGAGTGCAGCTTGAGTCGATACTGAGGAACTACTAACCGGGCCGCGCGGTGCTGTTGCGATAAACATGATTCGCTCTCAAATGTATTAGGATTATTTCTTACAAATTTACATAGTTCTAAGATATATACACATGGCATAGTCAAAATTTTATATTCTATGAAATATGGTTTACAGCTGTCCATTTGGTCAATATTAGCTAATATTCGGATACATTTCTTTTGAACAATAAATAAGTCATTTGCCGTGGAACAATTCCCCCATAATATTATTGAATATGCCAGTCTAGAATGTATATTTGCGTAATAAGTTATTAGGGCAGTTTTTAAATCAGTCGTCTTTTTTACTTCGCGAAGTGCATACGTGAGCGATAGAAGTTTTGATTTGGTTTTCATAACATGTGATTGCCAATTTACATTAGTGTCAATTACGATACCTAATAATGAAAATTCGTTTACTACTTCTAATTTAGTTCCGTGAAATGTGAAATTCAAACTAAGTGGGGGTTTTTGATAAGGATGGAAAGTGATAATTCTAGTTTTAGATACATTGAGTTCAAGGTTGTGTTGATGCAGCCAATGTGTTGTTTTTTCTAGTAACGCGGTGAGTTTAGAATTTATATCTAAATGTTTTTTCGTGGAAGTCAGTAACGAGATATCATCCGCGAAACATACGCAAGGCTCGTCCATTATTTTAGGGAATTCATTAATATAAATCAAAAACAGAATACAGCCTAAGACACTTCCTTGTGGAATTGACGCATTCATAGTAATAGTATCCGAACGGATTTTTTGAATAATCTTATTTTTAAAATTGTAATGGGATACTTCTACGAGTTGTTGTCGGTTTTTCAGATATGATTTAAACCAATCATGAGCGACGCCGCGGATACCTACACGGTATAATTTGTCTAGCAAAATTCCAAATTGTACTTTATCGTACGCCTTGGTCATATCAAGTAATAAGCCTACCGCATATTTTTTCGCGTCGATGATATTGAGAACTTCTTGAATATATTTATAGACAGCTAGGGTCGTTGACCTTTTTCTACGGAAACCGTTTTGGTTTTCGGCGAAAATATTATATTTTTCACAGAATGAATAGATACGGTCGCTCATCGCCTTTTCAAATATTTTTGAGGCTGATGGCAACAATGCTATTGGTCGATAGTTATTCGCGTCTGTTTTTGAATTCTTTTTATGTATTGGTTTAATTATGGCTTTTTTTAGTTGATCTGGAAAAACCCCTTCGTTAAAAGATTGATTGAGTAAGAGATAGAATGGCAGAGTTAGCTCTTCGGCACACTGTTTCAGCAAGCTGGGAGGGAGTTCATCAATACCATGACTATTTTTTGATTTAAGGTTTTTTAATAGCTTGTATGTTTCGCGCGCAGTTACTGGTGTTAAAAACATAGTGTTTATAGTCGGCTGTGAAACTGGGGAATTGCCTCGCGGGGCGGGTGGGGAGGTAGGTTTATCTGAGTTAGTTTCGCCTATCGAGGAGAAAAAATTATTAAATGTGTTTGCTATTTGTTTCGGATCTGTAATTACTGTATTTTTATCTTGTAATTTAATATTAAGCTTTTCTTTTTTCGGATTTTTATTCGTTCTCTCGTTTATAATCCTCCACATCGTTCTTGACTTATTTGTTGATTTTTTTAATTCTTTAATGTAATGTAATTTTTTGGCCGTATTTATTGCTTTTTTTAAAACTTTTTCATATGATTTGTAGTATTTTGTTAGTATTGGTATTTTTGATCTAATTGTATGTATTCTGAGTAGTCTTTTATTCTTACATGACTTTTTTAAACCGACGGTTAACCAGTGGTTTTTAGTTGTAGGTTTTAATTTTATTCTATGTTTAGGAATGCAGAGGTCTAATATTTCTGTTAGTTTATCTGAAAAAATTTGATAGTTTTGATTTATATTTTTATTACTAGTATCTATTAACTCACACCATTTAATCTCACTAAGTTTAATTTTGAAATTACTTGTATTATTTTTATTGAATAACCGTTTATGTACATACCAGTATGAATGTTTTGTTTGTTTCGGAAAAGAAATACTTATACTTGTGGCCAAATGGTCTGAAAATCCTAAATCTTCCACGGTTGCACATAAGTTCATATCCGAAAAATTTGTGAAAATTAAATCTATGCAAGTTGATGACGTATTTGTTGTACGGGTTGGTTTTTTTATGCGTTGTGTAAATTTATGATCAGACATAACTTCCAGTAGTTCGTTAGTTTTAGAACAGTTTTTTAATATGTTTGTATTAAAATCACCGCCAAGGATAATTTTATATTTTTTATACTTTTTATTTAGATATTTCAATATTAGCTTTAACTGTTTATAAAATTCTTCTTCCTCTCTCCTATTCCAATATATTACAACTATTAATGTATTTTCGTTTAATAATTCAATCGCGCATATTTCTAAGACATATTCAATAGAGAAGTCAGTAATATCTGTTCGTTCAATGTAGTTTACATGGTCTTGTAGGCTGATAAGTACTCCGCCGCCGTTTCGATTTTTTCTGCAGAATGATGCAGCAGTCTTGTAGCCTTCAATTTGAACTAGATCTAATTGTTCTCTTTTCATCCAGGTTTCAATTATACATATAGCATTATATGTGTTAGTTTGGTTCGTAAATGCTTCTAAAAGGTGTCGCTTGTTTTTGAGACTTTGAAAATTTTGAAATAGTATTTTAAATTCTTCTCTGTCAGTAGATTCGAAAGGAACTGGCGTCTTCAGAGCATTTTTCTTCGTTTTGAAAATTAGTTAGTTTTTCTTGCTGATGCTGGTTTCTTATTTGTGTAGGCATTGTTTTATTTATGTCGTCGTATGGATTGCTTTTTTTCCCTTCAATAAATAAATTATTATTTCTTATCACTGCATGTAAACCTTGTTTTCGGGCATTTAACATTTTTTCACGCATATTTTTCCTTTCTTTTCGTCCCTGCTCATCTAAAAAGCTCGATATGTTAAATGTACTTCCTTGAAAATAAGAACCGTTTTCTAACAAATATCTTGTCATACGCTTACTTATCAATTCCATGACTAGTGGACGTTTCCCACTGCTTGTGCTTCTGCCAATTCTATAGGTTTCTTCTATATAACCTTCGAGATTTACTTGCAATATGTCCCTGAATACTTCAATTATCCTACCGTGCAATACGTGTTCAGGTTCTTTATAATATTCATCAAGACCGTACAATACTATTTTTTTACTATTATTTTCTGGGTAGTATTTTTTTTTTTCTTCCGAATTTTTAGATATGTCATGGGTTTTAAGTTCTTGTATTTCATGTTTTAATTTTTGTGTCTCCTTTGTCAATTCTTGTATTTTATTGTTAAGTTTTTCAATGTCTTTCTTTCGCTGATCATTTTGATGATAAAGAGCTTCTGTATCTTGCGTAATATCTTTTTTCACTTTTAATATAGCTTTGTTTATTTCCATTTCTATTGTGTTTTTCAAGTCGTCAATAATTGATTTATTATTTTCTCTCAACCGTAAAATTATCAGTTCGTTTAAATTATGCAATGTTAGTTCATGTTCGGAGTTTTTTATAGATATATTGTCGTCTATGATTTGTGTATCCCCTAGTCTTCTAGACTTAGGTAGACTTAGGTAGACTTAGGTCCTCAGAGTCTGAAGTGTCGCTGCGCATTGTTGTTGTTTTGTGATGTCTAAAAGTTACATTCTGCCTGTCGCATACATTCCTATCCTGTAGAACTCCTTCAGGATTATTTTCTAACCGTACTGGTGTATCTAAATTTCCAGTTTTGGGAGTTTTGCAGTAACAGGCTGGACATTTCCATGTTTGTTTACGTTCCGATGACATTGTGCCATAGAAGCGGGTAGACACATTTGCGCATTCCAAGTCGTACGGGTTTTTACACTGATAACAAGTTAAGTGTTGCCTATCAGGTATTATTTGTTTACATCCTCCACATGTTAATGCCATTTCTTTATTCTATGGTTACCTTATGTGACTTCCTGAACAATTGAATACTTCTCCTTCGGTATGTTGGAACGTGTTGATTTTCGATCCAGTTTTTACACAGGTAATTGATTATAATTCACATGGAAAACGATAACACTTATGAATCGAGGTATAAATCGTTGACTTTAGGCACTATTTACTAGATTTTTTTATATACACTATTTTTATTAAAATAAAAAATATGCAGCCGATATGTACTTCGTGAGGTCTACCCTCTCTCCCTACTAGACTACTAGACTAGTTGACTGTCGCGCATTACCATACATTTATGATCGAAATGCCAAAAATCCATACCCAGCGATATCCACGTACTTGATGCGTACTGCACACTAACAGAATTGCATTGCCAAGCCATACCACCATTTTTGCTAAGTAGAAGGAGATGACAATAATAATTGATTTTGAGGAATCTTTAAAAATTTAATAGGTACTATCAGTGTAAGTAAATGGAGGTCCCGCTAGAGCTATCTTGATCGAGAGATATAAATTTATTTACACACAAGTTGGCGACATATTTTGCGTTGAATAGTTCCTTCGTCTGTAAAATAAATATAGTAATAGGCATCCAACTATAGTTTCAACCATATTCGGCGGTCTTTATCAAACGACCAGCGCAGACATTACTTCCGTTTAGCGAAAATATGTGACAAGCAAATGTATAATAAATAATATCTTACTTTTTCGAAACTAAAAATTGATTTCTCCCCTCCAATATCGTTCCATACTCGAATTTCTAATTCCAATTTCAAACTCATCGTTCCGTAACACCTCGTAAACAATTACGGTCCCGTGGACCGAGACATCCAATTTACGTAGGCCTGTCACTACATTCGAAGTTTCCTTGTGGCAAGGAAAGATTGGTTGGAGAGTTGGTTAGGGGAGGCCTTGTTAACTTGGTCGGAAAAGTCTAACCTAACGACTGAAATCAAAGTAATTTTGACGAGTCTAGTCTATTTGTTTGGTATGTTTTAGACTAATAACGCCTTGCGGTTTTACTTGCTGTTTTAATTGTGATAAATTGCACAACGACACTGCACATACTTTTTCGTAATAAGGTACAATCAGCAGCATGTGAGTATTTTGAAACATAAAGTTACCTTTACGTTTCAAAATACTCACATTTCCAAATACTACGTGTATATTACTTCTGTTACCCGACTGCGCAAGAAGGAGAGTAATGTTTTTAGAGTGCATGTTTGTTTGTAAGAGTGCATGTGGGTGCTTAGATATGTAGGTATCTATAATATGTATGTATGTGGATATGCATGTATGAAAAGATCTTCTAGATCTAGATCGACTCCATTTTTATAAGTTTTTGGTCAAACGTAGATCTGTGTTGAATAAAAAAATAATGTACAACAATTTTTTTTTAATCAGCCCTGTTTGTACAATCTGTCCCACTGCTGGGCGCGGGCCATCTTCTTATTGTGAGAAGGGTAAGGCCGTAGTCTACCACGCTGGCCAAGTGCGGGTTGGCAGACTTCACACATCTTCAAGATCATTGAGAACTCTCAGACATGAAGGTTTCCTCACGATGTTTTCCTTCACCGTTTGAAGTTGGAGGCAATCAACAATACGCACATAACTTCGAAAAGACAGAGGTGCGTGCCGCGGGATTCGAACCCAGGACCTGCGGATCGCAAGTCAGACGGTCTCCCGACTAGGCTGCCAGAAACTTATACAATACACATAATATATACAACAATGACAAACTTTTTTATAATTTATTTTCCGCTCCACATACATCAGGGTCCGTATCCTTTGTCATATTTACAAGCTATTGTTAAATACAATTTGTTACGGAAATAACTAATGATACAAGTTTATTTTATCTAACATATTATTATGTTGTGTGTATACCATGAGCAGACCAGCGACCCGCAAGCAGCACCCGATCACGAGTATGACGCATGTGCCAGCCATCGCCCTCCTCAACCGTATGTTAGGGAAGAGGGCGACCCACCACACACAGCCGCCGCAAGAAGGAGCCTTCGATGGTGAGCATGAATGCTCAAGATGTACAATATCTAAAATTCGTTCAAATCTTTGTGTCATAGAATTGAGATAGCTTGTTCCTTCTAACTTTTTAAGGATATGCTTAACGCGCGCAGCTATCTCTCTCGCGCAACACCTTTTTTCACATATAAAACCAATGAGTAGGGAAATTAGAAGAGTAAGAGGCCAATTTGTTAATTTAGACAGGAGAAATATTAAAAAAAGGTTTTATTCGACATCTTTTAAATTGGCTGACAAATTGAAAAATATATGTTTTTTTTTCACTATTCCGTCGGCAGTATACCTAAATGGCATTTGATTAAAACTTTTTTTAAATGTTTCTCCTATCGAAATAAATAAATTACCTCCTTACTTTTCTAATATCCCTACTTAATGAATTTATATGTTTAACAAGTAGGTATAAGTTTAGAAAACTCAAAAATCCCCAACAAAAAACCGGCTGAACCGATTTTGATGAAACATAGCTAAGAGCACTCCTGCCTAGTTCACTTTTTAAACAAAAACCACAAAATCAAAATCGGTTTATATGTTCGGGAGCTACGATGCCACAGGTAGACACACATACAGACACGTCAAACTTATAACACCCCGTCGTTTTTGCGTCGGGGGTTAAAAGTATCATGGTGCGCGAGGGAGATAGCTGCGCTTTACTCTCCACCTTAATCGAAACCCAAAGGTAAACGTAAGTAGCGCTAAAAGCATATTACGTTCTCATATTGCAAGGAAGCCGGCAAAAACTTGCTTCCGAAAAGTATCGGTTTTATCCATAGAGTACATATAAAGAGGATATGGTAGAACACAGTTCTATTTTATAAATGGTTTTCGCATACTTACGCATGTTTTTTTATCACCTATCCAACGATACCCCACACCATGAGGAAGATGAGATAAAAAAATATCGCCACTTTACGAGTACGGGAAGTACCCCAAAAAATATTGTTTTCACAATTTTATTCTACAACTTTCTTGGCATAACTAATATGCATATCCATACCAAATTATATAACTTTCTAGTACTAATAGTTTTTGCCCAAAGCTGCGGACGAACAGACAGACATGGCGAAACTATAAGGATTCCTTGTTTACTATGGAACCCTAAATACCAAACTACTTAATCGATTTTGATGAACTTTCAATGAAACATAAAAATACAACAAAATCGATAGCCTCCTTTTTGAAGTTAGTTAAAAAGGATAGACATTACCCTAAGAATTACCCTACTTCACTAATGTAATGTCCAGTTTCAATCAAAATATATAACGAGATCGAATTTGGAACACACAATTTACGTTGTGCCATCTCTACTCTTTATTTTCTCTACGGCTCCATCAGTTAAATTGAAACGTCCATCTCTTTCTCCCATCCTTTGTGTGAAGGAGACAAAGAATGGAATGTGAGCTTGTTATTGATATGAAAGCTTGTCTTATCCAACTTATTGCAGATATCTGATAGGCGATGAGGCGGGAAGTGCCAGCGAAATGTGTGGAGACTACATAGTATGTTTGATATAACTTTACATTCAGACATAACCTATCCATACTTATTAATGTTACCGACATTATGGGCAAATGCCTAAAACACATGAGCCGCACTGACCGTGCGGATAGAATAGAAAAAGCGGACTGTCAATGGCAGGTTTTCGCGCCTCGCGAGTGTGTCGTAGTTTTTCCTGTAAGAATTGTTTTATTTAAATAAAGAGTAAATATAAAAAGATACAATTATGCTGTACGTAATACCGTGAATGAGAACCTGTGTTAATCATAAAAGCTATGGAATAAAGCATGGATACGTTATAAACATGTATAAAGTTTTACTATCACCCAACACCGATAGAAAAACGTCTGAGCCTATAGCTTCTGAAAAGAGCTATCTTAGTAATTTCTGGCCGTTTATAAGGTATGTAATATTAAGTATTACATATATTATTCGTAAAAACGTACAGAAAATAGTACTAAAATTTTGAATTTCGAAATGTACTAGCAGTCGGACAGTTAGTTTGCTCCTGGCAAGCGTGACAGATCGACAGATCTGAGATTTTTGGTCATATACATTTGCATCTTCCATGCTGAGAGCTTAGAATACAGTTTTTTTTCTGTATTCTGAGGCTGAGAGAAAAAGAATGTACCAGCTGCTCTATTCCCGTACTGTATATAAAAATCAGTTAAGGGACTTTAGAGTAATAGGGAATATGCATGATTTATTTTTATTTGGTCATAAAAAAGCTAATTACAAACATATCTATTCCACAAAAACAAAATTAAAATACCTTAAAAAATAAAAATGTTACAAGCATTTTAATTTCATGTTAGACAGAGAGCACACGATAGCGAACGATGACGTTATGGTTCAAGTTTGTACAAATTAAATACAAACTGCTGTTTCGCGAGAGAGGGACAGAGCATCCCTCCGCTAAAACTATGTTTATATCTCGGTTTTTTTACCGTTTTTTTTTACATATTATATACATTATGTTACATATTAGTATGTTATAAAATAAAACTTATTCCTATGAAACAAAATTCATGCATATTATCGTTTATCTACACAAATGTCAATTTTCCTCAGTTCCCTTAATTGGTGATGGGCTGACAGTACACCTGTCACTGCAAGCCAATATTTTATACATGTTACCCTGTAATAATAGTAAATGGGACAGTTTCCGGCAGCCTAGTCGGGAGACCGTCTGACTTGCGATCCGCAGGTCCTGGGTTCGAATCCCGCGGCACGCACCTCTGTCTTTTCGAAGTTATCTGCGTATTGTTCGTTGATTGCCGCCAAATTCAAAGGAAAACATCGTGAGAAAACCTACATGTCTGAGAGTTCTCAATGATCTTGAAGATGTGTGAAGTCTGCCAACCCGCACTTGGCCAGCGTGGCAGACTATAGCCTTACCCTTCTCACAATGAGAAGATGGCCCGCGCCCAGCAGTTCGGACAGTTTGTACAAACAGGGCTGATAAAAAAATTATATTTTTTTTTAGTAAATTTGTCGTCAAAAGGTCTCAAGTTCTTTGATGTCTTGCCTACCCGTAGCAGAAAATTTGATGATTTTTTGATGACGTTATTTTAGGAATGTAGGTACTTCAGTGAATGTATTTTTGGTGAAATTGTGAATTATTATTCTTACAGCGTTAATACTTTTTCAAGCCCTTCGTTAACTCAAAAATATCAGTTTCAAGCGCTACTCCATTCATCTGAGAACAACGATCAAGTGCGGCGCTGTATCTAATTACCAGCAGAGTAAATAAATCAAAGGGAAGTGCGACCTTCGCGGCCCATGAGTCATTTCCAGAACGACTCCGTGGCTAGGACCACCAGCACGCATGTACTGGCTCTGTGCATGCATGTGGATCTGTGTTCTGGAGACGTATAAGAATGATAAATTCATAAACCTTTGTAATGAGAAACTTTGTCGCGCACTCTTTTATAAATAATTATAGTTTAACAAGTATATGTTCAGAAAACTCAAAAACCCCCTTCAAAAAAACGGCTGAACCGATTTTGATGAAACATAGCTTAGAATATTCCTGACTAATTCACCTTTCAAAAAAAAAGTGTGCGTCTCGGGACGCCCGTGAGAAGTGATAACTTAAACTAATCTAGCCAGACAGACTGGCGCCATAACGCGTTACGTAACGAAGCGGTTTACCCTCCCATAAGAAGTTATCACTTCAAAAAAACAAAATTGAAATCGGTTCATCCGGTCGGGAGCTATGATGCCACAGACAGACACATACACAGTCACGTCAAACTTATCAATCGATTTCAAAATACGCAGTTTTGTTTACTTGGATAACATTTTTCCAGTTACTTTGTACAAACCAAAGTATTGAACCAATTTTGATAACATTTATATGAAACTACCTCTGAGCGGTTACTACCTTACTACCAAACAAAAAAGAATCATCAAAATCAAATCATAACTGGCGGAGAAATCACGTAGCAAACAAACAAACAAACAAATACAGTCTAATTGAGAATCTCCTTCTTTTTGGAATTTGGTTAAAAAATATTTTTGTGTATGAAAATTAACTTGGATCAAATTGTCATTTTTGTCGAAAATTTCTTCTTAAATGATGCTTCCTAGTGTTCTAAACTACCATTTTCAGGGTTCCGTACCCAAAGGGTAAAAACGGGACCCTATCACTGAGACTCCGCTGTCTGTTCGTCCGTCCGTTCGTCTGTCACCAGGCTGTATCTCATGAATCATTTCACAGATGATGTATTTTTGTTGCCGCTATAACAACAAATACTAAAAAACAGAATAAAATAAATATTTAAGGGGGCTCCCATACAACAAACGTGTTTTTTTTGCTCGTTTTTGTTAGATATTGATAACGGCAACAGGTAAGCGTTTGAAATATTCATAGAATATTGAATTATATTATTCACTTTAAAATTAAATAATTAAATTAAAATAAAATTAATATTTAATCTCCCATACAACAAATGTAATGTTTTCTAATTTTTTTATAGATGAGAGATTAGAGATCGGAACCCTTCCTGCGCGAGCCCGACTTTCACTTAGACATTTTTTTTTTAAGTTTATTCAGTCATCTTATATCTTCAAAAATGTTGATTTACGCGATGGTCGTACTACAGATTGTTGGTGTCAAATCAGTCACAAGCACTGTGTTACAAAAATGGAAAGTTTTCTCCATTACATAAGAAACAAAATAAAACAAACGAGCGACCGCGACCCGAGCCGTTGTATAACATATCATTTAATTATACACTTTAATACACACATTAAATGACATCTAATTTGAAAGAGACAAATGGTAAAGTTAATCAAAACGATTGTATATTTATGTACGGAATTAATTGAGTTTTTAATTAGCATATATTTTTTAAGCGGTTGTATTTATTAAAACTTAGTATAGTTTTTTCGTGCGACTTTTCCTCTGTTAACGTGTTATTATGTCAATTACTATTTGTTACAACAAAAAATAAGTAAATGAGATGATTGCACAAATGGCGGTCTTATCGCTAAAATATCTCTTCCAGAGAAGAGTTTGGTTACGTGGAAAAACTACAAAAAATTGGCTGGTGGTTAGTTAGTTCGTATAGACTGAGTGGCCAGCCCTAGTGTCAGAGTTATAAAGCCGCCGAAAGGCCTCTGACCTGGCTTGACGATTCCTATTTTTTTAAGAACAAACAACCGGGACCTACAATTTAAACGTGTCATCCGACCCACGGCTGGTAGTAAGAAATAGACAAAAGCCTAAGTGTTAATTAAGTATAAGCATTTATACTATATATATATATATATAAATTTAAACATAAATCTTGCCCATTAAAGGGTTAACTACATTTCAGTAATAATCTATTCAAAAGCCTCTTGAAATGTAAAATTAGGAATAAATAAACAGTCATATTAAAACGAATAAATATTCCGAAGACAGAAGCTAAAAAAAACAAAAGACGAAAAACAAAAGACGCCAGTCACCCATACAAAATAACTCATTGCCATTTGGAGTAGGTAATTCCACTTTGAGTACTACTCGTTATTTTTTGATTAAGCTTTCAGAGCTTTTAAAGAAACACTTTGCGACTTCAGATGTACGTGGAAGTTTGTTTTAATGTTCGAACAGTAATTAGGTAAATATAGGTTAAGGTTGTTCGAATTTCTTAAAAAAGTATTTTTACAAGATTATGGTCGAAAAGAGTACCTACCCTCTCTAGTCTTACATTGAAATAATTGTGGTTAGCTTTATTATTGGTCTTAATTGGTGGAAAATCACATTTGTCGGAGAAAAAAGGTAACATTCATAGCAAAAATAGACTGCAATTGCCGGTGCGTGGTTTATAGTAATAGAACCGGCCAAGTGCGAGTCGGACTCGCGCACGAAGGGTTCCGGACCATTATCTATAAAAACGGCAAAAAATCACGTTTGTTGTATGGGAGCCCCCTTTCAATATTAATTTTATTTTAATTTAATTATTTATTTTTAAAGTGAATAATATAATACAAGATTCAGTGAGTATTTCAAGCGTCTACCTGTTGCTGTTATCAATATCGAGCAAAAAAATTATGTTTGTTGTATCGGAGCCCCCTTAAATATTTATTTTATTCTATTTTTTAGTATTTGTTGTTATAGCGGCAACAGAAATAAATCATATGTGAAAATTTCAACTGTCTAACTATCACGGTTCATGAGATACAGCCTGGTGTCAGACGGACGGACAGACAGCGGAGTCTCAGTAATAGGGTCCCGTTTTTACCCTTTAGGTATGGAACCCTAAAAATGTTGGTAATTTGTAATAACCAATAAATTTTATAAGTTTATATTTTTTTACATTTATAATGTCTGAGCATGTTAATATGCGGCGTAAGTTTGTGTAAAAAGAGAAGTCTTTTAAAGGTTTGTCCTGGATTTGTGCCTCATAGTTATAAAGTTACTTCGATAGAGACCTAGATCCACTGCACAAGATATCTATTATAACAACACATTTAAATAAAGTTTTGTTATTACGTCATAAAGACGTACGAACTCTTGTATTGAAAGTACAGCGGGTTGGCGGCTCTCGATATGACGAAAACTACATTACCATATTAATAAAATTATTTGAATTTGAATTTATTCTTTGTTAAATAAGAAACTGAAATTCCTTGAGAGCCTTATTACTATTGTTTGTAAAATACGACAGTGGCGCCAACTCAACTGAAGTGGATAAGTTTGCAACTCTATAGTTATTGGATGTCCATATCCTTTTGTAGGAGGAAAGCCTAATTTAGCGGAAAATGGGAAATTCATCACTGATTTTGGGGATCAATGCTATTTTGGGCAAATGTTGTTTTAGGACTATTTTGAGGTAAGCATTGTACTATTTTAAGACCTACCTCTTGTGTTATAAGTACCTATAGTGTAAGAGTTTTGGCAGGAACTGCCGTCGCTCTGTTTTATTTACCTTAACTTGTGTTATTTCGAATATTAATAGTTTAAAAATGAGGGTATTTTATTCACTAAATGTAATTACGTACATGCGTGTGGGAAAGTGAAATAAAGTGTTGGAATATCGCTTTTTTTGTTTTCAAAACCCCATAGAAGCTTCCAGTAAAGTTACTACAAGATAAGCTACTAAAGTTACTACAAGACCAGTTACTACAAGATGTCATGCCTTGATAAGATTTGTACCTTTAACCTGTAAGATTTGTTGCCTTTGTACAAAGTCAAGTAAAACAAGAAAATTGTTCGAATTTCCTATTGCAACAAATATACAAAAATATGATATAATATGATGTAATAATACGGAAAAATCTTCAGTTACATAATTCTAATTAAATTTAATCAATTAAATGTCATTAGGAACATCTAACAGGCTTAGAAAGCTGCAACTGAATTATTTGTTCATCATCTCAGCCATAAGAAGTCCACTGCTGGACATAGGCCTCCCCCATGGATTTCCAAAAAGACCGATTGGAAGCGGCTTGCATCCAGCGTCTTCCCGCCACTTGTATGAGGTCATCTGTCCATCTCGTGGCTGGTCTTCCTACGCTGCGCTTGCCGGTACGTGGTCTCCACTCGAGAACCTTTCGGCCCCATCGGCCATCAGTTCTACGTGCTATGTGCCCTGCCCACTGCCACTTCAACTTGCTAATCCGTTGTGCTATATCGGCGACTTTTGTACGTCTACGTATCTCATTATTATTATTATCAATTATTTGTTACCGTGGTCGAAAGATATGTGTCAGTTCTAATTGAATTTCTCAAATTACTAAGTTCTAAATTACCAAGTAATTAATTTTTAATTCTAATTATCTGAACTGCCGCGCAAGTTCGTGTCATCATCATCATCATCACAAGGAGTCCACTGGATATAACATTCCCCCATGGTTTTCCAAACGATTTCCCGCCTCTTTTACGAGGTCTTCTGTCCACCTTGTGACCTTGTGACTTGTGGCTGGTCTCCTTACGCTCTGCGCTTGCCGGGGCGTGGTCTTCAATCGAGGACTTTCGGCCCCACTGATTATTCGCAGAAGGTTTCCCTTTCATTCGCATACTATTCGTTGTCATAAAGTCATTCCGCATACAGTTGTCATAATATATTGTGATCATATCATTGGACCAGCATATTCAGTTATAGACGCGTGTTACGGTTAGAATAAAATAAAATTACTCTTTATTTTATAAATTAGGCTTGAAATATTTTTTTAATCGAAGATAGGCTTGCGCTTGACCGTCAACTTACGTGTTAAACGACAGTTATTATGTTATTTAATTTATTATTTACCTAATTGAAACAGTGTCATATTACTAACCGGATAAACTATCACCGGCAAAACCAATTATTTTCGTATCTCGAAAGCATTAAAGTGATATGCGCGTTACCCGGGCCTCCCCTATAATTAATTTTATTAATTGATTGCTGTTTAATTCACTAGGAGTGTTAGATAACGACGAAAGTGCTATTTAATGGTTGTGACTCAATTCTGAATGCAATTAATTTGGTAAATAAATTATAGAAGCTAGATAAGAAAATGACAAAATTTTCGCAATAGTTTTTTTAAAGTATAGTTGTTACCAGCTGCGCCCCGCGGTGTCACCCGCGTTGTGCTGAAAAACAGTGATGATGATAATAAAATATAGTCATAAAAACCTCTGAGCCAAATTTCATAAAAATCGGATCAGCTATTTAGGGGTAAAAAGGTAACAGACTGACAGACTTACTTTCCCTTTTATAATATAAGTTAAGATTGTATTAATACTGTATTTTTTAAAATAATTTTTGAGTTTTTAATAATAAACAGCCCCGGATTTAGGGTGAGGGGGTGTTGGGCCAAACCGGGGCACCCAGCCCAGGTGCTAGTATCGGGAGACGCCAAAATAAGAATATTATATAATTAAATAATTACAGTTTAAAAACTAAAAAACACGCTTCAAACTGTATTGTAGTCGGTCCTCGATAAGTCTACAAAGTTCGAATGAAATCTGACCGTTTGAAGTGGGTCAAAATCAAGTCCAAAGGAGTCGGTTACAAACAAACAAACATGCATACAGGTGAAGCTAATAAAAGCGTGTTAAAAATAAAAAAACTTGCCCCACAAAGCGCCTAGCATACGAAAGCCTGGTTGGCTCACCGTCGACTTGTAAGAAAAAGACGCCACACAGATATGTGTGTAAGTTGTTTAAGTAATTTAATTCAAACTCTGGTGGTGATAGGTGCGCCACTATTAATTACCTGCCCCGGTTCCAAAAAATTGTAGATCTGTCTACTAGAGTCCGATCTAAAAGAGTCGTGTGTCTGCGAGTAAGCCTTCTAAACTTTTTAAATAAAACTACGGGTCACCAACGTTAGTTTCAACTGCATTCGGCAGTCTTTTTCAAAGGAGCAGCGCAAACATCACTCTCTGTCGGAGACGCACCTCGCACTGGCTTCTAAACTTGTAAGTAATTCTAACTATTCTGTGAAATTGTAAATTGGTAAACATGGAGATATTTTCAGACACGGTAGTACGGATTGATTGACAGTAGTGTGCAAGTGTATAGAGGCAGGGTAAACACGACCGAGGTGACCGACCGCGATCGCACCGCGTCGTTCGGGGGACCATGAATCCCCGACATTTCGGGACAAGTACATCAGGCGAGCTTCTCTTTATATCTGATTTGATCTCGCATTCCATGAGACATTCCGAGCATATCCCTCTCCATATCTCGTTGCGTGATCTTGAGCTTCCTTATAAGGCCCATATATGAGGTTAAGCCATTTGCTAAGCTACTTAGTCTAGTCAAAAAGTATATAATATTATAATCATTTAGAGGCTAAACGAATACTGTAGAATCTGATGTGCGAATGTGAGAAAGAGCATCACGATCTTGACAGGAGAAGCAGAAAGTTGGCTTACTACTGACCATTCCTCCTTGAAATGTCAAAAATCCAAAAACAACGATTTTGGTCCAATTACAGCACAATTACAATACAGCACAGGAATGGAACTCACCGACTCGCTCTCCTAAGAACTATACAATCTCGGAATGTTCAAAGCTAGAGTGAAAAAATATCTCCACTATTACCATCAGGAGAAAGTAGTAAAACGGTGTTTTCTTTTTAGATCTACGTTTCATCGGTAGTGAAACGTAGATCTAAAAAGAAAAAAAAAACGTTAGTTCTCAGGGAACAGAGATGGCGGCAAAGAATTCCATTCCTGTACAGTAGGAATCAAGACGTGGGCCGACCGTAGAATACGGATTTTTGGCATTTCAATTCGAAATGGATGGTAATGCGCTGACTTTCTGCTAGTCCTGTAGTGAAATGGCAAGTGTGGCATTAGGTAGTGAAGCTCTTGCGCACACTCACCGAAATTAATCCTACAGAACACAGACAGACAAGCTACTTTTTATAGTGATGTTCGAGACTAAGTAGCTTCTTGGCGATCAATCAATCAATCAATAACACTTTATTGACACCACATAAAGTAATAAGACAATAAACACATAATAAAATGGCACAAAAGGCGGTCTTATCGCTAAAAGTGATCTCTTCCAGACAACCCACAGATCAGATCAGCGATCAGATTTAAATCTAAATTACTGGTTCTAGTCTTAAATTTGGATGGTACCTTGCTTCTGAAGTATACACTACTAGAAAAGATTTCTCTGATGAAACACATTTTGCGGCTAGCCCATGATAGGAACTCAACAAATGGTCACCGTCCAATGTTACCCATCGCCGCCGTGCGCACGCTCGACTAGTATTGTATGGTAATGACGCTAGACGTCCAGGAAGCTGCACGCAGGATCTCTCCCTTGAATAACGCATCACTTGCGTACATAGAACGTACTTAGTTGACCGAGTGAGCGAAGCGCTTACATTGACTTCAACGTTGTGTAATATAACATGCTGTCAGCTTAGGATTAAAGCTTGGTAAAAAAGTCTTATTATGAATAATTATAAAAATGATCTATAGATTATTTCATAAAAGACGAAAAGGCCTGGCGAAACATTAATTTTGACACGTCATTGGCTTAATAATGACAAATAAAAATATTTACAATGTTTTTTTTAAGGACATTTCTTAAAATTTATATTTATTTTGACATATTGAATGAATTTATGATATATTATTTTTAAATTCTCTGAATTAGCTGTTTCTGACTATTCATAAGTGTTTTGTTTTAATACCTAAGTGAAATAAATGGAATTGAATTGACTTAGCTAAATATCATCAGCACCAGCTACAAAAAGACCACAGCTAAGTCTCTCCCATAGATTTCCGAAAAGCCCGGGTCGTCACGCAGCCTGCATCCAACGTATTCTTGTTGTGTATGAGTAGTCTAGTAAAAATAAATCCGTTTATAAGGAGCAGATCACTATAAATATATATAATCACTGTATTTGCCCAGTTGCAAATACTGTGATCTGCTCCTTACAAACGGATTTATGATATATATTCTTTGTAAATATGATAGGAAAATAACTAAAAATCATAAATCAACAATAATCCCCGATTTATAGGCTAGCTGCGTTCCACGGTTTCACTCGCGTAGTTATGAAAAATTGTGATGATTATGATGATGATAAGTAGCTTATGTCCGTCTCCAGGTCCAACTAATTTTTCATAACGATCGGTTCAGCCGTTTGAGCGTGTAAAGATAACAAAATTAGCTTTCGAGAACTTTTCGACCCATCGGCCATCAGTTCTACGAGCTATGTGCCCTGCCCACTGCCACTTCAACTTACTTATCCACTGTGCTATGTCGTTGACTTTCGTACGTCTAAAGATCCCTTCATTTCTGATTCGATCTCGCAGAGTGACTCCGAGCATAGCCCTTTC
The DNA here is from genome assembly GCA_947563715.1 of Lycia hirtaria. Taxonomy (NCBI): domain Eukaryota; kingdom Metazoa; phylum Arthropoda; class Insecta; order Lepidoptera; family Geometridae; genus Lycia; species Lycia hirtaria. The sequence goes on along the minus strand of OX387380.1, from coordinate 22,492,832 downwards.
CATATTTCTTTGGGTTTTATTGTATTCAGCAAGATATACACGAACAAAATTAGAAATGTACCATAAAACGAAAGTACTAGTAACAGTTGCGTTGTTTATTGTAACATGGTTCAATTGTTGAAGTGTTTTTTTCCTGACAAGGCCGTAGGCAGGGGGTTCCCCCCCCCCCCCCCCCTCCCCGATATATCTAGGCTATTATCAAAAATCCTTGTGTATTTTAAGTACCTGCCAGATTCACAAATCAAATATTTTGCTTTTTGTACTGAGATATATAAAGTGATTTCAAAAAGTGGGGTAGCTATACAAGTTTAGTAAACATCACAAATTTTAATTATTCACAATTATTTATAACAAACTTCTTACTAACATGTAAAGGTTAAGGAATATAATCTTTAAAAATGGAAAATGTAGTAACAGATAAAACGTACAGAATAAAAAATAGTTGAGTTAATATTCCTGAGCAATAAGGATCCTCTTATCTTCAGCAAAAATAGCACGCAAGTATCCACGCACATTTAATCACATAAAAAACGTCCGTCCGTCCGTCCGGACCACCAACAGTGACCACTATAAATGCATCGCAAACGCATCTATCCCCAGATTGAATCCAAATGGGCCTCATGATACTGCCCGCATCTGGGCTCAAGCAATACGTATCTATATAAGATTATTTGTGTTCGTACATCTAGGATCTTGCTCCTGTAGTTATGTATGTGTGCTAGGTGTACCTGTGTACCTGCGTATTCGAAGGAATACCTACTAAAGTCTATTTAAATATAGAACTATCGCGGCGAAACACGGGAACTAATCTCGAATAATCAAATTAATGAAATAAGGACAGTAGCACCCATTATTTACCTAGCTGAACAGACTCTAAGTTTATATTTATTATTATTATATACATTTAATATACTTATATATGTAAAAGTGCTATTTGTATGTAGTGTATTTTTATGTATCTATATTTAGCTATAAGATTTATTCATGTGCAATCTCACCACCGTCAGCGTTTACATAAATATTTCTTTTTTATCTTCTAAAGGTTGTCTGGAAGAGATCGCTATTAGCGATAAGGCCGCCTTTTGTACCTTTCTTACGCCCTAATCATGTACATATTCTTATTATATTATGGTGTCAATAAAGTATTTTTGTATTGTATTGTATTGTAAAACCACTAATTATTAGCGTATCTAGAGATACTTTCTAGGGTGGGCCTGGACTCTAAGATCTCTATGTGCTTAGATGGTTAACCCTAAATCCTGGAGTGGACCACAGGCCATCCTGGGGTGGGCCTGTATCAACCCGGACCGGCCTTTACGGCCATGAATATAACCACTAATAATGAAAACGATGATGATAAAGAACAATCCTACGTCCGTCTCCAGGTTAAGTTATATTACGAAAAGTTGTAATTACAGTGTAGTACTGTATCAAAATTAAATACTTTCAACGAAAATTGTTTTGAACAATTTTCATGAATTTCTAAGTCTAATAGTTTAGAAATGTAGGCGGGCTACTTAACCCTAAAAATCTACAATTGTGTCATAGTTACCTTTATTTAACAATGCTATTTATTTTTGTCCGATAAGTAAAGGTAAAAAAGGTTACTCTGGTAGCGCCTACGCAAATTCTACATGCAAGTACATGAAGTTACATTGCTCTTTATAATTCATTCCACGATTCACATTGACATATTCTTCAAGATCTTCTTATTTTGAATTCGGACGTATTATTGCTGAATTTCAAGTACCTACCTGCTTGCTCTTTCATCTTATAATGCTAAAATTTATATAGATCAAAATTATGAATTGTACATTGTAAAAATTTTAAAGAATGTATTCTGTTTCGTGTACCAATAAACTAAATAAATAAATAAATGCTCTTCCAATGTCTTCCAGTGTTCCAAAATGTTATATATACATTATTTATCCCATATCACAATGTTGCCAGTCCAACCACTAATTGGTAAAGAGAGGACAACGTATACAATACCCAATTAGTGGTTTTTAGGAGATTGCTCCTGGGCTTGGCAACACAGTAAATTATTAATATAGCTGAGTTTTAGAGGAAACGATATAGAAACATGTCGTCCCTTGGTTTTATTTTCCTAAACTTTTTTTTTTCGAATCTAAAATGGAGTTTTATTCATTAACCGTTTTACTTATAAATGCGGAATAAGCCCACTTTAATTAAACAGTGTTTTATTGTTTCAGTTTGTCTGATAGTAATTGACATGTTTCAGTTGTTAGTTGTTATTCAGTGATTAAGAGGTTAACATGCATTTATTTGCAAGTAAGACGGTAAATGATTGATCAAGTGCATAAGTGTGGGCAAGTGAAATACGCGCTAAAACGTGTTTTTTCACGTTGTCGCAAAACTTCATAGAAGCTTCCATAGTTAAGTCACCACCACATTACTAAAGTGTAATGAGGACTCGACTGAGACTGAATTTATTTGATTTTGACCGCGACTAGGACTCATCAACGTTTTATTATAAAAGTACTCTTTATTTATTGACTGAAGGACTTTGTTTCCATGGTTAAGAAATATTTAAATCCAACCAACCAATTAATCTAGCTAGCTGTGTGCCATGGTTTTGCTTGCGTCACATAATAACATAATGTCCTTTGAATGTCTATTATGTACTACTTAACTTACTTCTTTTTTGAGATCGTTCAAATGTCCTACTAATTTTTTTTAAGTATGTTCACAGATATCTCTGCTACTTCTAAAAGAGGTTTGGTAATTATTTTTAGGGGATAATTCAATCAACAAAACTGAAATACTGACTTCAAAATGCGCAATTTTATTTTGAAAATCAAATGTTTTAAGCGATATTAATTATCCTTTCATACAAAAAAAAGAATTTTTAAAATCAGTCCAGTCGTCTTCGAGTAATCGGGGAAAATACGTAAAAAAAGATTCTGAAGAATTGATAACCTCCTCCTTTGTGGACGTCGGTTAAAAATAGAGCACACGATGCGTTTTTTATTCAAATTAGGAAGGTAAACAAAGTGGCGTGGATAGGAGGGCACGGGAAGCATGCTAACTCAAGCTAAACTATATAGAAAAAAAAAAAACAAATAACCGTAATAAGCACGGAATATATTAAAAACCACGACTGTAAGTTTATTTTAGCACACTCATAAAAATATAAATAAACTGGTCCGTATTACATCGGGCCGTCTGGCACTCGGCCAGTACCACCACTTGATATCGACTTTGATAACGATAGCCGGCCTAACACACCTTTCAGACTATGCTACTTACCAGGCCTGACGCACTCGGTATCTCTCTCGCGCATCACAACATTTTAAACATAATATATAAAATCATTAATTAGAAAAGTGAGAACGGAATTTGTTAATTTTGACAGGAGAAATATAAGAAAAAAGTATTTCTCTGATATCTTTTAAATTAGCTCAGGAGTAGGAAAATATATGCTTTTTCACTTCTCCATCGGCAATTTAAATGAAATCTGAAGATTCGTCAATTTAGCAAATTTATGAATTTGCCAACTTCGTCACCTTAGTTACTTCGTCAACTTACCAACTTCGTCAATTTGCCAACTTCATCAACTTATCTACTTCGTCAACTTCTCAAATCCGTCAACATGCCACTTCCTGTACGAGCGAAAGTTGATGAGGACATATATACACAGACGTAAGTCAAATTGACCAGTTGAATTATACAAGTTTAGAGACAGTTAAAAAATTACACACATCCGACGGGACGAGATTCTCAATTCGACTGTAGCCAAAATGGTAAAGGCTCCCATGTACAGATCAGGATATTGCGAGTTCAAGTCCCGTCGGATCTGTGTAATTTTTGAACTATCTATAAATTTGTAGATAGGTACTTCATTGTGTAAAACACTCAAAAATATCGAATAGTTGAATTATGTAATTTAATTTTAGTTATAAATACATGTATAGTTTAATAACCTAAAAAAAAACAACTTCAATTCAATTCAATTACGCAGTTGACTTGGATGACATTTTTTAGTTATTTTGTTACTGTACTATACTTTTACTGAGGTTACCTACCAAACAAAAAAGAATTATCAAAAACAATTCATAATTGGCAATTTATGATTATACTCCATAATCACTGACCAAACATAAAAAAACTTACAGTCGAATTGAGAAACTCCTTTTAGGAAGTCGGTTAAAAATAGAGATGCTCGGAAGTTCAGTTTATTATACTGTATAGATAGCACAGTCTGAATGGTCCAGGTTTGTTTGTTTATGTTCCACGAGTGGGAACATCAAAAGCTTGCGCATCCGACGAGCGATATGAATGAAAGGTCAAGGCAGCCGCAGACATGCCCCCGTATTCAAGAGGAAATTACATTTACTCCGCGGCTAGTAATGATCCAGGCTAGATGCTACAATTTAGAAAATTCTGTTGTAGTCTTCAACTAAAGCACACCTTTATAACTCCAAGCCATTGTGTTAAAACAAAATGTGCTAAAAGGCTCCCACAATTTATGTTGCCATTCATTTATAGAACTATAGTTAGAAAACTAGACATATGACTTCCCTAACATATGGTTGAGGCGGGCGATGGCTGGCACATGCGTCATACTCGTGATCGGGTGCTGCTTGCGGGTCGTTGGTTTGCGGTATACACACATTATAGTATATTAAAATAAGTACTAAAATTAAAACAAAATAATTTTCCCGTAACGATAAGTAAAAAACAATAGTTTGTAATTATGGCAAAGGTCACGGACCCTGGTGTCTGTGTGGATAAAAAATAAATTTTAAAAAATCTAGACATACACGTAAATGTCTTCTCCGTTAGCCAAGCCAAACATAAAGTAATCGAATGGCAACTTACCTTAATTGTCTTACCTGCCCGAAAATCTAATTAAAATTTCTCACTGAACTCTAGGCATACCACTTTTTAGCCGATTTTCAATAAGGACGTTCTCAATTCGGTTGTATGTTTGTTTTTTTGTATGTTTGTTTAGCGATTACTCCGCTAATTATGAATTGTTTTGATGATTTTTTTTTTGTTTAGTAGTTAGTACCTCAGAGGTGGTCTCATATATATTTTATCAAAATCGATACCGAAAGACTGAGAGATTCTGCCAAAACCACAACAAGAGCAGTCTTGAAGGCACTAAAAAAACTAAAAAAAAAAAACGATTTCAAAAAACGAACATAATTCCCATACAATTTTAGCTCCATTTTTTTTTGTGATAAAACTTTTTATTTCCTGTATTTACATGTGTACTTAAATAAAACTAAACTAAAATAACCTAAACAACTTAAATAAAAAAGATATACAAATTAAATAAACTGAAATTTTGAATAACAAATTAAAAATCAAAAATGTATTGAATTTTTGAATTCAGTGAGCCTAAGAATGTTTAATTAGCTTAGTGGTGCCTTCAGAATTGACCACAGATGGTTATGATGATGATTATGCGAAGATAAATCACTTCTTCGTACTCTTATTGTCACTACGTGTCATTAACATCCGGTAAAGTAAGAGTTTGACTCGCACACCGAGGCTTCTGTACTCCCATACAACATGAATACTACCAGGACTAATAAGCAAAATCTGCTATAAATAATGTTTGTAACTTCTTATGATACTTTCTATACAGTATGAATGCCTGAAATAAGCTAGCCAATCACGTACAATATAAAAATACAGTAATTGTTATAGTAGTTAGATTAATACAAATAATACACGAATGCCTATTCGTGTTATTTTCCCCTGCACCTTAATTAAAGAAGCCTCTAAAGTACCTTCACTTTGAATTGTACCTAAAACAAAAGTCCCCTATCTAGACATCGCGTTTATCGACACAAATTGCACATTTACAAGGCTAGCTAGAAAGTCGCTGAGTTTCCACCGCCAAGCACGGAGACTCGTGAAATTTAACAATTCTCTCATCACAAATTGTCTCTTTTACAATCCATTCGTTTAGATACATTTTTAGGGTAGCAATCCACTAATTCCGAATTAATAATTCCAATAATTCCAAAGTTTCCGGCAGCCTACTGGTGAGACCGTCTGACTTGCGATCCGCAGGTGCCGGGCTCGAATCCCGCGGCACGCACCTCTGTCTTTTCGAAGTTATGTGCGTATTGTTGATTGCCGCCAACTTCAAACGGTGAAGGAAAACATCGTGAGGAAACCTACATGTCTGAGAGTTCTCAATGATCTTGAAGATGTGTGAAGTCTGCCAACCCGCACTTGGCCAGCGTGGCGGACTATGGCCTAACCCTTCTCATTGAAGATGGCCCGTTCCCAGCAGTGGGACAGTTTGTACAAACAGGGCGGATAAAAAAAACACAAATTTATTAAAAAAAAACATGGAGTTAAAATTCTGACAAGCATAACCAATAAATTGCGGGTTAGGCCCTTATTCCTAAAAATATGACGGTAAGTATTTTTGGAAAAGGAGTAACCTATTTAGGATTCGAAATACATTTGTTTGAAACTTACTTCCCAGAACCCATTTCATAGAACTGTCTGAAAACGTATATAAATACATGTACTGTATCGGTGACTTTCGTACGTCTGCGGATCGCTTTATAACTAATTCACTCTCGCAGAGCCACTCCGAGTACCACGGTTGCCTGGAAGAGGTCGCTTTTAGCGATAAGGATAAGGTTTGGTTTGACTAGTTTTGTAAGTTGTCTGTAATGTTGTGTTTGTTCAATGGTGTACAATATAGAATTTTTCTATATATCAGAGCATAGCCCTCTCCATAGCTCGTTACGTGGTTCTAAGCTTCGTAAGTGGCGTATGCAATGACGCTGTATTTTTTTTTTATTCGCAAGCTTGCTTACGATAGTTTATAGTTTGAACAAGTATCTATGTTAAAAGAAAAACAAAATTCCCGACTGCAGAAAAGCAGTTTTCGCAGTCTAACGGTTTCGTTACGCTTGATATGCTGTTGAGTGTACGTTATTTGTGAGAAAGTATGCGTAAAATCGTTGTAAAAGATTATAAATGCGCATTCTTTAGAATAATTCTAGTAAAACCACTTGTTTATTAGGAAAAAGTTCGTTGGAGGTTACGAAGAAGCGCATTTTTTTATTTTTGCGGGAGATGTATTATTATTATTACAAAAAAATATAAGGCTAAGCAAGTCTAAGCCTGCTGAAACAATAGACTTCAAAATACGCATTTTCGTTTTTGGATGTCAGATCTTTTCCAATAATTTTGTTATAAAAGCAGTAATTAACCGATTTTCATAAAATTTATATGGGACCTCTGAAGTATGACCTACCAAACAAAAAAATGTCCATCAAAATTTATTATAATATAAAAAACAGTCAAATTGAGAACCTCCTCCTTTTTGAAGTCGGTAAAAAGGTAAAAGACAAGTCAGTCAGTCTGTCTCAGTGCGTATTCGTACCTATCGTGGTCTTTATCTAGCCCGGCGGATTTTATAGCAAAGTTTATGGTAGGCCCCCAATCTAATCTACTAGGTATAAGCAAAAAACATATAAAATGGCGATGGGGAACTGTTTGCCACACCAATGGTCCGTATCGCGGGTCGGATGGGTAGATTTCAAACAAACCGGGCATTTTACCCGATTGTCAACGAACCGTGATTGTTGAGGCGTATTTCACTATTTATTTTTAACGATTTCAAAAAGAGGGTTTTAATATGTAATCCAGTTATATTTTGTTATTGTCTGTTACCGCCCGTCATTTAGAAACCAATTTGAAAAAAAAAATTAGGGTTCCGTAGTAAACAAACCCTTATAGCTTTGCCATGTCCGTTTGTCTGTCAGTCTGTCCGCGGCTTTGCTCATTTACTATTAGTACTAAAAGCTGTGATTTTGCATGGATATGTATTAGTTATACCGAGAAAGTCATAGAACATTGCCGTATGCTAAAACTGTTTTTCAATTTAGGGATCCGTTTACGAAATATTAAGTTTTGAATTGGTAATGAGTCACGTGTCGTCGTCGTCGTCGTTTTTTGTAAATTTTTCATTCCTCATTTAATTTATTGAAAATTAAATTTTCAAAAAGTTTTATCAATATGAATTTCCTCAAAGTAATGCCTGATACAATAAATTTTCTAAAAGAACTTCTAAATTCTGTTTCCCGCATGTGCGAAGTCTACCAACCCCCATAAAATATCGTCGAGGAGTTCTGTCCCTATGTAGCCCTTGGCCGTGGCCTTTCCAGGCTGTTGACTTCTGATATCGACCTTAATCTATCGAGTACTAACCCGCCACTTACCACTTACCTAGACTTTATTGTCTAAAGACTAAACATATAATTTTTAAATAGATTATAGTCTTAGAAAATGTATCAAATCAGGCTTTACTTTGCGGAAAATCACATTCAAACACTATTAAATCTAAATTAAATTTAACTTAAATCTAACTTTAAAAAATCTAAGGCCGCTGTTGTACCTATTGTATCACTAGCACGTAAATATTTTCTTACATAGATTAGTGTTATAGGGTCTAAACAATAAAGAGTTTTATCTGTTTTTCTATCTATCTAAATATCTAGTGTGTTTCCGCTTCTAGGTCTTCAAACTGGTACTCTTGCCTACATCGAAGTCTTCAAGCTGGTACTCTTGCCTACATGGAAGTCTTCAAGCTGGTACTCTTGCCTACATCGAAGTCTTCAAGCTGGTACTCTTGCCTACATCGAAGTCTTCAAGCTGGTACTCTTGCCTACATTGAAGTCTTCAAGCTGGTACTCTTGCCTACATCGAAGTCTTCAAGCTGGTACTCTTGCCTACATCGAAGTCTTCAAGCTGGTACTCTTGCCTACATCGAAGTCTTCAAGCTGGCACTCTTGCCTACATCGAAGTCTTCAAGCTGGTACTCTTGCCTACATCGAAGTCTTCAAGCTGGTACTCTTGCCTACATCGAAGTCTTCAAGCTGGTACTCTTGCCTACATCGAAGTCTTCAAGCTGGTACTCTTGCCTACATCGAAGTCTTCAAGCTGGTACTCTTGCCTACATCGAAGTCTTCAAGCTGGTACTCTTGCCTACATCGAAGTCTTCAAGCTGGTACTCTTGTCTGCTTCGGTGTCTTCTAGCTGGTACTCTAGTCGACACGTATTTCACCTCTTCAGGAGGCATCTTCTTCTTGACTTGGAGCTCTTGCGCGAGAAGGCACTGAAGCAGACAGGAGTGCCAGCTTGAAGACTTCTAAGTAGACAAGAGTACCAGCTAGATCTTGAAACGGAAACATGCATATAGTCTTATAGTTCTCAGTTTTTGAGGTAAGATTGCCTGGATGAAATTACTTGTAGAAATAAGCGTATTTATTGATGATAATAGACACATGCCCCATAGCCGACCGGGAGTCTGGTCTTTACAACTTTTTTGCTAGACGTAATATTATTAAATAATTTGGTGATAAATATCAGTCTCATGACAATAATAATACAAAATATTCAGAGGTAAAAAAAAAACAAGAAGTAGTCATAGGTCAGGGTAAAAGTGAGAGAGTATTTTGATTAGCTAGTTTTTTTTAAAGTTTTTCTTCGATATCCTTTATCAAATTGACCAAGGAGTTTCAAAATACTTATATGTTTTTTTTTTTATCAATCCTCTGTCGCCAAAATAAATCATATCTGATTTTTTTTCCATGACTGCTTGCCTTTTTTCCAAACAAAATTTTACCCTTCTTCGATTAAAACAAGATAAATTTTAACCCAAATTCTAACTTATAACCCCATAACTTCCCTGCCATTTATCTTAAAAAAGAATGATATTAAACCCCTCGCCTCTTTCAAAGCTTTAAATACCCAGGATAACAAAGAGGTCTGTTTTAACGCAGAAATACTCGTTGAAAGGAAACTTCTAAATGGGTCCAAACAAAACTGCTTTGACAGTATTTACTGAAACACTCAGAAGCTAACTGAATTTTTCACGTAGATGCAACAATCTATACGTACTCGTAGAAGCTTATTTAATTTTATTAAATCGTGGGGATTTAGTAAAATTATGTACGTAAGTTTATAAATGTGATATGCGAAAAAAAACTATTTAGAAAATCTTTCACAGTCAATTTATTCCCAATCTACTGAATCAAATCAGTTGAAATTTATATGAATTTCAGGGATGTGACGGTTAATGAAGCTATTTTTTAACGATCCAAGAGAGAGATGTTATAAGTTTGACGTATGTATGTGTATCCGCATAACTGTGTGGTATCGTAGCTCTCAAACGGATGGACCGATTTTGATCTGTTTTTTTTTTGTTTTAAAGTTGATTTGGCCGAGACTATTATTAGCTGTGTTTCAAAAATTTTATAGTTTACAGCCGTTATCATCTGTTTTTTTAGTTTTTTAAACTTACTCGTATATATGAAAAAAAGATTGTTAAATTTAGAGGTAAATTTTAAGCAACTCTTCTCCAAACACTAGGCAAAACCGCTTTGACTGTATAATAATTATAGTTTAAAAAACTGAAGCAACCGATTTCTCATGGATATCATTGTCACAACGGGACCACACAGGAAGCACCAGCTTTCAAATAAAAAAAGAATCATCAAAATCGGTTCACTCAGTCGAAAGTTATGAGGTAACAAACATAAAATAAAACCGGACAAGTGCGAGTAAGACTCGCCCACCGAGGGTTCCGTACAAACTAGTAGATAAAAGGGGGAAATCATATATATTTTTTATATTTCCCTCCATAAACCAAAAAATATACATCGTAAAAATATTTAAATACCTGTTTTAGCTTATGCTAATGAAGCTCTTTCATGTGATACTCCACATGATACGGTTAAAGAACTTAAAAATTTGGACACTCATTCCTTGCATAAAGACTCAATTTTTTTGTGATTAAATTAAAAATGTCCAGTTTTCGGATTTTTTCCTCTATGTCTATGTCTATTTCTGGGTTGGGGGTTAAAAATGCAGCCGCACTCCAAACAAACAAAAGCATTTCTAGATTATTTTCATAAATAATGGCATAACCCGTCTAAAGGATGTTGTGGGGGAATGTGCGGCATGCGGCATCCTTATGGTTTGATAGCGAATGGTGGGGAGAAACGGGCGCCTGTGAGCTTTCAAGTCTTTGATCTTTGCTGTAATATTATTTATGTGAATCAAATTCTTGATATTTATTTCTTAGGATATTATACATACAATATAATGTAGAACAATAGAATAATGTACAAAATCTTCTATGTTACTCAATTCATCGAACGCAGCGAGCTAAGGTAAAACTAGCAAAATTTGTTTTCATCTGTTCGGATGTTGGGATGGTTATTCTTCACGCGTACCACGTTTGGTTCCAAAATAGTCAGTGCTGGAATAAGTGGGAAGTGGGAACATAGAGATCAGGCATAGACTGAACAAAAATGTTGAAAAATTAAAATGTAGTGAACTTTGAGCTTTATAGCGCAGAAATATGTCATCATCATCATCTCAGCCATAAGAAGTCCACTGCTGGACATAGGCCTCCCCCATGGATTTCCAAAAAGACCGATTGGCGCGCGGCTTGCATCCAGCGTCTTCCCGCCACTTGCATGAGGTCATCTGTCCATCTCGTGGCTGGTCAGAAATATGTAATAGTATTGTAACGATGATGATGATGATGGTGAAATTTCTAGAAGGAAATGCTCCTCGACTATTTAAATAAAGAATCTCGTCAATATTCTAGAAATTTCAGATACAAGTACCGAGCATACAGGAAAGAAGAAAAAGTTACAAGTGAAAGTGAAGTGTTGAAGTGAACAGTATAGTGAAGAGACGTTATAGTAGTAGTGTGTCGATCGGAACACGGACTCGTGTTCGTGTTATAGACTGTGAGTGCTCTGTAGAAGATACCACGTGTCAGTGGTATCTTTATTAATTTAAATTAAACGGGCTTGAATAACATCGTTGTTTCCTTCCAATCCCTATACCCACTTCCCTTAACAGTATTTTGTTTATGAAAGTTATTTATATCTTGTTCAACAATTTAATCAACTTTTTAAAAGCTTTTATTCTACTTGCCCTGTTATGATGTAATAACTAATAGGTAATTTCAGCACTCGTATCACCAGCCCGGCTAGCTCAGTCGGTAGAGCATGAGACTCTTAATCTCAGGGTCGTGGGTTCGAGCCCCACGTTGGGCGCACTCTTTTTGCACTTCTTTTGCATCGGTCTTTTGGTAAAAAATTCCGAACTTGTATTTTATTAAACTACACAATTTTAACCAATCCAAGTTCCCTAGGTTCATGTTTCTTCAATTTCGTCAAGCATCGCAACTATACTGAAAATAAAATTTAGTATCAAAATAAGTAATAGACATAGGTATCCTAAAAGAACAACATGTTTTTTGACCTAATGAACGAACCGAACATAAAAATTAAAAATAAAATGAAGGGTACAGGCAAATAACAGGAAATGTCACAAATTTAAATATTTTTTGTTTTTTAGAAGAATCATATCTTTGTCTATGTTATTTTAAATTAGAATCATTAGAATTCAAGTCAATTAATTAGGACATTCCCTGTTCTTTGCCTGTACTAACCTTCAAATAAGCCTTTATCGACCGAACATATAGTTTGCATCAAATGGCAAAATTTTCTTTCATACCCTTCGGGGATTCTTGAATTTATTTCCATTAAAAAGGGGGGTAATTTGCTCATGTCTTTTGCTTTGTCATCTCCTGACAGAGTTTGATCTCAATTTTTTTGTACTCAATTTTAAAGAATAAATCGTATGGATCAGCTAAGTATCAGCTGGAAGCTTTACGGCCTTACTGAAAAACGTTACTTAACTTTAAGCAATGCTTCACATATTTTGTCAACTTCTCGCTGGCACGCAATGACACTTGCGGAAAGAAAACAGAGAAATTAAGACGTTGGTTAAAGTTAAGTAACGTTTTTCGGTAAGGCCCTTAGAGTCAGTGGACCGGCAAGCAATGAAGTTAACGGTGACGATAAACTAGTTGCCAAGAAGCTAATTAGTCTCGAGCAAAGTTAAAGTAGCATGTCTGTCTATATTCTACGGTATTCATTTCGGGGAGTGTGCGCAAGACTATTAGATCTACATTGCACGTGGCACGACACGCACTTGGCCATTTATTTCTAAACTACTGCGGGTAGCATCGTGCCTTTATTGATTCTAAATATTATGTTACTGTTCCAAATAAAGGATATTTCATTTCATTTCATGCTAGGTAGAAGACTTGGAAATTTTTCTCCGATTCGTAGGTACATAAACGCTTTACCTAAAAAGAGACACCATTTTAGTATCTCCATTTTGTTTCTATTAAATGTTTTATGGAATTCGGACTGTTATTTTTCATATCTTATATTTTCTCTATAAAAAGCCAGAATATTTATGACTATTTATTCTACAGCTCAGAGCAATACTAATATACCTAATAAACCAAATAAAGTCTAGTCTAGACCATGTGTAGGTTTGGAATATATACAATAGTTTTTTTTATTTTTTTGGGAACTGAGTTACTATAAATAAGAACATGATTTTAATGTTTTTGGTCTTAAAATACAAACGAATTGAGAACCTTCCACTTTTTTGAAGTCAGTTGAAAATACAAAATATACGAAGTCTGCAAAACCGCGTTAAACTAATCACAGTTTCAAAGCAGACTTCATTATACGTCCCTGAGGCGGAAACTACGAAATAATTAAAGCAAAGCCCAAATTAATACAAAGCCTTATTAATTCCACGCACGAAACCTCACCTGCAATTTTCCTCTCTCTCATCTTCCTCCAGAGCTGCTCGGCTTTTCTCATAGGCCAGTTCTCCACTTTGGCGCTGAAGCTTCGGAAAAATTTGTATTCCTTAAAGTGAGACATCCTTCTTTCCATCTTACTCGGTCTTGCCTCGGGGGGCGGTGGCGAAGGCGCTTTCGGATCACCGGACGGAGACGCCATTTTGATTTTTTCAAATTTCGAACGTTAACTTTTTATTGCGACAAAAACTTTCAAATATTTTTTTCTTAATCTTTACGGCCAGGCTTCTATTCAAAATAAATTCGGCTTACTCCACTTGGTCCCAATTTATCGTCCATTCTTAAACTTCCACTTTATTAGCATTTTGTTTTTGAAATTGGAATACATTTTGGGCAATCGCGTGCTAAATTAAATTTCGAATTTGAGCGCAGTTTAATGATTTGGGGGGGCTCGAGTATTGAAAAACAAATTCTACATTTATTATCTTAAGTTTGTAATTACAATTAAATTTAACCTAATTACACTTCGTTGGAACAGTTTCCAATTTCGCGAAGCGTTTTATTTAATTAACCTGAAACAAAGATAGAACACAATTAGCAAATAATTAGCAGTTTAGCAGATGTTGTTACCATAATTGTATTAAGGACGTGTACAGAAACGATAACAAGCAATCCTTTTATCTATAGAGAAAAGAAAGAGATTAAAGTTATTTTGACCACTAATTTAGCTTATTGAATAGTAATAAATAATAATAATAAATTTTGGTGGAAATTTCACACAACACCATCTAGCCCAAACTAAGCAAAGCTTGTATTAGGGAACTAGATGGCTAATAGAATACTTAAATAAATAACAAACATCTATGCTCATCGCACAAATGTTTATCCTGGGTGGGGATCGAACCCACGACCTACAGCTAAGCAGGTTGACATATTACCAACTAAGCTTCCAGGCCAGTCATATAGCCAGCCATCTAGTTCCATAGTACAAGCTTTACTTAGTTTGGCCTAGATGGTGTTGTGTGAAATGTCCACAAATATTTATTTATTTATTTTATTAATTATAGCGTCCAAGATTTGACCCCTACACACAGACAGACAAACATGACAAGTTAATATAAAGCTTGTAAAACAAGTATAAGTTTAGAAAACTCAAAATCTCCGGCAAAAAAACGGCTGAACCGATTTTGATGAAACATAGTTAATAACACTCCCGACAAATTTGCCTTTCAAATAAAAAAAGTAGAAAAATCAAAATCGGTTCATCCGTTCGGGAGCTACGATGCCACAGACATACACACACGCAGACACGTCAAATTTATAACACCCCGTAGTTTTACCCACTCACCCAAAAAGAGAACTGTTTTATTCCTCAGTGCGGTCCGAATCGACCTATTCTAAAATGATATTGGTCGATTCGCACCGCGGTGCGAAACGACCTATTCAAAAAGAGCTCTTGTGTGATTCGGACCGCGGTTCGAACCACTTGCGGTGCGAAACGCCGAAGTACCCGTAGTTATTGCGTCGGGGGTTCAAAAATAATTGTTCTAATACGATTTTCTCAAGCCATTCGGCGAAAAAAAAACCTTGATAAAAAATTAATAAGCCAATTCTACCCTGATGAATCCCCGGTCTGTACGATCTAATATAATAAGGTATTTTGCAAAGATTTGCCTTTTGAAAGGCCCTACATTTTTATCAAGGGTATGGAGATATTTGCAATGAATTGGCAGATAAGTGCTTTTAATATAGAAAACCTTAAATATTTAAGAATTTGATCTAAAAAATGGTTTGAATACGTAATTGGATTTGTTTGAAAACAGTTTCGGTGGGGATGTGGGAAAAATCATGTCTTATTTAATGGTTCCGTACTTAAAAAGTAAAAAAAAAAAACAGAATCCTTATAGGATCACTTTGATGTCCGTCTGTCAAGACCTTCTATCCCGGGAACGGAGGTATCGAGTTGAAATTAAAACCATATAAACAGATCTGTAGTCTCTTGCAGCTGTGAAACAAATAAACTTCACAGTTATCGTAAAAAAAATGTTACAACCTTTGATGTCTCAAAAATCGCACTTTTTAACACTCACAAGGGAATCAAAACCTATAGGATACTTCCCGTTGACCTAGAATGACGAAATTTGGCAAGACACAATGCAAAAATTTGGCAAGAAGCATTGTCACATACACAAAGCAAAAAATCAAAAAACTGTAATTTTTTATTTACTCACAATTAATCTCAAATAAATAGGGTCGTTATACAAAGTATGAGGGTCCAAATTTTAAAATGAGTTAACGTATCATATCATCATGTGGGATATCATATGAAAGATGTTCATTAGCATAAGCTAATAAAACAGGGTTTTAATTATTTTTAGTATGTGTAATTTTCGGTTTATGACGAAAAATTTAAAAAACAAAAAATCTCCCTTTTATCAATCGCCCTAAGGTTTTAATAACTTAGTTCCTAGTTTTATGAGATTTCCGAGATAAAAAAAGCTATATTAATACAAAAGAAAAAACTTCAACTGTCAATTCCTGAACTATTTACCATACCTACTAGTTTAAGAACCCCAAAAAATCGCAAAATTTGGAAAACATATTTTCCAAAACGATTTTATTTTCGATTTTTTGGGGCACAATTTTGTCAGTTTTGAGAAGAAAATTATTGAAATCATCAAACTTTAAGCTTAAGCCAAATGAATGAAAAAGAATACCAGCCTTAACTTAGACTTTTTTTAAATCTACAATATTTTATAGCGGTTTACTGAAAACAAGTATCTGCTAAATTTCATTTAAATTGCTATTTCATTTATAGCGCTAACTATCTCTGAGTCAATTGGCTGTGTCGGACAGACAGACGGGCTTGACGAATTTATAAGGTCCCCTTGTAGTTACTACGGAACCCTAAAATTAAACTCCTAAAGTAAAAAACAATCATAAAATCCAGTTATTTACATAATTCGTTGAAGATTGTGTGTCGTGAATCACTCAGCCTTTTGGCAATTCGTTTTGTGAATAAAATGTAACATGGCGACGAAGTAAATCTTTTTATAATTGACAGAATCGTTAAATAACTGATTTAGTTTGTTTGTTAATGTTTACGGAATCAGTACTACGAGACGGGGGCAGGCAAACCTAAATAGTACTCAAAAATATTTATTACATTCAATATCAAATTACGCATTTAAAAATCCGTACTCAGCGATATCGATTCACATTCCTGTTGCGTACTGCACAAGAATGGAATTCGTTGCCGCCATCTCTGTTTCCTGAGACCTACAATCTTGGAATTTTCAAGGCTAGAGTGATCTTCTAGATCGACGAGCTCCATCCTCGGCCACACCGTCGCTTAACATCAGGCGAGTTGGTGGTCAATCGTAGATCTATAATGTATTTAAAAAAAAAACAGATCCACCAAATTATTCTTCCTCAGATTTCATTTATATATTTTCCAAACGTAATATGCAAAAATATGTTGCAATAGTAAAATTATAATATCCAGTTATGTTTTTTTGCTAATGAGCTTTGCAAATGATTAATTAAATGTAAAAGTACCAACAATAATCTTGGAATTTTCAAGGCTAGAGTGAACAGATATCACTATTATTATTTACGGGATATTTTTTTTTACGTGAACATGGTGCATGTAACTGCCGAAATCAAACCACGGTAAATAAACCGTTAATAGTAATAGTGATTTAATGAATGATCGTGATACTTTAAAAAAGTAAATGATATCTTCTAGATTGACGAACACCATCCTCGGCCACACCGTCGCTTAACATGTTGGTGTTCAATCGTAGATCTATTTTGCATAAAAAAAAAACAAACATCAGAATGTAAATATATAGTCTTGTCTATAAAAAATGATGTAGAAATTGTTGAATTAACCATTTCACAAAATGATCCTATTTCATGAAATAATCAATGAACAGTTGAATATTTCATGAATTAATCTATAAACAGTTGAATATTTCATGAAATCACTTGTTAATTAAGTAGTCGATGGACTAATATTTTTCATGAAATTAGGAAACCATGCTTGATGATTTTATACTTAAACTTTATTCACCATTAGTGGAGCATTGTTTAGTTTAGGTAGGTACATGTTATACTGGTACAACATGCTGTGTTGATGAGGAAAACTGCAGTAAAATCACTTTTTCTACGTTTTCTACCTGTGAGAATAACAAATGTTTTTCTAATAGATATTTCGGATTTATACATTCATTTAACTACATTTGTACGGGCATGTTTAATTAATGATCTGGTCGGAATTAATAATGAAATGTCAACGGACAAATAGTTGAATGTGCTTTCAATAACATGGTCAGTACTGGTTGAATATTTCATGAATGCAACCACTCTTTATGGGTCAGGGGTTAAAAAATAAGAGGTACCTAAGTGTATTTAACCTGAGAAAGCTAGCAAACCACAAAGTGTGATAGCTTATAAAAATAAAACTGACAAAGAGGTCGCAGCCGCAGATAATTTCCTTTTTTATTCGAAAGTGCCTTTAACGAGACCACAAGCTCAAAGGAGCTTTGTAAAGTAATGAGGGAGTCCTTAGGGTCCCGTGAGGTACACAACTGATCCCTACTTATACATCTGGGGTAGAAACGCTTATATTGTTATGAAATCCTATTAAGACTTTAATTTACTCTTTTTTTGTCATCAATATTTTCGAATATATAAATAATTAATCTTAGAACGTGTAGGCAAACTGTGGTAAGGCACGGATTTGAGACTACGTTTCTTCCTTCCATTTGTGTGTCTTTTTAATTAAAATATTATGAATTTACAGTGAGAAACACGAAAAAGCGTCACCGTTTCATGGTGGATATTCCAAAAACCTGAACGAAACGCTTTAATTCCTTTTCATCGTGCAGACTGCTAAATTGTGGAATACTACACTTCCTGTAGTAATTTAGTGGTTCTTTGCCGATAGATATAATCTGTGGGTGTCTTTAAATCGCGAGTGAATTGGTTTCTTCTAGGTAAGCGCTTCATCGTAGACCGTAGCCTCGCTTAGTTTTGGTCACGCGTCGCATAGATCAGGCGATCATTTGATTGTATACAGATCCTATTTTTGTGGTTATATGAAAAATTCACAGTTTTCGGATTTTTTCATTTATCTGTACTATAAGACAATGCTTCTTGCTAAATTTCATAGTACTAGGTCACGATGCGCTTTTTACGACAGATACGACTGTAACTTTTTTTACGATAATCAAATAGTTTGTTTTTTTCACAGCTGCAAGGCACTACAGATCTGCGTATATGGTTTTAATTTCAGTTTGATACCTCAACGCGTTCCCGAGATAAAAGGTTGACAGACAGACGGATAGACGGAAAACAAAGTGATCGTATAAGGGTACCGTTTTTCCTTTTAAGGTACGGAACCCTAAAAATGCAGCCGAATTGAGAACATTTCCTTTTTGAAGTTCAAAAATGCGCTAAGATTATACAATTCATACAAATCACTGGATCGTGAAAAATAAATGATAACAACTTAAAAACAAATCTAACATGTAGTATGTTTCTGCTTCGGCGTCTTCTAGCTTGAAGATTTCGAAGTAGGCAAGAGTACCAGCTTGAAGACGTTGAAGCGGAAACACACTAGATAATTAAGTTAGATTTAAGTTTTTGAGTAAGAATTTCCGCAAAGTAACGCCTGATTCAAGAAATTTTCTTTTAACAACTTAATTTACATACCTCACTATTATGTCTTTCAACTTAACACAAACCTAACAACAATTTAACACTAAATACTAAAAAACACTTTATAAAACTAACAACCACATCACAAAAACCAAACCCTTCAAAAAGATTCCACAAAACGGAAACGTTTCACAAAAGTTATTTTCGCGCGCAAATTTTTCGCAAAACGGTGCGAGAGCCGTCCTCACATCGCGCTCCGATCTACAGGTCTGAATATTTCGCCTTAGTTTCCCGCTTTTACGGGAAAACGAGATGCCAATACCGGTTTTCCGATTGCTAGAAAGAGACGCGTTGACAGTTTTCATGCGAGAAAAGCGCAGCTACGAAACGGCAAATTTAAATAAAGAATTGAATTATGGAGCCACGACCGATTTTTTTCAAACAATTTAAAAGGTTTCCAAAGGAAAATTTAGTACTGTTTTTTCGTGCGTTTGCAGATAATTTGGTGTTATATACGCAATGTCTATAGATTTAGCGTTATGCGGCATTTATGGAATTCGCATGCCATGAAGTTTGTGTTAAATTAATAATTCATTCATTTTGTTTGTGTGTTCTAGTTTTTCGTGTGGGTTGGGCAATACTATGGGCTTAGAGAAATAATATATAGGTTTATTTAAAATTATATTAATGTTTTGCTTGTGGAGATTGAGTGGGCGTTACGTGGGTGATTCGTATACTTTGATATTCTTTCATGTGGGTACTATCACTGATGTTATACGTAGATAGGTTCCCCGGCTCTGCGTGGCAAGCCTCAAGTAAGGTAATCGCCCGACTCGTATTCAGTCGCGACACGTCGGGGAACGGTGTTAGACGCGTGTCGTGACTTGTGAACAGTGACAACGCCATCCTGTGTGTTTAGAAAGTGCAACATCAAGATGTATAAGGCTAAGATACAAGGCCTTATTACTACTTATCCTTGAAAGTGCTGAGAACTGATATTTGCCATGCTTTCACTTCATATTCAATGAGTATAACTTCTCTATAGATAAAATCTCATTGGGAACAATGATGTAAATAGATATTTGTTCTGTTATTGTATTTACTCCTTACTACTTACAATACTTAGTGAAAATCACGAATGCGCGCGAGCGTTTACATGTAGTATTATTATAGCATTACATTAGTGAGTGTGTTAGATTCAGCCGTTGTTTTATTGTCGGGGGTTTTTGAGTTTCTAAAATTATACTTGTTTTATACTAAATAGATTTACGTTTGACCACCAACCAGTCTGATGGTATGCGACGGTGTGGCCGAGGATGGAGCACGTAAATCTGGAAGGTCCAATATTATAAAAAATCCAATATTATAATATTGTAATTTTATGACTAGATTGAATAGATTTTGTAAGTACAGTGCCACTCCTGCGCAGTACGCATAAACATTCTGAATCCTTATGAAGGCAAGACTTCCAACTTCATCCACATTTAAAAAAAAATGTATAAAAAATCTCATGTCGAATCACCCGGATTGGCAGCTAGTTATCCATGATTAGATAATTATTTATTATTATATATCTAGGACTTCCCCTAGACCCCCAAAGCTTTCCTAACGTTCACCATAATATATAATAATAGATAATCAATATTTTTTTTGGCTAATGGATGTATATGGACCATCTAGCACAAAAAAAAATTATAAAAATTACAATCATTATTTTACATTTAGATATGTATCTATACATAATGAAACTTAATTTTGTAGCTTCTGTAAAATTTCCCCGCGGTGACTAAACTTTCATTATATTTCTACTTAAAGCTGTAAACTAAACGTAGAATTGAAGTCAGTGATTTAACTTCAGATCATATTCTTAGCTATGTTTTATCAAAGTCGGTTCAGCCGTTTTTTATGTCGGGGGTTTTTAAGTTTTCTAAGCTTACTTTTACTTAACAATTTTTTTTCTGGGCACCTTTATTAACAACAACAGAATAATATACATATACTTAACTATCTAAACTACTACACAAAAAGTACAATTACCCCAGACTGATAAAGTCTAAGGGCAAACCAATTGCTCAAACTTACTACCAGTTGGCAGCGTACCCAGCATGCTACCAGCATGTAATTATAAGCTGCGCTTGACTGCGAACTCACCTGATGTTAGATGAAGCTGCGGCTTACATTTCACCGTTTTATCCAGGTGGTGATAAAAGACGGTGGTGATGAATGATGATGATGAAATGCAGTATGTTACCGTCAAATATCGTAACGATCGATTCATCAGTTTGATAAAGTAATCGCAACAAATGGACATAAAAAGTCTTCTATTTGTTTCGATTTGTCACCGTTAGAGAGACGTCTCCGCATTCGTACAAAGCTATGTTCCATATAATCGCTGAACTAATATATAAAAATCAGTCGAATTGAAAACCTCCTCCTTTTTGGAAGTTGGTAAAAAATGGAAGAAGTAAAACTGCACAAGAATGGAATTCGTTGCCGCCATCTCTGTTTCCTGAGACCTACAATCTTGGAATTTTCAAGGCTAGAGTGAATAGATATCTTCTAGATCGACGAGCTCCATCCTCGGCCACACCGGCGCTTAACATCAGGCGAGTTGGTGGTCAATCGTAGATCTATCTTCTATAAAAAAAAGAATAGGATTTCAGTCACTGTTTTCACAGTACACTATGATCATTTTGTACGACCTCTGGCTCGCCGAGGTTGACCTTTACCCAGGTTAGTTTAGAGCTGACTCCGAAATTAAATTTAATGTTTAAATATCCCTCAGGAATATAATAAATACGTGCATTCGTTCAAACTGAACGTGAGGTGTAAATATTCGTTGTTATTGCGTATTAGAGAATTTTATTTGATGTTCTGAGGTTAATATGCTGCACATACGTCGTTATCGTACTAGATTAAAATATGTATGAAATTGGCAAAGTATGAGTTGGACTCACACATCGATGTGTACTCTTTCTCGCACAAGACACTCAACGCGGACGTAAGATCCACACCGTCACTTTTTTATTGCGTATGAGTTTTATTTGATATTCTTAGGTTGACATAAGAGTATGCACATTCGTCATTCTTGTACTAGAGTAAAATATGTTTTTGTACCTACTAGAGTAAATTTTTGTATTAGTGTAAAATATGTTTGAAATCAGAAAGTACGAGTTGGACTCACACATAGAGGTGTATTCTCACACTATATACACTATAATGCGCGCCGCGACAAAAAAAATCTTCTCTTTTTGTCGAGTGAAAAAGAGACAGACTTATGGATATAGTACGTACTTAATTTAGTCACGGGCTCGCACGACAAAAAGAGCTGAGAGAATTTTGTCGTGGTGCACATCTGAGTTTTAGTTTTTTTATACGAAGAGTACCAAACGGGCAGATACCTCGCCTGATGGTAAGCGATAACTGTCGCTTATGGACTGCAACATTAGTGGCATCGCTGTTGCTTTGCATGTCCGGAGAGGTGCTTGTAGACACCCTTTTTAAAAGGATAAGGAAGGAAGGAAACATAAACATGAACATTGAACATTGAACATGGAACATTGTATATATATGTAAACATCCTTCCTTCTGAGGAAGGATGTTTACATATATATACAATTACATGTAGCTTTTAATATAAATTCAATCATGTATATTTTACCAGTTTAGAGTAAGTAAACATTAAAATAGATGTAAAAGACATGACAATGATAATGAAATTTCACCAAAAAAAATTCGGGAAACTCTATACAAATACACCTATGAAATTAATAGAAAATTTCCTCAATAATAATTTGATAAATACATATGTCAAAACAATGCGTACGGAAAGAAATTTAAATTTCGTTGTGTACGGATTTTTGGCATTACAATGAGAAATGACAAAAAAAAAATATATAAAAAACGTACCTACCTAGAAACATCGTCCATGGAATGCTTCTAATACTTATTTGTTACTTCCATCTGATGTTGATAAATATTTTTACATTAATTATACAATAATATGTAAGTACTTATACGATAATTGCCTTCCAATTCAAATATTCAACAACATTACACTCAACGTAAAGATCATAAACATATTAAACCTTATTTCCTCGCAGTTAAAGATTAAAACCAGTTATCCCCGGGGCTATTCGTTTTATTACGCGGATCCAATAAATAAAGCAATCGAGGTAATCTATGCAGGGCGAATGTTTGTTTTAAACGTAAAAAATAGCTGAAAATATAAATATCTGATACAAAGAGGAAGTCATTATACTTAATCAGCTGAAGGAAACAGCGGCTTATAAACATTTTGACGAGAATTCATTTACGGTTTAACCCACAACACAAAAGAGGGGTATTTTATAAGTCTGAAGTGTGTGTCTCTCAAACGAACGGCCCGATTTTGATCCATATTTTTTTAAACAGAAATCACCGTTGCTATAACATCAGGCGAGTCGGTGGTCAGTCGTAGATCTATATAGCTTGAAAAAATATGCTATGTTTTATGAAAATTGGTTTTGCTGTTTTTTTGTGTCGGGGGTTTTTAAACTTTGTAAATTTACTTGTTCAGAAAGGGGTATGTGTGTGAGTATGTAGGTATGTATCTGTCTGTATGATCGTTTACAGCCTAAATGGCTTGACCGATTTTGATGTACGAGGTGTCGTTAGATTTGTTTTCACTCCATGAGTGCCAAAAGCTATATTTTTTGTAATAATAATAATAAGTGCCCTGAATGGCTTCGCGAAAATTAAAGGATGATACGGCGTGGTCTTGCTGCTCGATTTGGCCGGGGCCACTGCCGCGCCCCCAGATAATACATCTCTAGCAAAAATAAAAAAATGCGTTTTTACGTAACCTCCAACGAACTTTTTCGTAATAAACAAGTGTTTTTACTAGAATTATTCTAAAGAATGTACATTTATAATCTTTTAAACGGATACTCAACAGCGTATCAAGCGTAACGAAATCGTAAGTTAGATTGAAAAAAGTGCTTTTCTGCAGTCGGGTATTTTGTTTTTTTACCCTACTACTACTATACTTGTCTTCGTAAATAGATAGTTACTTGTTATTTATATATCTATAACTAATCATTTCCATCAGCCATTAAAGTAAAAGTTCAGTCAAAAGAAATCCTTGACGAAAAATGTACGAAACTTTTTTTAATATTAAAAATACTGAATAGACGTAACATTTCATATCCAATCATGTAAAACAGAACGTTTCTTCCCAATTTGCTTACATTTACGCTCAATTACGCCCTACTAAGCTTTGGATCAAATAAACTGGCAAAGGCGTGATAAGATCTCTCGTCGTAAGGTTCTGTATAATCATCATCATCACAGCCACAAGAAGTCCACTGCTGGACATAGGCCTCCCCATGGATTTCCAGAAAGACTGGTTGGAAACGGTCTGCATCCAGCGTCTTCCTACCATTTGTATGATATCTTCTGTCCACTTTGTGGCTGGTCTTCCTACGCTGCGCTTGCTGGTGCGTGGTCTCCATTCGAGAACTTTTCAGCTCCATCGGCCGTCAGTTCTACGTGCTATGTGCCCTGCCCACTGCCACCGTAACTTGCTAATCCGCTGTGCTATGTCGGTGACTTTTGTACGTCTACGGATCTCTTCGTTTCTGATACGATCTCGTAGAGAGACCCCGAGCATAGCCCTCTCCATAGTCCGCTGCGTGACTTTGAGCTTCCTTCTGTACCTATATAATATTAAAAATAAATAATTGATGATTTTGAAATTAAAAATTTTTTTACGCATTTATCGCGTAGCTTCTATCTAGCGTAGATCTTGCGTTAAAAACTATATGTTTAAAATATAAATACTTGAGTTTCATTCGATTTTGTTTTATCCTGGAACCCCAAAAAATAAATATACACAAAAGTTCTCATTTTACTTCGTAGTTGTCGTAAATTTCAAACATGGGAGTTGGATAAACATCTGGGTATTTTGGGCGAGCTTTGGTTATTCTCGTATATTAGAATTATTTGATGTTAAATCTTCTCATGTTCATTTTCATGTATTAAGCGAGTATCTATATTGAAAGAAAAATAAAATACCCGACTGCAGAAAAGTGGTATTTGCAAACCAACTTACGATTTCTTGATATGCTAATTTGATACACTGTTGAGTGCATGTTTTTTACCCGACTACGGCGAAGCAAAAGAGCGAGTTATGTTTTTGACCGGTATGTGTGTATGTATGTACATAAGTATGTATTTATGTATATTCATCTGTTCCCTCATAACTTCTAAACTACTTATTATAATCTGACAAATGAGGTCTCATTGGAAGCGTCTTGTTTATCCGCTGGTTATAGGCTATGTGACGTCACATTAAAATGAATATGGCGTCCTGTAGGGCGCACGAAGTCGAGAATGTTTTTCTTTTCATCCCACCCCATCATGTGTGATATCATTGAACAGGGATTTTAAAATGAAGTAAGGGCTTGTTACATCATATTTTTGTCAAGCGTACCGTTTGTGAGATATATCCCGTCAAAGTCATGAAAACTATTTTTTAACCAACTACGGCGTCGCGTTGCAACCAAAAGGAAGCGTTATGTGCTTTTAATCGGTATGTATGTATGTAAGTATCTAGAAAAAAAAGCTAACCGAGGAGGCATTATGACTACAACTATTTAAAAAATAATTAATGAAATCGGATGATATTTAACTTGTATAACCAACGCGTAATTTACTAAAAGTTGCTGCGACAACTTTGCTTTCAACAATACTTTTTTTTAACCAAAAATTTAAAAAACTTGCTATGTTTCAAACACATCTTGTTGTATGTATTCTAAGTCGAAAACTTTTGACTCTACCTCGCAGGAGGCGCGAATAAAATGGTATTTCCTCAGAAAATCCTCGCCTTTTATACCGGAGACTAGCGGACCGAGTAATACAGAATGTGTACGAATACAATACCAACAATCTCATTATTGTGGAACATGTTGGATTGTGGGGAGGTTGGGGATAAATAGACTTTAACAGACACGATATTTGTGCTGTGGATTTTAGGATATTTTCTACCAATTTTAGACCTTATCCAAACGTGTCAACTTTAGAAACAGTGCTGAATCAATAGGGTTCCCCTATAGATTTAGGATTTTTTAAACTATTAAAGTATTTATAGGTTAAAAAAATACTTTTGCACAGATTTTATTCACTATATTAACTAAAATATCAAGCTAAAGAGTAAAAGGGCGAGAGTACGGGAAAATATGACTAAATTATAGTGTTTTAAACTTTATAAAACTATTTTTTTTTTAAATAATGACAGTAAGAAAGGCAAAGCAAAAGTAGTTGATTTTGAAATTTCATTTGGTTGAATTGGCATATTTTTGAGATAATTAAACCAACGTTGAATATATATGTCACTTAGTAATAGCATATATGTTATTATTCGTATTAGAGTTGAATTGATTTTGGAATGAGATTGATTTTGACAGCTTCCGTTACTAGAGGCACTTCTGCGTGCTTCATCTCCGACCACATCGTCGCTTTCGAACAGGTGAGTTGGTGGTCAAACGCGGACTTATTCGTGTTAAAAAAAACTTTTTAGTTTGCTTCCTTTTTCGTTCAATCTCCAAACGGTGTGATTGTGTTTTTTTATTATATATTTCTTTTTTTTTATTAAAACTTAAACATCTTAAAGTGTTGTTTGGAGCCAAACCATACCACCTCTAAACCATATAAAAAACTGTAAGAAATAAAAGGGCTATTTTACCCCAAGTTCCCCTGACCAGCTCGTCTAATCAACGTGACATAAAACAAACTATTGTGACCGCTGAGCAGGTTGGACCTTAAGGCGATGTTAACTCGCAAACATTA
Organism: Lycia hirtaria; assembly: GCA_947563715.1. Lineage (NCBI taxonomy): Eukaryota > Metazoa > Arthropoda > Insecta > Lepidoptera > Geometridae > Lycia > Lycia hirtaria. The sequence goes on along the minus strand of OX387380.1, from coordinate 22,465,693 downwards.
TTTTTATGTCTATTAAATAGGCATTAAATTAACGTTTACAAATACAAAAAAAATACAGTTGTCTTTGACATTGGCGCGTATTGAACAGGAGGTTCATTAGTCTGTAGCCCCCACCGCCAGCAGTTTGAGCCCTGCCCCGGTACTGGCGGCAATGTAGGTGTAGATTTTTATAATATTTTTATTGAGTTTACATATATATTTTTTAAATGTATGTATATTTAAGAAAATAAATTAGAGAATAATAATCTATCCTGTCTCTCCCACAATTGAGACGAACCTAGTGACACCTTAGGGGTCGTCCGATTATCATGTGATGTTTTTTAACAACGGAATCCTACATTACCTACGCCTACCTACTTCAAGATAACACGTTATTGAAGCAGATAGGCGATGTGACTAATATATTTTTCTATAAATTACATACACGTGTTTCTGTCTAACCCGTACCCGTTTGAAGCTGATGTAATGAGTAAATAAGCCCACCCATTAGTAGAACCCGTGTAACAAACTTTTGATGAAACATCTCGGAGAGACACCGTTCAGGCGAAACCCTCTGTGTTTATGTAAATTTTATTACTAACTAAATTAAATTTTTTACCCGATATCGGCGAAATCAAAAGGAGATTCAGTCTGGTATCATCAAGTGAGAGAAAGGGGAGGGAGGGGTTCAGGAAAAACACAAAAGCGCCCCGGGGGGAGCGGCGGGTTATGTCGGGCTGGACACCAGAGTGGTGCCCCTACGAACTAAAACCTCACGGTGTTCCACCTTGGCGCCTTCAGTGTTAGGGCCACTGGTGCGCTTTAGCAGGCTTCCGCGGTCCCAACAGCGCTGGTCCTCTCGTACCCCATCCTAGGGAGTTATACTCCTCCCACCAAAAGAGGCTGGTTACCTGCAAACATAGGTTGCAATCAAGGGCATCGCCAGCCCATGGCCAAGGGGGGGGGGGGGGGGGGGGGGCAAGTAGTTAATATTATGGAGGATGAGAAAAATTTGAATTGTAGGTACAATTGTACGGCCTTAGGACTTTGGTTGCTTTGCATGCTTGCTTTGTTGCTTTGATGAGAATTGAGATTAATTCTCACCTTATGAATTTCAATTTTCTATTCATTTTTAGCTAACACAATGTACATGTTTTGCACATTTGCAATTCTTTTTCTTACTCATGTTTTTTTGTACATACGCATAATATATTATTACAATAAAGTTATTTACTTAATTGATTAACGACTAAAAATAGTTTATATGTTTCTAAAATGTCTTAGGATATAGTTTCCTATATAATAATAAATTTAATAAATAAAATAATGAAATAATGAATTTAATAATAAATTAATTATTTCCAAATATTATTACATATGCAATATTTACAGTAACCTTAATATCTAAATTCAGATCAGCATATAATAGAAGTTCCTACGGACCCCAAACTAGACAAAGCCTGTATCTTGGGCATCCCTTGAGATTTCCTAAATTTATTATTACTGCGCTGACATTTGTACACATTTTCTACAGTAATAACATCACAATTCAAAATATATATTTCTACATATTATATATTTTGAATTTCTTCCTGAATTTAAAAAAAAAACAACTGCCCCTTAACTGGAAAGGCGCAAAAGTCCAAAGCAATACGCTACTAGCAATGTTTAATTTAATAACGGTCACAGCCTCGAGAGGCAAAGAGGAAAACAAAAAAACATTTGTTGTGGCAGCCCTAGGGACCACCCACTCGAGATTAGATATATAAAAGCTGCAGCTGAAGCCGTTGCTTTTCAGATTCAAAGTAACAACCCTAGGATAAAGTACGGAAAAGTTTGCAATTGCTGTTATGGTATTTTTGCTGGGATTCGATATGTAAGTAAGTATTTTATATGTTTAGATCATTTTTGTGTATTTTTGATTTTTTCCGTAATCATTATATATTATTTCTTTATTTAAATTGCGCTTGAATAAGTTTCTACGGCTGAATTATTTTCTAATAAAAGGGAGACAAATATATATCAATATATTTGACACTTTTTCTTGTGGTTAGTCCACCGATAGCCTATGACACCTTAATCGATCGACCTATCATTCGAACCACCGCTATTTTTTAGATCAACTGTAACATTCTTATTACCATCACAGTCAGTCATTCAATTAGGGCGTTTTTGGCACTAAGATAACTAGGTAACATCTCTATTGTTAAATCAATTACCCTTCCCTATAATAAGATCAACAATTGATCCAACAATAAGATAAACATCATGTTGAAAATCAAAGATAATCACTAAATAATATGACATTTTTATATATCACTTTTCTAGAGTATGTTTTGGCACATTTTTTATTTATACAAATTTAGATTTTACTCAATAAAGACGTTTGTTTCAGATTGTGACAAGATGCGTAAAAAAGTTTACGCTATCATTTTGTTCCTGCTAGTCGTCACTTACGAAATAGTTTTGGGAAAAGAAACGAACAAAACCAAACTACACAAAAATTATAAAAAATACATCTCTAATAAAGAAAAATCCAACACAGAACGTATAAAACGATCTTTCGATAACGAAGAAGACAAACCATTTTGGGCAAATCGGGGTAAGAAAAAACTTGAAAGTTCAAATAAAAACGAAAATGTAGTAGAAAAAACTAGAGTTAAAAAACGAAGTGATCATTTTGAAAATGAACCGTTTTGGGGAGCAAGAGGTAGACGACAAATGGCATCTTCTGAAAATGATGAGTACGATGAACATGTAGAATACCCAACTGATCAAACTAATTGTAAAAACTGCTATGGCACGATTCATTTTGACAGCAATGATAGAAGCTATAAGGACCGAAGAGATGAAAGTCTTATACCTTTTTGGGGTAACCGTGGAAGGCGCAGTTCTGATGAAGTAGATGAAAACGATCCATTTTGGGGAAACAGAGGTAGGCGACAAGATAATAGTGACCCTTTTTGGGGAACAAGAGGACGGCGACGAGATTTACCATTTTGGGGTGGCAAGGGAAGACGAGAAGAAGAACCGTTTTGGGGGAATCGAGGGAGGAGAAATGATGATCCATTCTGGGGAAGTCGAGGAAGACGAGATGATCCTGAGCCGTTTTGGGGAAGCCGTGGTAGGAGACAAGATTCTCAACCTTTTTGGGGTAATAGAGGTCGACGAGAAGAAGAACCTTTTTGGGGCAATAGAGGAAGACGAAGAGAAACAGAACCTTTTTGGGGTAGTCAAGGAAGAAGAAAAGAAGATCTAAAAGAGTCTATAATGAACTCTATCAATCTTGTCGAAGACAACATAGAGCATTTATCTAGACTCCGACGTAGCGAACCGAGTTCTTTTTGGTCAAATAGAGGACGAAACAGTCAGTTTAAAAACATATTCAATACTCCAACTAGGAGCAGATTAGTTCCACAAAATAATGCCAGAGAATTTAATCTGGATATAAAAGCTGAACCTGGTACTGTACATGATAGTCGAATTTATGCCGAAGAACCTCACTATATTATTGTTGAGAGAAGCAGTAGATCATCTGGTGAAACAGAAGACCCCTTTTTCATATCTCGCGGCAAAAAATATTATCTAAACTATGATCTGATAAAAGCTGCAAGAGACAGACGAGGTGCAATTGAAGAAATAGTGAAAACAGTGCGTAATGACCCGTATTACATTGCTAGAGGTAAAAAAAATTTTGATGGCTCAACGGGTAACAAAGTTAATGCTTCTCCTGAAGAAGAATTTCTTAAAGTTAAAGAATTAATTTGTTCTGCTATAGATATGTTGAATGCTCAGCAGTATAATGGCAAAGTTAAACGGGAAATAGACAACGATAGAGATAGAAGAAGTGCACTTAAGAAATTGGCCGCACAATTACAAATTGACCCATACTATGTCAGCAGGGGGAAAAAGAGCGAAAATGTTCCAAACAGAAGTCATTTGTTCGATTTTATTACTGAAATTGCAGAAAAATGTGATTAAATAATAAAAAAATAAAAAAAACAACGTTGAAAATAATTATCTACATTAATTAATTATCAAACATATCACATAGTTGTAAGTAATTTAGATGTGTATACTTTGTGCGATGATCTCTATATCAGTGACCTGAATTAATAAAGGGTAAATTCTTGAACAATGTTTTATTATTTTTAATTATATAAACTAGCAGTGTGAAATGGAGCAACACAACTTCTAGTAAGTACAGGCTAGAACATCAGGTTTTACAAGAGGTCACTTCTCCGGGCCTTTTAATCTTGTACGTCAAGGCTTGATCGAAGAACTGAGGAGCACCAAATTTGGCTGTCATGTAGGAAAGGTTTACGTAAATAACTTGAGCTATTTAGACAATATGGTGCTCCTTAATCTCTTAATCATGGGGTTAAGAAAACTGTTTCCAATCTGTGAACATTATGCTAATGAGCACGTCGGATTGAAATACAATATTTCGAAAACTGAAATGATGGTGTTCAAAAGAGGTAGCGTTTCGGATAATGTGTCTAAAGTGTACTTAAATAATTAAACAAATCAAGAATAGAAAGAATAGAAAAAAATTGGTCAAGAATTTGTTGAAAAATGGTTGCAAGTAATGTTTTTGTTATAGACCCGGGCTTACTCTCGTTTCTTAAAGCTAAATTGAATAAGAGGCAACATAAAAACCAAATTTTGTACCGATATCTCAATAATATTCCTTTTTACGTCATATAAAGAGGGCTTAATGCAGTACGTCATTTAAGCCCGAGGGCTTTAATATTTAATGCAATTTCATTACACTGCGACATATTGATTTGAATTTGGAACCTAAGCCTACTAGATTGTTTACGTCTGAAACCGGTCTGTGAAAATCACATTAGTTCTCTATCAGAACTCTACTTGTTAAAATATAATTTAAAATCAAGACCAATGTCGAACATAAAAAAAATCTGTTAGAAATCTATAATTAAATAAAAATGCCACATGTTAGTGCAATTTTCTTTATTACTCTTCAATATTATAAATATAGGATACAACGTCCAAATGTCCTATTTTAAATTTTATGTTCTCACAATGTTTCGGTCAGGTAACATATCAATACAAATTTATTGAGCAACGATAATGCCGGGAACCAAATTCGTTGGATGGGACACCATTACATCAATTCGGTATAATTTTCCTATTTTATCAAAATTTTAATCTATTTAAGAAATTAACATCGTCTTAAAAGAGTATTTAGAAGTCACTTGCTTACTTACTCAAGGAGAAATACAACTTATAACATACCAAGTTGTAAGAAATATAAATATCCAAAAGTTTTTAAGGTTATGTAATTTAATCGAAGCGTCTGAATAATCTGAATCTGAATATCTATCTGAATAACATTTGCAACAAATTGAAAGAGTTTAAACAGAAATTGAGGAAGTAAGCATCGGCAACTACATTATAAATAATTGCATTGAATCTATGGCAACGAAATCAATCAACAATTTCAACGACCTAAGTTACTTAGGTACACAAATTATTCATTATTTCAATAGTCTACGATATACAACTAACATGATATAAAATGGCATAAGTAGTATTTCGCACTGATATGGGTATGATGCATGTAAAGGTTTCTAAAACGCTTCTGTTCGTAAAAACTTCAATAAAAATCTCACCGTTGATAATGTTCTGAACTCCGACACAGGCCAACACGATCTCCTAAATCATTTTAATAATACTGCAATGATGTTTAACAAATTTGTATGTCGTCGACATTATATGTCCTAACTAATCGATAATAATCTCAATTCTCTCGCTCGGGCGATATATAAATACGAATGTTAGATAGCATACATCGACGTCTAAAAATGAAAGCTGGAATATACTAACATCCATCAACATAAGTAGAACTTTAGGCTTCGCAACTCGTCGCGTAGCGACAAAAATATCCGTTAAAACACTGAACGTCATTTTCGTAATCTGAAACGCTTTAGGAAGCGTTTGAAAGCACTGGATCCCTGTTAGGCCGAAATTGACCTTCAAACTTTCCAGAGGAGCAGGTGATTCGTCGAGTCTTCTCGACCGGCGTCTTCTGTCATCGAGGAGCTTCGGAAGTCTTCGTAGCCGTCGCCTCCTGATATGATCAGAGTTTCCTTGCAGTTCTGGCTGGTTTCCGTTTGCTTCTGTAGTTTCTCGGCGTTGGCCGACCGTCGGCTCAACGCCTTCGTTTTCAGTGATGTCTGCGTAGATTTCGCCGGCTGTTTCGGAGCCGCAGGGTTTTCTACTATTGTCAGGAATCTCACGTGGCCGGTGTGTCCATATGAAACACCTGAAAGATTAGATTGAACATTTACCGTTTACGTGCAAACACAAACACAATAAAATAGTTTTAAATGTTCTTTTCCTGACGATGTACACATATGTACATCAAAGTCGCGTTACATGCCCAAAGAAAGTGAGTATCGCTGGAAGATAGAAACGGCTTGATGTTAAATTTATGAATCTGGTCCCAGAATTCTTCTTCAGAATCATTTTTTGACCACCAGTTTAAATGGGGCATGGGTGGATATTGATGAAATTTTATAGTCTCGTGTTTTTTCAAACTACCTTCCTAGTATGGAAACTAGATAAACAGTTTCCAAACCCCGATCCAAAAAGATAAGTGATAAGTTTGACGTATGTATTTTGAGTCTGTCTGTGGATTAGTCGTTTGAAGCTTAGGTAATTTATATAATAATTAATTTATACTATGATAATATTTGTATACAATTATGTTATACAATTTAATTTTTGACCACCTTGGAATTTTCAAGGCTAGAGCGAATAGATAACCTCTAGATCAACGAGCTCCATCCTCGACCACTCCGCCTACATCGTCTACTCCGTCTCCGTACCATCAGGCGAGTTGGTGGTCAATCGTATCTTACGTAAAAAAAACTTGTAAAATTAATAAATAAGTTTGAGTTTAAATAAGGTACCAGTGAGATGCGGCTGCGAGAAAGTCCCACTCCTGGGGTTGGGCGAGTTGTGGAGAGGGGCTGTGAGCAGCACGCCGGCGCTGGTGCCCACCCACAGCGTGTCGCGGTGCGCCAGCAGCGCCGTCACGCGGAGACACGCCGCCTTGTGCTGACGGATGATTTCGTCACAACCTGGGGACCGTCACACGATACATTGAATCTTTCAAATTAACTACTAAGAAGTCCGTAGTTCGACCATCGTCCGCCTCGCTCGCGCATATCTAGTTTTGAAGATATAAAATGACTGAATTTTTATTTACTTATTTATATACACACGAAAAACGATCTTAAAAAAAATAACATTTGCATAACTTCACTAGGATACCCCGTGCCGAGGACTGCTACAGTCCGCTCCCCACTAGAAATTGAGAAAAGCGTAATACATAGTATCTTCTTACCATTTATGTAAATTATTATTAATCCTAAATATACTACAAAAATTAATAATGAAAATATAAAAACAATCGTCGTTTGTAAAACTAGAATCACAAATACTAAACATCACAAATATTCCTTAAAAAATCCAATTTGATCCAAGTTAATTTTCATACATAAAAATAATTTTTAGAAAGTTGTTTGATTTAATAACAATCGCGTGATCTTAAGAAACCAGTAGAGTTGAGTTTGCATCCACTGGCCTATTGTGGCTCAGTTGGTGGTATGTCTGCTTGCTAAGCTGTAGGTCGTGACCCAACCTCACCCAGGGCAAACATTTATGTGAAAAAGTAAAAAAATATACAAAAAGTAAAAAAGTATACATAAAAAATCTATTTTGTTGTTATATGTATTCTATCAGCCATCTAGTTTCCATAGTACAAAGCTTTGCTTAGTTTGGGCTAGATGGTGTTATGTGAAATGTTCACCAATAAAATATCACCAATAAAAAAAATATTGTCCTCACCGTGCAGCATCTTGGTAACTTGTGGCGTTATGTTGATCTCGGCGAGTTGCTCGCGCGTGGTCGCATGGTAGCACCGCAGCTGGGCCGCGTTGTGCAGCGACAGCCAGATGGCGCCGTTAGCCACCGCCATGTGGCTGATCGGCTTCGTCTCCGAGCTTATTTGGAATGTTTCGTCCACCTGGACGAACGATTAACGAAGTTTCATTTACAAACGAAAACCTAACTGCATAGCAAAAAATATTATTGTTTTAAAAACTGAAACAACCGACTTTAGAATACACAATTTCGTTTACTTGGACGTTTTTTTTTTTAATCTAAACTGCTAAACAATTTTGACGAAATTTACGAGGCCAATCTGAAAACATTTCCATTCAAATCAAAAAATAACTTTTCAAATTATAAATAACGGAATGACGGATGAAATACAACTGAATTGAAAACATATTTGAAGTCAAATAACAAATGTAGCCAATAACATTCGGGACCTAAAAGCGAATTAACATCACACACATCAAAATCCGTCAAACCATTCAGATTACAGGTGGTAATATAACAAATATAATGTTGCACCCAAAAAGCCTTACCGCCTTTATTCAGAAGTCGAAAAAACTTCGCAACATTTATACGTTTTAATGTAATAAAATTACATAGAGTCTACATACTATTGAGATGGACAATGCAGTATGTTGTGTTATAGGCTAAGATCTAATTGACATAAGTACAGCTTTCGATTCTGTTTATAAGCATGTTTAGGATCAACCACAAAGCCTAGCTCCTCAGCCACTTACCAAAACTACATATTTTTATATTTAGGCACTACGATTACAATGTTAAATACCATAGTTTAGATCGTAAAATTTAGGAAGCAAACCACCTACACATAGGCGTTCAACAAGGAAGTGCATTAGGCCCACCACTATTCCTTACATACCTGCAAAGTATGCGGGTTTATGATCTTGATAGAGGCGTGAGTGGCGCACCAGAGCTTGCCTCCGGAGAGCAGCATGCTGCCGACAGGACTGCTGCCCGTGCCCACTGGTATTGTCGACTTCTCTGTCCACGAACCGTCTGCAATTTGGCAACAGGAATATACGAGTATTTATAGTGTTATCAAACTAAGGTAACGGCTTTGGCTTTTTAAAATATTGATTTAAAATATTTGTTTGCAATTTTATTTTAAACTTTGACCTATATTAGAAACAGTTTCAAATATTTGTGCAATTGAAAGCTTTACTTTTTTTTACAATTTGACCTTTGTAGTCGTTTTGACAAATTGTAATGATTCTCGTTTTTATTCCATTAGTTATGGGAAAATATACTTTGACAGCTTTGACATGTAACAATACAGAAAATAAGAGACAGCGCCGCTGCTTTTCTGTGACTTTATTATTTTAGAGGTACAACAAATAGATTAGGCAGGATTTTGATGTCAAAAAAGTATAAAAATAATTAAATGAGATGATCTCAGCAAAAAATATTGAAATAATTACCAATATCTCTGCAATATACTACTAGGTCTCCATTTCCAAGTGCAACAAATACTTTTCCTTCCATGTACCTGCAAAAGCAAAAAAAAAAAATTTTTTTTTGATATTCGAATAGTATTTTGTTACCTTAACTTAATTTAATTAGCATTTTTTTTCTTATATCTAGTTCAAATCATACAATGTCAAGTTTAAAATCGATCGAGTTGTATTTTGTAAATAACAAACAAGACATTAATCATTTTAGATATATATAATCATTTGAAATCATAAAGGTAACTCAGTCCCATTAAAACTTTCTAATAATTTGAATGAATTTCTTTCAATTACATATTTAACTGAACATCAGTCAATTTGTATTGTGATTTTGGCATCCGTTTAAAATTATTAAAGCATATACTCACACAATTGAATGGACCCCGGAATTATGTTGCAGCTTGACTTTATTCTTCTTAATTCTAATATTATCGAGGCAGTTGTAGACGTGGATACAGCCGTCTTCGGTCCCGAGCCACATCGTCGGCTGGTTGGCCGTCGTCGCGCTGTCTTCCGAAGACTGCCGACTGGCTGGTGATGAGAGCGTACCTACGGTATTATTGGGTACATCAGGTGATGTTATTTTGTTAGTTTATGAGCTACAAGCTGGTATTAATAAAGCAGTTTTGAAAGCTTTAACTTCAGTGTTTGACACCCAGTCTTTAGAAGCTTATTTCTGAGGGTACGTTATAAATATGTACGTTAACAATTTGTGATAAATGCCATGTATAAGTACAACGAAGTGCGTGCTAATTAAAATACACTCGGTGACGGCATGTGTATAGACTCGCAACTTTGTGATGATCTACCAATCAAGTTGTATATTTCAAAAATTATTTTTATTTATATTAGTTATGTATTTCAAAAAGGTGGCGTTTTATAATTACTACCTACTTGATTAAATATTTTTGAAGAACTTCTCTAAAATATAAATCACGCAGAAAAAGTATTAGCCTAGTGTATTTTTATAAGTTCAGGACTACGGGCATGCATTATTAAAGCATCAAGCAAACAAAAATATAAATATTAGAAAGATAGAATGGTTACCCAACATCACACGTCCGGTTACTAATAAGAAAGAGGCGAAACATTTAAAAATTTTGGTATTAGATATATGATTACAGGTAAAGAGTTCTAAAATGAAATAGAAGGTATATTACGACACATTTAAGACAACGAAGACACAGAATCTAAATACGACAATCAGTAACTACACAAAGCTTAAATATCAATATACAAATTTTTACAATTTTGAAACTGGTGCTCACAATGATATATAAGTAACGTTGAATGAATATAGTACTGATTCAGCGGGAGATAAAATTATTGTTCTAACTAGTAGCGTTACACGATTGAATATAAAAGAAATAGTGGACCGCATTATTAAAGTCAGTGACCTCTTAAAAGAGGTAACTGAATGAAATGCGGTAGGCGTTTGAAACCGTATTAACAAGGCTTCAACTAAAATCGCAACGTTCACTTAACAACAGGCGAGTTAAGAGTCCGTAGTTAGACCATCGTCCGACTAGCTCGCGCATGCCCACATTTTTGAAGATATAAATTACTGAATCCAACTTATAAGAAATATCGTCTATTGTAAAACTAGAAAACAACATCACAAATTCGACAAAAAATTTAATTTGATCCAAGTTCACCACAGGACTAGCAAAAAATCGGCGAATTACCACCCATTTCTGGTTGAAATGCCAAAAATCCGTACTCAGCGATATCGATCCACATTACTGTTGCGTACTGCACAAGAATGGAATTCGTTGCCGCCATCTCTGTTTTCTGAGACCTGCAATCTTGGAATTTTCAAGGCTAGAGTGAATAGATATCTTCTAGATCGACGAGCTCCATCCTCGGCCACACCGTCGCTTAACATCAGGCGAGTTGGTGGTCAATCGTAGATCTATAGTGTATAAAATAAAAATAAAAATAAAAGTTAATTTTCATACATAAAAATATTTTTTGAGTAAATAATTTCATAAATGAAAGTTGTCTTTGATCAAATTGTTTTTTTTTTTATATTTGTGATATTGTTTTCTAGTTTTACAAACTACAACTTTTTATGAGTTCATGCAATAATTTTATAACTTCATAAATGTGGCTATCCGCGAGCGAGACGGACGATGGTCGAACTGCGGAACGATAATTGGAAAATATTTACGAATAAAACAAGGTATCCACATAATTAGACTCACCAGACGAGATCCCCATAGCCTGCTTGTCCACCGCCGGATTGGAACTGCTCTTCATGACTGGGTGCACCTGTATGTTCTGTCCCGAGTGAGGAGAACTGAGACTCTTGCTGTGGTTGGGAGTGAGGGTGCTGCGGTGGTTGCCGATGGAGGCGGCCAGGCTGCTATGGAGCCGGATGGTGGCAGACTCCTGGCTCCTCTCAGATTGGGCGTCTTGGTTCTCGCTGGTGGATGATCCGTCGTCTTCTTCGTCACTTGATGATGAACTGGAAGGAATATAAGAAAATTTGAGGTTTACGCACGTTAATAAACAATGTTTGAAACAAAACGTCGTATTGTAATAAATATAGTTTGAAAAACAAAATACTTTTATATATGCAATTTCGTTACGACATATTTTTTCCAGTTATTTTGTTTGAAAAACCAAAATACTAAACAGATTTTGATAATATTTATACGGGACCACCTTCGAAGTATTATCTACAAAAAAAAAAACATCAAAATTAATTCGTAATTAGCGAAATAATCATGTAACAAACACAACATATAAAAAAATTATACAGTCGAATTGAGAACCTCCTCCTTTTTTTTTTTCTCTTCAGAGGAACTTGGCGTCGCACGTATTGTGCATTTATCAGCATCAAGTTAATAGTAAGCAAGTTTATTGAAAATATTCTTTGGACAGTTTGTACAAATAGAGTCGATGCGGCACAGTTCGAATAGTCATTTGCCATACTTTACAAATACCAATATGATACATTCTGATGGTTAGTCCATATCGTTAGTGGGAACGTAAGGAAACGAACACTTCAATCCAAACAGTGTTAAGGTGAGTAAATTGTATTCCTATCCTCCACACTAATGTGAAGGTTAATAAAATTATTTCCTAACCGTCACACCAGTGTGAAGGTTAATCAGCTGCGCGCCGATCAACGGAACCTTCAACATAGGCAAAATGTAGTTAGGTTTAATTTAAGAAAATTTTTGTGGTGTTTTATATTAATATGCTTTATTTCTTGTATTAGTGAATACATAGTACTTCCATCTCAAAATAATATGAATGCGCGAGCGAAGCGAGCACGAAATTTTTTAGTGGTGTTTTATAGTAATATACTAAAATTCTCGTATTTGTGAACTCACAGTACTTCTATGTCAAAATAGTAATAATGCGCGACCGCGAAAATTTTAGTGTTGTTTTTATAGTAATATGCTTTATTTCTCGTATTAATGAACCCACAGTACTTCCATGTCAAAATAAAAGATTTTTAAGGTTTTTAATATTAAATCATGGAAGTGATTTGATTCATTGATCATGTTAGCGAGTCCTAGATTTTCGTGGACCAGATGAAGCAAACAAGAAACTGTGTTAAAAGGAAATACCCTAACGAGCGACTTTAACGCTATCAAAAATTATAAATACAACCATTTGAATGTATTGATTGCCAATTAAATTTTCCTAAATATAAACGAATTCATAGAAAATTACAAACATACCTACAAGATACGCGCAAAAATTTTTGGTTAGTGGCTATTTTTAGTGAATTATTTCCTCGTATTAGAAAGTTCACGGCACTTTAATGATCAATAGAAATAAATATCAATATTAAACAATCATGCGCGAGCGAAGCGAGCGCGAAATTTTGAAGCATTTTATAAAATTATTGAAGCCTGGTTTTTTTGGGGTTGGACCCCCAACCCCCCCCCCCCCCCCCTGCCTACGGCCATGGTAGAACTGATGGCCGATGGGGCCAAAAAGCTCTCAAGTGGAGACCACGCACCGGCAAGCGCAGCTAAGGAAGACCAGCCACGAGATGGACAGATGACCTCATACAAGTGGCGGGTAAGCGCTGGATGCAAGCCGCTTCCAATCGGTCTTTTTGGAAATCCATAAGGGAAGGTAATGTCCAGCAGTGGACTTCTTATGGCTGAGATGATGAATATTATTTGCTACAATATATTTTCCTCTGTTAGTAAGAAAATATATTGAAGATAAGTATTGAGTCAAGTACCTGTCAAGTCGTATATTCTTGCAACTGTCATCAGGGTCCGATATACTGATGCCTGGCTTTACTGAACTAGTGCTGCTCAGTGAACTTGTGCTCCTGGAAATAGTATCCTGAGTATACAACAACATACATCCGTACATATCCTAAATTTCAATTCGATGTGACAATAGGGAATATGCATTTTTTATTTATATTTTTTCATAAAAAGGCTAACCACAAATAGATGCATTCCACAAAAACAAAATTAAAATATCTAATTTAAGTCAGACAGAGAGCATAAAGTCGCGTTAGATGACGTCACACATCATGTTCGCCATACATATTAAATACAAACTGTTATTTCGCGAGAGAGGGACAGAGCCTCCTCTAAAACTTTAAATGTTTATATGTATCATATGTATGTATTTACAAAAAAAGTATGTATGTATTCTATCAGATGTCTAGTTCCATAGTACAAGCTTTGCTTAGTTTGGGGCTAGATGGTGTTGTGTTAAATGTCATCCAATATTTATTATTGCTTATTATATCTCGGAAGTTTATTAACCGGTCGATTTTTTTAGTACATTTCAGTATGTTATCAAATAAAATTCTAATGAAATATAATTCATGCTTATTACATATTGGTTGGTTAAATTTAAGTTTCAAAATGTATTTACATACGGTTACAGGTGAAGCCAACAGAGAAAAATTCTTAATCTATGGATGAAACTAATAAAGAAACGTTATTACATCGCTGAAGTAAGTTAAAAAAAGAAACTCACGGTATATCGACAGTGTGTTGTCTGGTTAGTGCGGGCGCTGGCGGCACGCAAGCCACGCATAGTATCCGCGCGTTGCACACGCCGTTACACGACGTCACCTGCGGCTTCGGGGTTAGAGTCAACACACACACCTGCCCCACGTACCCGTCGCTGTTGCACACCTGGAAAGTGGGCAAATTGAACTATTAGAGCTATGAAAAAATTATCATGACCTAATCCGAAGCAATAATGATTTTCGAAGGGATAATTGTTCAGTCCAGTCCAGGGTTCAGTTAGAATCCCCACACTGCTCTCAGCGATGACATCATAGCGGCTATGGTTTCCTTGGAAAGGTTTTCCTGCCTCAACTTAAAATTCGCCAAGGACCTAAAATTGTTTCGGCAGCCAATTTCTATAACAGGAATGTGTTTACTATTTTGAAGTAAAATTGTTATTTTAACATCATCATTATCATCTCAGGCATAAGAAGTCCAATGCTGGGCATAGGCCTCCCCTCTCATTGATTTCCAAACAGACCGATTTGAAGCGAATTACATTCAGCGTCTTCCTGCCACTTGCATGAGATTTGTGATGTGAATAAAAAAATAAAAAAAGTAAGAACAAGAAGTTGATGATCAGTTTTCGCCGATGATACCATACTTGCAGAGAAAGTGTCTAAGTGGGTGTCTATAACCACCACTCACCAAACTAGCATAGCATCAGCAACAAATACCACTACTGCAGTTGTCCATAGGTAATAATCATCGCTTCTAGACGTCTGCTTGTTTGTTGCTCTTAAAGAATATTAAATCTTACCCAAACATCAGGCGATTGTCCCTTAGGCGGCAGAGTTGGTGCTGCGCACGTGAACTGTAGTCCCGCGCGTGTCTTCCGGATCGGCACCGGGGAAAGGAACTCTGGCGCCGGACGCTCTTGACCGTATACACCTGGAATTTACAATACAATCTGGTTATTACCAGTTTCAATGCCTTTAAGACTGACTTCGGAAGTAAATATGTGATGAGAACGAAAGCGAAGGTTGGAAAGTTTTAAGGATCATTGCAACTGGTTTCGTAGAAGGATGAAAAAGTTTTGTAATCTCCTCATAATTCGAGGCCCTGTATTAACAAATTATCCCCTTTTCTTTTTTTTACACTGCCTCGACCTACAATAGACTAAAGAAAGCTGTATTATGATTAATTACAAGATTGGTTATATTATTGAATAATTATAGTTTAAAAGACTAAAAAACCGACTTCAAAATACCCAATTTGTTTACTTAGATGATACTTTGTCAGTTATTTTGTCATAAAAACCAATGTACTGAAACGACTTTGATAAAATTTATATGAAACCACCTCTGAGGTATGATCTACCAAACAATCAAACAATAATCATCCAAAACAATTCATAATTGGTGGAGTAATCACTGAACAAACATATAAAAAAATATACAGTCGAATTGAGAATCTCCTGTTTTTGGAAGTCGGTTAAAATACAAATAATTAACGCGAACCACGGTAAATATCGCGTTAATAATAGTGCTTTACAAATAATTAGTTCAATCCTAACCACCTTTAGAATAGGAGTTCAGAACAACTAAAGTGCGGATGCCGAGCAGGAAGAATTTCGTACATTGACCTATGATTACCTATCTCTATATTGCTATCGCACTCGCACAGGTGCCAGTCGTGCACCTATGCGAGTGCGATAGCATTATAATCACGCGGGAGTGACAGAGATAGGCAATCATAGGTTAATGTACGAAATTCTTCCTGCTCGGCGTCCGTACTTTAATTGTCAATTCTCAAAACTTACATAGCTTCTGTTTGGTTTCGTTTATCAGCTCCTCCCAGCTATTTCTCTTTTCTGTCTTCGGGAATATTATTGTGAGGTTTTCAGGACCATTTCTGAAAAACACGAATAATAATGAACAAAGCACGAAAAAAAGAGACCCGTGGTTTAAACATAAAAGAGACCCGTGGCTTAAACATAAAAGAGACCCGTGGCTTAAACATATAATTTGTGTTATAATAGAGGTACATTTTCGAAATTTTGACAAGACCAAAGAAATTTTCAACTTCTGACTGTGACCTTCATACAAATGATCATGATTCAAATGTCTTTGTATGTTTGTGTTCCGAATTACAAGTGTACAATGAGTCTCAACTGAGTTTTTGTCTAATTAATCAATTTGTCAATAGGCCGTATAGGCCACAGCCTAGGGGCGGCAGCGTCCTAGGGGCGGCAGATTGAACTAGGGTATCGATTTTCAAGATCAGTAGGGGCGGCAAAAATTTAATAGCCTACTGGCGGCAAAAGTGTAAATCCGCCTCTGATTTGAAGTCACAAAAATCGATATAGCTTATTAAAAATTGTCGTTTGTAAAACTGGAAAACAACATCACAAATATTTGACAAAAATATCAATTCGATCCAAGATAATTTTCTTAGATAAAAATCATTTTCAGAAATTATTAACGCAAAAATGACTTTTACGTATGAAAATTGACTTGGATCAAATTGATTTTTTTTGTCGAATATTTGTGATGTTGTTTCCTAGTTTTACAAACGACGATAATTTTTATAAGTTCCTTCAATTATTTTATATCTTCAAAAATGTGGGTATGCGCGAGCGAGACGGACGATGGTTGAACTACTATGGTTATAAAGAGTTTATCTATCTATGAACTCTTAAAACTACACATGGTCCAAACATTACTTACGCCGTATTCAAACTGATCTCCATGTAGCAGAGCTGGGTGTCGCTGTTCTGCCGCTCGGACAGTTTCACATTAACCGTGTGCAGCATCTCTCTGACGATCTCTTCCAGGTGTGCGTGTTGTGTGTGTAACGCGGCCACGTGCTCCGATATCTGTGTGAGTGTGTTCATGTCTTCTGTCAGTGTTTCCACCTCGTGCATTATCTTGCGGAGGTTTTCGTCTTTGGCTGGAACGACAATGATTTAATGTTATTGAAAAATATATTCGATGATACGTCAATACTTTTTGAAGTAAATAATACAGCTACTTTAATACTTGCTACGTTAGCAAAAATTTCAAAATAATTTGGCAAGAAACAGCAGACAAGAAAAAACTGTCCTAATTATATTATTAATTTGTAGGTATAGTACCTATATAATAATAACTAGTTTAAAAAAACTGATAAACCGACTTCAGAATGCGCAATTTCGTTTTAAAAACCAACTAATCAACCGATTTTGATGATATCCAATGGGACCAATATGAAATCATAACCTTTCAAACAAAAATATTATTTTAAATCGATTTATTAATTGACACAATTATGTGGTAACAAACGTAAACAAATACAGTCAAATTGTTAAATTCCTTCTTTTTGAAGTCTGTAAAAATAAATTTAAACATACTTCAGTACTTTCTGAAGTAAAGAATACAGCTATACCAAAATTTTTGGTAATTTAGCAAGAAACAGCAAAAAAAGAGAGACCATTTCCTAGTATGAAGTAAATAAAATAAGATAAAAAAACAACATTATAAAACACAGAATGGATACAAGGCAAATCAAATAACGCAAAGAAAATAAATGAAGTCTGACAACAAAGGTACGAGTATGCTTTAGAATTTTTAATAAAAGTTCTTCACTTCACCTGTTACGGAGAAATCTCGGAAAGTTCACTACAAAATGAATTAAAGTGTACGAAGCAAATACGAAATAATAAAACTGCGTCCTTTGAAGTTGTATAACTTTCATAAATATAATTTAGTTCAAGTTAGCAAGGAAAACTTATTTTTCTAGGAATACTCTAAGCTTTAAGCTTCAGACTGTTCAAATAGTGTGATATTTTCTCTATAAAGAATAATCTACAAGTTTTCGAAACTTTCCTTACTATAAAAAAATATGAAAACTATGACAAGTAAGATAAGATTGTGTCATTGATAACATACCTTCGCCTAAAATCCAGAGAGCAAGCATTATTAAAAGTCGTGATTAAAGATAGTCATCAGAAGAAAAAGTTATAGTAAAAAATATTAATTTTCTTGGTCAAATAAGATTTTCATGAATGCAACCAGTATAATCATAACACCAAAGATAATAATATAACTATAAATTACTTTATATAAATAAATAAAAATATGACTACGGTTACCTTTAACAATATCGAGATCAGCCAAAGATATCCGCATCAACAATTTGTACTTGTTTCCCTCCATCTGACTTGCTATATTACTTTGGTATGTTCTGAAATGTAAAATCAGTAGCATCTATTATATAACATCCTATCTTATATCAATAAATAATTCATTTCATTTTACACGTGTCGACATCAATAATTCAAAACATAAAACTCTTATTTTCTGAATCTCATTCATAAACAATCTTTCTTCCGCCAAATCGACTATTTTTAATTTCTTATTTTGATCTAGTATTTTAAAACGAATTAACGCTAGAAAATAACCTCAAGCTTATAATCATCACAAGAAACGTCTAATAAATTACGATCATAAATCGTAATTAGTATAAAGCTTATCTTCAAGGCGACAATACTTTTCCGCGTCGCATTTCCTAGCGTTGGAAATCTGTTTTTCATCGTGATCTTTTTTAACCTCGCAAAATGTATAATTCTCTTTCATTCTGACATCTCCGGTTGTTATACTTACGGAATAGGTTTCTTTATTGTTCCTGTCCGTCTTTTCACACTCGTGATTAATAGCGTATCATTGAATAAGAAGATAGCTCTTTCTTTAATGGTCCCTTGTACTGAAGGCATTGTCACCATCTCATGTCTTAGGTACATCCGATCTGCCGTCACCAGGCTTGATAAACCTTCGATCATCTGTTCTAGATCTCTCAAGGTTTGCTGTTGCTGTTCTAATTCTAAGCTTTCTCTCTCTGTACAATTAATTAATTCTAGTAATTCGTGGATTTCTTTTTGTGATTCTAATAATAGTTTGTGATCGGGATGTGATGGGTCTGAAATAATAAATTTTTATTATTGAAACTACTAGTATACTATATTTGATTTTTTTCAGAATTGTTTTATCGCGTTGCATATTTTGATTTAATTTTTAGGAATTTGTTTTATAATTGCGATTCGTGAATTTTGCTTATTGGAATATGATAATTGTTCAAGATAAGTGCCTTTTCTACATCATGCACAATATATTTGACATCACTAAAGATTAGAAAATTTGAAAAACTTTCTTCACCAAGCTTCTTTCTTTTCTTCTAGATCGACGAGCTCCATCCTCGGCCACACCGTCGCTTAACATCAGGCGAGTTGGTGGTCAATCGTAGATCTATCTTCTATTAAAAAAAAACTGAAATAATTGGAAACCTCTAATATTTATCCTTATTCATTTATACTATTTTTATCAGAATGACTAACAAATGAGTCGATAACAATAAATACATCTTACATATAGACTCTTAGCATAGATTATTTCTATTACACAAGCAAGGGTACATTGTGTCATTAGGTTTTATATAAGTGTTTCTATAAATAATATTGTTTGTCTACAATAACACTTACTTGCCAAATTTGGTCTAAAACATAATGACTTTCCATAACGTGGACGTAAAGTCTAAAAGTCTAAGTCTAAAGTATCGATCCACATTCCTGTTGCGCACTGCACAAGAATGGAATTCGTTGCCGCCATCTCTGTTTCCTGAGACCTACAATCTCGGAATTTTCAAGGCTAGAGTGAATAGATATCTTCTAGATCGACGAGCTCCATCCTCGGCCACACCGTCGCTTAACATCAGGCGAGTTGGTGGTCAATCGTAGATCTATCTTCTATAAAAAAAAAAAAAAACACGAATATAGTGTCCTGGGTTGACCGATACTCGTATACCAACAATGACAAACTTAAAGATTTTGATATAAAGACTACATCGCCGCCCTAAAGCCTAATTTAGACTGAGAAGTCTAGAGACGTCCATTTTGTCGCTTCGAATTATTTTGAAAATCTAAATTATTTTAATCGCGTAAGGTCTAATTAGATCTTATTGAGCTCGGACGTTTTTGAGGACTGACGCTATATCCTGTTGATACTCTATAAAAGCTAAAACAGAACTATTATTCCTATTTAGAGCTATATTAACAGGTTGACTATCATATTTATTATTCACCTGTGTGTTTGATCAGCCTCTGTATCAACAGCTTGTAACTTGGGAACTTCTGCACAGGTTTTATAAGCAGATTGTCCAACGACAGTTTCCCCTTGTGGTCCCGCGCCATCGCATCCAAGAACTTGGCGAACGCTGGTCGTGATGATGCAGCGGTCTTGATCGTCTCCTTCGCTTTCTTCAGGTTGTTTATGAAGGACATGTAGGTGTCCATTACGGTGGGTTTGGTGAACTGGGGATAGAAAATAACAATCATGTCTATGACAGGCCTCATGGCTCAGTGGTAGTACGTCTGCTTTCTGAGCTGTAGGTCGTGTTCGATCCCCACCCAGGGCAAACATTTATGCTGAGCATGGATGTTTTTTCTGTGTCTGGGTGTTTATATGTATCAGATTATTATGTATGTATTAAAAAAAAGTATACGTAAAAGTATGTATTATATAAGCCACCTGGTTTCCATAGACCAAGCTTTGCTTAGTTTGGGGTAGGTATAAAAGAAGGCTTGGCTAGTACAAATGCAGCGTTATCACCTTGAGCTATTTATTCCAGGCAACCTTATGAAAATTTGTTAATATAGTTGTTGTAATTTAACTTTGATTTTATTTGTACCTACCTTAACGAAAACATTACTTTGATCAATATCTCAAATTCTCCGCCTTCTTTCCGTAAGTGTAGTTAGCGAGAAGTTGACAAAATATGTTGAGCACTGCTCAAATTAGAGTAACGTTTTTCGGTAAGATCCTTATAATGGAGATTTGACAACTTAAAATCTCTAATATTATAGAAATCACAGCTTTTTATAAGATTTTTAGAACAGTTTTACCCGACTGCGTAAGGAGATGGGATATATTTTTCGAGTGTATGTTCATATGTATGTGGGTATGTATGTATGTTTCTATATGAACGCGTACAGCCTAAACGGCTTGACTAATTTTGATGTGCAAGGTGTCTATAGATTCGTCTTTACTTCTTGATTGTCTGCTATATTTTTTTGTAATAATAATAATATATCTCTTGCAGTAATAAAATGCGTTTTTTCGTAACCTCCAACGATCTTTTTCGTAATAAACAAGTGATTTTACTAGAATTATTATAAAGAATGCACATGTATAATCTTTTAAAGCGATTTTACGCATATTTTCCCGCAAAAAACGTAAAAGTAAAACGTACGTAAGTAAAACTGCAAAAACCGCTTTTCTGCAGTCGGGTATTATATTTTTCTTTTAATAAATATACTTGTTGCCTGAATGTTTATAGCTAATAATGTAAACTATTTCTTTGAATCAAATTATTAAAAAAGTATGTTAAGAAAACTGAAAAAAAAACAAATTAAAAAATGAATGAACCGATTTGATAAAACTTAGCCTAGACTCTACACTCTCAATCAAGTCCTCTTTCAAATAAATAAAAACTAGTTCAAAATCGGTCCATCCATGGGCCATCAGGGCCAAGATGCCACAGCCAGAAACACAGACACATACTTCAAACTTAGAACACCCCTCTTTTTGTGATGGGGGTTAAAATTATCAACTATAAGTTACATATGCGCAACAAAGTTGAAAATACCTCAGCGGATGTTATACGCTTCTAACTCACCACTTCTAAGAAGACGTCGCCAACTTTCTGCTGGAGATCCCATTGTTCCAGCCGTCTCCGTAATTGCTCCAGAAACGCCTGGTGCACGTTCAGGATGCTAGGCACTTGGTAGAAGATCTCGTCTACTAGGAATGCATCGAGAAGACCGGAGTTCTCGGGACTCTTCAGCGGTTGGAGGTATTTCTGGAACCGAATGAGGAATGAGCAGGCTATTTATTGAGCAAGTTTAATTACAATACAATACAAAAACTCTTTATTAACACGATAAAAACTTAACATAGGTACATGATAAAGCATTAAAGAGATACAAAAGGCGGCTTTATCGCTAATAGCGATCTCTTCCAAACAACTTTTAGATTAACAAGGATAAAAACATAACTTAAACGATGATGGTGGTGAGATTACATATGTATAAAATGTATTAACCAAATATTTATAAGTACAAAAAAAATACACTAGGAACATACAAATAATTACTTACATAAATTATATATGTACATAATAATATAGCTAAACATACACAGATAATACATAAATATGCAAATATTTCTGAAAAGTTCTCGAATGGAGACCACGAACCGACAAGCGCAGCGTAGGAAGACCAGCCACAAGGTGGACAGAAGATATCATACATCTTTTTGGAAATCCATAGAGGAGGACTATGTACAGGAGTGGACTTCTTGTGGTTGAAATGATGATGAATACCATGAAATGGCCAAACCATGCTTTATGACCAAGATTCAGGACATGCTAAAGGTAGGGTAGGAAGATATTGAATAGTACCATGAAATGGCCAAACCATGCTTTTTGACCAAGATTCAGGACGTGCTAAGATAGGAATTGTAGTGCTAAGCAGTGTTAGTGTAGTGCTAAAGTTAAAAAATCCGACGAATAGCTTCGAGAAAAATCCCGTCAGTGCCCGCTGGCTTATACATGGCGGCATACAAATAACCCATGTCAGAGCTAGAGCTATAATAGCTACAGACTAGGTACAATGCTATAAGTACATACGATCTGCCGCTGTCGATGTCGGCTCAATTGGATACTTCAGTTATTTACCGCGCGAAAATATAACAGCTATACGATAGGATGAGATTCACTTTGTGTCTCTAGGGACTTAGTGCCTGCGTGAAAGCTGATTTGCGCTTTATTGCAACGTAGCAAAATTCGGTATTTGATTAAAAGTCTTATAGGAGTGATTTTTCTATAACTGGACTATTTCTCTGCTCATGTCGGGTTAAATAAATAAAATATTCAATACAATCAAACTCTCGGGGAGCATTTACCACATTTTACCTGTGTAACTAATTTTTGTGATGCGCATTTAGCGCGCAATTCATAAAATACCAAAATAAAGTGAGAATTTGGCTACATTGTTTAACAAAATATCTCCGTTCCATACACTCAGCTTAAAAATTTGTAAGAACTCGTCTTTGAATCTAAATTTTGCTCAAATTCCTTTAACTTAAGTTCAAGGCACGAGAACAAATCTCTCAGAAGAAAATATAAATACTAAAGGCCCGTTCATGTGAAATACTCCTGTTACATTTTTTGACGGAACAGCCAAGTACCAGCTTAGAAGTTTTAGAATCGAGTGACCTATGAGGTTAATTGGTAACGGCAAATTGCTTGTTAAGAAGCTGTTCCATTACAGGACTAGCAGAAAGTCGGCCCATTTCTCATTGAAATGCCGAAAATCTGTACTTGTTCATTGCGTCAATGCAAGTCGCCATTTAATTAAACATGTTTGCGGAGTGAGTTTTTTGTGCCTGCAGTCATAGGTACTTATACTGTGCCAATACAATAAAAATGGTTGTCTGTAAAGTCGGCTTACGGACGATAATTTTACGTGATAACGTCATGATAGATGCGTCACAAGCCGAACACTTAGGTCGATCGTGCCTCTCTATCGCTTGTTCCGCGCTCTCGCTTGCACGCTCGGCTCAGGCGGAACGAGTCATGCTTTTTAGTGCGTGCAGCCGGCATTTCGATTTTCTAAGACGTTTTCACTTCAAAATAAAAATATATATTTTATATTATGTATGTATAGTACACATATAATATGTTTACGTGAACTAGACAACCCTATCTCTTGAGCAGACGTAACAAAAGTAGATACTGTTAGCAAAATGGAAACGTCCCCCTACTTTGACAGTTGTGTGTCAATCAGAAGCAAAGAGGGGGAAAATGATAAGAGAACGGAACTTTCTTGACAATGTTTAAGTAATATTCCTTTTGTTGGTTTCTTCGAAGAACCGTTTTGTTTGTATTGGTATAGTCGGTAGAACAACCTAATCTGTCCATGAATTTGTCCCTGAACAGAATACGGAGGCAGTTTTCGTATTTTATGTAGGGAAGGCTTTGTTTTCTCCAGATTCAATGACAAAGAGTCAAAAATATTATAAAAGGGAAAGTAATTCTATCTCTTTCTATCTACTTGTTACCTTTTCACGCACAAACGGAAATGTTATGAAATTGGTATAGATATAGCTGAGAACCCGGAAACGGACATATGCTACATTATCACAGTTCCATATCATCATCGATTTTAATTTGAATAATTGAAGGGTAGTAATTCTAAAGGGTCCAAGTGCAAAAAAACATGAACAATATTATTACAAATATACGATCTATGTGCCATGCCTAATAATACGCAAATGAAAAAAAATATTTAAAAAAACTTAGCACTTAGACCTTTTAGACTTACAACCCTTCAATTATAGTTTACAAAACTGAAAAAATCGACTTCAATAGACGTAATTCGTTTACTTGGACGATAAATTTTCCAATTATTTTGATATAAAACCAAAGTTCTCCGATTTTGATTTTTATCTCTGAATTATGACCTACCAAACAAAAAAAAAAAGAATCATCAAAATCGATTCATAATTGGCGAAGTAATCGCTGAACAAACAAACACATCGAATTGGGAACCTCCTCCTTTTTGAAAGTCGGTTAAAACAGTACCCCTTCTTGCGCAATCGGGTAACAATCAAGATGCTACACATTGATTTCATTTGTTTTCACGAATTCTTCACAAACAACATGTGCGTATTGTGAGCGTAAAATTCAGTTTCTCTTCCGACAAGCGTCCTTCGAACAGCAGTGGGGTGGGGGTGTCAAAGTGGGAGGCCAGGTTGGGTGGTGGTTGGTAACATGTTAGGTTGTTTTACATAAAATCCCAGTTTACGCATTTATTTCATGGTACGTTGCTAACCGCAAAGCTGTTTCATGGAATAGCTAATAATATGTTTCGTTATTTTATTTTATGGTAGATAATGAAAATATTTTATATTGATACTAACTGTTCTCCGCGGTTTCACGTGTTTCCCGCGTAGTGATGAAAACGATGATGATGATGAAAATTGGCTCATGTTCGTCTAGCAAGTTTTCAGACGATTCACGTTTCATGACAATTAGTTCAGCCGTTTGGTCGTGAAAATGTAACGAACGGAGAGGTTAACAAGTAATCGTTTCAAAAACTAAAAAAACAGACTTCAAAATAAGTACGCAATCACGATTGTATAATTAATTGGTTTAAAATATAAAACCAAATTACTGAACCGATTTTGATAAAATTTCAATGAAACCACTGGGAACCTATACCCTTTTAAATAAAATTAAAAAAAAAACGACTAATTGAGTACCTACTCCTTATACTATATTTGGAAATCGGTTAAAATATGTAGCTAATAACATAGATTCTAAATAAACTATCTGCGCCAAGCGGTTTCACCCGATTAGAAGTTATGAGAAACAGTGATTGTTATGAAAAGTATCTTATGTCCAATCCCTAAGTTCACATATCTCTGTACTAAATTTTATTACGATTACGATCTCATTACGGTTTCTGGAATAAATGCTTTTTTTTCAAATAAGCTTTCTATGGAACAGCCGATTTTGTTTTCGTGATTCGTTTTTTTAAAATTTAAATTTCAACTCCATAGACAACCTTTATCAGAATTACAAACTACAAATTGCTACGCGAAAATTATAGTTTTTTTTTTTAATTTACGTAACTTATTACTGTTGTGTGTAAGTTGTAGGCCAATCGTAGAACTGGGCCGATCGAGAACTGCCGCCATTTCTTGATTTGGCCAATTATTTCATGATGTGCCCAGACAGAATAAAATTGACCACATCGATTTGCCCTTACATATAATCGGTCAAATCGAGATATGAAGTACAATTTTAAATAAAAACTACGGGTCACTCACGTCTAATGAAGAGGACATTTCAGCTGAACCGACGCAAGACAACCAGCTACCCACCCTAACCCTTTTGCAACTGATCACGTCACGTGCGGCACGAACGGCACGTTGCAGGGCAAGGCGCGTCACCGACCGAGATTTATTATTATTATTATTTTTACTCATTCTAGGTCATATTTTACTACAGGCTATATCTTTAATCTTAATAATCTTTTCCAAAACTTAAATTCACATAAAACCTTGATACAAACCTCCTTTCCATATCTACAAGTACTTGAATACGGGAATAATCTGTAAATTCTAACAATAACTGGCCCACATCTCTCTTGCGGAAAATTTTACTGGGAAAATCACCGCTTGGTATAGGGTTGCCAGTTAATAGAAATAAACTGCTCACAAATAACTTTATTACATAAATATTTTGTACACGGATAGATTCAAATTCAAATTCAAAATTATTTATTTCACGAATAGAGTAGGTACATCTTATGACAGTGACGACGTGTCTTGGCAGCTAGTTCCTTCCTATGGTGAACTAATGTTATGTACATTACACAATTTTGGAAAAGATGATGAAGATGATTCAATAATCATTTTCATACATAGTTTAAAAACTGAAAAACCCAATTTCAAAATAAGCAATTACCAGTTATTTTGTTTTAGAAATCAAACTATTAAACTTATTTTCTTTTCGATAAAATTTCCTGTAAGTATTATCCTTAAAAAGAAATTGGTTTATAAAGACGGAATCACGAGGTAACAAAAATAATACAATCGAATTGAGAACCTTCTCCTTTTTTGAAGTCGGTTTAAAATAATTTGGGTGTGCGAATACATTGCCGCTATTTTTTAATGGCGGCAACAGCTTTCGAAATATTAAGCTTCCAAGCGGTATTTTTTGATAAAGTCAAGTGGATATATTTATAATTATATAATCTAGGTGTCTGTAAATCTCGATTGAATCAGTGGCTTTCGTTTATATTAACAATAGGAACAGACTGGCAAACAGAAATGTAAAAAAAAAAACAGTAATTTTATCAATGAGACTTCATACCGGAAAGGTTTCCGGTATGGAATATTTACGGTATTTATTTTATTTCGCTGTCAAATTACGGGATAAGAGGCAACCCTGGCATCACTGACTCATAAATATAACGAGTATGTCACTCGACGGCTTATTCCGGATAAATGAACTCCTCGTTACTTTACAATTTAAATTATTGAGTGGATCCGGAAAAAATATTAAATTTTAATATGGAGCTATTATGACGTGACGTTATGTGGGAGCTATTATGAAGTTTTTTGACGTGATAACGTCTTATAAATCGATGAACGCCGGCTGCACGCACGAAAAAGTATGACTCATTGTCACGTTCCGCCTGAGCCGAGCGTGCAAGCGAGAGCGCGAAACAAGCGATAGAGAGGCACGATCGGCCTACGCGTTCGGCTCGTTATCACGTAAAATTATCGTCCGTAAACCGACTTTACAGACAACCATTTTTATATAATTTTTTTTTATCAGCCCTGTTTGTAAAAACTGTCCCACTGCTGGGAACGGGCCATCTTCTCATTGTGAGAAGGGTTAGGCCATAGTCTGCCACGCTGGCCAAGTGCAGGTTGGCAGACTTATAACTATAACATCATACATATTATGTGTGAGTGTTATACAGACTCAACTTGCTTAAGTGTCACTGATTATCGTACCGTTGTATGGAGTGTCCGACGTATGACGGATATTAGCGTTGTTCTAGGTCCAAGAGTTGCTATTACCATGTGCAATAAAATCATGCTTGTTTTCCCTTGCGGGGTACGCAGAGCCGCCACAGACGCCACATTTGACCGTGTTAGAGGGTTAGTTAGAGGGAAAGGGTATTAGAGGGTTAAGAGGGTAAGATGTGATGTTGGCTTATAGTGACAGCGGATCAACTATCGCCTACATAAATTCCAATTTCCTTCAAGTCTCTGAACTGACTTTACCAGTATGCCCGGGAAGAGAAGTCGCTGGTGCATTCTATTTTCTTTTTCTCCCAGTCCAGCATGGAAGAATTGTGATTACCTTGACTAATATCTCCAGCGCCTCGACGTATGACTTCTCCGTCTCGTAGAGCTCCACCACCACGTGTGTTCTCGTGTCCTGGAACAACGAATAGTTCATACATTATAGATGGTGTTGTGTGAATTGTCCACAAATATTTATTTATTTATTTTATTTATTATAGGGATGTTTATTTGTAAGAACTGCGTTGTATCTATAATATTTTTTTTTAATTCAATTCAATTCATTTAATTTCAATTACGTAATCTAGGGAATCTATAGTTCTTGTACTTTTCAATTCAATTCATTTAATTTCAATTACGTAATCTAGGGCATCTATACCTAGTTCTTGCATGAGCGCTGGAAACAAAGAAAATTGAATTTTTGACTTTAATTTAAAGATGTGAAGTCTAACTTTGATTATTCTCTTTGTCTCTAACTTAGCCGAAACTCGCCGAAAAGCAATGAATATTCCAGTTAGTTTTTCAGTCAACCGACTGCGTGGAGAGGGTTATGTTTTTCGAGTGTATATTTGTTTGTATGTAAGTATAATGCATGTATGTATGTATGTATGTATGTATGTACGTTTCGATCGATAAGATCGCTTACAGCCTAAACGGCTTAACCGATATTGATGTGCTATAGATTTGTCTTTACTTTCTGAGTGTCATAAGCTATATTTGTTTGTAATAATAATACCACATCTCTCGTAAAAATAAAATAAGTTTTTTCGTAACTTCCAATGAACGTATTAGTAGTAAACAAGTGATTTT
Source organism: Lycia hirtaria (assembly GCA_947563715.1). NCBI lineage: Eukaryota > Metazoa > Arthropoda > Insecta > Lepidoptera > Geometridae > Lycia > Lycia hirtaria. The sequence goes on along the minus strand of OX387380.1, from coordinate 22,436,647 downwards.
ACTAGAATTATTCAAATGAATGCGCATTTACAATCTTTTACGGTGATTATACGTATACTTTCTCACAAAAAACGTACACTTAACAGCATATCAAGCGTAACCAAGTCGTAAGTTACACGCAAATACTGCTTTTCTACAGTTGGGTATTTTATTTTTCTTCTTGTGGATTGGTGGGTCACAGACTTAGGAAGTCCTAAATCTGTATGGTGTACGTGCTTGAGTGTTGTTACAACTTGTACAAGTTGGTTAGCTACTTGCATCCAGAGTCTTCCTGCTCTGTTCTGTCTGAAGACGTCTGTCCATCTTGTGGCTTTAGTCTAGTAAAAATAAATCCGTTTGTATGGAGCAGATCACAGTATTTGCAACTGAGGGGATTCTTTGAAATTATGATAGGAAAATAACTAAAAATCATAGATCAACAATAATCCCCGATTTATAGACTAGCTGCGTTGCGCAGTTTCACTCGCGTAGTTATGAAAAACGGTGATGATTATGATGATGATAAGTAGCTTATGTCCGTCTCCAGGTCCAAAGCTATCTCTATACTAATTTTCATAACGATCGCTTCAGCCTTTTGAGCGTGTGAAGGTAACAAAATTAGCTTTTATAATATCATTATGAAATTGTGTCAAATGTATTTCAAAACACCAGCACATTCATTTAAATAACAATATACTTAGTTGTTTTTATGTTGTCACAAATCTTAATTTTACTAGACTACTTAGGTATTACAGATAAATATGTATTATTTATGATATTATTAATGTAGAATGTTGCAAAAAATAAAGTTGCACAATCCTGCATTAGACCGTAGGGTGCTAAAATAAAGTTGCACAATCGTGCATAAGACCGTAGGGTGGTAAAATAGATAGATAGATAACACTTTATTAAAAGACCACAATACAGAGAGAATAATATTACAGCTAGGTGTTTTAATTGCCGGCCTTATCGCTTAGAGCGATCTCTTCCAGGCAACCTTGCACGGATAGGATAGATGATAACAGATAGTGGCCTTAAAGCAAAACTTAACTAATAAATTGGTATACATAAAAACAACAGTAGCTAATTATAGTATAGGTACCTACTTACGTTACAAGACAAAAACAATAATATTATAATGGACCAAATTCTCATTCATACACTTACGCAAATCAATATACATACATAATATTTAGTGGGAGTTATCTAGATAGAGTGCTTTTAAACGTATTTTGAAAACAAAATAAAATAAAGTTGCACAATCCTGCATTAGACCGTAGGGTGCTAAAATAAAGTTGCACAATCCTGCATTAGACCGTAGGGTGCTAAAATACCTGCAAGATACAGCACGCAGTGCAATATTAGTGCTATAAAAGTTATATAAAGCTCTTGAATCATTGTTTACCTACAGAAATATCCTCGCACTATCAGTGTACACGTGTAATACTTACAAACACGTGTCAAATAGTTTCCATGCTTTTATAATATTACTATACTTACATGATGATACGGTTTTACTCGGGTCCTTTATGATCTATGTTTTTAGCCGTCTTCAGAAAATGAGGAGGTTATCAATTCGTATCGTTTTTTTTATGTATACACGAATTACTCCGCCATTCGCGGACAAATTTTTGTGTTTGAATTGGTGTATAGAGAAAGTTCCCAAGTTGGTCCTATAATTTTTTTATAGACATTGCTTTATTACTTTTTGAATAATATCTAAAAATTAAAATTTTCATTGTATTCCTGAGTGAAGTTAGTCAGATTATAGAATCGCAGAGTTCCACCGACACGTTTTTTTTTGTAAAAGTGTCAATGGTGAGGATTATCGTATAAACATCTGCACATTTTCTAATCTTCGAAACCGAAGCATTTGACATTCAATGACAAATCTCATTCTTTATTTTATGGGCAAGTGCCTTTAATAACTACAGCAAAACAATATACAGACTCAACTAACTAAACTACTATACAAAAAGTATATCGATTATCCCAGACCGATAATGTCTAAAGATAATCCAAATGCTCAAACCCACTACCAGTTGGCAGCGTACCCAGCATGCTACCCACATTGCCACGTTGAAAGGCAATGCTTATGCGTTGGGCCAGATACGCGCCAGCATTTTGGTCACGTGTCGCATCGATCAGGCGATAATAGATCAGATAATAATAATTTTTTAGATAATTTTTAGAAAATGAGATGAGCTCCCGGTCCCCACGGACCGTAAGTCTCGACACCAATCTCTTTTTTGACAGAAGGGAAAACGAGCGGGTGACAGGAGGTCTCCTTAAAAAGTTTATAATCGTGAAGGGTTGTAAGCTGGAAAAGTAAAACCTTCTTATTCCTTAAACAATGTGTAGGTATAGGATGAAAATAGGCGTTACTGCGCTTTGTTTAATTAATATTACAAAAACAACTTAAAAAAAAATATCCAAATAAATGAATTGCGTATTTTGAATTCGGTTTTTCAGTTTTTTAATTTATAATTATTCAACATAAATTATCTACAAATGTTATAATCAAGATTGTTTTTCGGGGAATGTTTTAAATATCTTTTTGACCTAATTCCACTTTCGGAGTACGTACGTTCATAGTACGGGACCCCAAAAGACAATAGTACAGAACTAGTGTATTGTACATACTATTGGTATTGGTGTATAGAGATAGGTATCGGCGCGTGTTATCAGACTATGACCTCGCCGGGATCGATCGAAGCATAATTACACGTCTCCCGATGTAGCTACCGGACGGATCTATACACAAATACTTGTAGAAATGGATAACGACTACACTTATGAAATGAAATGAATGAAATGAAATAATTTTATTCCGGATGTTTTGCATCCATAGAAATTACATAGAAATTACATTAGCATTAAAAATTAAATTTAAATTAAGTAGAATGAAATAATCGACGAGAAATAAATTAAATTAAATAATTACAACATAAAATAAAATAAAATTAGCTGTAGATTTCAAAGAAATAAATAATTGCAATTAACTGAATTAAATTGATTGATAATTAATAATTAAATAAAAATATACAATTTTAAGTCAGTTTAAGTGATAAGCGCGTGGTACGCCATCCACGTTATGTTAGAATTGTATCGTCTAGGCAAAATAAATCCGTCTGTATGCAGCAGATCATATTAAATGCGACTTGGGGGATTCTGAGGACAGTGATTCTACTTCCAAAGGAAAAACTTAACCCATTTAGAAAAATGGATTAAGTTTTTCCTTTGGAAGTACGGTACTCTAAAACTGGGAGCCACTCTAGTTCACTGCTGGATATAGGCCTTTCCCATTGAACGCTACACAGCCCGACTTTCAGCTTTCCGTTTCTAGCCATTGCCAATATAATGTGGTAATCCTGGAGGCACCTTCCACTCCATCGTAGATACACGTATATTTCTAACCGACTTCAAAAAAGGAAGAGCTTATTAATTCCGTAGCCTATATTTTTTAACACGCTTTTATTAGGTCGACCTGTATGTAATGAAATCTAAGGTAACTAATTTAACCATCTTCCAAGGATCGTAGCGTCATGAAAATTGGCAGCTGTGTGTAGTTCTGATGACAATACAATAATATGGTACTGTCGAACTGATCTGATGATGGAGCCGGAAGATATGAACTAGAACTTCATGATGGAACATCGTATCATAGCTGTGTTTGGATTTGTTAGAAAAGTCTTGTCTTGACTTTGACCACAATAATTTGTAGCGTGTTTTTTTAGTTTTTTAAACTGTAACTTAACTATATATTATTACACACTTACACAGAAACACCCATACACAGAACAAACATCCATATGTTCATCACACAAACGCTTGCTTACCACCCAGTGAAATCCAGTTAGATCTCATAAAACTTTTGATTCTAGTAATTGTATTGCTTGCAAAACAAATCACAAAAGTTCCTATCCTACAGCCGCGTAGGTATATATATATATAATAATACGCATGTCCTACTGTAAGCCATTCAATTGGGGCACGGGGTATTTATAGCTACCCCTTGATATTTCATCGATTCTTATATAGACGGTTCTTTTTTCACGGCGAAGGATTCCTTTTCTTTTATGGTGACTTTGATGTTTTTTTTTTGTGGCCCTTTTATTATTTTCTCTATGGTTTAAAAAAAGATATAAGTATTACAGTTTAACAAGTATCCACACTAAAAGAGAAATAAAATACCCGACTGCAGAAGAGTGACATTTGCAAGATAACTTAAAATTTCATTACGTTTGATATGTTGGTGAGTGTATGTTTTTTGTGAGAAAGTATGTGCAAGCGATATTTTAAAGCGATTTAAAGGTTATAAATGCGCATTCTTTAGAATAACGTTAATAAAACCACCTATTTATTATAAAAAAAAACAACGGTTTGCACTCCTGGAGTGCCAGCAGAAGTGCAAACTAAAAAATAAAATAGCAAAAAGACTGATTCGTGAAGGATTTGAACGTCCGCCCTCCGATTGACAAATTTGAATTTATATCGGTGCTCTTACCTATTGAGCTAACGAGTCTTACGTGCATGTGTCGAAAATAAGCATTCGGCGCAACGAAATGACGTCATGCTAGAAGGCCATTCCCCTTATTGACTTTTTTCTTTGATAATTCTATTGACCTAATATTATGTACTATAATTATAGCCTATCTTGCCTTGAAATCAACTAAGGACAACCGCTAAACTAACACGGACCAAACAAGAACTTGAATTCGCCAAAAAGGAAGAAAAAAAAATTGTGATCGTTATACCACTTGTGGGCTGTCTTCTCATGCTATATGTTCTGATAAGATTCAGCAGATGGATACATCAGTGACTGATGATAAAATCCTACTATCTCTAATTGTAATTACCTCTAATAATGATAATAATACATAATAACTTAAAAGTTTAAAAAACTGAAACAACCGACTTGAAAGTACGTTATTTCGTTTACTTGTAATACATATATATAAGGATAATCATTAAACAACGCGCTCAAGCGTTGAAGTAAATCTATTTTCACCTGATACACATTGGATGAGGAGTAAGTAGGTTTTACTTTTCAAGCTCAATAATTCTCTCACGATTGTAAGCTTTTTAAAGACCTCTATTCACCCGCTCGTTTTTTTTTCAAGAATGACATTTGTCACTGAATGTCAAATGCTTTGTCGTCGCAGATTAGAAAATGTGCAGATGTTTATACGAAAAACCTCAACATTTGACACTTTTGCAAAGAAAAACGTGTCAGTGGAACTCTGCGATTCTATAATCTGACGCACTCACTCAGGAATACAATAAAATATTTTTACTTTTAGAGATTATTCAAAAAGTAATACTGTAACACTAAAAATAAAGTATACTGCTTTTTCGAAGTCGGTTAAAAAAGCTTGAGTGTCTTTACCCCTTAGCCTGAGCGGCATTAGCCAAGGTCAAGGGTAATGACGCGCAAAGCTGTTTTTTTAAAGTTCTTCCTCTACTAATATATTAGAGATATATACGTTTTGTGTTATAATATTGATTACTAAATAGTCAAAAATATTGCATTTTTTTAAATTTTGATATGAAACCCATATAAAAAAAAAATTAAGCATGTTTTCCTTAGGTGAACGCCATTCCCCCTGTTTACCCTACATACAATAATGAACTTTAAAAGCAGAATGTTAGAATAGGTGTCTGACTGTCCGTCTTACGATCTGACGATCTGACGCGAGTTGAACATTTTTTACCCATCCCAAAATGCACAAAGCCGCTAAAGATTATTTTTTTTCAAAAAATTCGTTGAAGGTTACAAAAACGCATTTTTCTTATTTTTGCGAAAGTTATATTATTATTTGAAAAATGTAGCCTAGACACTCAGAGAGTAAAGACGAATCTAACGGCAACTTGCACATCAAAAAAGGTCAAGCCGTTTAGGCTGTAGGTAATCATATAGATACATACATACACTAGAAAAACATAACCCTCCTTCTTGCCCAGTCGGGTAAAAACCGAACAACCGGCTTTGATCTGGTCACTTTCCAAAAAATCTATAATTTAGTTGGGGATAATTAATGAAATACTGATCCAAAATTTATAAAAACATTAACCCCGGTGGTCCCAGTGGACCACCTCCTCCTATAGCTTATTTTATTATGACCCTGAGTACCTGATGCGACTTAAATTCTTAGTCATATTTCAAGTTAATTATAACGTCCTTCTTAGTTTTATAATCCTAATTATTACATATAGATGTAAGTTACAAGCTTTTTTTATAATAATAATAATCTTTATTTCGGCCATATAAAAACCATATACAAAATTAAATTAAATTAGATAGATTATAATTAACTGATATAAAAACACACACAAAAAAATATTTAAAATGTCAGGATATTAATACAAAAAATGTCAAATAATTAAAAATGAAATAAAATGTATTAATATCGATTAATACAAAACTTATACCTATCTTAATCTATATTTCGGTTTTGATCCGGAGTGCTCAACATGCACACTTGTCCAGTGTCGCATTATTGGGCAAGATAGATCTACGGTTGACCACCAACTCGCCTGATGTTAAGCGACGGTGTGGCCGAGGATGGAGCTCGTTGATATAGAAGATATCTATTCAATCTAGCCTTGAAACTTCCAAGATTGTAGTTCTCAGGAAACAGAGACGGCGGCAAAGGATTCCATTGCTGTACAGCACGCATCAAGAACGTGGACCGATATCGCCGAGTAAAGTTTATTGGCATTTCAAAGAGAAATGAAAATTATTATCTATTAACTTAATTTTTGAAAACTTTATTATTATTGACTGGCCTTGTGGCTCAGTTGGTAGTGTGTTTACGTCTACCTGCTGAACTGAAAGGTCGTGGGTTCAATCCCCACCCAGGGCAAACATTTGTGTGATGAGCATGGATGTTTGTTCTGTGTCTGGGTGTTTCTATGTATCATATGTATATATTTACAAAAAAAAGTATATATATGTATTCTATCAGCCATCTAGTTCCATAGTACAAGCTTTGCTTAGTTTGGGCTAGATGGTGTTGTGTGAAATGTCCACAGATATTTATTTATCTATGTGCAACATAACAATCGTGAGAAAGTAGCAAACAGACAAAGGTTTTACTAAAAAAGGTTAAATACTTCCATCATCGTTCAAGGTATCTTTAGTTTATACACAAATATGCCCTTAAACGTTTCGAAATTCAAAACAAAATACCCATATCTCATACCTTAGTCATCGCTTTCAAAACATTACCGCGTCGTAAACAGTGCGTAAGAGTTATTTGTGTGTGAAACATAGCAAATGTTTCGAATCGTAAAGCTTCAGATTAGAAAATGGAAGAATTGATTTTTAAATTTTTTTTCCTTACAATCTTGACTAGGAAATGTTTCGAAACGTAAAGCTTCAGATTAGAAAATGGAAGAATTATTTTTTTTTTCCTTACAATCTTGACTAGCAAATGTTTCGAATCGTAAAGCTTCAGATTTAAAAATGGAAGAATTGATTTTTTACATTTCTTTCCTTACAAGCTTGACAAAATGGACAAATGAAGGCTATTTTAGAATACTATTATAGGACCTATCTATATATCATTAGTCTTATCCTAGCAATGTTATCATTTAAACCGAGATCATTAGCACGAGTTTGAATCACACATGTTGTTTTTTGTTTTTTGAAGTAAAAACTTCTTTAGCTTCACGAGTCAGTCTTTTTGCTTTCTTATTTTTTAGTTTTCACTTCTGCCGGCACTCCCGGAGTGCAACCCATTGTTTTTTTTGTAAAAGCATTATAATAATATGGCTGTTATATATTTCCTTTTCTGAATTATATGTTTATGCAAAAATCTGAGTAGTATAAGAATTTCAAATATTTTAATACAGTCGTTTAAAGCTAGATAGACAAAGTAGGTTTAGTAATAGGGTTCCATTAACACTCTCTGGTCACCGAACCCTAAAAATTGCAAAATATACGTAGAACCTCGATCTTCGAGCGTTATTGGAAAGAAAAGCGACCCGCTATACTCTAGACCCGGTAATATCTCACTGAGACAACCGGCGTGGAAATAAAACCCATACTCTATCTCCCTAGCATAGCCGATACTGTAAGGTAATTCAACGACAGGGGAAAAGGGTTCACGTATGACGGATGTTTTATTAGACAAGTATCTATGTTAAAAGAAAAACAAAATACCCGACTGCAGAAAAGCAGTTTTCACAATCTAACTTACGATTTCGTTACGCTTGATACGCTGTTGAGTGTACGTTTTTGTGAGTTATTACAAAAAAAAGACGTGTGGCACTCGGAGACTGCCTTATCAACTTATGTAATTATAATTATAAATTTATTTTATTTATGCACTATTCCTAAACCCTCCCCCCTCCCCCCCCCCCCCCCTCCGACCGGCACACCGGCACAGCGGTGATACTTTTTAGTTTTTAGTTTTGCCATCTATCGATGAATAGCAGAACTTTTAATGACTTTTGAAATATCACGCTTGTCTCTTTAGTTCTGCAAATCGCCTCTAGGTGGCATTGGTTGTATCGGCGTTACTGCGTTAGGTTATTTTCGTTACGGAATTTCTGGATTCGGTCTCCACGCTCAAGGCCCGCGATAGAAGCTATGCAATAGCTTAAAAATATAGCCTTTGACACTCTGGAAGTGAAGAGGAATCTAACGACACCTCGCACAAAAAACCCGGTCAAGCCGTTTAGGCTGTAGTCGATCATATAGAAACATACAAACATACATACCCACGAAAAACATAACCCTACTTCTTACGCAGTCGGGTAAAATAAAAATAATCTACCACGCTGACCAAGTGTGAGTTGGTAGACTTCACACTTGAGAACTTTCAGACATGTAAAAATGTTTCCTCACGATGTTTTCTTTCACCGTTTGAAGTTGGTAACAATCAACAATATGCACATAACTTCGAAAAGACAGAGGTGCGTGCCGCGGGATACGAACCCAGGACCTGCGGATCTCAAGTTAAACGGTCTTCCGACTACGCTGCCGGATGCTATATTGATTAATACTTGCTCAAAAACAAATTTCAATGCTCTTGTCAAAAAGTCTCAAAATGTAACTTTTACAAATAAACATCTCGTTCAAAGCTAGCTAGCTTCCCTTGCTTCTCTTTTACGAAGGTAGATTAGCTCCAGGCTGAGCTTCCGCCGTAAACCGTGTTGTTAAAGCCTGCTTCGTAAGTAAACGTGTCTGAAATGGAGTTTCAGACATATTATGATTATGGAAACTCCCTGTCATAAAAACACATCTTTCCAGCTACAGGGATATTTTGGCACTGTTTTACACTTGGTTGTGTGTACACTGTGTTGGCACTTGGTCAATACTTAGCTTCACTTGTGCTGAGTATTGTGTATCTTGGATGGATATTCCAATAATTATAGTTTTAAAAACTGAAAAAACCGACTTAAAAATACGCAATCTGTTTACTTGGATGATATTTTTTTCAACTATTTTGTCATAAAAACTAAAGAAGTGAACCGATTTTGATAAAATTTAGGTATATGGTACATACCAAATAAAACAAAAGAATCATCAAAATTAATTCATAATTGGCGGATGAATCGCTGAATAAACATACAAAAAAAACATACAGTCAAATTGAGATCCTCCTTCTTTTTGGAAGTCGGTTCAGAACTCGTACGAAACGCTTTGACTCCTCTTTCTTTGTGCGTACTTCTAAAATGTGGAATTCGCTTCCTGAAAGGAGCAGATCACAGTATTTGCAACTGGGGGGATTCTTTGAAATTATGATAGGAAAATACCTAAAAATCATAGATCAACAATAATCCCCGATTTATAGACTAGCTGCATTCCGCGGTTTCATTCGCGTAGTTATGAAAAATGGTGATGGTTATGATGATGATAAGTAGCTTATGTCCGCCTCAAGGTCCAAAGCTATCTCTATACTAATTTTCATAAAGATCGGTTCAGCCGTTTGAGCGTGTAAAGGTAACAAAATCAGCTTTTATAATAACATTATGAAATTGTGTCAAATGTATTTCAAAACACCAGTACATTCATTTAAGTAACAATATACTTAGTTGTCTTTTATGTTGTCACAAATCTTATTTTTACTAGACTAATTAATACCTTCCCGCCTAAGAGTTCGCAAGCGCTTCGCGACTAATACGTCTACGTTTCGTCGCTCACTCTTTATTGAGTTAGCGACCGCTACGCTGCTCAGTCAGTCAGCGGACACAGTCAGCCGCTCACTGTGAGCTTAATGGGGACGCGGCCTAAAGGAAGTTACGCTTTCAATAGCGACAGAAGTGTCACAGTAGTCATAGTTATTGTTAGTAAATATAATTTTAAAGTGAACATTTCTTTAGGTGCACTGAGTACTTTATTTTGTGGTACTGAATGAGACTAAGTCGTCACGTTTGTCTATGTAACGTTCGGGTAAAGTCGGCTCGCGGCGACAAAGGGAACGAGAGAGATATAGTCAACGCGTCACTGCTATTTCGTCTCGCCTCGATGAAGTCTCGCCTTGTCTTCTTTCGTGTGGTCACACACATTTTTTCCGACTGCATAAGGAGGGTTATGTTTTTCGAGTGTATGTATGTTTGTATGTGGGTACGTGGGTATGTGTGTATGTATGTATGTTTCTATATGATCGCCTATAGCCTAAACGGCTTAACCGATTTTGATGTGCGAGGTGTCATTAGATTCGTCTTCACTTCCATGTATCATAGGCTATATTTTTTTGTAATAATAATAATACATCCCTTGCAAAAATTAAAATAATCCGTGTTTTCGTAACCTCCAACCTCTGTGCCTCCAACGAGCTATTCCGTAGTAAACAAGTGATTTTATTAGAATTATTCTAAAGAATGCGCATTTATAATCTTTTACAGCTATTTTACGCATACTTTCATATAAAACGTACACACAACAGCGTATCAAGCGCAACAAAATCGTAAGTTAGACTGCAAAAAACTGCTTTTCTGCAGTCAGGTATTTAGTTTTTCTTTTAATATACATACTTGTTTAAGGTATTAAAATAAGTAGTAAAATCGATCTCTGCGGTTTAAGGATGTAGCAAAATTTATTTTCCTTCTTTTTGAGAAAAAAAATAAATGTTGATGGCTAAAATAATCTATGAACTGTATTCCAATTTCGTGACAAACCGTTGAAAAATACGAGTCCAATCTCTGTGCGAGCATCAACATTCAAACATCCAGAGATGAAAGCAAATGCCAGTTGACAATAGTCCTTAGCTTGCTTCGCTCACTCAGTACATTCATAAAACTCACAAGTAAATTCATGAAGCTCACAGTAAATTCATAAAGCTCACAAGTAAATTTATAAAACTTAAAACTCCCGACATAAATACATAGCTAAAATCGATCTCGATAAATTTTTCTTTCACAAAAAAAAAAACTAGATAAAATCGGTCCGTCTGCTTGAGAACTACGGTTTCACAGACAGGCACACAAATACACAGATATACAGACACACGTCAAACATGTAACACCCCTCTTTTTGGGTTGCGGGTTAAAAATAAACCAACTGAGAGCTAAGTCCTTAAAGCACTCATGCACAGACTGAATTTAGCTGTTGCAAAAAGTTTGTGTTTGCGAGGTCTACTGTCCATAGAACTGTTTTAGTTAACTTTACATAGAAATCTTGTTAAAAATCCAATCCGGCTCCCAATCTTTGTCTCATTTCCATTCTTCAGAAATATAAGCACATAAATTAACGTTTCGAAGACCGATGATACAGAAATCCGGAATCCGGAATATCGCTCCATGAAATAAATTAACCGTAAAATATGGGAAGTAAAATCGGTTAAGGCGTCGTGTGGCACCGGTAAAGAGAGAAACCTTCCGGCCGCTCGTTTCGTGAGGAAAATGTGGCCATAACTCATAATGAGATACCTAAAGTTTGTATGAGCACTTTGGATCACGGAATGTTATTTATAGGGCTGCCAGGTGTGATCAGAGGCGGACTCAGGAGTTTATTAAGTATATCTATAAAGCGTACATACGACCTGCCACTTAGTACGCCGCGCGCCAGAAGAGTAAAAGCTATATAATATAACGAGATGCACTCTGTGTCTATCCTAACTCATTGCCTTAGTGCTTATTTAGCCTATCTACCATTGGTAAAACTTCATAGAAGTTTTTTTTTTTGAAAAAGCTGTATTTGTAAGGCTTGAAAGTTTTATTTACACAGGAGTTATATATCCTCATGTATAAAAAAAGATTTTTATATCATACGCATATTTATATAATATATATATATTTCTCTTATCAGAATATTTATCGTCATTTCTCACTTTTCTAATATCCCTACTCAATGATTTAATGGTTCAACTTGAGCACAAGATCCTTGTTCCGAGCAGCTGTCTAAGATACAAATAGCCTTAATGATAGCCAACCTCCGGTAGGAGATGACCTCAAGAAGAAAAAGAATGATTTTATACGTTTATAATGTTGTGTTGCGCGAGAGAGATAGCTGCGCGAGTTGAGCGCATTCTTAACCACTAAACTAGTTATCATTCGGGATGAAATTGGTCATGAAAATGTGTTGCTGGCTCGCGGGCTATAAAATATGTTAAACCAAAAAGGGAGTCATAAAATTTCTCGCTACAAGCTACAAACAAAAATACAGCCCTTTGAAGCTGCGAAAAATAACCGTTTTATATGTTTTCGTCGAGTCTGAGTAAGATAACAAAGGACATTGCAAAAACAGTAAGGATTTTTTAAAACAAAACATAAAATAATGAAATATCAACACATTCTATATTCCATTCCATTCTATTCAAAGCAGACCAACCACAACGAAATAATATACGAACAAATATTTTTAATGCCCCGATTTATTCCCGTGTATATATCCTTTACAACAGTTTTAATACATGATATCAAATAATCATAATAATCAGCATTGCCATTCAACGTGGCAATGCGGTCAGCATGCTGGGTACTCTGCCAACTGGTAGTGGGTTTGAGCATTTGGATTATCTTAGACCTTTATCGGTCTGGGGTGATCGATGTGCTTTTTGTGTAGTAGTTTAGTTAGTTGAGTCTGTATATTGTTGTGTTGTAATTAATCATAATATTGAGATTAAAATAGTTATTTATTGTACTAGGCTGGAAAGTTGTATTTTACGTTCGAGTGTCTGACAGTTGAATCTAGAGCAAGCGAAGGATCCTAGGTTTGAACCACGAGCGCAGCGAGTGACTCTAGTGTAGTTAGTAGTAGTGTAGTTCTAGTGGAATCCTGAGCGTAGCGATGGATCCAAGAAGAAAAATAGCTTTACAGCCGAGTGCAATACAACGTTTTTCATCGTAACGTAGCGAGGAAATTGTTTAGTTCACCTATTTTCTCGAGTAGAAAAATCTGCTTGGCTTTATATGCAACTTTACTGGTCCTAAACTTACATTATAACCATATGAATTCATTTTCATTAACTATCCATTTCATTAATTATAATCATTATTTTCAACAAAAAGTACGAAAATGAAAATAACATACTTAGTACAAAGTTTTTTTAATTCAATTTTTTTCTTCTATTACACTTGGCACAACTTGCATAGGTCAGAATCAGATCGATCGTACTTGCCTAGAAGGACCTGTTAACTTGGGATTTGAAGACACACAGATTAGAAATAAATGAAATAAATAAAGCTACTACATAGCTAATCCGTTAGAATTATCAAACACAAAGACAATTATATACACCCAAAACAGAGCTAAAGTCAAACCACACTACAATTTATCATTCAAACGCTGTCGTAAATCGATCCGAAAACCCTCTACTCAAGAGACACGTTCTAGCACTGACAGAAACGTTTGTTTTCTTCCCACAGATATAGCAAATTTGTTTTTAATTTTTGCTAAAAAAAACAGCGACACAGCTGCTAGTTATTGCTCCTGTCTAAAGTCTTCCGAATCTACTTTGTTCTATGAATTAGACACCCAAATTCTATAAATTACTTTTAAATATATTTGATGAGGGTCCAAGTTTGCATGACAGCGACTTTGGCTATTAAGTCCTTATTAAGTTCAGACATGGCATTAATATGGAATTATTTTCCGTTGTTTGTAGTAGCTGCGAGTAATCGATCATATACGGTATATACAGTTGACAGGCACTCATGGGGTAGGAGGGAACTTTCGATGGAATCAATCTTCAATACCTTTGAAGTTACTATTGTAGGCATAACCTTGATTTCGTATTTCCAGAAGGTTTTTCCAACTTATACGTAAATGGGAATGCTTAATCTTTCTAAAGGTTGAAGATCTTAACTAAGAATTACTAGATATCTTCCAATCAAACTTGCTACATCATTGACATGAGACTAATTTTGTTTTTCGCTACCAAGACTAAATTAATTTGATAAGACTCTGACTTTGATCTGTATACTTTTATTTTGTGGTTAGAAAGAATTGAAACATGTTTTTTTTTTAAATATAGAATCTACGTTTGACCAGCAGCACGCCTGATGGAAAGCGATGCTGAAGATGAAGCACGTCGATCTAGAAGATACTTATTCACTCTAGACTTGAAGACACCCGGGTTATAGCTTTTAGGAAACAAGGACAGCGGATGTTTTAGCCTAACCCAGTTTATTTTATTGACGTTGCAGTCTGTTCGTATAGGTAAAATGTGGCTTTGAGGGCGTTGCTGTTCTTGTTTCATTATTTTGGTCAATCGAGACGTTTGTTTATATTTTTTGTCACGATGATTTTCTTTTGAATTGGTTTCAATGTCTGGTCGACAAAAATAAAACCGAGTTCTGCTTTTTTTTAACTACAAAACTTCTAATAGTAGTAAAATTTGTTATATTTACCTGAGCAGCCGACACAGCCAGTGGAAACTCCTCCATACCACTCTTGGAGCTCCTACTTCCTCTATCAGAGCTCTCATCATCAGAGTCTGACGTGTGGAAGGAGAGGTTAGCTGTCCCCGGGTTGGGGTCGCTTAACCTCAACTTAAGGCAATCTCGACGCATCCTTGAAACTTTATTCAATATTTTAAGAAGCTACGATGATTCATCTTTCATTATTCACTATCGCTTATCGATTTCACTATAATCTTTTATCATTACATGTATTACGTTCAGTTCGAAAAAGAAAACTTTCAAGTTTTAACTCATTTCTTCAACACTTTTATCAATAATTTTATTGTTTATCTCGTCATTAAGGTTATGATTATCGTTACTGTTCATGTCACAATTTACAAATTCTTTATTATTTTTCGTAGTTATCAGAGGCACTATGGATGAACTGATTTTTTAGTTTTATATTTTATTTATATCGAAACAATAAATAAGTTTTTATGCAATGTTCACTTACGTTTTATTTCACTTGAGTATTAAATACGTATTTTTATATTTCATATTTACCTATACACTAGATTATTTTACTTTGTACATGCTTACACTCGTTTTATTTCTTTGGTACACTTTCGATTTGTAATACTTCCTTGTTTCGGTTGTTTCTTAAGTTGATTTATTTATCAGTTTTGTACTTCTGTTTTCATTTTCGTATCTTTGGCTATTTTCTTAGGAATGTTTGATCTCACTAATTTATTTATAACTTTTATCAGATTGTTTAAACAGTTCGCGATTGCACTTTGTGATTTTCCTGCAATGAAAATATTTTTTATTGAGTTTATATACGTTTATTATTATTTAGGTTTTATTATTAATTTCCACTATTACGTGGCATGGCGGTCCCCTTTCGCATCCTGTATCCATAAGAAATAGCATATAACTACATTTTATTTAAATATAGTTCGATCAATATATCTCGTTTCGATAGATACTACTTATACTATACTTACAGTTACGGCCTTACCGAAAAACGTTACTAAACTTTAAGCAATGCTTAACATATTTTGTTAACTTCTCGCTGACACGTAATTACACTTGCGAAAAGAAGACAGAGAATTTAAGACGTTGGTTAAAGTAAAGTAACGTTTTTCGGTAAGGCCTTTAGTTTGGAATGAAAATTAGCTAATTCAGGTATATATTGTAATTCCTCATAAATAATAAATAATAGTATTTTTTTTTTAATAATAACATGTCGATTCAGTAAGTACAATAACAATATATATATGGACTGGACTATATTATTGGTAAAACATGAACAAAAACTTAATAAACAACAATACAAGTCAAAATATAAAATTGTCAATCGAATAAAACGACCCTGACCGTACCCGGAGCTAAATAAAAGTTACCATAAGGCTGGCGGCATTATCAGTTACCACGTTGAACAGCAATGGCCAGCCTTTGCATCAGGAACGAGCCAGAATGGGAGTTACCTTAACTTTCCCTGATGCGTCCCCCACGCACCAAACTCTTAGCATCTACACCCCAACTGCCCTTGTCTCCACTGCTATAGGCACAAAGGCTTTATGGCAATATAGGTGAGTGGCGACACCGCGTACACCAGTTTCCCTGGGGCTAAATGAGACCCCTGACCTCCAGCTTGCCTTAATTGGTTGGCTGGATAGTGGAAACCGCAAGAACTAAGTACCTAAGCTTCAGGGTAGAAGTGTTAAAGGGTATAACGCTGCGAGTAGCGTTTAGTGAAAGCGCAGAACACCTCTCGATACCCTTAACTACCAATTAGCCAATGTTGTTTCTCCAGCGCCAATATAGCAGCGTTACCCATAGAGGTATGGGCAACTAGCGCACAATAAAAGTGGAACTAAAGACTAGTAGCAGGTGGTCCCATACAAATTTTATCAAAATCGATGCAGTGCTTTAGTTTTTTTTTTAAATAACTGGTTAAAATATTATCCGAGAGCCTGTAGAAAAATGAACAGAAAGTCTCTTAAGTATTGTATTGCGTATTTTGAAGTCGATTTTTTCAGTCGTTTAAACTATAATTACTTATACATACCTTCGCTTGTCTTCAGGTCAGAAAAGGGCACTGTTAATATTTTACTTTTAGGACCCCCCACCCATACTTTAATTTACGTACAAAAGCGTTATGACGTCATAAGTTCACAACGCCCTTACGCGAGTGCTCTGGGAACTTTTCGGGTCAAATACTCAGATGTAATCCCGTTCGGACGGAGCTTTACTTTGCAGAATTATAACAAGCTTGTCATACTTGAAGTTTTGCGAGAGCCCCGCCGTCACTTCAAAAGGGGACTCTCGTTTTGTAAATCTCGTCAAATGAATCCGTTGTAATTTTGTGTATTCTTCGAATTCGGAACGAGGATCAATTCGCAGAATGTTTCTGTGGCGAAACGGTTGTACGTAAAATGACGGGAACGTGAAATATCTGGATTTGAAATCTATCATTTCATCGCTATTTTATTATAGCGAGGCCAGACACTCTGTAAATGACTGTAGGCATAAAGCATATGCAAGCTGACTTAAACTTTATTGCGTCGTAGATAGAGCTACATCATTAAATATGTTTGCGGAATGAGACTTCCGTACCCAAATAACAAGTATAAGAACACTCCCGACTAATTCACCGGGATTGACGCATATGGCCAAGAACGCAAAAGACCATTTGGCCTTTTGCTTATTTAAAAAAAATATTTATGCGGGTGGCCAAATCAGTGAGAGGCCAAAAACGCAAAAACCCATTTGGCCTTTTGATTATTTAAAAAAATATTTACATGATGACAGAGACACGTCAATCTTGTAACACCCCGTCGTTTTTGCGTCGGGGGTTAAAAAAAACTTCGATCAGTGCTTTCTAACTCGTCACGAACACGCTACTAAATTTAGCATACCTGAAGTAAATCTTTAGACCATGGCAATAACATTTTCAAGTCATAATGCCGGTTACACAAGTGACGAGTATGATGTACATAGATTAAATAATAGTAGTACATAAACAATGGGTTTATTGAAATGTTGGCGAACCCTTACCTACAAGTGTCTTAGTCGTGTTACGAATTTCAGGGGGAAAAGAAAAATGTTAAGTAAATGTTATGCAAGAAGACTTTCCGAGTAAGAAATTAGAGTTGGAAAATGACGAGGTAATAGACACGGCCAATGAGAAACCGTTTAAAAAAATAAAAACCCGACTTCAATATACGCAATTAGTTTACTTGGATGACATATTTTTTCCAGTTATTTTGTTATAAAAACAAAAAAAAAAAAAAACCTATGGGACCACCTGAAAAGTATACCCTTTCAAAACATTTAAGTACTATGCCCTTTCAAAACATTTTTTTTTTCAATCGGTCCAAAGGTCTTCGTGTAATCAGGGAACATATATAAAAAAAAGGTTCCGACGAATTGAGAACCTCCTCCTTTTTGGGATTCGGTTAAAAATTGATGGTTATGGAGCGACGATGGTGAAAAATGTTAGATGGATATAAACTCAGTATACTGTGCTAAGTTTAAATGCTTTTAAATAAATTATGTACAGTAACTTATGTACGCTTTGCGCACACTTTCTCAAAACCACGTATACTCAACAGCGTATCAAGAGTAACGAAATTATAAGTCATACTGTAAAAAAAAACAAAATACCCGACTGCAGAAAAGCGGTTTTTGTAGCTAGTATAGTTAGCCCTATTGGTCGTTGAAGCAATTATCAATCGCATTTCTATTTTCTAACCCATTGCGATAGCAAAAGATGCGCGTGCGTTGAATATGATCTCTTATTTATACTGTGGATGAAGAGATGGACGGTCAGTTTGTCTGTCAAGGTTTGTGGATTAGTCGAGGAATGCTGTTTACACTAATTTTATTATGATGAAATATTGAGTGATAGACGTAATTTATCTCGGAAATTTATGTTTTTTGTTACATCAGACTTAGTTTTAAATATAGAAAACCAGTGCGATAGATATATAACAATTATAACTATGATTTGGCTGCTAGTAACTGACTTAGTGACTAGCCGACGAAGTACAGCCTAAAAAGATACAATTTGGAGCTATTTATGCTGTAGGAGATATCTGGGGGCACGGCCGGGCCCCCGCCATGTGAGCCAGCGGGAGTGGCTGGGACTATCTTTTCTCGAAGCGATTCGTCGGATTTTTGGACGCTCGTAGCTTCGGCCTCGATAACACTAGAGAGTTCAAAATTTCAGGATCGAGTGAGGTCGGTGAATTTATAAAATATAAAAAGTTTAATTTATCTTTCTTTTTTTTGTATACAAGATAGATCTACGATTGACCACAAACTCGCCTGATGTTAAGCGACGGTGTGGCCGAGGTTGTCGATCTAGAAGATCTATTCACTCTAGACTTGAAAATTCCAAGATGAAACACACTCAGGAAACAGGTCTCAGGAAACAGTGATCTAGCTTTTATACTTTCGATATTATTGATACCTAAAATACGCCGATTCTGCCTCTGACTCACTGATGTTCATCAAAAATATAAAGTAGTTGCTCAAGTCTTAGAAAGCTAAAATTCGGTATATAGATAGAAGCATACATAACGTAATATGTATATGTATATATACACCGGAAAAATATAGTTCTCTTTATTGCGCAGCCGGGAAAAAAATAGAACTCAGATATTATATATTCTCGAACTCAATAATAATAAAGCAAATAAAAGGACAAATTTGGGGGAGCAGGCAACCGCTTCCTCCTTCCCATCCCTACAAATATTATTGGACGGAAGTGTCTGTGTATCGTCAGACTATTTGTTCCTCTACGCAATATCAAAGCATAGCAACATTGTTACTGTGGAGTCACGTGGAGTCTTTCATGGATACATTTATAAGTAGAAATTTTCACATAGTCATCATCATCATTATCTCAGCCACAAGAAGTCCACTGCTGGACATAGGTCTCCGTGATGGCTTTCAATAAAGATCGGTTGGAAACGGCCTGCATCCAGGGTCATGGTAGTGGGCAGGGCACATAGCACGTGGAACAGACGGCCGATGGGGCCGAAAAGTTCACGAATAGAGACCAGGAACCGGCAAGCGCAGCGTAGAAAGACCAGCCACAAGGTGGACAGAAGATATCATACAAGTGGCAGGAAGACACTGGATAGTATATATATCCCCAAATAAATTAATAAAATAAATATTGATGGACATTTCACACAACATCATCATTAGCCCAAACTAAGTAAAATTTGTACTGTGGGAACTCGATAGCTGATAGAATACATTATATACTTTTTTTGTAAACACATACTTATGATACATAGAAACACCCAAGCACAGAACAATCATCCATGCTCATCACACAAATGTTCGCCCTGGGTGGGGAACGAAACCACGACCTATGGCTTAGCAGGCAGACATACATACCAACTGAGCTGTAAAAACAGTAGACCTTGCGAGTACATAGTCTGCACTCGTGAGGTTTGCCATTGATATTCGAAATTCTTGTTCAGAATTAAGTCTCGAATGTTCTGTCAATATTATCAATTTTTATCCAAATCAGCCGACAAATTTATGGACTCGTAGCAATTTTTTTACTTCTTAACCGAGATTTCTTAAGCTTTTATCAAGACAACCTCTTGACTGATTTTGCCCATATTCTAAATTATTTTTTACAATTAACTACCATATATTTCTAGCGAATATTATTAAAATCGGTCAGTAAATAGCGCCGCAGAAACTTTAAATTCCCCTTTTCGGGGAAATAACTCATCAAAAATTCCCGACGGCTAAAAAAATCTTTTAAATTGATACACATTGAGGAACCTCATCAAGTTTCGTCAATCGGTTGAAGAATACGACCTGTACGCGAGTACAAACATTCGGACAGAAGAACGAACATCTTGCTAGTTGATGCAGACCTTCGTTCGCTTCGTTCATTCGGTCAATAAAGGTATTCTTCACGAAGCGAGACGTAGCTAGGGAAAATATATTAGAGATCAACGTACTCCATATTAGTTAGAGGGAAAGTTCCCTACACCCTTGAGACGTTGTTACTAGGCTTCCATACCCAGACGGAGGAAGCACATCATACGATGTGATTACACTACTAATAGACTGTACTACTACTAATACACTACAATAATCCGTACTCAGCGATATCGAACCACATTCTTGATGCGTACTGCACAGGAATGGAACTCTTTGCCATACCCAGACGGAGGAAGCGTATCATACGATGTGATTACACTACTAATAGACTGTACTACTACTAATACACTACAATAATCCGTACTCAGCGATATCGAACCACATTCTTGATGCGTACTGCACAGGAATGGAACTCTTTGCCGCCATCTGTTTCCTGAGACCTACCTTGGAATCTATCTTGCATAAAAAAAGACCGGGTATACCTTGCCTGGACAGCCCTAGTGTTTGAATTTTAAATCCAATTATATTATTGCCGACAAAGATTTCGTGTCTGAGCTCAAAAACGTCCGAACTCAATGAGGTCTAAACCAACAATCTTTAGACCACTTACACGGTTTAAAAAAAAATGATTTTCAAAATAATTAGACGAGTCAAAGTAGGTGACATGTCTCGGAATTTTTCAATCTAAATTAGGCTTTATCGCGGCGACATAGAGTTAAATCAAAATCTTTCAGTTCGTCATTGTTGGTATATGAGTATCGGTCAACTCAGGACACTTTGTCAATGTTGTTTTAGATTTCGTGTCTATGTGATAATAACGTCATTGTTTAGATCTTCAATAATTTTAAAGTTTAAAAAACTGAAACAACCGACTTCAAAGTACGTTATTTCATTTACTTGTAATACATATATGTAAGGATAATAATTAAACAAGGCGCTCAAGCGTTGAAGTAACTCTATTTTCTCCTTATACACATTGGACGAGGAGTAAGTAGGTTTTACTTTTCAAGCTCAATAAATCTCTCACGATTGTAAACTTTTTAAAAGACCTCTATTCCCGACTCTAGACCCGCTCGTTTTTTTTTCAAGAATGACATTTGTCATTGAATGTCAAATGCTTCGTCGTCGCAGATTAGAAAATGTGCATAAGTTTATACGAAAAACCTCAACATTTGACACTTTTGCAAAGAAAAACGTGTCAGTGGAACTCTGCGATTCTATAATTTGACGCACTCACTCAGGAATACCATGAAAATATTTTTACTTTTAGAGATTATTCAAAAAGTAATAAAGCAATGTTTCTAATATAATTATGGGACCAACTTGGGAGCTTTCTCTATACGCCAATTCACGAAACACAAAAATTGGTTCAAGAATGAGCGAGAAATTCGTGTTCATACATAAAAAAAAATACGGTACGAATTGATAACCTCCTCCTTTTTCGAAGTTGGTTAAAAAGATCGATCCCAATTCACTGAGTAGAGATCTCAGTCACTTTTTAACCGAAAGCGCAACATGAGGAAATGTGATATTTTTCGCGTGTATGTATTGAATTATGTTTTTCGTACTTTTAAAAGTAGATTAAGCACCTAGGGGATAAAGTAGTGTTTTATGACGCGATATATTAAAGCACGATTTAAGCTCGCCTTTATCCCCTAGACGCATAATCTACTTTTTATATCTACTGCGTGGTAATAGAAAAATAATCTTTTTTTTTAAATCAAATAAAATATCAAGCAAGTATAATAGTTTATTCTAGACAAGCGCACTCCATCGTAGACCAAACGTCGTTCAAAACTAGCCGGGTCGGAAAAATAATCATGGAAGTCGTTTAGTTATTCGTGTTTTAAAATGTGGATGATTTCAATAACATTTATCTATTTGTGTTTTTTAATTATTCATGTTTTTTTTTTCTTATTGACATTTATTTATATATTTTTTTATTTGTTACATATGGATTAATATCTGAAATTAATGAATTTGTATTTGTATATATTAGTTAGGAGTAGATACCAAATTGTATACATTTTTCTTAAATTTTCTGTAAAATTTCAGTTACAATACGATTCAATTTAATAAAAATGAAAAAAAAAACTTCTTATAATAATACCCAAATATTTAGTTTTGTACGCTATTTAAAGTTTGGCAAACATTTCAAACTAAGAACATTTAGCATTTAGAGGTCATTCAAAGTTAAACGCCGATTCAAACTTACTTACAATGACAAAGATTGATTACAATACATATTATACTAAAAGCTCGTGAGTTCACAGTTCGAGACTGGCGATTAGTTTAAGAAAACTCTTTAATTGTTCAGTTGTTCGCAATAATATAAATAAACAACAGTATCTTTATCAAACGAAAAACATAATACCTGACTGTAGAAAACTAGTTTTTGCACAAAACACGTACACTCAACAGCGTATCAAGCATAACGAAATCGTAAGTTATACTGCAAATACTGCTTTTCTGCAGTCGGGGTTTTCTTTGTTTTTTTTTGTTTTTATTTTTATCAGCCCTGTTTGTACAAACTGTCCCACTGCTGGGAACGGGCCATCCTTCTCATTGTGAGAAGGGTTAGGCCACAGTCTGCCACGCTGGCCAAGTGCGGGTTGGCAGAATTCACACATCTTCAAGATCATTGAGAACTCTGATATGTAGGTTTCCTCACGATGTTTTCCTTCACCGTTTGAAGTTGGCGGCAATCAACAATACGCACATAACTTCGAAAAGACAGAGGTGCGTCATGCGTGCCGTGGGATTCGAACCAAGGACCTGCGGATCGCAAGTCAGACGGACTCACCACTAGGCTGCCGGAAACTTCTTTAAATTTAGATTCTTGTAATTACAAGAATCTAAAAAAAAAAAAAAAAAAACTTAGTTAAAAAAAATATACCAAGTATAATTTTGCTTATTTTGTATAATTTTTTTAATTAGTCTAATTAGACTAGTATAATTTTGCAAAGCCTGGGTTGCCATTTTTACTAAAGTCGTCTGTGATATCACTATCTATTCTTTGAACTCTGGTGGGCGGTAAAGTATAAAATCCGCCATATTTTATTTTTATCGGGTATTTTGTAAATACTTGTTTGTTTGAAAGTAAACATTTTCAGATTGGTTCCTGTTGCGTACTGCACAAGAATGGAATTCTTTGCCGCCATCTCTGTTTCCTGAGACCTACAATCTTGGAATTTTTAAGGCTAGAGTGAATAGATATCTTCTAGATCGACGAGCTCCATCCTCGGCCATACCGTCGCTTAACTTCAGGCGAGTTGGTGGTCAATCGTAGATCTATAATGTATAAAAAAAATAGAAATTTCGGTTTGGTTTTTCAGTTTTTTAAACATAATATATAAAAAAAACTGAAAAACTAAAATTTCTATGGCTATATTAAATATGGCGGATTTTATACTTTACCGCGCACCACAGTTCAAAGTTACACGTTAATACGAGGTTTACTCTATCTTAAGGTATAGGTCATATAAGAGTATGACACTTAACGATTGTGCATGCTGACTTGCGCTTTATTACGTTATAGCAAAACTCACAATCAAATGTTTGGAAAGTGTTTCTTTACCCGTACTATTAAATATTCTGTGTTCTTTAAATTGTATAATATATTGTTTTAACAATAAAACGTAACATAATGTCAAGAATAGTGTGACAAGTCATGGCAATCGCATCCAGATGGAAAATAGGAGTCCAAGGTTGACTAGAAACAGACTCAAGGTCATACTATAATAATATCAGTGATTAGAAATTAGCTTTATGAACAACTAGCTGCGCCCGCGGTATCTTAGCATTGTGAAGAAAAACGGTGATGATGATGATGATAAAATATAGCCTATGTCATTCCCTAGGTCTTAATGAATATCTGTGTAAAATTTCATAACGATTGGTTCAGCCGTTCAGCCGTGAATTGGTAACAAACTAACAGAGAGACAGACAACAGACAGAGATAATATTAGGACATAATGCAATGGCGAATAAAATGAACACTGAAACATAACATAATTTCTTTCAAATTTCAACAAAGATAGTTGGCATGTTACCCGGTCTAAAAATTAATATAATTATAGTTTAAAAAAACTGAAAAAATCTACTTCAAAATACGCAATACATCCGCAACTTGCTGGTCACTTTTCTATCGGTTTTGTTTTGATAAAATTTATATGAGACCAACTTTGAAGTATGATATACCAAATACAAAAAGAATCAACGAAATCAATGCACAATTAGCTGAGTAATCGGTGAGCAAACATACAAAAAAAAAGCATACAGATCGAATTGATAACCTCCTTCTTTTTGGAAGTAGGTTAAAAATCTCAGCCCTTATACAGATCTACGCGAGATGTGTTAACACCGTGAACGACTTTTACGTACATAGGGAACGTTTTGTGTAAAATCTATTTAATGTTTATGTAAAATTTATTTAAATACGCACTAGATAAATAATAATATAAATAGATAATTATTTTTAACCGACTTCCAATAAGAAAGAAAGATGTTCTCAATGCGACTGTGCACTTCTCAAATGGCAAATGTGCAAGCATGATGCCAACATAAAGCAAAAAAAACGGCCTTCTAAATATATCCAAAGAGAATATATCATTCCAATATTCTAATGTCACAGTTTTGTAAAAATCACCACTTTTCGCGCTGCATCGTCCAACTCGGCTGAAAGACTTGATACGTTACAAACGGCTCTGTATTTTTGACAAGGTTCCGTATGCCGCGTAGGTATTTTTATTTGAGGTTAAAATGTTTATTTTACAGGCAGAGTTATGCGCTTAACGTGTAGTAAAACATTTTTGGAGTTGCTTTGACCTATTTTCTTGATTATTGAATTCGTTGTCTGAAGTATCAATGTCTACTTTGATACTTACCGAAAATAAACATTAAAATTACACGACTTTTCGATTATGCCATACTAAGACCTATTAATAATAATAGTAAATTATAAATTGTTGTGGCGTGGCAAAATTTGTCATGAAATTTATAATCAGGTGTAATTGCCAAAATTATTAATAATCTGTCGATTTGTAATATTTTACATATTTATAGTTTAAAAACTGTAAATACCGTCTTCAAAACACGCAATTTGTTTACCTACTTGGATTATATTTTAACAGTTATTACAGAAAAACAAAGTTCTGAACCAATTTTGATAAAACTTATATGGACCACCATTTTAGGTATTACCTACCAAACAAAAAATAATCATCAAAATCAATTGACGGAGTAATCGGTGAACAAACATACAAAAAAACAATAACATACAGTCGAATTGATAACCTCCTACTTTTTGGAAGTCGGTTAAAAACCAAAATAATCGATTTCAATCGGCTAGCTACTAAACAACTGAAAGAAAAATGATGAAATTGAAATAATTTAATCGAATTGTGGTCCGATTTATTTATTAAGCTATGCTGAGCCCAAAGCAAAAATAATATAATTATTAAAATCTGTTCATAAACAAAGAATGTGTAAACTTATATTAAAATATCTAAACATAGACAAACTAAGAACT
Source organism: Lycia hirtaria (assembly GCA_947563715.1). Classification (NCBI taxonomy): domain Eukaryota; kingdom Metazoa; phylum Arthropoda; class Insecta; order Lepidoptera; family Geometridae; genus Lycia; species Lycia hirtaria. The sequence continues at coordinate 22,410,426 of OX387380.1, read as the reverse complement.
TCCTTCTTTTTAGAAGTTGGTTAAAAACCAGCAGCTGCATCAATCTAGAAATAAACGTAGGTAGCAAGAGAGTGGGCAGTCAGAATCATAAAAACAAAATAATCAAATTTTCCTGTGAAAAAAATGTTTTCTCTAACTATTTTCGCTTTGTTTTGTTCGAAAATTGAAATATATTGGATCCTATTAATAAATTCACGCAGACAACGATAATCCCCATCCTAGTCACGAAAATCTTAATAATTTCGCGAAAAGCCTGCGATAATAATAATTGGCCTAAATTCGGAGAAAATTTCACGCATTCCACGAAAATCTATCTGAATCCAATCCATAACAAGCAGTTCCAAGGAAACTCTCGTTGTTTACGTGCCAACATCACGCCACCCAAACGCATCGATTCATCTATATGCCAATAATTACGGGGAAATACGCAAAAAGAGTTTTCCCCGACACATCTACGCTACGCACGGCAATATTACACTCGAAACAGGACCGCCATACCATAAAACACATATAAAACACTATTTTTGTATCGTATTATTTTGTAAACGATAACTAATCGTACGCACGTTTAGATTGTAACACACTATCACTGGTAGACGATATTGCGTCCATTCGCGACGAATTCAAACGTAATAACGTCAAAATGACGTCTTTTTTGTTGATTTGTGAATTGTCTAGAGAAAATACGCGGGATTGGCACGGCGTCGCGACGCCCTCTCACAGTGGCGCCGCGAACGGCACTGAAAAGAAAACGTCCGAGCAAGGCAACAGGAGTTCACCACACCCCTGCGGCAATTTCCTCCTTTCCCACCTGAAAATAAGGCTTGGATTCCCCTAAATATGATGAGAGATGACGTGAAATGTACGCAAGGATGTCCCTTTTGTTTGAAACGCGCCGTTCCGCCCGTTTAAGTGGATTCCAACTCATTAAGGGGAGGTACGGATTCGGTAAGTTAATTTTAACTGTAATTATTAGACACTACATTAAAATTACAAAATTTTGTCCAATTTTGATTTGTTATAATATCAGGTTCTGGAAAGCACTTAACAGTTTGTTTAACCCAACACTCCAGAAAGAGGATTAGTGTTCTTGGTTAATTGATGATTCCATGTTTTGTTCCAACTACATCTCACGACGACTGAAGACATTGGTAATATTTAGTAGCTATGTTTTAGATTCATATTAAAATTATAGCTATATGGATGAGTTACGTTGTTCTTCACATGTTTACTCACTTACTGAGGAGGATTCTGTTTTTCGGTCGTATATTTAAACTATGTAATTATGACTCTAGACGGATAAAATGGTCATAATGCTGTACCTAATTAGCTGGAAAATTTTATTTACCGTCGAGTGCCTGGTAGTCGAATCCAGAGCAACGAAGGATTCTAGGTTTAAAGTTCTAGAGAAGAATCCTGAGCGTAGCGATCGATTCAAGGAGGCACGAGACAAAATAACTTTACAGCCAAGTGTAACAAAAATTTGTTCACTTTAAGGGTAACGCGTTTTGAGCCCATCCTTAAGATGAAAAATGCCCAATGATGTTTTATACGTAGATAGGTTTTCCCTGGCTCTGCTTAGGAAGCCTCACGTAAGGTAATCGCCTGACTCGTCTTCAGTAGCGACACGTCGGGCAACGCTGTTAGACGCGTGTCGTGACTTGTGAACAGTGACAATGCCATCCTGTGTGTTTAAAAAGTGCAACACCAAGATATAAGTGAGATAAAGTTTAAATAGAGTAAAGGTTAGTTTTCCTATGAAAACTAGCGTGGATTTCACACATTTTAAATAAAAACTACGGGTCACTCACGTCTGTTTTGAGCCGAAGAATCCGAGAGTGAAGTTTGTGGCTGTTCCTTCGAAAAAGACCGCCGAATGCGGTTGAAAATATTGTCGGATTCTTCGGCTCAAAACAGACGGTAGTAAACAGTGACCAGACGGTAGTGTTACAATCTCTATATGTGTCTGTATGTCTGCCTCATGTAGACTTAACAGATTTTGATATGTTATGATTACGATATTGTGCAGTTGTGGAGACAGAGATAGGATTCAAATTCGTAATCACTGCGCGGGTGAATCCGCAGGATCTTAATAGTTTTCCACATTATTCCCACTCCCACGTTGTCATGTCGGTACACACCCACCACGATTAAGAAAGTTGTGGGTGTAATGTCAGTAGACATTATATAATGTTAAACAACGATAGAGACATATTTGAAGCCTCATTGATTATTCACTGAGCAAGAACATCTAGAGTCAGGATCACGAAAAAATGTCCGAGTTAAAAATCTGCTTACGCTATTCTATACTACGCCATATATTATATAAATTACGGTTGAATTTCGAACATTGAGTTCGAGTAAATGTTCTATTTACTTTACAATTGATTGAGTATGGATAGTGGCCGTCACAGCCCAGTTGGTAACGTCTGCCTTCCAAACTGTGAGTTTATTAACATCCACCCGGACAAAAAATTCTGTCATGTGCAATAATATTCATAGATGTTTGTCCTGTGTCTTTTTAACACGCTTTTATTAGGTCGACCTGTATGTAACTAACTATGTAATGAAATCTAAGGTAACTAATTTAACCATCTTCCAAGGATCGTAGCATCATGAAAATTGGCAGCTCTATGTAGTTCTGATGACAATACAATAATATGGTACTGTCGAACTGATCTGACGATGGAGCCGGAAGATATGAACTAGAACTTCATGATGGAACATCGTATCATAGCTGTTTAGATTTGTTAGAAAAGTCTTGTTATGAACTTTGACCACAATAATTTGTAGCGTGTTTTTTAGTTTTTTAAACTATAATTTATTATATATCTTATGTAGTACTTACAAGAAGAAAAAATAGTATATATGTTTCATCTATCTGGTTTCCATAGCTTTGTTTAGTTTGGGGCTAAATGGCACTGTCTGAAAATATCCAACAACAACACCGCACAGACATTTTTGTAGATTTGTGACTCTAGATTTCTATCTCAGTGGTTTTGATATATTTCATGTTTATCAGTCAATTAACTTGTGATCGTGGATATCGATTGTGAAGCTGTTGAATATTCAATTCGATTTCCATCCACCCGAGTCGAAACGAGTGAAATACTCATTATAATCGAGTAGCGATTTTGTAATATAATTTCTTTGTACAAAATACCAGTAAGTCAGTGAACTTAAACAAATGAGTTTTCACCGTTTTAGCCACCTTTCAGAGGTGTGTAAATAAATTAAGTACAGACATAACAACTTACACAAAAAACGGTTTATCCATCCTCCGTGCTAGGAAGGCAGAAATTCGACTTACCTCATTCTACGCTATTTTAGAATTACGCTATGCTTCTTTTTTGAGTACTATTTTTTTCGTACTAAGTCCGGGCTATTGCTTTATTTACTTAAAATTATCGAACTTCAAAGTTTCTGGTAGCCTAGTCGGGAGACCGTCTGACTTGCGATCCGCAGGTCCTGGGTTCGAATCCCGCGGCACGCACCTCTGTTTTTTCGAAGTTATGTGCGTATTGTTGATTGCCGCCAACTTCAAACGGTGAAGGAAAACATCGTGAGGAAACCTACATGTCTGAGAGTTCTCAATGATCTTGAAGATGTGTGAAGTCTGCCAACCCACACTTGGCCAGCGTGGCAGACTATGGCCTAACCCTTCTCATAATGAGAAGATGGCCCACGCCCAGCAGTGGGACAGTTTGTATAAACAGGGCTGGCAAAAAAAACGAATTCAGTAGATAAGTAGATGTACAGGGTTGCTTAGGCTAAACCTGGGGCGTTTTGTACAGTTAGCAAAAATGTTACTATTTTTGGGGTGCCTACATCGGGTAACAAGTACAGGTGCCTATCGAGAAGTGCCTAAATCAAGTGTAGTAACCAAGGATCTCTGAGATTGCAGGTTATTCACACAACACCATCTATCCCAAACTAAGCAAAGCTAAGTACTATGGAAACTAGATGGCTGATAGAATACGTATATATTTATATATATACTTTTTTTGTAAATACATACATATGATACATATGAACAAGCAGACACAGAACAAACCATGCTCATCACGCAAATGTTTGCCCTGGGGATCGAACCGACGACCTACAGCTCAGAAATCAAAATTAATACCACTGAACCATGAGGCCTGTCCGTATATAAGTAGCATGCACCACGTAACTCGAGAATGTGGTACCGTCATGCAGCAAGCTGCATCCATCATCGTTCCACTCATCCCGCGACATGTCGACGTTAAATCATTTGTTATTAACGTTCAAAATAACTACACTCCATCATCACGGACTTATGAGGTGCAGAGGACCGAATTTCCGCAGGAGGGATTTTTTTAAGGGCTTTGTCGCTACTCGACCACATCGCCCTGTAACTCAAAGCAATACTAAAAAACCGGCCAAGTGCGAGTCGGACTCGCGCACGAAGGGGAACCCTTAGTTTTTATAGATAATGGTTTATCTATAAAAACGGCAAAAAAATCATGTCTGTTGTTGTCCCTTATATATTTTATTTTATTATAATTGAATTATTTATTTTTAAAGTGAATAATATAATTCAATATTCTGTGAATGTTTCAAGCGTCTACCTGTTGCCGTTATCAATATCTAGCAAAAACAAGCAAAAAAATCACGCTTACTGTATGGGACCCTTAAATATTTATTTTATTATGTTTTTTAGTATTTGTTGTTATAGTGGCAGCAGAATTACATCATCTGTAAAAAAAACAACTATCTAACTATCACGATTCATGAGATACAGCCTGGCGACAGACAGATAGACAGACAGACAGTGGAGTCTTAGTAATAGGGTCCCGTTTTACCCTTTGGGTAAAACGGGACCCTATTATATTAGACCCTATTAAAACGGGATTTTTAGGGATCCGTACCCAAAGGGTACGGATCCCTAAAAATAATGAATTGAGCAAGATAAAGGACAGAAAATTACAAAACAAGATAAAACTTTCTTTAAACCTAATTCTGCTAACATAAAATCTTTGCCTGGTCCGAATCTGGGCATGCTAGTAATATTGTAAATTACAGGAGAGAATAGTTTGATCACCTATTTGCGATACGAAACTTGAAACATCGAATATCATAATTATGATATTCGATGTTTGATAATGAAATAATTATTTTACAAAAGATACTATTACTATCCCGAAAATTCACTAACAACTCGTCATATACTTTTGTTTTTTGACTACTATATTATGTTTCTACCTGTATATTACTTCCTACACCTTAAACGGCTTCACCGATTTGGATATGCGAGGTATCCTTAAATTCGTCTTCACGGGAGTGAAAAAAAAATATAGCTTATGACAGGGATGTCTTTATAGCTATACAGCTATATTTTTTTGTAATAACAATGTAACTTTTTCGTAACCTTCAATCAACTTTTTCGTAACCTTCAATCAACTTTTTCGTAACCTTCAACCAACTTTTTCGTAACCTTCAATCAACTTTTTCGTAATCTTCAATCAACTTTTTCGTAAAATATAAGTAATTTTACATAACCATTCTAAAAATTATCAATTTAAATTAATTACACAGCAGTTGTGCGCATACTCACATAAACGTACACTCAACAGCATACCGAGCGTAACGAAATTGTAAGTTATACTGGAAAAACTGCTTTTCTGGAGTCGAGTATTTTGTTTTTCTTATTTAGAAACTTGTTAAATATTTAAAAAAAACATGGCAATAAGTAACCGAGACAGCGAGCTTGCGTATTAGCCCTTTGTCTCCAATATTTATCTCCAATATTCCTAGTCCTCATTCCTCCAGGTTGATTAGCTGCTTCCAGCGTGAGTCACCCAGCGTATGTTTACATTATAGGTAGGATGTTTGACTGACTGCCAACGTTACTGGGTCAGGAACACGCGGAGTATTGTGGACGACCGTCTACACGCTGCTTGTATTGTTTTCTTTCTTTGTTTTGTTTGTTTTTAACACCCTATCCAAAAAGTGGGGTGTTATAAGTTTGACGTGTGTATATCTGTGTATTTATGTATCCGTGTATCTATGTATCAGCGTATCTGTTGAATCTACGTATGTGTGTGTCTCTCTGTGGTATCGCTCTCAAACGGATGGGCTGATTTTGATTTAGTATTTTATTTTTGTTTGAAAGAGAATTTCATAGAGAGTGTTTTAACTATGTATGTTTCATCAAAATCGGTTCAGCCGTTTTTGGTTCGTCGGGGGTTTTTGAGTTTTCTAAACTTAAAAACTTAAAGTTAGTTACTTGCAAAATCATAAAAGCCAATGTAGTCTAGGATTTACAAAATAGCAGCTAAGGGGCTGACACCGATTTTTAAAAAAGTCGGTTTAAAATATCTATCTACTAGGGACTTAGGTAGATGCCCAGTTATAATTTTTCAGTTTTTATTATAATTTTTCAGTTTTTAACATTTATGAAAGAATCTGTTAAAAAGAACACGAAGTACTACAGAAAGAAGTACTGCACAAGAAAAGAATTCTTTGTCGCCATCTCCGTTTCCTGAGACCTACAATCTTGGATTTTCAAGGCTAGAGTGAATAGATATCTTCTAGATCGACGAGCTCCATCCTCGGCCACACCGTCGCTTAACATCAGGCGAGTTGGTGGTCAATCGTAGATCTATTATGTATATTAAAAAAAAACACAATTCGTTTAAATGATTTTTTTTCAGTTTTTTTTTTATTTTTTTATTTCATAATTGGCAGAGTAACATAAAAAAAAAACATACAGTCGAATCGAGAACCTCCTTCTTTTTGGAAGTTGCTTAAATAAGAAAACAAATTTGATAAAAGTTACGAATAATTTTATTGTAAAAATGTTATGAAAGTTATACACAGACTTATTGTAAAGCAAACCTATAACAATTTTTTTTTTTTTTTTTTTTGTTTTTGCGTCGCTTCGAGTTTTCTTTAGAAATTACTTTGAATTGTTTTCGTCTCAATTGCAAAAGAAAATCTTAACACTTAACTATAATAATATAAAAGCGAAATTTTGTTTGTCTGTCTTTATTTTGTTTGTCACTTTCTGTGATCTTTTCACGATCAAAAGGCTAAGCCAAACTTAAATTTGAAATTTGGTACAGAGACGTAATCCAGAAACAGACACGCTACATTAATTAAAATCAAATGAGTAGTGTGGAAGCACTGAGATTTTATCTACTTAGTCTGGCCATAAATACTGTTACAGTTAAAAATAAGAAAGATATTACATTTGAATTTGGAATCTGTCATTTTTATACGATTGTTCATTGAGTTTTCTAATTTTGGCGCCAATACATTGTACAATATTTTGCGATATTAAAATGGAGTGGGGTGATAAAGAGAACCGAATCGCTGTGATTGCATTACACAAAGTTGGTATGGAGCCATATGCAATTTTTAAAACTCTCCATACGCTTGGTATTAGTCAAATGTTTGTGTACCGGGCTATTAATAGGTACAATGAGACCTCCTCTGTTTGTGACAGAAAAAGATCTGGCTGTCCACGTAGTGTTCCTACGAAAAAGGTGGTCAAAGCAGTAAGGGAAAGAATTCGAAGAAATCCTGTCCGAAAGCAAAAGATTTTATCTCGGGAGATGAAGATAGCACCCAGAACCATTTCGCGTATTTTAAAAGATGACTTAGGACTTACAGCCTATAAGAGACGCACTGGTCATTTTTTAACTAATAATTTAAAAAAGAATAGGGTGGTAAAATCGAAACAACTACTGAAGCGGTACGCAAAGGGAGGTCACAAATTTTTTTTTACGGATGAGAAAATCTTTACAATTGAGCAACATTTTAACAAACAAAATGACCGTATTTATGCTCAAAGCTCTAAGGAAGCTTCCCAATTAGTCGACAGAGTGCAACGTGGGCATTATCCGACTTCAGTGATGGTTTGGTGGGATGTTAGCTATGAAGGAGTGACTGAGCCATATTTTTGTGAAAAAGGTATCAAAACATCGGCACAAGTGTATCAAAATACCATTCTTGAGAAGGTAGTTAAGCCCCTTAACAACACCATGTTCAATAACCAAGTATGGTCCTTCCAACAAGACTCGGCGCCAGGTCATAAAGCTCGGTCCACGCAGTCTTGGTTGGAAGTGAACGTTTCGGACTTCATCAGAGCTGAAGACTGGCCGTCGTCTAGTCCTGATCTTAATCCGCTGGATTATGATTTATGGTCAGTTTTAGAGAGTATGGCTTGCTCTAAACGCCATGATAATTTGGAGTCCCTAAAACAATCCATACGATTGGCAGTGAAGAATTTTCCCATGGAAAGAGTGCGTGCTTCTATTGATAACTGGCCTCAACGTTTAAAGGACTGTATTGCAGCCAATGGAGACCACTTCGAATAAGCTTTTATATTTTAAATTGTTTTATATTTATGTATTAAACTAACACACTGTAAAAGTAATAAATATTATTTGCAATAAAAATTTTTTTTTTTCTTCGTGACAATATTTATGGCAAGACTAGGTATAGAGAGATTATACTCATTGAATATGAAGTCAAAGCATGCTTAAGAGTCCTTAGTTCGACCATCGTTCGTCTCGCTCGCGCATACCCACATCTTTGAAGATATAAAATGTCTGAATGAACTTAGAAAAAAATCGTTGTTTGTAAAACTAGAGAATAACACCACAAATATCCAACAAATATTTCGATTCAGGTTAATTTTCATACATTAAAAGAAATTATTAACGCAGAAATTATTTTAATGTAAGAAAATTAATATATTTTAAATTGATTTTTTTTTGTCGAATATTTGTGATGTTGTTTTCTAGTTTTACAAACGCCGATTTTTTTATAAGTTCATTCAATCATTTTATATCTTTAAAAATGTGGGTATGTGCGAGCGAGACGGACGATGGTCGGACTACGACTACGCTGTCCTTTTAGTATCTTGGCTTGGTTATCTTGGTATTGCACTTTCTAAGCACACAGGATGGCATTGTCACTACACTCGTCTAACAGCGTTTCCCGACGCGTCGCAACTTAATACGAGTCAGGCGATTACCTCACTCGAATCGCAAAGGAATGTTTTGTAAAGAAATCAAGTTTTCGCAGGCAATATTGTTTCTGCCGCGAGCGGAAATGAAGTACCACACATGTCACCCCGCGAAAGTTACAACTGACGTCATGCGATTTACGGACGAAGACTGGTGATGAGGTATTTGAGAGTATACGACATACGTGCGCCGGGAAATTCGAATTTCAAATTGTTTTTTAACCGACTTCCAAAAAAGGAGGTTATCAATTCGACCTGTATGTTTGTAATATTGTCAGAATTGCACAATTTTTGTATATATTAGTCTATACCAGCTATGTATGTTTATATGTTTGTCCACGCATTACGCAGAAACTAGAAGTCGTATTACAAAAATTATTTTTTTGTTCTTGTAGCCAGTTCGGATAATTTATTGTTTATTTTTATTGCATTACAATTACATACATAATCACACATACACAAAAACACATCTTGAAAGATGTGTGAAGTCTGCCAACCCGCACTTGGCCAGCGTGGCAGACTATGGCCTAACCCTTCTCACAATGAGAAGATGGCCCGTTCCCAGCAGTGGGACAGTTTGTACAAACAGGGCTGATAAAAATAAAAAAAATAAAAAAAATTACATACATAGCATAGGTACAATACATAATCACCCTAATAGGGTATAGCAATCTATGTATTGTATGTGTAATCTAAGATCAATCTAATATCTTTAAGCGAGCAATTCTTGTATATTATGTACAATCTGATATAATCTGAATCTCGGAAACGGCTCCAACGATTTTAATGACGATAAATCGACCTTGCTAGGTTTAATTTTTAGTGAACCCGGGTTTGCTCGTATTTTCAGTCATAAAAAATCCGAGTGGAGCTCGGTCGCCCAGGTACTATTTTTTATGTAAGATAGATTACGACTGACCACCAACTCACCTGATGTTTTTTTTAAATTATTTATTCTCTAGTTACATCTCGAAAATTTATAATGACACAGTTCTGCCAAACTACATAGCAGTTTGCAAGCAGGCAGTTATGCGACGGTGTGGCCGAGGATGGAGCTCGTCTATATAGAAGATATCTATTCACTCTAGCCTTGAAAATTCTAAGATTGTAGGTCTCAGGAAACAGAGATGGCGGCAAAGAATTCTATTCCTGTGTAGTACGCATCAAGAACGTGCACCGATATTTGCACGATATTTGTTTTTTATTTATTTACGTGCAGTTGTTTTATTATTTTGGTTATATTTTATGTATTTTTGGTGTTGTGTCTTCCACAAATTCATTTTATATCTATGCATATATCGCTGAGTAGGGATTTTTGACATTTCAACGAGTAATTTTACTAAGAACAACGACATTTTAACTAAGTCTTTTTGGAATAACATCGAAATAAAATACTAACATAAGCATACTCGTTGATCTATACGCTATTTTGGAATGGTATACGTATATCAATTAGTATTTCGGTGCGTTGCGTCGGATCCGTTTTTTCTCCAAAACAACAACACAATTCCTAGGAAATCTCCCACTAACGGGCACTACTTCCAATTGAACCGAACAGATTTGATCTAAGCATTCTTAATAGAGTCGTGATCTCAGACCGCGTCACTCGAAGCGCGCCCCGACCATTTATTACTACCTACATGGGAGAAGAGTGAGTGAACACAATGCCTAGGCAATTTGATTTGAGAGGTCAAATTCAAATTCAAAATGTTTTATTTTTTAATATAGGTGTGGCCACTATCTAGCCCAAAATATATCTCTGGCCATCCCTCGTTTTAGGTTAAATTATATTCTTACTATTGTTAAATATATAGACAAATTGTAATTGAAATTGAAAATCTAATTGTTTGTATTTATTATTGTGTCAGTATCTGATAATTTCTATTTTGTGTACCTATTAATAATTCTAAATAAAATATAGGTTAGTACAGATCTTATATTTTAATACAGCAGTGGCACTAAATTACTGAACCGATTTTGAAAAGCTTTTTGTGGGACCACTTCTGAAGTATGCTAAACAAAAAACCAATCGTCAAAATCAATTAATACTTGGCGAAGTAATTGCTGAACAAACATAAACGACTTGAGAACCTCCTCCTTTTTGGAAGTCGGTTAAAAATAAAGATTAGATGCTAATGTAACAACAGGCGGGCGCCAGTTTTCTTCCAAGTAAACTTGCTTAATTTTCTTACTTACTTATATCGAACGAAACGCTTTTAACCGACTATAAAAAGGAGGAGGTTCCCATTTTTGTATTTTTTGTGTCAGTTCATAACTACGTCATTGCAGAACAAGTAATTTAGAAAAATTAAAAATCCCTGACGTAAAAAAAACTGTAAAAATTGCTTACAGATTGAAAAACACGACCAGTACGTGAGGACCAACAAACATACGGACAGAAGAAGCAAAATTGTGCTAGTTGGTGCAGATATTTTTTTCCGCTTTGTTCACTATTTTATTAGAGAATTTTGACCGACTTCCATAAAGGAGGAGGTTCTCAATTCGTATATTTTGTTTGTTCAGGGATTACTTCGTCAATTATGAATTAATTTTATGATTATTTTTGTTTGGTAGGTCATACTTCAGAAGGGGTTCCATTTTTTTTTAAATCGTTTCATTAGTAGGATTTTTTATAAAATAACTGGAAAAAAAATACGTCCAAACCAATTTTGTATTTTTAACTCGTTTTTTTTTAGTTTATTAAACTATAATTATGATTCAACAGTTTTTCATATGTTTATGAGGTAGCAGGTAATATCTACTCTATACATTTTCTAGAATTTAGAAAACGACAAGTCATTACTGTATTTCCTTCCCGCTCGCTCCCCTCCCGCGCCCGCGCCTGTGCCTGCGCCGCCTACAAGTCTAGTTTTTATTTAATTACGTAATTTTAGTAAATTATTTTTAAAACGTACTCAAAGACAAAACAAGTGACTCATAAACTGAGACAGGTTAAAAATGTTTTAGGGTTCCTTGACAAGAAAGTCATAAACTCTATCAATTTCTTGGTGTTTTTTTTTTTGAACATTGCAGATTTTTGCAAGTCATTGCCGATGTTTGTAGGTAGGTTGCCAATTATCTTGAACTCAACTCTAGAGCCCTTATTGTTCTTTGTCAGTCATAGAAGTAGGCCATATATAGGATATTGTCCCGAGGTACATAAATTTAAAGCTCATTACCCAATTTCCTGATGTATCATAAATATATAAATTATGCTGTCTGTGCCCCTCGGTTACACCTACATAATGATAAAATTATGAACTAGTATCTATATTAAAAGGAAAATAAAATGCCCGACTGCAGAAGCAGTTTTTGCAGTCTAACTTACGATTTTGTTACGCTTGAGACGCTCATGAATGTACGTTTTTTGTGGGTAAGTATGCGTAAAATCGCTATAAAATATTATAAATGCGTATTATTCAGAATAATTCTAGTAAAATCACCTGTTTATTACGAAAAAGTTCGTTGGAAGTTACGAAAACCAGCATTTTTAATTTTTGCAAGAGTTGTATTATTATTAATATTAAAAAAAATATAGCCTATGACAGGAAGTGAAGACGAATCTAACGATACCTAGCACATAAAAATCGGTCAACTAGTTTAGGCTGTAGGCGATTATATAGAAACATACATACATACTCACATACATAGGTATATACCAACATACAAACATATATACACTCGAAAAACATAACCCTTATTTTCTAACGCAGTCGGGTAAATACGATGATGATTATGATAAAAGTTGCCCAAGTCCGTCTCCAGAGTTTCAGCTATATACATACATAATTATGTACCAAATTTCATAATTTCATGTTATAACACAAGCCTCAACCTTGATTATCATGCGGAACCCTCCCGTGAATCCACCGAATCACTCAACGCTAGATTTCGATAGTTAACCCATTCACAAACGTAGGTAAGTACTAGGCGTCTTACGCAATGTGGAGAATTCCTTGGCAGTGGCATAGATCAACAAAAACTTCGGAAATAGATACTGCACCGTGTGTTATGGTTACAGAGGAAATAACTACAGAGCTGTCTTGTACTTTTAACCGACTTCAAAAAGGAGCTTCTAAATTAGATTGTATTTTAATCGTCTTCCAAAAAGAAGGTTATCAATTCGGTCTGTATGTTTTTTTTTGTATGTTTGTTCACCAATTACTCAGCCAATTGGTCATTGATGATTCCTTTTGTATTTCTATATGCTACTAGCATGATTTTTTTCATATCTTCAAAGTCAACCGTTTGGCCGGTAGAGGGGGGTTTACACGTGAATTGGTAAAAATTACCAATTCAAAAGCTTAATATTTCGCAAACGGATCCCTAAATTGAAAAATGGTTGTGAACCTCCAATGTTTTTTGATTACCTATCCAACAATACCCCATACTTTGCGGTAGATGAGGAAAAAAATTTTGTTTTTTTAAATTTTATTCTACGAATTTCTTGGTATAACAAATATGCATATTCATGTCAAATTTCAGCTTTCTAGTACTAATGGTCTTTGAGCAAAGCCGTGGACGGACAGAACGACAGACAGACAGACGGACATGGCGAAAATATAAGGGTTCCTTGTCCACCTTAAAAACAGTTAAGAATATTCTTAACCTCCAACGAACTTTTTCGTAATAAATAAGTTCACTAGAATTATTCTAACATACTAAAAAATGGAAAAATAAATTAAATCATTTTTTTTAATGAAAACTACGGGTCGCACAGTGATATTTAGCATCTCTTTGGTCACACATCTGTTTTGAGTCGAAAATCGGATGTTTCCGGATATTTATGAGTGCAAGGCCGCTACTACTTTGAAAACGACCACCGAATGCGGTTGAAACTATAGTCGGATATTTCGACTCAAAAGAGACTTGAGTGACCCGTAGTTTTTATATAGAAATGTGTGAAAACAACGTCAGTTTCCATACATCATAATTTTCTCACTTTATGCCAATAATAAATACTCGTGAAATGTGAAAGATTTATCTACATTTCACGTCTAAAATAACGCATAGAGTTCCTCCTGATCTAAATATAACATCAAGATAAATATGAACTCAAAACGATGCTATTTCCGGACAAGCGTATTAATTTGACGTAGGTAAGCCTAGTTTGACGTATGACGGCACATGCCTTTGACAGCTGACGACATTTGATCTAGGTAACGAGCAGACAGACAGACGGACATACGAGACAGAGTTAATTTCGCTTCTATAACAATATTTAGAATGTGCATTTACGTAAAAATGTACGTATTTGGAATGTGTTAATTAAAGATACCACGCACCTTTCAAAATTTATGCATGAGTTTTTGTGTAGATGGCGTTGTATTAAATTTAGTCAAGTTGTTTAAAATGAGCTCTTTCTGCCATCTGGCGCTGAAACCTACACACTGTCACAAGAGATTTAGATCACAATGGAAGGAGCCATAAACTTTGCTTGTTCTTTTATTGATTTTATATGTTTAAATACATATATTGTGATGAGCGAGATAGCTGCGCACTTTGAGCCAATCCTTAACAAAAGGCTCGTCTGTTAATTGAACGGCCAATTAAGCTGCGACATATACATACACGTACGAGCTGAAATCCTAACCCCTTTTTGGCTTCGTCATAGTCGGTTGAAAAGTTACAACCTGCGTTATTCCTCCATTGAAATCAAGTTGCCATTGTCATATGACTAGAATGACTTCAGTACCACATTCAACTTATACAGCAGTAGTAGAAGCAGGTAAGTAGTACAATATTGTTCAATTCTCTTTGTAGTCACGAGGAACGTACCAAGCCCCCTGCTGATGTGCCGCTAAAATGTCGCTAGCACAGACATAGTAATTGCGACTTCATTTATATGAAAACCTTGCGTGCCATATTTTTGATATCGCCTGTGACGTCACACAAACGATTTTGTAATGCAAGGCATGCCTCGTCTTACTAATACCAAAGAACACATAATAATTAAACGTAATACTATTAATATCTTCTGAAATAAAGCAGTTTTTGTAGACTATCTTACGATTTTTTTGCGCTTGATGCGCTGTTTACACTTTTTTTATGACAAAGTGTGCGAAAAATCAATGAGTAACTAATGAGATTTTATCTTTAGAGATGTTATACTCATTGAATATAAAGTAAAAGCATGGAAAATGAGGGTTTCCAGCACTTACGATGACCACACCTTAAGGGTTATTAGCATCTTGGCCTTATATGTATATCTTGGTATTGTACTTATTAAATTCACAAGATGACATTGGCACTGTTCACAAGTCTCAACAAGCGTCTAACGGCATTGCCCGACGTGCCGCGACTGAAGACAAGTCGGACTATTACCTTACTTACTTGAGGTTTGCCACGCAGAGCCGAGGAAAACTTATCTACGTATTATTATACATCATTGTAAGTACATAACTGTTTATTTGATCAATTTATTTCAGAATCAAAATCAGAATGTTTTTTTAAATAAAATATAAGTATAATACAGATGATAAGATGAAATAAATAATTCCTCAAAAATGTTGCCGGACTGCGACGTAATATTCACTAAATACTAATTATTTTAGTATTAAATAAATGCATCTAGCAATAGGAGACGTACACGAAAACGCCGTTGTTTTGGTAGACGATATAACATCGCCCATTTTAATACCCGAGTACGCATCGAATACCACATACCAGGCTACCAGCTCACTTGGCAACGACACCAAAAGCTCTTTTTTATAGATTTGACAGATCACAGTCGGATGCTTGTCACCGATTTAAATAATAGTCATAACTATAATTCGATTACGTGAGGATCTCTTGAGTGACAGCTGGTGATGGAGTGATGGACGCCAGACTGTCTGCCATACCGGTTTGAATTTCTACACTTTTATTGTGTTCTTGATAAGTATTGCGCAGGATTGGAACTTCCTGGCATCTTGTGTTTCCTGAGAATTACAGTCTTGGAATTTTAAGGCTAGATTGAAATTATATCTTCTACATTGACGAGCTCCATCCTCGGTCACACCGACGTTTTCAGGCGAGTTGGTGGTAGAATCAACAGATTTCATGCTTTTTTTACACAAGATTAATCTACGATTGACCATGACCCCTTATCATGGTCAAAAGTAGATTAATCTTACGTAAAAAAAACAGGAACTCCGCTGATTCTACGACAAGATTAATCTTGTGTAAAAAAAGGCAAGAACCTGCTTCACTCTAGCCTTGAAAATTCCAAGATTGCAGTTCTCATGAAACAGATGACGGCAAAGAATTCCTGTGCAGTACGTATCGAGGAAGGTTAATGAGTTACAGGTGCAAAGCTCAGTTGATTGAAGGAAAAAATATTTTCTTTGTTTTTCTGTGGCTAAATTGGTAAGAAGCGCATCTAGAATTGACGAGGAAGATGCGGGTTCGAGTACCGACGGAAGTTGAAATTTTTTAACTGTCTATAATATTATCAATAGCTAAATTAGTTACAATACTCCCATTCATGTACAGGATTCATTTAGACACTTAGACGTACAAAAAAAATGGTTGTCTGTAAAGTTGGTTTTTCGGACGATAATAATTTTACGTGATAACGTCATGATAGATGCGTCACAAGCCGAACGCTTAGGCCGATCGTGCCTCTCTATCGCTTGTTCCGCGCTCTTGCTTGCACGCTCGGCTCAGGCGGGACATGACAATGAGTCATGCTTTTTCGTGCGTGCAGCCGGCTTCATCGATTTATAAGACGTTATCACGTCAAAAAGTACAGTGCGTTAGTCTGACCTTCAAGCGCCATTTTAACACTTCACAAGACCAAACGGTACTGTGAAACGGTGAATTAATAATAATCGAACAATTAAGTACAAGTTAAATCAATGAGTACTAATGATGTTTAGACACGTCCATTGTCGGCCAATCACATCAAAAACCATTAATGATCTTTTGTTACAACAGGTGTCCACAATCAGTCAAATCTAAGCCCCACTGCTTTCGATATAAAGTTCAGAATGGATTACACAAGTTTGCTATTTTTTTTAAGTCGCACGTACATGTTCATACTGTTTTAATGAGTACTAAGTGTTTGCTAAGCAATTTATAAGCTTGTTGTGTAGGAGGGAAGGTTCATTTTCATTTAGCGGGATAGAAAGAGGTTTAAAAGCGGCCAGTTATTGTGAGGAAACAACAAAAAGATGGTAATGGCGATTATTTGCCGTAATCTTAATTAAATGAGTTGAAAAGTTTCGAGGTCTTTTATTCAAGGAGGATGTTGGAAAGTGCGAAAAAGTTTGGAAGGGATTGTCTAACATGTCAGAAACAGGGTAGTGTAGGTATCTGAGTCTGAGACGAAATTAAGGTTTTTAAGGTCTTCAGTTTTATTCCGTCACCAATTTACTGTGTACTTAATTTACTCGTCCTTATTTCAATAAATCGGTAAATTAATCACCTTTGTGTTAATGTTGTACCATAAATTAGTTAGATTAAATTCCATGAAACGATGCATAATAAATGTAGGTATAATTATGTACGTTTATATAATTAATAAAAAAAAAAAAAAAACTAATTTGTGTGAAAAACAAAATATTTAATTACTTTGTGGTTAGAGTATATACTTACTATATATTTATATATAGCATGACATGTGGAAATGAGAAAGGGAAAGGAAGCATCAACGCATTTTATTTTCTTCAGTTTTAGACTAGATTCAGTTTTTAAACGAGCAAAGCAACCCTGTATCACACAATTTTGATCAAGCTTTTTACCCAACTGCCCCAAAAGGAGGTATTTTTTTCCGAGTGTATGAATGTGTGTTTAAATGCGTGTAAGTGGGTATGTTATGTTTCCATCTATACCAACACCTGAAATGGCCGAATGTGTGTGTTAAATGATGTGACAGGTGACGGTAGATTCGTCTTCACTTCTTGAGTGATATAAGTTTTTTTTTTTTAATAAAAATATAATTCACGCAAAAAATTAAAACCAGTCATATGAGTGTCAGAACACACGCAAAGTTCTGTATATTCACATCCACAATCTGTGGACTTATAACAAAACAAGACTTCTGGTTTGATAGTATTAACAAGTTGTAGGTTTAAAATAAAAAATATAGATGTTAGTCAGTGTAAAAGGATGTATAAGTGTGTAAGAGTGTGTATTTTCCTATGATCGGATGCGACAAGCGCAGTAGATATAGCAAATCGGGTGCGGCATCACATAATCACGAGTGGCTTCTAACGCTGGCAACACGCCAGCTACGCTTCCGTCCAGAGGCCCTATTCTACAACCACTCGATATATCACTTCTTTTATTATCAAACTGATCGAACAGCGGATGTGTTTCTCACAGAATATATACGACTTGAAAACTCGGTGTTTAAAAAAGTTAAATAATACGCAGAGGCATTTTTTTTATGAATTTATGACATAAAATACAAAAACTGAAACTGAAAATGAATAAAATTTGTCCATTTTAGATAGGTCATAATTAATTGAAAATTAGTTTTGAAATAAATGCCCATTACAAGTGAGATGTCAGTACAGGACTTCGCCCCCACTTCAAATTAGAATTATTTTTGAAAGTGTAATTTTCAATGTCAACTCTAGCGCATCACGTGCTCTATAATGGTCCAAAATCATAACTCCCTATATTCTCTAACGCCACATTTGACTATTATTAGAGAGTTACAAACTTTGCAAAATATTGGATTGCAGTGACAACCCATCGGCTACATAAAGGCCAATTTCTCGCAACTTTTACAGTACATTCGGAAAGAAAAGCAGCTTCCACTCTCTATGTTTTCCTTTTTCCAACCAACTACAAGGAGCCTCCTTCTTGTAGTTGTTCTCAATTTGACTCAATTTTTTTTTATGTTTGTTACCTCAGAACTTTCGACTGGGTGAACAGATTTTGATGATTCTTTTTTATTTGAAAGCTGGTGCTTCCCGTGTGGTCCCATTTCAATTTGGTCCAGTTCTGACAATGGCATCCATGAGAAGTCGGTTGCTTCAGTTTTTTAAACTAAAATAAATTATCTCTGTAGAGGTCGTTGTCGTTTTATGTTTTGTTTACACGAAATTGATACACATTTTTAAGGCTTATGTTTAATTGATTCCAAAATACTTAACAAATAACTTAATACAAAAAATCGGTTTTGTTAAAATTAGCAAATGACCACTAAATTTTAATAACCTTTTTACCCGACTGCGTAAAATGGATGGTTATGTTTTTTGAGTATATCTATATTTGTATGTATGTGGGTATGTTTGTTTATATACGAGCCTACAGCCTAAACGGCTTGACCGATTTTGATGTGCGAGGTGTCGTTAGATTTGTCTTCACTTCCAGAGTGTCATGAAGTGTTATTGATTGATTGATTGATTGAGTGTCATAGGGTATATTTTTTGTAATAATAATAATAAATCTCTCGCAAAAATAAAAAAATGTGTTTTTTCGTAACCTCCAACGAATGTTTTCGTAATAAACAAGTGGTCATTACTAGATTTATTCTAAAGAATGCGCATTAATAAACGTTTACAGCGATTTCATACTTTCTTACAAAAAACGTACACTCAACAGCATATCAAGCGAAACGAAATCGTAAGCTAAACTGCAAAAACTGCGCTACGGCAGTCGGGTATTTTGTTTTTCTTTTAACATATAGTTTAACATAGATATATGTTAATTCAAAATTATTGACTGCAATGTTGCAGTTCAAACCTAGCCTAACCTACTTTTGCGTCAACATGATTTTGCCAACACCATTTTTGCTATTGTAGTTCGTTAAAATTTGGTGATTTGGACTTCCGATACAATTTTTGTTGGGAGTGTTTATAGGATCACCAAGTTTATTGATTTATAGGTGGTATTAGTTTTTATATTCCTATAACTTGTTTATGTATAAATATTTCTAATATAGCTTTATGTGGGATTATAGCGTTTCAAATATTATATCCCTATTTTTAATAGCTCCCGTATTTGGTAATATTAGTGAAAACTTCGAGTGACATTATATCGTGTTACTCGAGAATAAGGTCGAAAATATATCTCGCCGCGACGATGAACGAAACGATGCGATCACAAACAGTTATGTAAAAAAACTTATACAATAATATTATCTAGGAGCTAAAAACTTGCATTATGCATAAGTCCTAATTGACACACACATTTTGCTAATTAGTCCTGGTCTGGTGTCTATGTTCATATTGTACCTATGGGAGTACGGAAGCCTCGGTGTGCGAGTGAAACTCGAACTTAACCGGATTTGTTTCCCTTAACGAACAACGACGCGCAAGACACTGTCGATGTGGCCGGACAATTTATGGGGTAATATACTCGTATCTCGCCTATATTGGCAATTTTTACACATTTAACGTGGAATCAATTTGTGTGTTCTTTAGATGGAATTTGATGGGTGTAGATAGAGTAACTTTCTTTTCGGGAGACTTACCCGACTTTTATAATTTATACATTCTACCAGACTTTTTACCCGACTGCGTAAGAAGGAGGGTTATGTTTTTCGATAATCCGAAAATCACACATTGTAGAAATAGTTAAAAACCAGTTTTAACTTGTGCTAATGAAGCTCTTTCATAATTATAATAATACATAATATAGTTAAATTAGTTTAAAATTTGAATTCTTGCTTGATAGACCCTAGTTTTTAGTGATTAAATTAAAAATAAATACAAATTTTCCTTTATGTGTTTTATGTGACAATGCTTTTATCTAAATTTCATAGTTCTAGGTCAACAGGAAGTGCCCTACAGGTTTTGATTCCTTTGTGAGTGTCGTAATATACGGTTTTTTTTTGCAAAATATACGGCTGTAACCTTTTTTAAGATAACTGAAAAGTTAGATTTTTTCACAGCTGCAAGGTGTAGTCCCTTGGATCTGCCTATATGGTTTAAATTTCAACTCGAAGACGTACACATGGATAGACAGACAACAAAGTGAGCCGAGAAGGGTTCCGTTTCTCCTTTTGAGGTACGGAACCCTAAAAAAAACTTTTAAAATAACTCAACTAACCTGCAATGACTAGCTTTTATTAGCAGAACAGTTTTCATGTAAAAATAATAAAATAAAATCACTACAATTATAAATATTTTTTATAACTCTCGAAAGTATGGGTACTTCGGCGCTTCGCACCGCAAGTGATTCGAACCGCGGTGCGAATCGACATTCGCACAAATAATAAAATTACACTCGACTCGAGATTCCTCAGCTCCAGTAGGTAGTAGTAGCTGTAGTAGGCGGTCTAGATCTAGAAGTTATGAACCTGCGAGGAACGTGGCGCGAATGTAGGCGGTCTAGATCTAGAAGTTATGAACCTGCGAGGAACGTGGCGCGAATGTAGGCGGTCTAGATCTAGAAGTTATGAACCTGCGAGGAACGTGGCGCGAATGTAGGCGGTCTAGATCTAGAAGTTATGAACCTGCGAGGAACGTGGCGCGAATGTAGGCGGTCTAGATCTAGAAGTTATGAACCTGCGAGGAACGTGGCGCGAATGTAGGCGGTCTAGATCTAGAAGTTATGAACCTGCGAGGAACGTGGAACATGGCACGAATTGTTTTTTTATTTTTATTAAATACTATGTTTATGAGAAAAAATGATTCGAACTATTAATTAATATGTTTATGAGTTAAACATCTTTAAATATTTAGTTGATGTAGTAATGGGGATAGTTCATAGTTTTTACCTATTTTTACTCCACTAAATCTAAGTAAGGTAAAAATTAAAATAAAGATTTTAAATTACAGCATTTTAGTAGTTCTCTTAGACGGATGGACAGACGGACAGACATGGCAAAACTATAAGGGCTCGTAGTTGACAACAAAGGAACCCTAAAAATTAAGATAACTAGTTTTAAAAATTATATTTGTATTTACCTACACACCAGTGGAAGCTGACTTGTGCATTATTGCATCGTAACAACTGTCGCTAGTGCTCGTCAGTTTCGAGTACTTTTCGACGGACTATTGAAAAGGAGGAGGGTTGTTAATTGGGTTGCATGTTTTTGTGTCTGTTTTTTTGTGCCTATTACATAACTCAGCTTTTTTTTAGATTTGTTTTTTTTTATTTGAAAGGGCATACTATCAGACTTGTCCCATAGATCATTGTCAAATTCGGTGTATTAGTTTGGTTTTTAAAACAAAATGATTGGAAAAACGCCATGCAATCAAATGAAACTGCGTATTTTGAAGTCGCTTGTTTAATTTTTAACCGACTTCCAAAAATAAGGAGGTTCTCAATTCGATTGTATGTTTTCTTGTATGATTACTCTATGTTTTTGATTATTCTTTTTTGTTTGGTAGGTAACATCTCACGAGGTGAACCCATATAAATTTAATCAAAATCGGTTCAGTACATTGATTTTTATAACAAAATAACTGAAAAAGGTCACCCAAGTAAGCGAATTGCGTATTTTGAAGTCGGTTTTCTTATTATTATTTTCAAGTATAATAATTTTATTATGAGTAGGCATTTCTCCAAATCGTTTTTGATCACGTCGGTTCCTTCTTCTTGGGCAGTTGTTTAAAAAGTAAATAAATAAAATAAATAAATATTTGGGGACATTTCACACAACACCATCTAGCCCAAACTAAGCAAAGCTTGTACTATAGAACTAGATGGCTGATAGAATACATATATACTTAGTCTGGCCATAAATACTGTTACAGTTAAAAATAAGAAAGATATTAAGTACATTTGAATTTGGAATCTGTCATTTTTATACGATTGTTCATTGAGTTTTCTAATTTTGGCGCCAATACATTGTACAATATTTTGCGATATTAAAATGGAGTGGGGTGATAAAGAGAACCGAATCGCTGTGATTGCATTACACAAAATTGGTATGGAGCCAAATGCAATTTTTAAAACTCTCCATACGCTTGGTATTAGTCAAATGTTTGTGTACCGGCCTATTAATAGGTACAATGAGACCTCCTCTGTTTGTGACAGAAAAAGATCTGGCCGTCCACGTAGTATTCGTACGAAAAAGGTGGTCAAAGCAGTAAGGGAAAGAATTCGATGAAATCCTGTCCGAAAGCAAAAGATTTTATCTCGGAAGATGAAGATAGCACCCAGAACCATTTCGCGTATTTTAAAAGATGACTTAGGACTTGCAGCCTATAAGAGACGCACTGGTCATTTTTTAACTGATAATTTAAAAAAGAATAAGGTGGTAAAATCGAAACAACTACTGAAGCGGTACGCAAAGGGAGGTCACCGAAAAATTTTGTTTACGGATGAGAAAATCTTTACAATTGAGCAACATTTTAACAAACAAAATGACCGTATTTATGCTCAAAGCTCTAAGGAAGCTTCCCAATTAGTCGACAGAGTGCAACGTGGGCATTATCCGACTTCAGTGATGGTTTGGTGGGGTGTTAGCTATGAAGGAGTGACTGAGCCATATTTTTGTGAAAAAGGTATCAAAACATCGGCACAAGTGTATCAAAATACCATTTTTGAGAAGGTAGTTAAGCCCCTTAACAACACCATGTTCAATAACCAAGTATGGTCCTTCCAACAAGACTCGGCGCCAGGTCATAAAGCTCGGTCCACGCAGTCTTGGTTGGAAGTGAACGTTTCGGACTTCATCAGAGCTGAAGACTGGCCGTCGTCTAGTCCTGATCTTAATCCGCTGGATTATGATTTATGGTCAGTTTTAGAGAGTATGGCTTGCTCTAAACGCCATGATAATTTGGAGTCCCTAAAACAATCCATACGATTGGCAGTGAAGAATTTTCCCATGGAAATAGTGCGTGCTTCTATTGATAACTGGCCTCAACGTTTAAAGGACTGTATTGCAGCCAATGGAGACCACTTCAAATAAGCTTTTATATTTTAAATTGTTTTATATTTATGTATTAAACTAACACACTGTAAAAGTAATAAATATTATTTGCAATAAAAAAAATATTTTTTTCTTCGTGACAATATTTATGGCAAGACTAGGTATATATATATTTTTGTAAATATATACATATGATACATAGAAACATCCAGACACAGAACAAACATCCATGCTCATCACACAAATGTTTGCCCTGGGTGGGGATTGAACCCACGACCTACAGCTTAGCAGGTAGACATCCTACCAACTGAGCCACAAGGCCAGTCAAAGATAAACAAGAAACCCTTGTATAGGCAAATGTTGGCAGAATTATATCCTACGTAACTGAACAAAACTCTTAGTAAGTACTAAATATAGCACTCAGCTCAATATTTCAGTCAGCGTTAAGAGATACGTCTGGAAATAAATATGGCGGCAAATATTCCGGCAGTTTTGACTGGAATCGATGGATTTAACCACTCCGTGGGTAAAATAAACAAACGGTTGCATTCTCGAACGATGGAAAAATACTTGTTGCGCGGGAGTTGGACGCGGTTGCATTAGAAAATAATTGGTCAAGTGCGTGTCAAGCCATGCGCGGTGTAGAGTTCCGTAGTTACCCGTCACAATATCCGGACTTAACGTGGAGTAATAAGTAATCCATGCCCAGCTGTGTACTTCTTGTGACTGAGATGATGATGATGATGATAGAATTCAACTGTTTGCTGTTTCTTCAATTCTACTCTTCCCAAATTCTATCCCTTGCAAATCCTCAGTTACCAACTTTATAGCGCAAAACTGGGTTGAATACTCAAAACAATCATTTACAATCCAGCATAATGGCCTAGCATGTGTTACGACTTGGTTAGAAGACAATCTTCTAACTTTGAATAGTTCAAAAACAAAATACATTTGCTTTAAAAAGACAGAAAGAACTAAAATACCACTAGACTTTTCAATTTGCGCACATATATTTCCATGCAATCGCTTTACGTCCTATCGTAATAACTGCACCTGTAATGCTTTAGATCGTGTAGAAACGATGAAGTATCTAGGTGTCATAATAGATCACAAAATGACTTGGGCTCCACACATCCATACACTCTCCAAACGTATAAGGAAATTTATACATGTATTCAAACTACTTCGCGCAGTAGCCGATAAAAAAATACTAATAGCAACTGAACATATAAAGCACTTTGTGGGTGTATTATCAGCTACTGTATCTGTTCGTGGGGCAGTGCTGCAAAGTCCTTTATGATAGAAGTGGAGAGAGCACAACGTGCGTTACTCAAAGTTACAATGTCCCTACCATTTAGATACCCAACTACAGATTTATATAATATATGCCGAGTAGCTTCTGTTAGAAAAATATTCGCAGAAAAATGTATAAGTAGATACCACAGACTTAGTACTCCACTTAATACTAGTAAAAGACGTGCCAAATATCCTGTACCTAGGTACAGATGCGCCATATCATGGAGGCACTACAACCATATTGCTCCCATAATTTACATCCTAATTAATTCACAGTTTCATATAAATAAACTAAATCGATATAAACTTAAAATAAAAATAAATGAATGGCTACAGCAATATGATTACGAGTCTTTTGAAAAGCTGTTTATAAAAAAATAAGGGCAAAAAGTCACAATTGGATATTAATATAAGCAAATATATATATATATAACACACACACACCCCTCCCCCACTCACTCTCCCACATTCACACACACATACACACACACACACACACACACACACACACACACACACACAACTATCCTACACCCCTACACATAAATTCATATCTACATACCTACTCCATCTAAATTTTGTATAATTATTAAATATATGTGAAATGTTCCTAATTTCAGGGGAAGGCACTGACTGTTACAACACAGCTCACGCTAAAGTAACAGTCAGGGTTTTCATATTGTTTTTTTGTTGTATATTTTTGGTCAATAAACAATTTTGTATTTTGTATTTGTATTTGTATTTTGTATAAATCTAGTAAGCTCTTGCATCAACTTTGATTGATGACAAAACTAATATAGATAGAGATATATAATCCTTCCTTAGCAGTCGGGTAAAATTGCGTAATGTATTAGTGGATATCGCAGATTAAATGATTATATTAATTATAATCATGACTTGTTAAAAAATTATTTATCAAATACTTAAACCCACAACACACAACACTACAACAACTTTAAGCACAAAAGGACCTAATGGCTCGAAGTGCATCCGTGAATCGGACCCCATTTTTAGGATAAGATTAGCACTACAACTTTCCAACCCCGGTCGAAGATCTAGAGGCAGGCCCAAAACCACGGGGAAAGCTGTAGTGCTAAAAGACATGAGAGAAGTCGAATTGACCGACAACGACGTCGAAGATCGAGCGAAGTGGAGAAGCAAAAGCAGGAAGGCTGACCCCACCACCATGTGGGATGAATAGCAAGGAAAAGGGGGAGAAATACTTAAACCCACAACATGAACGCGCGGACCACGTATTCTACAATCTATTTCTATCGTGGTTATTCCTGGGAGTAAGTACATAACTTGCTGCCAACTTGCAGAACTAAGTATAACATTGTTTCGCTAATTGCAATGTAACATGTTCTGAGCGGTTGGAATATTTCCGTATATTTATAGTTTCGCTCAATCAGTAGAAGTAATATATTATGTCCTTAGAATGCGAATCGAGTGAGGCAACTTGTAACAAGCCTGCTAAGGCTTTTATGTTCAAAATCAGAATAATTTTTATTGGCCTTATAACAATGTCAGTTGCACTGGGCAAGTCAAATTACATGATTAAATATATCCTAAATTACTATATACTAGTAGTTCTACGAACAGTAGACCTCGCGAAAGAGCTTATTAGCAAATTCTTACCTCGTTATTTAAAAAATAATGTATATTCTTCTAAAAAACATTTTTTTTTTATAATTTTAATAATGGAGAAAACGTAAAATCAAGAAATTTATTGAGCGCTAAAATGCATCAAGTACATCCACGCGCCCTCACTGTTACACGCAATCTCTAGTTGGTTGTCATATCTCGACAATCACTTGACCAATTCTGTTTATTTTAACCACAAGTTGTAATAATTGTGAACTATATCTACCTAGCAAATATTATTAAAATCGGTTGGTAATTAGCGGCGCAATAAATGTCCCTCCTTTTTATGGGAACCATCCCTCCTATAAAAAATCGCCAAATACAAATAAAAATAAATAATCTATAGAACCTATATGCCAAGTTTCATCAAAATTTGTTTAAATTACGCCCTGTACGCGAGTACGGACATACAAACAAACTCACAAACTGACAGACGAAAGAAAATTTGACCAGTTGATGCAGAGTCGCTTCGCTCGCTCGGTCAATAACTACTATATTATTATATTATATCAAAATTTCAGAATAATCAACTGTCTATTTAATACTTTTAAATCTCACAATATTATATTATTAAATAACAACAATTTAAACATTACGACACATATTTTCAATTAATAGTTTTTAGTTTTAAGTCAGAATAGATAACTATGTCAAGAGTGAATACATAATGAAGTCAAAAAATAAAATAAACAATTACAGGAAAGGGCAGACGACTAATAGTGATGTAATAATAATTTAAAAAAATTAGTTAAAATAAAAATGTCAAATAAAAGAATAATGTCAAATAATAGAATAATGTCAACACTATATCATTATAATTTAAATACACTCTGGTTATCACCACACGCGACAGATAAACAAAATTTGGCACAATATCACTTCTTAACTCTGTGACAAAATTAAATGAGTCTAATTACTTGAAACGTCGATGCACACATGCATGTCAAAGACAGTAAATAGGTGATGATCATAAACACATTTTGACATATTTTTGGCTTTACCTATGCACGGAATTTACAATGAAACTATATCTAAGCATCCTAAACCTATAAGGCTCAATTTACAATCTACAGCGGTTTTGATACAAAAAATTTCTCAAAAAAGGACCGGTCATAATATGGACCTCCGTATTCAGAAGTTACATTTGTTATCAGAATGAAACAATAAGACCTTTTATAGTTAATTAATTTATAATCCGAAATACATTTGTTAGAATCAATTGCCCGAATCCATTACATATTACTATTTAGTTCCAAATGTTTTACTTGACACAGTTTCTGATTCCATAAATTTATTACCGTAAGTTATACCTAAGTCATTTGCAATTTATTAGGTTGAGTTCGTTAGGTGTCTATTAATTTGTACCCAAAAATCTTATTATTTACAAAGGTCGAGTTATTCGACGACTTGTCAAATGAGGTTGTTTGAAAAAGTTTCAAAATTTCGAAAAAAACATTCTTGTCTTTTGAAAAAAAAAAAAACATAATCTAGGAAATCATATTCGTTATTTCATATTAAGCATTATAGATAATCAATCGACCAACATTTAAAAAGTAATTGGATATTTAAAAATGTTAATTAGCTAAGTTTTATGGTATCAAATGAAAATTCTATTTCTAAATTCGCATATTGTACATATATCGTACAGCTACGGAACCTTAACAGCGCGTGGCGCGCGTGGACTCGCATTTGGCCGGTTTTATTTGGTCAACCAGTTATTTGTAAATCTTTTTAAAAGTCGTCAATTACTAGTCAACCTTCATCATCATCATCTCAGTCCAGTCACAAGAAGTCTACTGCTGGACATATGCCATGGATGTCCAAAAAGCCCGGTTAGAAGCGGCCGGCATCCAGTGACTTCCTGCCAATTGTATGATATCTGCTGTCCACCTTGTGGCTGGTCTTCCTACACTGTGCTTGCCGGTTCGTGGTCTCCATTCGGGAACTTTTCGGCCCCATCGGCCGTCAGCCAACCTTACTGTTAAGCATTATTTTGTTATCACAGAGTTTTCGAGAACTTTCTAATACTTTAAGATAGCGTCCACTTTCTGTTTAAGCTCATGCCACATTTAATACTCTGTCCCGGCTAATTCCAAATTAATTTTCCAAAAACTCCAAGCTCAGAGACTTACTTAATTTCAATATTTGCTGCGACTGGAAACCCATTTGAAGCATGAGCATTAAACATTGTAGAGGACGACCTATTTATTTTATGCAGTTAGTCAAAAAACGAAAACACATACATTTCTATACATTTTGTAATGAAATTGCGATGGTGGTGCCTCCTTCAATTGCAGATACAACTCGGTCGTGCAGTAAGCTTCGACAATCAACAACAAAGCTCGAGTCAGCTTCTCGGAAAATGTCTCTGTTAATTTCATGCGATTTTCGACTTTATCATCACTATTTTAAGTGCAAAGTCGTTTGATGAAGACGAAAGACAGGCGCCAGTAATATGTACTGAAATTTCAGCTATATGTTCTTACAAATAAAGTGTTAAATAGGTTGTGATATTGTGTGGTATAAACGAGATGTAGCCTAGAAACAAACATAGATGAAAACTAACTCTGCACCGGCACTGACCTATATGTGTATGAGTCATCATTGGATTCTGTCAAACTATTGATTGCGACTCAATGGAGGAGTAAATTAAACGTTACAAGTTTGACAAGAAAATGGGTTCTTATTTCGTGTATACAGGATGTTCGGTTATGTTACGGACTCACGTTCTTGCTCATACATTTATCCAGAGGCAAAGTTTACTTAAATAACATATTAGTCATAATATAAGGTAAAATTTTAATTACACTAAGTATTTACTGCAAAAATTCAAGGTCGAAGTGAACTAACTCCCAACAAAACTGAAATAAATTACTTTCAACCAGCAAAACATAAAAAGTTACATAAATCAAGCTGATGATAATGCCAAGATTTATACGCAACGACCCGTGGAAGAATATACGAGACGAGCTAGTCTTTTAAAAGACGCAAATAATCTTAAAATATCATCACTCAACCCTATATATTATGTGCAAACATGAATACAATTAAATACTGCAAACTAATAAAATTAGAAGATATAATACAATACCAAAGCCAATAAATAAAGCTGCCTATTCACTGCTAACTTCTAAGTAATTTCAAAAATGTTCAGTTAAATTAAAATTTATTCGCCAGTTATCTTAATGCCAAAAATGTTAATGGTATAAAAATAAAAACGATGTATTTTATATGACTGGCCTTGTGGCTCAGTTGGTAGTGTGTTTACGTCTACCTGCTGAACTGAAAGGTCGTGGGTTCAATCCCCACCCAGGGAAAACATTTGTGTGATGAGCATGGATGTTTGTTCTGTGTCTGGGTGTTTCTATGTATCATATGTATATATTTACAAACAAAAAAAGTATATATGTATTCTATCATCCATCTAGTTCCATAGTACAAGCTTTGCTTAGTTTGGGCTAGATGGTGTTGTGTGAAATGTCCACAAATATTTATTTATTTATTTTATTTATTTGATAATGAAGTTAATTTTGCTTCTGTCCGTTCGATATAACAGAATGGGCAAGGGGAATAAGATTATAATTTAAAATATAAAAGTTCACGGAATATACAAGAAAAGCACACGCGTCGAAATGCATCATCGTCCTAGTTTTATAGTTTATTAACTACCACGAATCAATTCAATTTGTTCAATTATTTATAGTTCAATTATTTTGAACACTGTGATTACATTTTAGAATATAGTGAAAGTAAAACAAAAAGTTTCCGACAGCCTAGTCGGGAGACCGTCTGACTTGCGATCCGCAGGTCCTGGGTTCGAATCCCACGGCACGCACCTCTGTCTTTTCGAAGTTATGTGCGTATTGTTGTTTGCCGCCAACTTCAAACGGTGAAGAAAAACATCGTGAGGAAACCTACATGTCTGAGAGTTCTCAATGATCTTGAAGATGTGTGAAGTCTGCCAACCCGCACTTGGCCAGCGTGGCAGACTATGGCCTAACCCTTCTCATAATGAGAAGATGGCCCGCGCCCAGCAGTGGGACAGTTTGTATAAACAGGGCTGACAAAAAAAAAGGTCTAAACAAATAATATTCGCCGAATGGTTTTCTTTTAGATTACAGCATTACCTACGGAACCCTACCATGCGAGTGTCTCTACACGGTTTTGGGAACTTATATATTTTTTTTTTGTATAGAATAGCTCTACGTTTGATCACCAGCACGTCTGATGGAAAGCGATACTGTGGCCGAAGATGAAGCACGTAGATCTAGAAGATACTTAAACTATAATACTTGTATTACAGTTCAAAGCTTTGTACTCACGTTATATCGAAATCCTTCAAAATTCTTTATAATATTGAATTCACAACACGATATAATAACTTCCATCATTTCCACCGCCAAACGCGAAACTGAGGAAGAAAGTTATTTTTTTTCCAAAGCGGGATCAGTGCATAAAAAATCCGGTATTCCCGCTGCTAGTATAAAAAGACGGCCCGCCATGAATTCCATCATTCCAGTTTTTTTTATTTCAATTGAAAATATTTTATTGACGTAACAGTTTGGTTTTACCCACTTACTCAAGACGAACCTCTTTTAAAAGATTATATTTTAATACAACGGCGACTAGACAAGCAAGTCACTTGACAGATGGTAAACTTTACGCTTGCCCTTTATAATCCAACTAGCTGCCCACCACGACTTCGTACGCGTAAGATTATCGTTCCTGACACGCTCATACCCGCACTTACTGCCCCTGCCAAGCTAATGCTCCAGTACCTACAGCATCTGCCCTGCTCGAGTTTCGCTCTCCTAGCTCAATCTCGCTGCACGTGCCGTCCTGCTTCAACCAAACTTCCGACCCAATCTATTAGTGTCGAGTCAATGGTAAAACGTAGATTCATGTCCCTAACATTAAAACCCTTGAACTTTCATATAATCTTTTACCCCTTGTTTCAACTCCATAATTCATCCCTGTCGTTACGAAACTATAATAACAGTATTCGTTTGCATCTGTTAGTTAATATAAATACTGGAATTAATATCCCCAACATTAAAACTTTAGAAGTTTTACACAATCAATTACCCCCGTTTCCTACCCCTTAATTCATCTCTGTCGCATAACTATAATAACAGTAGTCGTTTATAACTAATTTTCGTGCCCCTAACATTAAAACCATGGAACATTCATACAATCTTTTACTCCCCCCCCCCCTTTTAACTCTTTTATTCAACCTAATTAGCAAAACTACAATGCGATTAAAATTAGAATAGGACGGGCTCTCGGCTAACTTCACTCATATAAGTACGGTCAGCAGAACAAACTTAAAAATAGATTAATTTTAAATGAATGACTAAAAATCGTTCATTTTATAAAATTTATATATTTATAAGGTTGGCAGCACAGACGCAGTGTTGCAAAAGTTTCCGATTTATTGGGAGATCTACTGATTTTGGTCATTGTCTCCCGATATCCCGATTTAGCAATTCAGTATCCCGATTTTTGAATTATCATCTAATGTAAAATAATATTCATAAATAAACATGGAAAATAATATTCTTCATGCGGCAAAACTAAAAGATCTTGAATAAATGAATATATTATTAACATAAAATACTCTTGTTTTATTCCGAATAAAAATCTCCCGATTTTTAGATGGCAAATTTAACGAATTTAATTTTTCAATTTTGCAACACTGGTGAGACGCCATCTTGATTTGATGACACATGTCTTATTTATCCGTCAGTGTACTACGCGACACGTTTCCAAGTGCATTTTTATGTTCTTACGCCCTTTTTGTTGATAATTTGTTTTTGTTGATTGTTTAATTTGTTCTACAATGAGCAAAAGAGGTAGTGTTTTACATCGGCGAGCTCGAGAGATTATCAGCAATGTTGATAAGTACTTCGAGGAAGAGAAAAAACGTGCCATTATGTTGTTGGACCAGTTAAAACAAGCAAGAATTGTACCAGGGCCAGATGGCAATATTCATATATCGCGTGATGTATTTGAAAGTTTCATTAAGCATTTGGAAACTGCTTCGAAGGTAACCGAGCGAGTGACTTTAGCCACTGGTATTAATAAAAATACAGTGAGTCGCATTCGCCGTGAACAGAGAATAGCAACAGAAGCAAGCACAAGCAAAATAACGACACCTAAGAAGAAACCACGTCAAAAGAAAATTGTGTGTGACAGTTTTGAAATATGTGCGCTGGGCAACATAATAAATTCTATATATACGGTGAGAAAAGAAATTCCTACACTAAAGAAAATTTATGCAGCTGCAAAACAAGATCTTAATTTTCCTGGCAGCTTGTCTACTTTGAGAAAAATTATGATTGAGTCGCTAGGCTACAAATTTAAAAATTGCCAGCGTAAGAGATCGGTATTGATTCAAAGGCCAAACATTAAAGCCTGGCGCGCGAAGTACCTGCGGCGTATTCGAGCAAATGATGCATTGGAATCAAACAAAAAACCAGTAGTGTTTCTCGATGAAACTTGGATCCACGCACATTATACTGTGAAAAAGTGCTGGCAATCTGCAAGCGCGGAAGGTGTAAAGAAAAATTACAGTGTTGGACATTGATAAAGGGTTTTTTTTTATCAATGGTGTTGGACGTCGTTGGATAATAACACATGCCGGTACCGAAGATGGCTTTATCGACGGGGCATTGCTAATGTTTAAAGCGAAACAGAAAAGTGGCGACTACCACGATGAAATGAATGGTGAAAATTTTATAAAATGGGTGAATGAAAAACTAATCCCGAACCTTCCCGAGACCTCACTTGTGGTAATGGATAACGCTCCTTATCATAGTATGGAGGAAACGAAAGCCCCGAACATGAGTGCTAGAAAAGTGCAGATGCAGGAATGGCTTACACAAAACGATATTCAATATGAGCAAACATTCACAAAGGCTGAACTTTATGAATTAATAAAAAAAAACAGGCCACCGAAAGATTACACAATAGATAACATATTTAGATCGCATGGCCATGAAGTGTTAAGACTGCCACCCTATAATTGCGATTTAAATCCGATAGAATACATCTGGCATTTGGTAAAACGTAGAGTGGCAGACAAATTTTTGTGTTTTTGATCAATTAGAAAGCGCAATCGAACGTCTGACACTTGAGTCGATCGCATCAATCACGAAAGATGACTGGAAGAAAGAAGTAAACCATGTAAAAAGGATTGAGAAAGACTACTTCGAAAGGGAATTACTTGAAGACGATGACAATGGCCCATTCAGTTTCATTATAAACATAGGTGACAGTAGTAGCAGCAGCAGTGATGATGACGACGATTACGAGGAGTCTGATTCAGTTGGGCATCAGGACATGAGTGGAATTGAAGAGCTGAGCGATTAAAATTAAAATACGTACATTCACTAAATAAAGACAGTTCAATGTGTTTCTGTGTTTACTTTAGTTTACCTACCTATGATTCGTTTTTAGACTAATTTTTTCTCTACCTATCAGATAAAAAAGTACGTGCTATTACAATATAAAACAAGCCAATATTTTTTAATATTGCTTTTTTTGCACACTATACCAAGTTCCCGTAGTGACGTCACAACATGGCGCTAGGCCGGTCCTATTCTAATTTTAATCGCATTGTATATTAGTTTATCTAAATAAAAAACTGAATGCCCTTAACATTAAACAGTGCACGCGATGTAAGAAGTTCGGCCTTAAAAAAAAACATTACTTAACACTTTGATCAACGTCTAATTTTTTTTGTCTTCTTTCCGCAAGTGTCATTATGTGTCAGTGAGAAGTTGACAAAATATGTTGACTATTGTTCAAATATGAGTAACGTTTTTTGCTGCTTGCGGTAATGCGGTTACACCAGCCAGCCACGGCGCTGCGCGGGCGGCATGACGGCGTTTTTTTTTAACCGACTTCGATAAAGGAGGAGGTTATCAATTCGAACCGTTTTTTTTTTTGTATGTACACGAATTACTCCGTCATTCGTGAATCAATTTTTGTGTTTCTTGAATTGATGTATAGAGAAAGCTCCCAAGTTGGTCCCATAATTATTTTATAGATATTGCTTTATTACTTTTTGAATAATCTATATAACTGTAAAATGTTCATTGTATTCCGGAGTGAGTGCGTCAGATTATAGAATCGCAGAGTTCCACCTACACGTTTTTCTTTGCAAAAGTGTCAAATGTTACCCATTATTATTGTCTATACATCTGCACATTTTCTAATCTTCGAAGACGAAGTATTTGACATTCAATGACAGAAGAAAAAAAAATAGCGGATGGAGAAAGATCTCTTTAAAAAGTTTACAACTATGAAGTATTTAGTAAGATATGTTTTAGATAAATAGATAGATATATTTTCTGAACCCGCCCGACTTCAAAACTTATATAAGTGGTCGTTGTACAGGTGTCCAATTGTTGTCGGCTTGCCGTGGATTTCTAGGATGCCTTATACAAATTATTATTTCATTCTTTGTTGTGGCATCATTGTGTGTGTTTTGAAGTCGGTTTTATAATTTATTATTTATTCTATAAATATTTTTTAAATTCGCAATATCTTTTGAATGGAATGTCCGATTTGAATAATTCGAAAGTAATGTACATGTCTTGAAACAGTCTTGAATACGAAATGATTTATATGGATAAGGATTAATACCAAGGTATGGATAACATGGTCTGATTTTGGAGGGCATTTCTATCAACTTTTTAAATGTAATAAAGTAGTTATAGTGGCAAAATAACAATAGTTGGGCATATGCCATTGCGACGTTTTTTGTAGATATGTTCTTTAATACTGTAGAATTTTTTTTTGTTCTATCATCAATAGTTTGCGCAGCGCATATGCGATAAAAGACATTTTATGGCAAATTTTTTTACACCTTGCGTTACATTAATGAAGTTTTAGTAGGGATTCCTAATTTTTTCTAGTATTAAATACAGCCTATGTTATTTAGGGATAATGTAGTATTCTAGTGGTGAAATAATTTTTGAAATCGGTCCAGTAGTTTTTGAGTGATTTCTTGTCAAACATACAAAAATACAAATCTTTCCTCTTTATAATATTATTAGTGTAGATATTACACTAAATTTTTAACGAGGTCGTAGTCCGACCATCGTACGCACATCGTCCGTCTCGTTCGTGTGTATATACGGTACATTTTTTGAAGATATAAAATAACGTGAACTTCGCCGTTTGTAAAACTAGAAAACAACATCACAAATATTCGACAAAAATTTCAATAAATAAAGTATAAATATCACCTGAAATTATTTAAATAAACCTTGGTCGTCAACTGCGATTTTTAACGTACTTGAAACGCTCGTTTTGACACGCTAGGTACATACACTTGGGGTATTTATAGAAGTCTATGGTAAGTATACAGGTTCCTCAATTTTATAGTTTTTATTTTTTTTTTGTCGTCGAGAATATTTGATAAAAATGGGGTATTTCCTACTAATGGGAAAATTATTAACGACGCCATTTACTGACCGATTTTGATAATATTTATTAGGAATGTTTGTTACAGCAAAATTGGCCAAGAAATAGTCGAGAAAAAAGGTTATGAAATCTCGGTTGAAAAGAGTAGAAGTTTGCTACAAGGCCATTTTCGTAGCTAGTTATGAAAAACAATAACGAAAATGGACTAATGGCATTTATCGGATCATTTTGATAATATTTAACAGAAAAAATCGATAATTAATTCTAGTCAAAATGTTCTCTGCTCGGTCGGGAATCGAACAGGTATCTACTGCTCGTAAGCCGATCGCACCACCACTGAGCCTAACAAGTCGTCAGTAACAATATTGTTAAAGCCAGCTTTCCAAGCACTGATTGAGTAGGTAGGTACGGTACTGCGTCTTGGGCAATTCCCAACATACTACGTCGTTGTTTGGTTATCAATGATGTATTATACGTAGACAGGTTTTCCCCGGCTCTGGGTGGCAAGCCTCTTGTAAAGTATTCGCCCGACTCGTCTCCAGTCGCGCCACGTCGGGCAACGCTATTAGACGCGTGTCGTGACTTGTGATCAGTAACAATGCCATCCTGTGCAATACCAAAATATACCTATATAAGGCCAAGATACTAAAAAGCCTTAAGAATGTGTTTTGTCCTCGAAAGTGAAGAGAACAGAGACTTGCCATGCTTTTACTTCATATTCAATGGGTATCCTCTCTATAGATAACATCATAGTATGTTATTGATTGCATTACAGCTTAACTTTACACTCGTAGGTATAAACAAGTATGTAGTAGACCAAATAGTATAGAATAATAGTATAGCAATGTATCCGGCGATAGCTTCGAGAATAACAACATATCTCAGAATGACGAGCGCATGACATTGTCACTCAAAAATATGATTAGATTAGGTCATCTCATCTTTATCAAAGATCTCAATATTATAAAATATTCATTAGTGAAGCGAAAATTTTGGATTCCATTTATGCGCACTGAGGAATCTAAGGTTAGGCGTATTTTAAGCATATAGGAAAAAAACAAATTATTATAGTTTAAAAAACTAAAGCAACCGACTTCTCGTGGATTCCGTTGTCAGAACTGGACCAAATTGAAATGCGACATGGGAAGCACCAGGTTTCAAATAAAAAAAGATTCATCAAAATCGGTTCACCCAGTCAAAAGTTCTGAGGTACCAAATATAAAAAAAAACTAAAAAAAAAAACTAATTGAGAACCTCCTCCTTTTTTGAAGTCGGTTGAAAAATGAGCTAAAATTTTGATTATAATTTGTATCATATATGTAATATGAATCGACATGGACGACTACTAGTATTACTAAATAGCGTCTCATAAAATTAGGACTAAATTCCTCACAAACAGTCCAGCCATTTAGGCATGAAGTGTAACAGACTGCCATAATACACCGGGACCGGGTAAGTCAATACAACTACAAACAACTGAGTGCATCTGCTACATTTTAAATAAATTATCCACCTTAAAATAAACCTGGTTTACTACAACACTGTTTATCTAACAAATCAAGTAAACGCCTTGTTAAATTTAATTCTTCACGATTTTAAATAATTACTTTAACATACAACTAGAGATTAAGCAGGATCAGTAGGGTAACTTCAAATGAATGCGCAAAGGTTGCGCTGAAAATGAAAACGACTGTTTACTCAAATTGCAAAAAATGACTGTTGAATTAACTATTATCTCCGTGTTACATTTTTTGTGACAGTTAATAGATAGAATATAAGTAGTAAAAATCAATCTAGTTGCAAAATAATATATTTTTCTATTTTATTGTTATTATTTGTGTGATGAGCATGGATGTTTGTTCTGTGTCTGGGTGTTTCTATGTATCATATGTATATATTTACAAAAAAAAGTATATATTTATTCTATCAGCCATCTAGTTCCTTAGTATAAGCTTTGCTTAGTTTGGGCTAGATGGTGTTGTGTGATATGTCCACAAATATTTATTTTATTTTATTATTTTTATTTATGAAAAGTTTTCTATATTAAAATTAAATCTGTAAAATACACATGCGTTATTATTTAATTATTTTTTTCCTTCATGAAAACGGATGACCTCATACAAGTGCTCGGAAGACGCTGGTTGCAAGCCGCTTCAAATTGGTATTTTTGGAAATCCATGGGGGGAGGCCTATTACCAGAAGTAGACTTCTTATGGCTGAGATGATGTTTTTTTTTTATTTTTTTTATAGAAGATAGATCTACGATTGACCACCAACTCGCTAAGAGACGGTGTGGCCGAGGATGGATGTTAACGGTATTTTCGGTGTTTCAGTTTAAAAAAAAAGTTTATAAAAGGTTAGGTTTTAAAGAAGTTAAGTCTCTGTTATAATCAGTGAGAACAGCTAATAGTAAAGTACGGTTACCTTCTAGAGAACACCTATGGAGTGTTCACCTCAAGATGACTCATAGATACTATCTACATACGGATTTATACTCCGATCAAAAGGACCCATTTACTGCGGAGATTAAAGCCCGGTGTTGCTAGTAATTGAGTGTGTCACACAAGGTGACGATTAACATGATTGCCAGTTTTAAAATAACGCTGGAATTGGGGAAATAGCGTTTAATTTGTTGCTTGGTTTATAGTTTTTTTTTTTTATTTTTTATTTTTTTGCTTTATAGTTTTGTAGCTGAGTTTTTTTTTGAATAGTCTATGCATAGATACTTTACTTTACCGCTTCCAATCGGTCTTTTTGGAAATCCGTGGGGGAGCCCTATGTCCAGCAGTGGACTTCTTATGGCTGAGATGATGATGATGATGCATACTTTTGAATTGTTACTAATAGTACACAGTTTTTTTTAAATCAACTGAGTGATTAAGCTTCCTGTAACAGTCCAATAGCACCGAGAACTTTGTATTTTTGTATGGCAATGCACTGTGCTCGTCAGCTATCAACGTTATATAAAATCGCATTATGCCCGGAAATTTCTCTGAGTGATATTGAGATACACAGTTTTTTTTGAGTCTGCGTGGTTCATCTTCGACCATATTATCGTTTTATAACAGGCGATGGTGAAACGCGGACTTATGCACTTATTTTCAGATAATTTGTTGTCACAATTTATATATATATACATACTAAAAGTGTCCCGCGATTTCATCCGCGTAAAATTAATTACATATAGACAACAATCACCTTATTTATTCAATGTTATCATCTCATATCCTAGATCTCATTTTCGGTTTAAGCTTTTACAAGTTCCCGAAAAAATACGGAAAACTATCAAAATATATTCAAATCCCTCAATATAACATTATTACAAACACCAAACAAACTTTAGTGCCCATCCAAAAGATCTAAACTAGATTTCTAAAGAAAATAACTTTAGAGCTAAACGTACCGAGTCAGTGACGTAGGTACTTACATGTACCTACTTTTGATATGCGTACATTATCTATTCCAGATATACTGGGCGCTGACGTCATGAGTACGTCATGAAAATCATTCTAAGGTTAAATATTCAGTTTGCTGAATAAAAATAAGGGCATGTTCAAATTGACTTGTTTTAGTCGTGTGTAGACGCACTTTGCAGCGTTGAGATAAATAGCAGCATCCGTACATGGTTATTTATTACTGTAACTAAAATATTTAAATTGTACTTACAATTACAAATTTGTAAAAAAAACAGGGGGTCAACGAACAATATCTACTATTTAATCGGGTTCTTTTGGAATCTTGTTTCCATAGCAACATTGTTGATATTCAATTTATTAGTATGCATTTTATTAGTTGCATGTGACCTTTTTCTTTCAAATAATTACAGTTTGAAAAAAAACTAAAAAACACGCTTCAAATTATTGTATTGCATCGGCCCTCGATAAGTCTACAAAGTTTGAATGAAATCTGACCGTTTCAAGGGGTCAAAATCAAGTCCAAATGAGTCGGTTACAAAAACATGCATACAGGTGAAGCTAATAAAAGCATGTTAAAATAGTTGTTTGGATCGAGATATCGCCGCCTCGCGTTTTGGTCGGTTTGCTAAAAAAATTAGCTCTGTGGCAATAATATGCTTATAAATTTTTAGGTTTATCAGTGTCACTTTCTATTTCAACTATTTGTTGTATTTTCATGTCATAATTATGCTAACCAAAGGTAAATTAACAATCGGATACTTTGCCTGATGGTAAGCATCAATTGCGGATTCTTTAAAGACTTTAAGTGTATTTTGAGAATTCTGCGTATTAGTCGATTGTATCTAAATAATAAATATAATTATGAATTTCTCGATGCATCAAAACGCGTGTCATATCTTTGCCATCTGAATGGATCCTAATTCGGTATATAATTATTTACGTACTTAAAGGTGGAAATAACAAAAATTATGAAAAATATGAAATCAATAATGAAAAACTGATACATAGTAATAATATGTAATTAATTAATTTCTAATAACATTTAACTTTCTAATGTATATAGTATTTGTTATATGACATAATTAAGTAGATAGATATTTGTATTGCTTTTATTATCTCTTTCTTTTAATGTGTATAAAATATATGGATTGATATCGGAAATATATTAATAAAATTCAAATAATAATAGATTCATCTTGAATGATGGAATATTGAATCAAGATTCTAACAATTTATTGAAAGTAGTAAAAGATATATCTTTTCATTTTGGTTTGAAAGTTGTTTACGGTACTTGTGTACAGTTTCATTGTACATTGTACAATACTGTACTATGCGGAAACAGTTAATTTATCGCCTTAGTATATTTAGAGCATCAAACTCGCCCTTAGCGCAATGCCAACAAACCGTACCTATTTCTACACCAACCTATATAGATTTAAAACATCATCAGTTGAATATAATTCCTTTGGTCGCAATAAGAACAATGAGAAATGATTATTATGAAATCCGGTTGACATTGGAATCCCGCTAATCTGGGCATTACGTCGGATTGGGCAACGGACGGCTCCAAAAACGCGACTAGCACAAAATAACTGGACGAAAATAATCCACTCGCGATTCTAAAATATACGTGCGTGTAATTTGCTCTAAGCCACTCAGATTTTGGACTTTCCCACTTGGTAAATAATGTCAGCCGCGAAATCGTCACTCTAAATGACGATACAGTTATTTTAGGCAACATAAAAATACGTTACACGTAAAAACAGTCCTTTGTCCGTCCGTCCTCGACAAATTAGCGACACATTCGAAATAAACACGATCGCCCTTAACATTTTTAATACAGCCAACAGCTGTTTTGTGAGTCACCCGACATTGGGACGAGAGATGTCGGGGAACACGAATATACTCATTTAAAAACAACAGTCGACCCTGAACACGATAGAAAATGAACAGGAATGAGATTTCGCTAAACCGATCCGTTAAAATCCTCTCTCCTACCACTACCACAAACAATCGAAAAAACCGCCTCAAAAATTTCATAGTGAATAAACTCAAATAAACTTTGGCAATAACACAAGATCGTTTGTTCTTATGCTATTTTCTGCTAAGATAAACATCATAACAGAATTTTAGTGTTTCATTGCTTTGTTGCTCTTTTTGCGGATGTAATCAGGTCAATAATACGAGTACAAAGGAAGCAGAAGTACTCACATTGTGCTGATGTAGGGTGATCACGACGTTGTCGAAGGTCGAAGAGTTGGAGAGAGCCTCGGATGAGCCTCGGAGTAGTTCAGCCAGCAGCTCTGCAGGCTTCACGCCCGCCAGTTTGGAAGGTGAAGACGTGGCACGCACATGGGTCGGCCCGCGACCTCTATTTCCCCCCGTCATCGCCCCCACACTAGCTTTTCGACTCGGCACGGTCGCGTCCGAAAAACTCCTTCTACCCACTTCCACGGACCTACTCGACGGAGCTTCTAAATTCTTCCCGAAAGGCTTGGAAAACTGCTGACGCTTTGCTTCCACATCTGACGTGTCTGATGGACTAAACGGTGATGGAGAAGCGGTTCTGTCTCTCGAACACGTATCACTGTCCACCTCGGAAGGAGAATCTCTGTATTTCCGTCTCACTACGAATGAATCATCATCTTTTTCATCCGAGCTCTGTTGGTAGAATCTCGCTCGTCTCTCTTTCGACTCCTGAGTTGTTTTGGGCCAGACGGGAGCTGCGGCTTCTAAAGGACTCGGTGGGCCGTTCGTGCATGAGTCGTCAGACTTGTCGCCGAGTAACGATGACGTTCTTGTTTCGGCAGAAAGGCGCATCTCTTGAAGCGACGCGTCGCTACTCACTCGGTTGCACCCGTTTATCGACGGAGGATCTTCTTCACCCCCGTCGTCACTCGGTGTCGTTATATAGATGCCTTTCCGTCGCTTCGTCTTGTCCAACGGACGTCGTCGTTCCCTGCCACCTAAAGGAACGGACGTACAAGGGTTCTGCACCGCCGCCAACAAACTGGCCACTTGCTCACTAGTTATCGTCTCATCCTCTTTGTCTCGATCCAACGAACCGTCAGACGCACCGTCAGACTTGTGCGGTTCGTCCTGGGGTAACTCTTTAGACCACTGTTTCACTATACACTCGTACACTGGCACCGGAATCGTACTATCGACACCGTCGTTCGAAACGAAAACATCATGAAGCGTCACCGGAAATTGGGAACAATCACAGTCGATATTCGCACAAACGTTCGCGGGAGGTTCGGGGAGGGGGGGAAACGCGAAAGGCTTAACCGGTTCGAGAGGGGAAGTTCCTTCACTATGTGCCTGCGCACTGTCGGCTTGCGAGCCGTCACTTTCCTCGCGGACTTCATGTAACACTCGCGGCGGCGTGAGCGCGGGGAGACTACCGCCGGCTTCAGGCTGGGTCTCCTCTCGCACCGGAGGGATGCGCCGTGGCAGGGGGTGCGTCAGCGAGCGCCCGCCGAGCTGCTTGTAGGGCTCTGGCGGCGGCGAGCGCGGCGCCGGCGACGCGTGCGCCACCAGCCCTTCATCAGACCCCACCGCTGAGTCTACAGACGCCACCGACCCACCTTCCGCTACATTCTCGTCCACAGTCGACTCCGTGTCACGCGACGCTCCTGCTCGCTCCGCTCTGTCCCTTCTCTTCCCAAAATCGAAATACGACGGCTGATACTTGTTCCGCGTGAAATCGCCCTGCGTGAACGACGCGCTGCGGATAGCGATAGCTTTTTGCGTGTAAGAACCGACGATGGAGACGGGCTTAACGCGATTCAGGGTGATGTTGTCAGCGTTGAACTCTTCGAAGCGGTCCACGGAGAGGCCTCGAGCCGCCGGCGGGCTGTGTCGTCGGTGAAGCCGTGGCGGCGGCACGGGGGGAAGGATAGGTGCGGAGTGGGGCGGCGGCGGTGGCGGTGGAGGGGGCGGCGTCGCCCGCGGCAGCAGCTTGTCCGTAAGCTCCTTCAGCTTCTGGTGGCGCGAGGGGCGCGCACCGCGCCCCAGCCTGATGCGGTCCAGCGTGCGTTTGTCGGGCCTGGCGCGGCCGAGGCACGCTGCCACCGCCTCCTCGGAGCAGCAGCGGCAGGGACAGGCGCGCGGCGGCGGGGCGCGGCGCACGCAGTACCGCACCGCGCCCAGCGTCACGTACGGCGACCTGCGCACGCACAGATATTATTAGACGGCGGACGCGCGCGGCTCGCTGTGAAGCCAGCCGACGAGTGGACAGATATAGCGGCCGAGCGGAGAGCTTCCCCACCGACTGGATTCCGGGAGGATTCCCCGCGACCCACTCCGGCGACCACTCTCCTATATCTTTATTCGTGATTTCCTTTGAACAGTTATACTTATAATCGACGGTTAGAAGACGTCGGAAGAGCGAGCGTGGCCGAGGGCGGCAGGT
The DNA here is from genome assembly GCA_947563715.1 of Lycia hirtaria. Taxonomy (NCBI): domain Eukaryota; kingdom Metazoa; phylum Arthropoda; class Insecta; order Lepidoptera; family Geometridae; genus Lycia; species Lycia hirtaria. Next base: position 22,366,468 of record OX387380.1, on the reverse strand, counting down.
GTCGGACAGACAGACGGAAGACGCCTCGACTAAAAATAGTCGAACGTTGGCGATTTGGCGACACGGCGACCTCGCATCAATGTTTACAATTTTGTGCTCGGTTACTGAGTGAAGGGGGGAGGGGGAGGAAGGGTGAGCTGATACATTCTAATTAATTAGACGAGACGCGAGGAAGGCACGCCTCGATTGATGCAGAGGGCAATGAAACAGGTGCAAAATAATGTTTTGTTTACATACACCTTGTGTATTTATAAGTTGGGAATGTTGTTTGCAAGGTGGTGAAGCTCTTAACCCGCGGTAGAAGCGTGCAGTGCAGTTCACTGCACCGATTGTACTATAATTACTATTTGTTCTTGTGAAAGAACAAAAATTCCAACAACTCTACATAATAGATGTCTATAACATCAACAAGTTCTTGAAAAGAGATGTAAACAGGAAATCAGCTCAAACGATTAATGAGAAAATAAATTAGATTCTCAAAATGATGAAACGTTTAACAAATTTTCACCAGCTTTTTCAAAGATATTTAGAATATAACATTAAAATGTATCTATTATTTATAATATTCAATTCAGGCGTTTTACTATACTTGGCTACTTCTCCGTCACTTATCATCAGGTACGCTGTGGTAAAATACCTTCCTATCTATAGATACCTCTAAATATTTGTTTATAAAAAAAAAAAGAAAAAAAAAATGTACGTCTCTATCTTCTAGAAAAAAAAACAAGATGTCTGCGTGCGGGTCAATTACACTGTATCAAATCCTAGCTTCAAACTTTGGCTGACTTGTTAAACTAAGTGGTTTTAGCATAGTCGATTACTGACTGCTGCTTGACGTTTTGACCCCCCGGCTTAGTCCCCCTAGGACCTAGGGGACGAAATCAGGGAATCCAAGTAGAAACTCTCTTATTCATCCATTTAATGCTTTATTTTCCACTTGGACACCACGTTACTTTGACACAAAGAATTCTTGTACTACCCGTTTTCTTGGGTTAAATGTAGAAAGAAAGTATCCATACTTCCCCGTCAAACTAACTTGGACCTTCGTGGAAAAGAATGTTCCTATCCACAGTCACTGTGTTCACGGAAAGTGAAAAGTCCCAAAAATACGCGTTTGAAAGACTACATTGCTGCTGCATCATGTAGTGGCGAGGTGAATTAGAGGAATTCAGAGGCTGAAGATACTTCTATGTATAAATCAGTTGAAATAAGAAAGGTTGTTACAGGGGACCTGGAGGACCTCCTTCGCGCGCCATCTTGCGGCGAGCGCGGGCGGGCTTCCGACGCCATCGGGCTACGTCACGCCGCACATGCTACACGTGCCGTTATTTACTCTGAAACAACGACAAAAAATAACTTAACCATGGATTAAGAATATTTCGTTATACTCAATAGATGGAAATATAAATATTTCTGACAGCGGTTATAATAATTATAAGTAGTTTAAAAACTGAAAAAAACCCTACTTCAAAATACTTAATTCATTTACTTAAGTAACATTTTTCAGTTATTTTGTTATAAAAAATCATTAAAAAAACAATTCATAATTCGCAGAGTAATCGCTGAACAAATCCTGCCTCGCCGGTCAACCTGTGACCGACCGGTTGACCGGCGAGCTGTGAGGTTAATCGATGACGATAAACTGGTGGCCAAGAAGCTACTTAGTCTCGAGCGTAAAGTAGCTTGTCTGTTTATATTCTATAGGATCCATTTCGGGGAGTGTGCGCAAGAGCTTCCACCCTCCCCATTTCACTCCGGGTCTAGCAAAATGTCACAAGTCACAAAATGGCACATTACTACCCATTTTTCGATGAAATGCCAAAAATCCGTACTCAGCGATATCGGTCCACGTTCTTGATGCGTACTGCACAGGAACTGAATTCTTTGCCGCCATCTCTGTTTACTAAGAACAATCTTGGAATCTTCAAGGCTAGAGTGAATAGATATCTTCTAGATCGACGAGCTCCATCCTCGGCCACACCGTCGCTTAACATCAGGCGAGTTGGTGGTCAATCGTAGATCTATCTTACGTTAAAAAAGCTTGTAATTAAACGAAAACTACGAGTTATTATTACTTGAAATCTTCGAGCTGAGCTATGAGTAATACATCCTATTATGTCAAAGATATATAATAAACAAACAACTTTCATAAAGAATCAGGTCAATGGCAGGACAAAACACACACTCTGGACGGATCCGACTCTGATTTAAAGCAAAATTATACTGAAAAATCTCTGAGGTTACTGTTTAACTTTGATGTGTTTAAACACTGACAAACCGTGTTTCGCCAGTATATAAACAACTGAAATTTTCTCAAATTATTTAAAACAACCTTTATACATAATGGTAAGCAGTAGGGCCGGGAGAGGGAGACCTAAGAAAGTATGGATGGACTGTGTGAAGATGATATGTGTGTGAAAAGTGTGAGTGTAGAGATGACGTCTGATAGAGTGAAATGGCAAAAGGATACGTACTTTGCCAACCCCACCTAGTGGGAAAAGGGCAAGAAAATTATGATTTAAAACAACTTTTAATGGATTATCGTCCTATTTACCGACTACAAAAGAGAAGGTTAACGATTCGTTTTTTTAATGCTTATTCTAATTATTAAAGATATAAATATGTCTAATATCGATACAGTCACTACAAAAGTTGTTAGTTAACTAATTAGATCACAATTCCTTACAAAATTGTTGGATAAATGCTCCCAAAAGTAGGTACTAAATTAATTAACCGACTTAGTTTTACATTAGATCTTACAACTTTTTGTGGTAGAAGAGCTGCGTTGCGATGCGAGACTTGGATTTTTGTACATATTAAATATAATCTTTTTGATGGGATACATACATTCATATATCCCACATAGCATACATACATATACTCGAAAAACAATAACCCTTCTTCTTCTTTCTTCTTCTCCTTTTTCTTTTTCTTCTACACTGTCTCTGAATATTTTGGAACTTTTTGACTTTCTGGAACAGTATACCTTAATTAACAAATAATAATTATTATAATAAATTATATGTAGTAGATACTCGATTGATGTTGACATATTGTTGAAAAAATTGTATGCCCGTAAGGGCAAAACTGTTAATAAGTACTGGTTTCTTATATCTAACATCAAATTGTACACAGTTTTGCACAATTAAATATTTATTTCATTTCACGCAGTCGGGTAAAATTTGAAGTCGATGCTTCAAAATATGCGTATTTTTTTACTAGGGTGACTAGGGTGAATGACAATTATACCAGTTATCTTTTTACCACCTTTTAAGAACCAAATCACTCAATCGATTGCGATGAAACTTTTATGGGATCTGAGAATATATCCTTTCAAACAAAAAAATAAATGACGGAGTAAAAAACGGCTGAACCGATTTTGATGAAAAATACCTAAGAACACTCTCGATGAAATCCTCTTTCAAACAAAAAAAATTGATCAAAATCAATCCACACATTGGAGAGCTACGATGCCACAGAAAGGCATACAGATACACACGTCAAACTTATAATAACCCTCTTATTGTATTGGGGGTTAAAAAGAGAAGGATTTTAATCATTTTTTATCTGGGGTCTTTGAGTTTTCTAAACTTATACTTGTTTTAAATGGGTTAACAAGAACTTTATACTTTCACATTAACTATTGTACTATTGAATATTTTAGATAACTAGCGGCATCTATCGAGTTGCGCCCGCATCAATGTAGGGCGGGCAGTTTGGTTCATTAAAGTTCGTTATAACGGCGTTAGGCGCCCGCCTAACGCCGCCCGGCGGCCCGGCCTATTAGTTACACAAATCTTGTATAGATGTCTCTTTTTAATCGATTACTACGTAATTTCTTTCTTTTTCATCATCTATTCTACTCCAATGTTGTGGAAATAAAAGAATAGTTTCTTGTGGTAGTTGCTGAAATAATAAATACCACAGAAATAAATAAATTGTATTCTGGTTTATTTTTATTATCATTTCTAACCGACTTCAAAAAGGAGGAGGTTCTCAATTTATCGGAATCTTTTTTATGTATGCTCCCGATTACTAGACGTCTGAACCGATTTGGAAAATTATTTTTTGTTTGAAAGGGTGTACATCCCAGATGTACATCCCAGGTGTACAACCCAGGTGTACATCCCAGGTGGTCCCATAATCATCGGGTCAGGATTTGATGATGGGAACCTGGAGGACAAAACTTTTCAAATTTTATAGGCACACTTAAAGCAAATTGGGTATCTTTATAGTAAGTCACCGTATGTAAAGTTACTGAATACTCATAGTCTATATCTCTTTTTTCTTTGTTTTAATAAACATGCTTTGGACTAAAGTCTGGTTCTGGCCGATTGTCATATGTTATCTAGTATTACATAAGACTATATTCTGTTTTGTATAAACAAATAAATAAATCACGCATTTGCTTAGAAATTTAAGTCTGTTGTTCAGTTTTTTATAAACACATGATTTTACAAACACTCATAAACAAAGAAATTAAGTCCAAACATAATAAAAATAAACCAAATGAGAAGCCAGTTAACACAACAACAAGCAAACAAAGTTTTCAACATATAATAAAATTATTGTCATACCCCTCTTTATCATTTTAATATGACACCTCGCTCATTCAACACTAAACTTTAACACCTTAATTCCAAGACAAAATTGAGACATTATAAGCTAAAGGAAATCGTAATTTCTCCAAAATAATTTAAGATAATCGTTTCCAGGAATATTCCCTTACTTTGTACGTAAAATTATTAAAATATTTAAAGCGCGTGGTGTCCTCGGCGCTGACGTTTTGGCGATCAGATAATTTTTTTAAATGATAATTTGCGTGAATTAACGTCGCCTGAAGTGTCAGCATATTCATTAATATAATTGTTTTAACCCAACATTTTGTTGCAGACAGGTGTGTTGTTAAAATAATTACAGATAATTATTTTAAGGAGCCCTATCCATTTTTGGCCATTCGTGATTCGTGAAAACTTGATTGCACAGAAAGAAGGAATTGTATTTGGGCTGGGTCAAGTTAAATTCGGTCCTTCATGTGCATCAGCAAATGAAGGACCGGACTCTTTTGATGCACATCAGTAATATAAAAAAAAAAAAAAAAAAAAACGTACGTGACGTAATGTTTTTACTTCCTGTGTATTGAAAAACATATGTACATATCTACATACAATCATCACGGCGTATTATATACAGGCGTAGCCAGGTTTCGGTTTTGGCTCGGTTTTGGCAGAGGTTTTAGAAAATAAAACAATTTTTTTAGACTGGTTTTAGACACGGGCACCCGAAAATTGGCGAATTTAATACTTTTAATAAGAATTTCTCTCCCCCTATCTACGCTCATGACTAGACATCGGATTATATGCATTTGCATGTTTGCAAATGCAAATGCATATAATTCAATTTTTATAGCGTTATTGCATATTTTGGTACTTTTTTATTGATAGTGCATATTTCAGTAGTTATACGTGTTAGGCGGGTTGTATTATGATGTCGACACGTCTTCCTCGCACACGCTTAGCGAGTAATCCTATAAATTAATATTGAGTGACAAACGTCACAAGTTTTCTGTAGAAAACCTGGAAAAATATGTTATTGTTTATTGTCACAAGAATTATAACAATAACTAATATGAATATATGTATGACATATAAATTTAATGTTAAAATAAACGTAAATAAGAAATGGTTTTTTATTGTGCATATTTTCTGCATATTTCGCCCTTTTTTAGTGCATATGTGCATGCATATTTTGGCATTTTGATACTGCATATAATTCGATGTCTACTCATGACAATCATGTCTTTTTCCCATTGGGGTAGGCAGTAGGTACCTAGACTATCCACTTGCTACGATCCTGACACGTCTTTCGGTTCTACCTACGGCTTCATTAATGTCTTCATTACTTTTCTAATATGATGATTTAATATACTCAATGATTTTATATCAATGATTTTCTAACAATGATTTTTTATGATTTTATACACGTTCTAGATGCACAGGAATATAATTCTTTGCCGCCATCTCTGTTTCCTGGGACCTATAATCTTGTAATTTTCAAGGCTAGATTGAATAGATATCTTCTAGATCGACGAGCTCCATCCTCGGCCACGCCGTTGCTTAACATCAGGTGAGTTGGTGGTCAATCGTAGATCTATCTTGCATAAAAAAATATGTTTAAAAATGTGATGCGCGATAGAAATAGGCAGCTATTGCTTTGTGCCCAACCTTATTTAATTGATATGGATTTACATCTGGAATAAATAATTTTCATTTCATTCCATTAAGAAATATTTTTTTACTATAACATTTTCCGACAAACGTCCACAAATTCGTCCAAGAATGTCTCGTGTATTTAAGCCTAAAAGTAAATCAGGTGTCATGTGTATATTTACGTATAGCATTCTGTGGTGTAAGCTAACACTGTTAGCAAGGACAACGTATGGTCAGCAACATCTGTACAATATGCTGGTCACAATATTCGCGGAATTATCGATTTTTGATACATTTATTGTATAGAAAGAGATAGATAGATAAACTCTTTATTGTACATACCTTAGAAATTTACAAAGAAAGAGCTAAAGAAAGAGCAAAGGAAGAGCTAAACTTTTCGTTTCCTAATGAACATTACAGAAGTTTTCCAGTTTTTTTTTTGAAGCAATGGCAAAGTAGAATTTTTATATAGATTTTATTTTATCCACTAGTAGGTGACCGGACGCGTCACGAAGCGCAAAAAATATATTTTGTAAAATAAATCTGTACAGATTTATTTTATCAGGGTCTGCATGCGTGGGACTTGCAGCCTTACATTAGTTAAGAATTAGACTTTATTTTATTAGATTATGATAATATATTTAGTATGTATAGGTATTTTATATATTGATTCCATATTACTTCTATAAGAGAACATTTATTTCATGAATCATTATTTATATTATTTGGAGCAGAATAATGTAGCTTATTATTAATATAGCTTTTCAGAGTTCCGCAACCAGAATACAACGTACAGTTCAATAATAACTTTCCTAATTACTTAAGAATTAGACTTTATTTTATTATATTATGTTAATAAGTATATTTAGTATGTGTAGGTATTTTATATATTGTTTCCATATTGTTTTTTACTCTCTTTAAAGTCTTTATTTTACGAGAACTTGATTTGTTTTCAAACATTTTATTATAGGCAGCGAAATAAAAGTAATAGTACTTTCCTATAAGATATTTTATTTATTACTCAATGAGTTATACTTTTGTATGTACCGCAGAATAAAGCTTTCCAAATGGGATTTCTCCAATATATATAATCTATATGTTTTTATATCGTGAGCGAATAAGTTTCTAAATAAAACTACAGGTCACTCACGTCTGTTTTAGGTTGAAATATCCGACTATAGTATCAACCGCATTCGGTGGTTTTTTTCCAAATCAAGTTGTCTTATTATGTTTTTTTTTTGTAGCAAATATGATTGACAAGTATATAATGACTATACATCCAATAAATGACGCTAAAATTCCCGTACTTCTTTAATTTTCAATAATTTTTATTAGCACTTCTCAACAAAAATATATCTTAAAAGTCACCTGCAGAGCAGTGTAAAGTTTACAGAAGCTTTATTATTAAAACGAACCAAAATATTTGCTCAAAAAGCAGTCTCTTACTCATCAAGCGGCATATTTTTAACTACGGAACCACAAATAGACTCCCTATAGACTCGTCTCATATTTTCAGTCCAGACGATAGTAACAGTATGGGTGCATTGCACAATATGCTTGAGACCAAGAAACTTTATTAACTATTACAACAAAAGAATTCGGTCAACGCGCGCAGCTATCTCTCTCCCGCATCACAACCTTTTTAAACATGTAAAATTATTGAATAGGGATATTAGAAAAGTGGGAGCTTAATTAGTATATTCAGATAGGAGAAATATTTAATAACAAGTTTTATTCGATATCTTTTAATTTGGCTGAGGAATAACAAAATATGTTTTTTTTTCTAATTCCGTCGGTATAAATGATATCTGATTAAAACTTTTTTTTATATGTTTCTCCTCTCTTAATAAACAAATTTAGCTCTAATTTTTCTGATATCCCTACTCAATGATTTTATATGTATAAAAATGTTGTGATGCGCGAGAGAGATAGCAGCGCGCTTTAATCTCGACCTTAATGTACAAACTACACATACTCAACTAACTAGATTAAATTAAGAATAGGCTTAACGCGCGCAACTATCTCTCTCGCGCATCACAACATTTTTAAAGTGCTCTTGAACTTTACCAAACTACTACACAATAAACAAATCGATCAACCCAGACCAAATAAAGGTCTAAATACAATCCAATTGCTCAAATCAGTTCATCATTTCAATCCACATCAGTTGGCAGTATACCTGTTATGCGTTAGGCCAGATACGCACCAGTATTAGTATTAGTACGCGTAACCTTTTATGGAAATTCTTTCGCATTCCAGGCAGTTCAGCTGTGGAACGAATTACCTGTGTCTGTCAGACGTGCTCAGTCGCTAACTGTTTTCAAAAATCAAGTAAATTTATTTTACTTCTCTAAGGTCTTACCCTAAAATACGTTGCTTCGGTACTATTTCTGATCTCTTATTTATGTAGGCACTTTTCGGATTTTCTATATATGTTTGAAATATTAGTATTTATTGTATTATATTTATTAGTGTATATTATTATTATTATTTAAGTATTTAGTGTTTAATTTTACTAGATTGTTTGTTATGATTATATTATAGCTATATCCAGTGTCTCTGCTATTGCACACCCGCTTTACTATTTCTATGAATTGATCTCCATACCACAGTTGCCTGGAAGAGATCGCTTTTAGCGATAAGGCCGCCGGTTGTCACACTAGTTTTGTAAGTTTCTCTGTTTTGTTTTTTGTTTAATAGTGTACAATAAAGAGTTTATCTATCTATCTATTAGATTAACTAATAAGAGCCTGATAAGTTGTATTTTACTGTCAAATCAGTTGAATCCAGAGCAAGCTAAGGATTCTAGGTTTGAACCACGAGCGAAGACACGAGACAAAATAACCTTACAACTGAGTGGAACACAATCCTTTTCATCTTAGCACAGCGAGGAAAATACTGTTTGCCAATTTTCTCAGGCAGAAATAGGCATTTGTTCAAGTTCAAACCGTGATAGTGACCTATCTTCAGAGTATCGAAATAATATTATGGGCAACTAGTTGTGCCCCGTGGTGTCACCCGCGTGATGAAAAACGGTGATGATTATGATAAAATAGCCTATGTCCTTCTCCAGGTTCTAAATAACACAGGGTTACTTTCGCCTTTATAATATTAGTTATGATAGAATAAATTAATAAAATGTTGGAATAAATAGCATTTGGATTATCTTTAGACCTTTATCGGTTTGGGGTGATCGATGTGCTTTTTGTGTAGTAGTTTGGTTATTTGAGTCTGTATATTGTTGTGATGTAGTTAATAAAGGCGCTTACCATAAAAAAAAAAAAAAAAGTTTAAGTTAACATACTGCTTGTATAGTCATAATCCACTTTATAATGTCGAAATCCCATATCATCTTGCACGTCATGGCGACTTTTGAACTCGGGTTAGCCAAACAAATTTCCATAAATCAACGGCTAACAAAATACTATAAAGTCGAAAATACTTTTATGTCGAAATTACAGTGAAGATTAAGTTGTAGGTGAGACTATATAAATTACATAGTTAGTTGAGAATAGATCACCATTAAGTTAATAGCGTGTTTCCTTCTGTGGCAGAACTTTACGTTAAAGACAAACGACTTAGAATTGAGCTATAAAAGTTTTCAACTTTAGGCTGGTTTTAGAGTCACGCTGACCGTAAGCTGACCGTCGGTGCTGACAGCCGAAACGTATGAACTTCTAGGAACCGCACGCGCTGGTAGCTACGCATTATTCTAAAACGCTTCCTAGAAGTTCATACGTTTCGGCTGTCAGCACTGACGGTCAGCTTACGGTCAGCGTGACTCTAAAACCAACCTAAAAGGTTGGGTTCAAAGCGCGTAGCTATCTCTCCCATAGAATTGTTTATTTAGGAAGATTATTAAATAAAATATTCAGATATCATGTACATTGGCGACGGAGTAAACATATTTTGGAACTCCACAGCAATGTTAAAAGATATCGATGAAAATCTTTTTTTAAAACATATCACCTATCTAAATAGACAATTCCGTCTCTCACTTTTCCAATATCGGGGAATATTGACGCAATCTACGAGTAGCGTCTAAAAGAAATCCACGTTGTCGTAAGACATAAACGAGTGTCTTACGACAACATGGATTTCTTTTTTTTATTATTTATTCATTTAATAACCAGATTAGTACCACAAGTCCACGAATTACACTAATGATAACTAAACATGTTTAATAAAAAAGTGAATGCTACGCGAGTCCAATAACAATAGTCATAATCAGAGTGCACAAAAGAAATTAAATGTCATAAATATTATCGTGTTGTTGTTATGTTGTTTATTATTAAGTTATTATTCATTTATTTATTTATTTTCTTAAGCATACATTTTTACAATATTTTTATAAAATCACATTATAAAAACCTACACCTAGATTGCCACTGGCAACGGGGCAGGGCCCAAGCTGCTGGCGGTGGAGGCTACAGAGTGAGGAACCTCCTGACAATGCGTGCCGTGTCCAAGATAACTTCCTTTCTTCTGCATTCGACCCTTGACCCAACCATCAAGCGAGAGCCTCTTGAGATGTTGGTCGAGGCTCTTTGCTATAAGATCGTTAACCGAAGCGACCATCGGAACAATGATCGTCGAGTCAACATCCCACATCTCGTGTGCCAAGTCAAGGTACTTACTGAGCTTGTCCTTCTCGGCCTTCACGAGATTCTCACCATGTGGGATGGTGACGTCGACGAGCACTGCCCGGCGCTGAGACCGATCTACGATCACGATATCAGGCTTATTATGTTTATTGTTATATTATCTTTCGAACGGTAAATAAAAATTGATCCTTCGTCACAAAACTTCTGCTCTAATAAGCCCGGTGTTCAATACAGACAGTGTGGTGACTCAAATCTAAAACCTACGAACAAACTCTCATAATTTTCTCCGAATTTTATAAATAGTGATTGCTAATGTTTTATTTATCCTGTCCTAGTTTTTGTAAGCTTTCTAAAGCCGGCTTCACAGCAATGTTGGTGACTGAGACTACCAATGTAACAGGCGTTGCATTTTTTTTTATAAATATATTTATTCCGAACTTATAGACACATTTTACATAAGACTATATGTCACGTCAAATTTCGATTGAAACACAGGTAATTTAATTTACAACACTTACGGACTTTTCTAAATTTATTTCTAGATTTAATGCAACTATGAGAATTTAGACTTATCTACAATCACCCTGAAGACCAACTGCTATACATATATATAATATAACAAGATTATATTATAAGTTAAGAAATTCAACACACTCAATTTAAGTCTGCTGTTTGTATATGTCATAGCAAACGAATGGCACTATAACCACACCATTATGACGTATCGGTAGTCTACAAATCATAACAAATTTTCGGTGGCATGTCAATCGTAACCATAGATTTGGTGTTCATATTTTGGCATAAATTTTAGTGTAATTGAATGATAATAATTGAATAACCATATCTTGGTTTATCTTGATCAAATAGCAGACTTGAAACCCGAGAGCAATGGAATGTCATCATCATCATCATCTCAGCCATAAGTAGTAGGTATTACTTGTGGCTGAGATGACGTCTAGACATAGGCATCCAACACGGATTTCCAAAAAGAAGCGGCGTGCAAACATCGTCTTCCTGTTGTCATTTGTCCAATTTGTGGCTGATCGTCTTACGCTGCATTGTGGATCCTGCTTTATAGTACCTAGGACTTTATTCAGGAATTTTATTTTATTTTTATTTAACTTTACAACTTTATCGCGCTATAAAATGTAGAGCGTTTCTTCTGCGAAATGTTGGAACGGTCAGTATTTAGCACACAAACAAACAAAGACTAAGCTTTGCTAATTTAATTAAGTAATATTAGTTTTCAGATTCCCGTCTCTTTGATAACGGAATTGGGCTGAATTTGGGTATTACCATCTAATTCTAAACCTAATAAATTAATAAATATTTGTGGAAACTATATTTGCCCAAACTAAGCAAAGCTTGTACTATGGAACTAGATGGCTGATAGAATACATATATGCATGTACTTTTTTTTGTAAATATATACATATGATACATAGAAACACCCAGACACAGAACAAACATCCATGCTCATCACACAAATGTTTGCCCTGGGTGGGGATCGAACCCACGACCTACAGCACAGAAGGCAGACATACTACCAACTGAGCCACAAAGCCAGTCATAAGTTTGTCTATTTGTGTATTTTGAATTGTTACAGATAAGAAGTTGTCATTTTCATAGAATATTGATTTTGTCTATAGAGAGAAGGTTCTCAATTCGACTGTATGTTTTTTGTATGTTTGTTCAGCGATTACTTCGCCAATTATGAATCAATTTTGATGATTCTTTTTGTGTTTGATAGGTTATACTTCGGAAATAGCGCCACAGTACTTTGATTTTTATAACAAAATAATTGAAAATATATGTCATCCAAGTAAACGAATTGTATATTTGGAAATCGCTTTATCAGTTTTTTTATTAATATATTATGATATGCGGTACAGAAGCCTCAGAAAGCGAATAAACTCATACTTTGGTTTTATTTATTGATCATATAAATTATCTATTTAGCCGTGATATGCTAAAGATGTTAAATAGATAGCCAAAACACTTCACTCGAACGTTGTAATGAGAAGTCTATTAGAGATTCGAGCTACAGTTTACACAGAATCCGTTTTGGCAAGGAGCCACCAATAAAAATAATGGAGCCATAATGACTGGATCCGCGAATGTGTCAACCCGTGTAACTAACGTGGAAATAATTATGACAAATCAGATGTAATGGAAACCTAAATAGGAGTCTGGAAATAATGATGTCATTGGCAGAATCTTGTTGCGTACTGCACAAGAATGGAATTCTTTGTCGCCATCTCTGTTTCCTGAGACCTACAATCTTGGAATTTTCATGGCTAGAGTGAATAGATATCTTCTAGATCGACGAGCTCCATCCTCGGCCACACCATCGCTTAACATCAGGCGAGTTGGTGGTCAATCGTAGATCTATCTTGTATAAAAAAAAAAGAATCAAAATATATTCATGTTATACTGGCCTTGTGGCTCAGTTGGTAGTATCTCTGCTGTAGGTCGTGGATTCGATCCCCACCCAGGGCAAACATTTGTGTGATGAGCATGGATGTTTATTCTGTGTCTGGGTGTTTCTATGTATCATATGTATATATTTACAAAAAAAAGTATATAAATGTATTCTATCAGCCATCTAGTTCCTATACAAGCTTTGCTTAGTATGGGCTAGATGGTGTTGTGTGATATGTTAAAAAAACGTAATTTTAATTATCGGCTAGCGAGAAGCACAAATATGGAATATATGTGTGAAATAGGTGTCGTGAGTTAACTGTTTTTTTTTCTAGGTAAGCGTGCTTCATCGTAGACTGCAAATGCGGCCATCAAAAGCAAATCGAATATAAAAACACAAAAAACGCTTGTCATAATAAATATATAATTATTCAAATTGAAATATTACGAGAAAATTATGAATAAATAAATAATTTATATTAAGATGTGTGTGCTGCATTTTATTGTTAATAAATAATTCATTCAGGATTTTGATAGTTTTTGCGGGATATAAATATTGAAAAGATGGAATTAATTGATCGAGCGAAGCAACTCCGTTTCAGTATTGGCGATTTTGCTTATATCTGTGTTTAATGTCATTACATAGTTATTTATATTCTCCTTTTGGTGTTTATTTATTTATTTCATAGCACAAACAACAGAAAGTAACAATATTTTGATTAATACATGAGAGTACATTGGATTGTTTTCTATTGATTAAACATTGTTTTTTTTAGTGGCCGACTTTAATTCATATATATGATTTGGATACTATTTGTAATAAATAGTAAATACAGTCCTATGCGTAGACCCTGTCAAAGATTAAATGTTTATAGGTATCATGTTAATTACGTTTTTTAGGCATATTTATGCTACTAGGCATACTTTACCTAGTTTATATAGGTATAATATACTATATAATATTTATATTAATTATTAAAGCTATGTAGGCACCAACATTTAAGAATGTGTCACTTTAGACGTTATACCTGTATATAAATCTGAACAGAAGGTACGTTTGAACGCTTGGAAAGTCTACTTTAAAAAACTCCATACCATTATTTATCGTCGTAGGTGTATGTTATGTAAATCTTATTTGTTTATAATAATATTCATATGTAAATTCACCGACACATCATTTGATAAATGTATGCTTTTAACATCATTTGGGAATACATATATCAGAATAACTTTTTGTACTTTTTTTATGCGGAATTAAAAATTAAGCAAATAAGATGGTAATTCTGAATGATGATTGGAAAGCGTGGATTTCTTGTATTACAAGTAATTTATAGTATATTAGCATATTTTAATCTGAATATATTACGTATTTGTCTAATAAAATTAATGTATCAATAAAATTGTAAAATATCAAATCAATAAAAAATATTTCTGTAGATTACTTGTTATTTTTCTTCGACTCGAGTCTCGAGAGACTATAATGAGAAATACTAAAGTTTTAAGAGAATACAATGTTGGTCTATTTCTTTGAAACGTTCTGAAGAATTTAAAATAATAAATTACGTATTTAACAAATGAAATTTACTGTACCAAAAAGTTTTAAAACGTAAATTCAAAACAATATCTTTTACGATCCATAGTACTTCGCGTATCCTAATTTAATTCTGTATTTTATTAACAATTTTATAGAATACTTATTCAGCCTGAATTTTCCTTAAATATTAATACTAATAACATGGTTGCAATATTAATATCATGGTTGCCTGGAAGAGATCGCTTTTAGCGATAAGGCCGCCTTTTGTTGCACTAGTCTATTTAAGTTTGTTATTACTTTTAAGGTGTGTACAATAAAGAGTTCATCTATCTATCTATCTAATACTTGACACTGGCAAATGCTCTAAGCGGGTCCAAAGTCAATTAAAAAAAGTTTTAACTTATAATAAACGTTATGGCTTTAGGACATAAAGTTCTATCACTCCAAACCTCTTTCTTCACGTACCACATTCACGCGTCCATTTCCATACACATTTCGTATATATTTCTGTACCGTAGTAAAGTTACCAGCGCTAATATTGGAGTCCACCAGTGGGCGACGATGCAATGCTTTTCTTTTAAACACGAGTAAAAAAAGAAACCTTAAAACACATTCAAATTTCAACCTTTACATCTTGAATATAGAGAGCAAATTGAAATAAGTCACTTAGCAAAAAGGCGGCCTACAAAATTAATGTACATTATACACTTGCTACTTTAAAGAGAAATTATGTGATTTATAAAAAGCTTTTATAAATATCTGTCTACTTTTAAACGGGAGTGAATTTAGAAGTTTGTTGGATGTGTGCAGTCGTGATTCGGAGTGGGGAGGAGTGCGTTCTGTGCTTTACCAATAATGTGATATGTTTAGATTATGATGCCAAATCTTATAATATCCCTTTATTGGGTCGAGTGTTAAAAAAAGACGGATAAAAACTATCAAACGAAAAAAATTGTAGATAAAAAGCGCGTAAAAACCTCTAAACAAAAAACATCACAACACTTTCCCAACAATCAAAATGCAAATCCAATCATCGGCATCATCAAAAGCATCTCGCACAATTCCTTTATTATTCCAACATCCGTCCACAAATCATCGCCCACCAGAGATACAGCCATAAACTTTACAACTGCTCATTTAAATTAGTCCTAACACTTTATAAACGTGTGCAGGTATGGGTGTCGGACTGTCGGTCGCATCGACCGATTTATTATTTTACAATGTTAGATTTATGTGGTTTTTGGTCTCTAATCTATACATTCTGCCCACTGAGTGGCCGATATAGGTATGAAGATTTTATTTATAGAGATTTTTTATTATACTCATTGAATATGAAGTAAAAGTATTAAAAATCTTAGTTATCAGCACTTTTGAAGATAAGACCACATCCTTATGGCCTTTTAGTATCTTGGCCTTGTGCATTTTGGTGTTACACTTTCTAAACACACAGGATTGCATTGTCACCGTTCACAAGTCACGGCACGCGTCTAACCGCGTTGCCCGACGTGTCGCGACTGAAGATAAGTCGGGCGATTACCTTACAATACATACAATCACGCTTACTTTCCGTTACGGGGTAGGCACAGCGTGAAAGAGCAAGAGGCCGTTTGACGCCACATTTGACCGTGGTTAAGCGGTTAGAAGGAAGGGGCAGGGTATTAGAGGGTTAGAGTGTAAGATGTAATACGAGCTTAGTTTTGCTTCGCATTCGTTTCAAACAGTCTGTTGCCTCTGTGTCTACATCTGACAATAACGTTAAAATTTTACTATGGAAACTATCGTGGTTTTCACACATTTTAAATAACAATTACGAGTCACTCACGTCTGTTTTGAGTCGAAAAATCCGACTATAGTTTCAACCGCATTCGGCGGTCTTTTTCAAAGGAGCATCATAAACGTCAATCTCGGTCGGTGACGCGCCTCGCACTCAACTATAGTCAAATTTTTCCACTCAAAACAGATGTGAGTGACCCGTAGTTTTTATTTAAAAACGTTAAAATTTGCGATGATTCCTTAGAAATATATTTTTTTTTATCAGCCCTGTTTGTACAAACTGTCCCACTGCTGGGAACGGGCCATCTTCTCATTGTGAAAAGGGTTAGGCCATAGTCTGCCACGCTGTCCAAGTGCGGGTTGGCAGACTTCACACATCTTCAAGATCATTGGGAACTCTTAGACATTCGAAATATTTAGTATTGTAAAAACAATTCAGCAATTAGGTATATTATTCTAGCGAGACAATAAATCTTCATATAACGCAGTACAATTAGCAAAAAACTTAGGTATTTGGAGAGAATCCAACAATATGATGAATGACAAAATTAAAATAGACCTCTAATGACAATGACTTTCCATTCTACGTTAATTTAATATCATGCGAAATGTGGAGAAGATAATGGAATTTAACATGTCAGTAATCAAGAGTAAATCAGTGAATACTCACTAAGTACTAGAAATGGTTATCATTGTGGCTAACTTTGACTACTTCTTTCTTTCTTTAATCTTGAAATCTCATCTCTCATAAGTCTCTCAAAAACGTTGGCACACGTGAGCGGGATAGACGACTCGAACTACAGACTTTAAGGTTCAACTCAAAGCGCACAGCTATCTCTCTCGTGCATCATAATATTTCAAATATATAATATCATTGACATTGAGATATTAAAAAAGGAAGAGACAGTTTTGTTTATTTAGATAGGAAAAATGTTTTAAAAAAGTTTTTCTTCGATATCTTTTAACTTGGCTGAGGAATTAGAAAATATAATTTTGTTCACTACTCCGTCGTCAACATAAATTATATCTGAATAAATATATATAAATATATATATATATATATATATATATTCTCTTATCTAAATAAACATTTCTGTCTCTCACTGTCTTTTTAGTATTCCTACTCAATTATTTTATATATTAATTATTATGTTTAAAAACGTTGTGATGCGTGAGAGAGATAGCTGCGCGCTTAACCAGCCTTAACGAGTCTTAAAATAGTAGCAATACTGTTCATGTGAAAAAGGAGTTGCAAGCGCAGCGTAGGAAGACCAGCCACGAGATGGACAGACGACCTCATACAAGTGGCGGGAAGACGCTGGATGCAAGCCGCTTCCAATCGGTCTTTTTGGAAATCCATGGGGGAGGCCTATGTCCAACAGTGGACTTCTTATGGCTGAGATGATGAAAAAGGAGTTACTACTTTTCGAATTCACTATCATTATGTGAACCGAGCTTAAAAATGTTAGTACTGCTCAGTTACTAAGCTAATAAAATAACACAAAAAAATATAAGCTACGTTCCTTCGCTTCGCAGTCAATTATTTTAGCCGAAATCAATTGAAGTAGCTAACACGTTATTAACTCAACAAATACGACTATTAAGTTTTTCTATACAAAGCTCGTTTCAATCAAACTTAACGATACCAAAAAACAGTTAAAACATTTCATGGCCAGTCGCAAAAAAAAAACTAATAAAATAAAAAAAGAAATAAAGTTATTATTCCATCAATATACAGTTACGAAACATTAATAACAATCGCGGAGTATCATAAATATCCTCCTACAGAACTAGATCCATTCGATTATTGGAACCGGTTGTCGATTATTTCGAATTATATCGATAGAATCGATGTGTGAAATTATGATAATCGTTTAGGGTGGGACTCTGCTGTTGGCAATATTTAGTGGCGATAAAAAAACTCGTAGCATGGCTACGAGCTACCACGTAGCTCGTGGAAATTATTAAAAAAAACGTACAACAATACCACACATATTTTATTGCAAAAACGTAATTACAATCAATATTATAGCGTATTATTTGCAGAACAAAATCGCTCTTATTTCATACGAGATAAGTACTTTTCTAACTCAATACAAATTATGGAACTTAACTTTAACAATATTTAAAGATTCGTAATCATAAGGAACCCATATAGTTTCGCCATATCCGTCCGTTTGTCTGACTATCCATCCGCGGTTTAGCTAAAAGACTTTTAGTACTAGAAAGCTGTAATTTGGTATGAGTGTGCAATGTGCATGCATATCAATTATAGCTTGTTTCAACAAAAAATGAAACAATAAAACTATGGAAAAATCCTTACGAATAAGTAAAATTTAAAGTGATAAAAATTTTGCTAGATTCAAGTGTTGAAAGAACATGTTTGAAGGGTTCCATACCACAAAAAGAAACGAAAATAACTACCTTTAAACTACCTTTTTTCTCATAAACGAAAAAAAATTAGGTCTACAACTCTACGCCGTAAAAAAATAAGCTCTTAAGTCAACATTACTAAAAATACGGTCATTTGTCTTATATTTTGGAAAATAATTTTGTTTTTCAAAGTTAAGTCTCAAATCAAATCTTCAAGTCTCGTCCAAGCGCGGAAAAATTAAGTACATGAGAATCTGTAATCGATAATCGATAACACGTTGAGTCGATAATTTCTCTCGGATGTGTCGATAACGATATAATTATTTACAATTCAAGTTGTCATTAAATTATATATACGTCTTCATTTAATATTCTAATGACCAATTTTGGGCGGTCGCTTATAAAGGTGAGGATAGACTAAATGATTATAACGTATGAACAATAAACTACATATTTTGTTACAACTTTTCCGGGCTAGCAAATCAACAGCAATGTCACTGATGTTGCAGTTGTCCATAGGCGACGGTTATCGCTTACCATCAGGCGAGCCGTCTGCCTTTTTGCTGCGCCTTTTTATATTAAAAAACGTCAACAGCAGGTATTTATTAGAATTATTTTATAACGTAAAACCTGAAATATTTCGCCATATATTGCAATAATTCATGTTCCATATACCGAAGAACCCACAAATAGTTTTCAACACCTAGATTATATATATTTAAAACTTAATCGAAAAGCATTTTAAACATTTTGTCGGTACGCACAAAAAAGTGGATGCATAAGATATGCTCTAATGTATACTCACCTCTATATTTAATCTGTTGCTTCCTCTCCGTTTCACTATCTGTGGGTTTATCTCTAATTTATTTGTATATTATTATAATTACAGTTTATTTTGGTGTAATTATGTATAGGATGTGTAATTTTTGATGTGCTCATAAAGTTAAGATTCAGAGATATCACTTTGTGGTCATGGGAAAAGTATAATGTTATTTCACGAATAAGAAGTGACCCTTTAGAGTTTATGTCAAAAACAGATTGTGTCGGATAAAGAAGAATGGATCGAAGAATAAGGACTAAAAAAATAGGGAAGTTAAACGGTTTAATTGAAAAGAAAGATAATGACATAGTATGGGCAAAAACCAATCACCTTTTTGGTCACAGACTTCACAGTATTACTTCACGGTGAATGACAGGTCATTTGTTTGATATAAGTTGATTTTTTTAGGTTTTTAAATTGATAATTCTTAATAATAAAATTATATAGGTAGTAGCTATAAGTATTTCCCGAAATAATTTACGTAACATCAATCTATTCAAAATTAGAACTGCTTATTAGTCTGTTTAGCTAGAGAACTAATGTGATAATTTATACATTGTCATGAGGGCGCTGCTGTCCTTATTTCATTATTTTGTTCAGTCGAGACCACAGAATACATAATAGTATATGTTTCGAGACGTTAGTTCCTCTTTTTTGCCACGATATAACTATAAGTAAACAGACTCTAAAAACAGTACTCGTCTTTTAATAAATCATATTCATAACAAATAGGTTCCTAGAACCACGATATGTTAACTTTTGACCTACGCACGGCTTCTTTATTTGGGGAAACCAGGAGTGGCGCTACTTTCGCATACGCTAAACAACTCTGACGGTTTTTCATAGAAAAGTAAATAATTTCATGTTTGACCACCCGTGTTATTAAGTTTGTTAAAGTATGAGAGTTTTTCGGTAGCATATGTCATCGAACACATTATCAACATACATCAAAACATTGATTTATCGTCTCTTTCACTTCACTTCTTCGTAACACATAATTAATGTATTTAAAACCTTTTTTTAAAACATTCGATTAACAACCTTAACATGATTGAAATAAAATTCAAAACTGTACATCAAAATGTTTAAAAGGTTAAAAAATTGGATTTGAACCTTAACTTAATGGTTTAAAGTTTATATTTGATTGCTCGGCTCTGATGATTACTTTACCAACGAAATTTAAAATATGTATGATATACTATACCTATAAATTACAATAGGTATTTGTTATATTCCTAGAAGCGAGTTAAAACAAACGATAAGTTAATAAATCCGGCAAAGTACGAGTTTCTCTCGCACACCGAGGCTTCCGTACTCCTATGCATAACACAATACATGAACACTGACTCCAGGGCTAATTACTCAGCAAAATGTGCTTTATATCTAAGAATATTTGTAACTTCAAACATTTTCTACAGCAAGAATAATCAAAAATGCTAGGCGTTCACATACAATATCAAGTTCAAATAAGTAAATGTTACAGACCTATTTTCTTTATACAAAGAGATTTTACACATGCCACCAACTGTCATCGAAACGTTTACTGGAAATTTTTCGTCTGTCTGTGGTGTGGTTATAGTTCTCAAATAGATGAACCTATTTCGATCTAGTTTTTTTGACGTGATAACGTCTAATAAATCGATGAACGCCGGCTGCACGCGCGAAAAAGGATGATTCATTGTCCGTTACGCTCATTGTCCCGTTACATCATCATCATCATCATTTCATCAATGTTTTGTTATGACGTTGTCACGTTAAACTATCGTCCGTAAACCGAATTTACAGACAACCATTTTTTTTGTTTGAAAGTGAATTCTATCGAGACTGTTCTTAGCTATGTTGCATAAAAATCTGTTTAGTCGTTTTTAGGGTTCCGTACCCAAAGGGTAAAACGGGACCCTATTACTGAGACTTCGCTGTCTGTCCGTCCGTCCGTCCGTCTGTCACCAGGCTGTATCTCATGAACCGTGATAGTTAGAGAGTTAAAATTTTCACAAATGATGTATTTCTGTTGCCGCTATAACAACAAATACTAAAAAACACAATAAAATAAATATTTAAGGGGGCTCCCATACAACAAACGTTTTTTTTTTGCTCGTTTTTGCTCGTTATTGATAACAGCAACAGGTAGACGCTTGAAATATTCACAGAATATTGAGTTTGATTATTCACTTTAAAAATAAATAATTAAATTAAAATAAAATTAATATTTAAGGGGGGGCTCCCATACAACAGAGATATTTTTACCGTTTTTATAGATAATGGTACGGAATCCTTCATGCGTGAGTCCGACTCGCACTTGGCCGGTTTCTTTTTCTTTGTTATAATTAAATACTCGTTTGAAACCGCGGAGTACAGCTAGTAATAGCCTATTACTGAAAAAAAAAATTAAAAACATCCTTCTTCCGGACAATTGTGTAAAAAGAATTTAAAATCCCACAGTATTCGAAGTCGAATCCGACCTCGAGTTAAACGAACTCGAGTTGACCTGAGATCGATACTCGTAGGTATGGAGATGTATGTACCTCTCGCATTTTATTTGTTACTCGTTATATTGACAACAGAGGTTCTTTGCTGGGTTGCTCAGAAAGATTATACAAACTAAGGAGCTCAATGTTTTTTTTTTTTTTTTTACAGAAGATAGATCTGATTGAGTGATTGACCACCAACTCGCCTGATGTTAAGCGCCGGTGTGACCGAGGATGGAGCTCGTCGATCTAGAATATATCTATTCACTCTAGCCTTGAAAATTCCAAGATTGTTTCAGGAAACAGGTCTCAGGAAACAGAGATGGCGGCAAAGAATTCCATTCTTGTGCAGTACGCAACAAGAATGCTAAATAGATGTATACTAAATATATGTACGTTTGACCACTTATTCTCCTGATAGTAAGCGACGATGTGGCCGTGAATGAAGCACACATATCCAAAAAATCACTCTAGCATTGTACTTGTCCATTTTCATGGTGCTCAAAATTATGAGTTTGTGGAAAAAATAATAAAGAACCAAAATACTTAGTAGTTACAAAACTAAAGTAACAGTCTTGTTGCGATTACACTTTTAATTTAGAATTATCATTATAATTTATCAAAGCACTCTAAGGGGCTTCTTCCTGAGTTTTCCAGTAACTACCACAAACTACTTTAGCGATATTGAAATTATAAAAGAAAAAATATATAACCTCATAATTAATCTTTATATGAAACGGAAATGCTGTTGACGCTAACAGAATTCTTTAAATTAAACCCGCATTTTGACATTTTGTATAGTTCGTTGACTCAGAATCTCAGCCAGTCTAAAATGGGAAAAAGTTTTACATCATAAACAAAACATGCATGTTGAAATGAAATTGATGTCGATTTAAGAGTGAAATTGAACATATACGTATTCCAAAAGTATAACAGATGATGGCGTAACCATCATATGATTTCGCAGTATTAATTGTTAGTTTAAATGAACTCCTTTCAAGTGTACCCTCTCTGCGTAATCCTGTATTGACTTGTGAGGTTCCTGCCATGTAGCGGTTTTTACGAGAGGAAGCGATATTTAAGTTCGTCAGTGAAATTATAGGTAGGTGTTGCCACTCGTTAAAAATGAGACTTCCGGTTGGACTACGGACATTTGCATATTGGGAGATACTTCGTTATAATGTATATGATTGGCCTTTATGTGGAATTTAAGTTTTTTGGAACGAAACTACCTTATCGCCTTATTATACTCCATCCAAGTAAGAAAAACGTTGATGTGCGCTCTTCCACGCAAAAGTAACAAGTATCAATGTTAAAAGAAAAACAAAATACCAAACGCAAACCGCTTTTTTACCATAAATGGTGGTTGCATTTTCTGGCTTGTCATATTGTGAAATGGAGAAGCAAGGGTCGTGTAACTCGAGCGACCTTAAGGCTCTTAGGTCGTGTAACTCGAGCGTACACTCATCGAAATACAGCCTGTGAAAAATTAACACATTGCTTGCTCACCACTCGGATCCGAGTATAGCAGCGGCGCCTCACACTCGGATCCGAGCGAGCGTCCTGTACATTTTGTAGTAGTCAGTAAAGCGTTTGAGGCAGTCAACGTTGCTTTGCGCGGCCACTCTGTACTTAATCATAATTCGCCTAAAAAGTTTTGGTTCCCAGCTGCAGTGCAGGGGGTCTGCAGGGGGCAAAGAATGTGTTAAAAGACACGCCACCATACGTCGATGCTCTAAACAAACTTTGTATCTTTGATATATCTAAACCAAAACGGTATCAGAAAAATAATCTACAACATTATAATCCGAAAATAACAGAAGCAATAAATTACGCAATTATCTCATCGTAAATAAAATTACAACTCGTCCCAATCCAAACAAATCGATTAAAGCATAATTCTGATTACTATTCGATTATTAGAGTTAAGATGATTACATCGATAAGCCACTAATGATATGTTAATGACATTATTATACCTACTAATGGTATAATAAAACAATCTTTAGAGAAAAAAAACAGGCGGCAATTTCTTTATTAGATGTTAAAAAAGGTCAAATGACGAGTCACGAGTCGAATGGAACCGGTTTCGAATAGATTCATTCGAATGTATTAGCATCGAATGATGGATCGGTTTTAGGAATCGAGAGTGTTGTTTTTTCTTTGTTCAATTTTTTTGGCCAGTATTGGTGACCTGTGTTTGACCATTAACTCCCTGGTGGTAAAAAAAAAAAGGTTTTTGTCGATACACATAATCCCGGCCCTTAGGAAATTATATACGAAGTTAAAGCATTGATATATTATTCGAATTTCTATATAAAGGGATTTGTTACTGACCTATTGCCATCCTCAAACCAATAAAGAAAGGTAGCCATATAGCGTTCCCAAACATTTAGTTTTTCATGCATTATTTGAAACGTCCCGGCGGGATAGCCTTTTCCCGTATTAAAAACATTTTGAAATCGCGGTATTTTTTAATTATAATGAGCGTTTTTCCCTTACAGGATCAAACAAATCTGGCAACCGTAATTCCATCACAAATCATAGAAAAAGGTGACTGCCATTTGACCCACATTTTAGTAAATATCACGAAAACAAGGACAGAAAAGATCGCAAAGTAATCATATTATATTATCATGGTGGCTACTCAATCTTAAATAATTTTCAAATTAAATATCTCTAAAAAAAACAATTGCAGGTCCTATGTAATAGGGCGAATTCTGTGCAATTGCATTTTATCGGATAAATGCCTTATCTATATTTTTAATCGACTTCGAAAAAGGAGGAGGTTATCAATTCGTACCATTTTTTTTATGTATGTACAAGAATTGCTCCGTCAATCGTGAACCAATTTTTATGTTTCTTAAATTGATGTATAGATAAAGCTCCCAAGTTGGTCCCATAATAATTTTAGAAACATTGCTTTATTACTTTTAAATAATCTCTAAAATTAAAAATATTTTCATTGTATTCCTGAGTGAGTGCATCAGATTATAGAATCGCAAAGTTCCACTGACACGTTTTTCTTTGCAAAAGTGTCAAATGTTGAGGTTTTTCGTATATACATCTGCACATTTTCTAATCTGCGACGACGAAGCATTTGACATTCAGGGACAAATGTCATTCTTGAAAAAAAAAACGAGTGGGTGAATAGAGGTATTTTAAAAAGTTTACAATCTTGAGGGATTTATTGAGCTTGAAAAGTAAAACCTACTTACTCCCCATCCAATGTGTATAAGGAGAAAATAGAGTTACTTCAACGCTTGAGCGCCTTGTTTAATTATTATCCTTACTTATATTACAAGTAAACGAAATAACGTACTTTGAAGTCGGTTGTTTCAGTTTTTTAAACTATAAAATTATTAGATTTCACAAACTTTTATCTCGACAACCTCTGAAACGATTTTTCTCATATTTAAATATTCTTATTTAGAACTGAGTACCAAATGTTTCTAAAACACCTATTATAAAAAATCGATTCGGAAATAGCAATTACGATCCAATTCCACCTTCCCCATTGCACTATAGGACTAGCAGAAAGTCGGCGAATTACCACCAATTTCTCGTTGAAATGCCAAAAATCCGTACTCAGCGATATCGGTCCACGTTCTTGAGCGTACAGCGTAATGCACAGGAATGGAATTCTGTTTCCTTTTGGAAACAGAGATGGCGGTTTGATTTGTTTTATCATAGAATTTTCAAGGCTAGAGTGAATCCTCCATGAAAGCTCCATCCTCGGCCACACTGATCAATCGTAGATCTTTCTTGCGTAAAAAAAGCATCACAGCAAATTGGCCTTTTGTAGTCTAGTAAGTTTAAAAAACTTAAATACCGTTGAATTGAAAAAAACGCCTGTACCGATTTTGATGAAACATACTAAGAACACTCTCGATCTCCAATTCTCAAAAACTCCTCTTTTCAAAAAACTACATCAAAATCGGTCCATCCGTTTGGGAGCAACGATGCCACAGACAAACACACAGATACACATTACACACGTCGTACTTTTAACACCTATTTTTGGTCAGGGTTTCCAAATATCCTACAAACAATCACCTACGACATTTTTTTTATATTTATAAAATTGTACAACCTGTAAATCAAATTACGTCAAGATTTATTGAAAATTACGACTAGTATTTTTACATTTTCTTTCTAATACACTAGTACAAGAAAGAAAATTTTGCTAGTTGATACATAGACCTTTGCTGTGCTTCATTCTTACCTACATCAGCTGTTCAAAATCTGTCAAGCCGACTATGCTACAAGAGGAAATTTAGAGACAATGTGAATTACATCACTTCTTGTAAGCTTTCATATAGAGGTAATTTAGAGACAATGTGAATTACATCACTTCTTGTAAGCTTTCATAAAGAGGTAATTTAGAGACAATGTCCATTACAACACTTCTTGTATTGTTGCTTTCATCAAAATTATTATGCATTTTGAAAGTGCCTAAACGTTTATTTGTCTAAAAATAACGTTTGCAAAACTGCAGGAACATTGCAGAAAAACACGCAACCTTTAATTATCTCCAATCGACAAAAACTCAAACCATCGAAACACAAATAAAAATGTTAATTCTATCAAGTTTTGGTAGCGTAGCCATAAAATGACCATTTGATTCCGACATCATAATTCCAATCAATAAAATTTCTTTTCCCAATTACGTGACAGGAAATTTATAAACCATTAAATCACCGTTTAAATTCAAAACGTAAATGTTTTTGGTTTAAAAAATGGCGGTACATTAAGCTTTTATGTAAAACATTCCGTGTAAAACTGGTATGCCTACTTTGGCCTGCCAACTGCCAACATCAGTATAAGAAAGTAACAGTTACACAGCTTACTATTAAATTAATTTTTGTGGTTGTGCTAATATTATAAAGGCGAAAGTTTGTGAGAGTGTTTGTATGTTTGTTACTTATTCACGCTCAAACGGCTAAACCGATTTTGATGAAATTCGGCATGGAAGTAGCTGACACCCTGGATTAACATAGGCTATTTTATATCCCGAAAAATAATGTCTTCTATGATCCAATTTATGTAAAACAGCGGGTAAAACCGCGAGGTGCAACTAGTTTACAAATAAAGTAAATAAACCAGTACTCAGTACCAGTACAGTAAGTAAGTACTCTTGGATTTTATTTGAATTATAAATAAAAGTGATTTAATAAATTAAACCAATTTCAAGACAATCCAAATATCTGAACCTTTCCTAAACTGTCTTTCATTGGTACCAGTCGACCTCTAAAAAATAGCTCATGCATGCAAAATACTTCAGCTGAATCGCAATTGAACGTTGAACGCACCGCAACTTTTCGCACGTTTCCTATCGCGTTAACGTTTTAACCATAAGTTGAACAAAACGCAACTATAGCGCAGCTGGAACGTAACCGCTGTCAAAAAACGTTTGAGAAAAGTTCTAAAAGAGAAAAGCTTTGTGGAATTTTCACCTTATAAATTGCCTCCAAACACTAACCACCTTTGGTTGACGTTTGAACTTTAGCGCAATACCAAATTTTTCCAAAGTTGAACCGTACTCGACTACAAGCGCAGCTGAACCGCAGCTGAACTATAGACGTTTAAAATAACGCGATAGGCCCCCAGTTTTGATTCCAATATTATTCGATTATACATAAGAAAATATATATATATATATATATTATTTTTTTATTCAAATATTTTTTAGAGACTTTTAGACTACAAGTTAATTTGCCCCTTTTCAGTTACTTGTTTTTTTTTAATTATTTTTATTTATTCGTTGTTTTAATCAATAAATTACTGAAATAATATACGTAAATCGATATATTGTAACCAATAACAAAGTTTAGGTGGATATTTGCTCGTTTGGCTGATATTCACCAATACGCCGCGGTGTAAAAATACTTGAGCCTTTTATAAATTTATACACATGTAAAAAAAAAGTTATCATCGTTAACACAATCTATAGCGTTATTTTAATATCCACACTAGTTGGAACCGCATTAGTAATAAAAACATCTAATTTCCGTTTGTTTTATCGATGAATCCGCGTGGCTCAGCTAGTGGGCCACGCGGCTTCACCCACGGAGTCATGAAAACGGTGCCGATAATAAACAAAATATAGCCTCGAATTCATTTTAATGAAGAAATGTAGCCTCGACAATTTTAATGAAGAATTGTAGCCTATGTTCGTATTCAGGTTCCTATTTATCTCTTTACCAAATTTTATAACCATAGGTTAAGCTGGTTTTTTTAATAGGATAGGAAAAGGCAAACGGCAGGGCTATCGGTTTACTCACAAGCCGTTTGCCTTGGATAGGGATGGGATTGGGAATAAGAAAAGTAAGAGGGTTTGGGGATGATGGGGGCTTAAGCTGTTTGATCGTGAAAAAGTAACAACCAGACTGAGAGACATAGCTACTTTTGCTTTTGTAATATTATTATGATAGGATGTAGATGTAGGAAGGCCGATTGGGCCGAAAAGTTCTCGAGTGGAGACCACGCACCGGCAAGCGCAGCGTAGGAAGACAAGCCACGAGATGGACAGATGACCTTATACAAGTACGCTGGATGCTAACGGCTTCCAATCGGTCTTTTTGGAAATCCAGGATGAGATGATGATGATGATAATATAGATTTAGGAGAGTGTAGACGTGTTATCTCAAAATCTGTTACTGCTTCAAACTTAAACTGTGATTTTACGATAGGTCGTTGTGATATTTTGATTAATAATAAGTTTATTGATTCAAATGATTTAAAACATAATTGTGCGACACCTAGTGAGTGACCGGCGCGACTTGATTTACAAGGTTCTCTATTCAAATGCGGGAACCGTTTCAAAACACGGCTATTTCTTAGATTTTTTTGACGTGATAACGTCTTATAAATCGATGAACGCCGGCTGCACGCACTAAAAAGCATGACTAGTTGTCAGCCTAAGCTGAGAGTGCAAGCGAGAGCGCGGAACAAGCGATAGAGAGGCACGATCGACCCAAGCGTTCGGCTTGTGACGCATCGTTATCACGTAAAATTATCGTCCGTATACCGATTTTACAGACAACCATTTTTTTTCGTTTCACCTGTCCCGGTGTCTGTTTGTCAGAATCAAATCTTGC
The DNA here is from genome assembly GCA_947563715.1 of Lycia hirtaria. Classification (NCBI taxonomy): domain Eukaryota; kingdom Metazoa; phylum Arthropoda; class Insecta; order Lepidoptera; family Geometridae; genus Lycia; species Lycia hirtaria. The sequence continues at coordinate 22,337,166 of OX387380.1, read as the reverse complement.
GAGTTAAATTTGATCCACTTTCCAATTGAGCTGAAATTTTGCATGTATATGTAACATACACATATAATCACACCTGTATTCCCTTACGGGGTAGGCAGAGCATCCACGCCCATCAGGCCGTTTGACGCCACATTTGACCGTGGTTAGAGGGTTAGATGGAAGGGAGAGGGGTATTACAGGATTAGAAGGGAATAGAGGGAAATATGTAATATTGGCTTGGAGTGACAGGTCAGCCTACAAAAATGCCAATTTCCCTCAAGTCCCTTAACTGACTTTTACATTATGTCCGGGGCGGGAAGAGAAGCAGCTAGCACATTCTATGTTTTTTTCTCTCAGTCCAGCATGGAAGAGTATATGTAAATGGAATGATAATATAATAAATATATGTAGCTGATCTGACAAAGGGACTGAAAAGTGCTTGGAGCTGAAAGATTGTCTTCTTGCCTTCCTGATCTTCTTCTTTTTCTTTTATTTTGGATTTGCTAGTGTCAAGTATTTGCTGAGATTTCTTTAAGTTTTAGGAATAATACAAGCTATATATAGATACGTATTAATTGTGTTCTAGTACCGATCTAAGTCACATAAATAAATAAATAAATTGTTTATTACTTGAATATCCTTATTACTAATATTTTACTTAACTAATGTTTGAATACAGTTTGGTACCTTTGTTCATTGACATCGGGCCCCAAACTAGGCAAAGCCTGTTTTTTGGGCACCCTGAAACCTGTTACCAATATTTTAAATGCGCTTAACATAAATAGTAATTTTCAAGTCCAGAGTCATTAAAGTTGTGACTTTACTGAAACTGAAAGCCATATATTTGTCACTGTCAAGTATTGAAAGTTGACGTTTCAGAACTTTCAGACTTGTATTGTAATTTACAAATCATGTAAGCTCTAGTCACAGTCTAAGTCAAGTAAATAAATCATTCTCAATTTCTAGTCATGCCTCAGTATAGTTTGGTGACTAATTTATTTTAGTGGAAACTTTGGGAGATCTAGTTTTTCGGAGTTTAGTTGAAACTTAAAAAAAAAACATTTTTCACTACTTAATTTTACTTGTGCAAAGTAAACACACACACGTAAATAAATACTAACTTAATTAATACTATCATTTTCACACTAAAATTACACAAGGTAAGGAAAATAAAATAGAGCGTCGATATTTCATAGTCACGTACCCGCCAAAACGTTTCACTTAATTGTAACATAGACAAAACAAAAAAAAAACTAAACGTCATCTTCTTATAATGTCATTGACATTAATTAAACAAATTGGACGCGACATGAAATGTTCGCGCGTAAAATCTTTTATTGTTTCTGAAACACACGACGTCGGACAGTTTGAACCTATAAATCCTTTTTTAAACTGATCTAAAATGCTAACGATGCTTTTTTATAGGAAAATACAGTGATTTATATTGAAGCAATGATTTATTAATTTGGGTATTTTATGGCTGGTTTCTTTTTTATTAACTTTTCGCGCGTTTATTTCTGATTAAAGTTTTTATTGTTGTTAGAATAGATAATCACTGCGAGTAAGTTCTAAGTTATAATGTTTTTAAAGAATTTGACGCGTTTATTTCACATCATTTTAAATGCTTTGCAGTACCTACTTGTTGTCACCTTGATTTAGTAAGTTATAAAAACGTCTACTAATGTCCTAAGCGAATTTTAAATTTGTGACAAAAAATAAAAGCCTATAACTATAGCCGCCTACTATCAAGAAAGAAACATCAGAATCAATTAATAACTATGAGATTTATGCCCGTAAACTTTATAAACTTTGTAAACTATATCTGGTAAAAAATCTTGTAAACAGAAAAAAATACAAAAAAGAAACAAAAACAAAAAAAAACTATTAAAAAAACACAACTAAAACTATCGACACGAAGCATTAATTTAATTAAACTGCATTCTTATATTAGCTTACAGACACAGTGCATCTCGTTTTATCGCATAGCTCTTATATCTTATGTCCGGTCGAGCCGGCAGCTTGTATGTATGTACTTGTAGTAGGTATACTTAAATTGTGAAGTGCTTTTGACCTGACATCTTTATGCAGTTTTATATACCGAATAATAGAAAAGGATTGAAAAAACATTTAAAAAAAATTACTTTATAATACGTAGAGTATGTTTGCTTATTAAACACTTTTTTTTTAAACTATCACGGTCATTCATTAAAACACTATTATTATTAACGGGATATTTACCGTGGTTCGCGTTAATTTTGAGCTCCCAAGCTTTTTTTTTTGTTGCGTTAATATCGGGAGCTCAAAATTAACGCGAACCACGGTAAATATCCCGTTAATAATAATAGTGTTTTTGTTTGCTTATTGTTCTATCGTGGCAAAATGGAGGAACTAACGTCTTGAAGTAGGTATATAGGTACTACTGTGTTATTCTGTGGTTTTGACTGAACAAAATAATGAAATAAGGACAGCAGCGCCCTCAAATTTTTAGTTCTCTAGCTGAACAGACTCCATTATTTCTAAACTACCTATTTATCATAATTTTAGCGACTTGATCGTCCGCTTTCGGTAGTCATAGACTACGTGACGTCACAAACCCAATATGGCATCCTCTAGACGACAAAAATCATTATTCTAACAAGTATCTATATTAAAAGAAAAACAAAATACCCGACTGCAGAAAAGCAGTTTTTGCAGGGCAACTTGTAGGGTAACCAGCCACAAGGTAGACCGACGACCTCATACTGGCAGGAAGACGCTGGATGCAAGCCGCTTCCAACCGGTCTGATTAGAAATTCATGGAGGAAACCTATGTCCACTAGTAGATTTTTGTGACTGAGATGATAATACCGAAACCCAATGTTTCTCAAATAAAATCTGGTTGTACTTAATTCCCTTCATTTATCTAGAGCTAGAATCTAGACCATTCCCTCGTCGCTTCACGATAAAGCCATTTTTACACTATGCCTAATTCCGTCGCGAGAATGCGGCGAGCTGTTGCCAAGAAGCTGTATGTCATGTGGGTACATCACTTTATGTTAATGACAAATTGGTATAAAGTGCTGAACAGTGCGACATGGATTAGAATAAACGTGGTCAAATGTAGAACTGTACATTTTGTCCTGCTTTCTCTCCTGTTTTAAAAATGTACTTAAAGGTAATTTTTGTTTATTGTTTATAATCTTTTAAGATTTAAACATTTTATTTTAAGCGACTCAAATAATTATAGTTTTTAAAAACTGAAAACCCTACTTCAAAATAGGCAATTTGTTTTCACTTGGATGACATATTTTTCCAGTTATTTTGTTATAAAAACCAAAGTACTGAACCAATTTTCATTAAATGTATACATACATATCCCTTATAAATGTTATCTAAATCGGTCCTCCTACCAACAAAAAAAAAAACAATTATTCAAATTAATTTACAATTGGGAAATAATCGCTGAAATATACAAAATAAATAAAAAAATATACAAAATAAATATAAAATATAAATAAATAAAAATATATATACCTCCTCCATTTTGCAAGTCGATTAAAATGGAGGAGGTCATCAGTACGATTATATTTTTTTTTACATATGTTTGTAACCTCATAACTCTGTTTAGAAATTGATTTAGATATTTTTTTTATTTGAAAGGATAGGTATACTTTATACTTTCAGATCAATCTTTATACTTTGGTCCCATAGAGATATCATCAAAATCAGTTCAATAGTTTGGAAAATATTGAACTGATTTTGATGATATCTCTAGAATAGTTTGGTGTTTAAGACAAAATAACTGTCATCCAAGTAAAAGAAATGGCATATTTTTAAGCCGATTGCTAATTGCTATAGTTTTTTAAACTGATAGTTCTAAATTTGAAAGATTTCAACGGTTACATTTTCGTTTACAAAGACCCGTCAGAAATAGACGGGGAAAGCCAAAACTTAACTTCAGCTCCCATATTCATTCGAATTCGAAATCGGGTCAGAATCTATATCTCCGTCTCAGTCATTCTGTATTCGGAATCTATATCTCTATCTCTCTCATTTCCATAGAGAATGATAGAGACGGAGATATAGATTCCGAATCCAAATGAGTTCTGGATAACCTACAGCCCCCCAATTCACAATCATTCGGAATTGGGTCGGAAACTATTTATTATTTCGATATGCCCAGAGCGCCTTGGAATCTGAACGTGTAAGCTACTGAGCGTATAAATTTCAATAAAACGGAATTTACAGTCCCGGAAAACTACCCAGTTTTATTTATTTATTACAAAAACATCGCTTTATCAATTGAGACAATAAAATAACCTTCATCTCTGACATTGCACTGCCGCAGAATAAACTGTAGTACAAAGCAAACGTGCATCTATTTGTACCTTGTCACAATAAAGTGGTATGTTTATGTATATTACGCGCTGCTAAGATTAGCTGTCTGCAAATTAGTACGTTTTTAACCGACTGCGAAGGAGGGACACGTATTGTGAGCGTATTTATGTGTGTTTGATTTATAGCAGGATCTGCAGAGCTTAACTTTTGTTGAATTTGTATCAGTTATGAGAGTAGCCTAACATTGGGTAGGTATATCAAATATTAATGTAATTTAAATGAATAAATAACAAAAAATTAAGAATTCACGGTCTCTCAACAAACGAGCGTGTTTTTAGCGATTTTTAGAGTTCCGTGGTAACTACAAGGAACCCATGTAAATTCGCCTTGTCCGTTCGTCTGCTTGTCTATCTGTCCGTATGTAACTGCAATTTTACTTGAGACCATCAGCCATAATATAAAAGGAATTGAGCAAGTAAGTATGTAGATGTGTTCTTTAAGTTTTTACACTTGTCTCACTGTCTGTCTGTCTGTCATTGTCTTACTCACTTTTTTTACAAGTTTACACTTGTCACTTGTAAAGACGACATTGCGGTCTACGATGTAACGCGCTCACAAAACCTTTGTTTTACTTACTGAGACATAGTAGTCACATCTGTTTACGAGACTGTTATCACAGCATCCCTTATCACCTTATCAGCACTCACTGATAACAAAGGAGCATTCCTCGCTAATAGTTCCAATATGGCACCACACCCGGTGCGAAACATACCGCTTTGTTTGGTGCGAAACAGCTTGCTTTGTTTAACCGCATTCCACAATACATGCTGTTTGATTAAGGGTTTTGATTCTGTTTGTTCGATTTAGATGACATGTAAAGGGATTTATAGTTAACAATATACGAGCTTATTATGGGAACCCTGTACTAAGCCAACAGAAGCTAGATATACGAGTTTCTAGGTGTCTTTAAACCGCGAGTGAATATGTTTCTTCTAGGCAAGCGCGCTCCATATTAGACCGTAACTGTCGTTTAGCACCAGGTGAGTTGACGGTCAAGCAGAAGCCTATTTTAGAATTAAAAAAGTATAGGGAATATGCAAGTATATTATTGATAACATACTAAAATTTAGTAGACATAATAAAAAAAATATTTCGATGTTTTTTGAAGTCAAAACTTTTTTAGCGGCGTTGTGCATTTTTGGGATGGGTAAAAAATTTTAAACTCGCGTCAGATCGTCAGATCGCAAGACGGACAGTCAGAAACCTATTCTAATGTTCTGCATTTAAAGTTCATTATTGTATGTACAAGTTTGTCCTTCTAGCATAGCGTCATTTCGTTGCGCCAAATGCTTATTTTCACACATGCACGTAAGACTCATTAGCTCAATAGGTAAGAGCACCGATATAAATTTCAATTTGTCAATCGGGGGGCGGAGGTTCAAATCCTTCACGAGTCAGTCTTTTTGCTATTTTATTTTTTAGTTTTCACTTCTGCCGGCACTCCCGGAGTGCAACCCGTTAATTTTTTTTTGAGATGACTATGAGCTGTTGGCCTCTACCGGCTTCTACAGCTTACCGGACTTTGGCAGAAGGCGCTGGGCCGCTTACAAACTAAAGGTCACGAGGTAGTGACTAGCTCAAGGGCAACTCGAGGGAGGTTCGGACCTCGGCTTGGGCCGTCGCCTGGGAGATCGGGTAAACATACAAAAACAAATACATAGATACAGTGATCATCATTTCAGCCATAAGAAGTCCACTGCTGGACATAGGCCTCCCCCATGGATTTCCAGAAAGACCGGTTGGAAGCGGCCTGCATCCAGCGTCTTCCTGACACTTGTAAGATATCCTCTGTCCACCTTGTGCCTGGTCTTCCTACGCTGCGCTTGCCGGTTCGTGGTCTCCTTTGAGAACTTTTCGGCCCCATCGGCCGTCAGTTCTACGTGCTATGTGTTATATAGATACAGTACGAATTGAAAACCTCCTTTTTGGATGTCGGTTAAAAATATATACAATTGTAAAACATGTATACCAAGTTTAACTAAAAATTGGCATCTAATATAATTATAGCTTTGGCTATAGAACCCTTCTTACGCGTGTCCTAACAAGATCTTACCACTTAGTTTAATTTTATTATATAATGTAACTTACCCGGATCTTTTCGTGACATTATCACATTACATCAGATGTACGGAAAAATCCGCAAAATAACTTTAGATATACATACAAACGTAATATATATATATATATACGGGGTGTCCCAGAACTCAACGTCAAGCGGGCACGGGGTAAGAGGGGGGGGTCATTACAGTTCCAGGAAAAATAAAATTAAAATTCCATATCAGTTGCTCAAGTTATACTATGAAAAAGAGAAAATTCGACACCTTTATTCATATCTTTAGTTATTCTGACCTCAAAGTTAACTATTTTACAGTGTTTTTTACTAACGTGGTCTCTTTAATAAACATGCTATCCAATTGCAATCACGGGGCAAGAGGGGGCAGAGCCCCCTCTTGCCCCGTGACGTTGAGTTCTGGGACACCCTGTATATATATATATATATAACAAACAACTGTTTCTTTTCGATAATATTTGCATATTTGCTATAAGATCATTAGACAAACACAGCAAACTTTATGGGCATGTGAAATATTGCAAATTCTTTCCAACACAAACATTGCGAGACACAAACGTTGGCGCAAATATTTGATTGTGTGTTTTATGTATTTTTAAGCGACTTCGAAAAAGGAGGAGTTTCTCAATTCGTCGGAATCTTTTTTAGGGATCCGTAGTAAACAAGGAACCCTTATAGTTTCGCCATGTCCGTCCGTCCGTCCGACTCTAGGTATTTTAATAGGGACCTATTAAAATACCTAGAGTAAATACCTTTTATTTGCAAAAAAAAAACTATCTATAATTTTTTATAATTTATTAGTATATATATATTTGTATGTTTTTTGTGTGTGTTTATATATATTAGTATATTAGTGTATTTATTAGTATAGTTTATTTGTTTGTATTTGTGTAACCTTGCCTTCATGGAGCTCGGGAGGATGATCGTGAGTCTGGTGGTGATATTGTGAGTTCCGCTTGCTGGAACATTCCTGACACTCACGAGAGTTCTAGTGAAGAGGACACTTCAGCTGAACCGACTCAAGACGACCAGCTTCCCGCCCTAACCCTTTTGCAACTGATGACATCACGTGCGGCACGAGCGGCACGTCGCAGTGCAAGGCGCGTCACCGACCGAGAGTGACGTGTGTGCTGCTCCTTTGAAAAAGACCGCCGAATGCGGTTGAAACTATAGTCGGATATTTCGGCTCAAAACAGACGTGAGTGACCCGTAGTTTTTATTTAAAAATATATGAATGAGTATATGAATAAAAGTTTAGAAAACTTAAAAACTCCGGACCCGACATAAAAAATGGCTAAAACGATTTTGATGACATATAGGTATGACTACTATAGTACTATCGATCAAATCATCTTTCAAAAAAACTAGATCAAAATCGATCCATCCGTTTGACAACTATGATGCCACAGACAAACAAACACAATAATATACTGATACATGCGTCAAACTTATAACATCTCTCTTTTCGCGTCGGATGTACAAATTACTGTAACATATGGATGGAAATAAAACTGACGATTTATAAATGATTCATTGTTGTACTACGGAACCCTAAAAACCAGATTAGCTAAGTACACAGAGTAAGAATAGCTTTGTTACTTCGAGCAAAAAGGTTTGTCATATGAAAGGTTTATTATTAATGCTTGACATCACAATTCTGCATCGAAGCCGCCATTTTTTACCTCTTATCAATATTCAAGATACTTATCTTAAATGATTGTAATAACTCATAATTTATTCTGCGTACGGACAGCAAAAAATCTCGGTACACCCATGTTGTTTTTCCTAATAAGCTTCCTACCTTTTTTTGTCTGACGGTACATGTTACTTATAAATCTGCATAAAATTTCGAAGTTAAAATTAAATTATAGAGTACCGCATCTTTGAAGGTACTTATAGTGATCATAGGAGGTAAAGGCAAATATTAAAAATTACCAAGTGCGTGTCGTGCCGCGAGCAATGCAGGGTTCCGTAGTTACTCATCATATTTTATTTGAACTTCAAACAGGGTATCTTGTTTGATACTATGACCATACCATATGTTTAAATTAAAAATAAAAAGGTCAAAAATGCATTTTCGACCCTTTTAATTTCATTTTACTTACCACGTGGCAGATGCCTCTTTATTCTTAGCATAAAGTACTTTTTGAAACTGTTTATTTTGTGCCTGCGGTTTGCCGCTTAATGATGAAAACCAGTGATAATGATGATAAGATGGAGCCTAAGTCACTCTCAATGTTTTTTGCTATACCTGTACCAAATTTCATCACAATCGGTTCAGCCGTTTACTAGTGAAAAGGTAAGAAACAGAGAGCTTTCGCTCCATTACATAGTTAAGATATCGCTTGTAAAATGCACAAGAATCTTTATTTAATCTTCGCATCATTTACTTTTAGAAGAGACTAGTGTTCAGTTTGTACTTTGCCCCTACAAACAAGTCTACAAAAGATAGCCGTATGCAATACCTGCATATTTTCTATTGGCACGTACTTTATCTTCATTGTTTTATCTTTAAATTCAATTTACGTAACTCTACACATAGGTAATATGGTGATAATTATCGTCATCTCTCGATGGGGACGGCAGGGCTCGCTTCTTTTCGTCATTTCACACTTCTATCGTCATCTCTACATTTACACTTCTCACAAATATGATCTGTCACACAGTCCGTAGTGTTCGTACACACCTAACAACTAGGGTGATAAGGAACTTACATATCGCTTAATTTTTAATAAAGTATTAACTCAAAATTTTGCATTTTTCAGTTAAGAATATAGTGAGAATTCAGATCTTTGTTTCCATAAAGTAGAAAAACAATCACAAACATAGCTGACTGACATAGCTGGCTAGTTTAACGGGTTTTTTTTATTTTTTTTATTTGGAAACTATTTCCATTATATTTCCAGTTTTGTGATGATGATTTTACACGTTTAAGTGGCTGTAGAAAAAGATGTGTACCTACTTGTAAATGAATTGAGTATAGTCTATTTTCTTTCAAAATTAGAAACGTCTGCTACATGTCAGCTTTCAGTCAAGCAAATAATTATATCAAAAAAATATGCAACAATCGAAAGATTCCTGCATTTTTTTTAATTAGAAAACTTTGAAAGCGTAAACATCTCTAAAATCCTGCTTGTTGAGTTAACACACTGTTCAAAATCAGGTACGATATTTAGATACCGTATCAAATTGCAATAAAGATGTTAAACACGCGTCTAGTTTTTCCTAGACGCTAATAGATATCGCAAGTAAAACACCACGTGTGAGATCTAAAACTGCTAGCTGTCAAACTCGGATTATATTGGTAGTTATTTTGACAGGTCGAGGTCTCGAGATCGGAGCTAATACCGTTGCTCCTCTGATAAGGAAAAAGCTCGATAATAATAGTTTAGCAAAAAGTTTAGCTTCTGAGAAGCGGATAGCAACAAAGTACTTACTCTTGCTATTCGCAGAGCATGCGTACTTGACTAATATTATGCATTATAATAAGGCACATAATTATGTTCAACTTTACCAGCGGTTTTTTTTAATAACGAAATTTAAGGTCCCTATGACAGGGTGGCGAGAGCAGTGCATTGCCATACAGAGTTTTAGACTGTACAAGTGTGGCTTTATGCTGCTATGCGCTAGTATGGCAATGTGTCAGTTTCTTATCAAGTATGCATATTAAAAGAAAAACCAAATACCCGACTGCACAAAAGCACAAAATTACGATTTCGTTACGCTTGATACGGTGTTGAGTGTAAGTTTTTGTGAGAAGGTATGCGTAAAATCGCTTTAAAAGATTACAAATGTGCATTCTTTAGAATAACTCTAGTAAAACCACTTGTTCATTACGAAAAAGTTCGTTGGAAATTACGAAAAAACGCATTTTTTTAAATGCTTGTGTCAAATGCATTATCATATTATTGCAAAAAAATATAGCCTATGACACTCAGGAACTAAAGACGAATCTAACAACACCTCGTACTTCAAAATCGGTCAAACCTTTTAGGATATAGGCGCACATATAAAAATTTACATACCCACATACATACATAAATACACTCGAAAAACATGACCTTTTTTCTTACGCAGTCGGGTGAAAATAGGTACTTAAAGTACTGTTACGTATTCTGTGGGCCAGGTCATAAACAATGTTAGGGCAGGCGGGCGGCTGTTGTTCCACCAACATTAACTGGCAATCGAGATAATGTCCCATTTCGTGACTTTCACTGCTACTCAGTAAACTGGCGTTCACCAATCAATCTCGCGCAGCTTTAATGAGGAAAAAGATTTACATTTTACGAGACATGGGATCTTGAGTAAGGTTTTGTGTGTGTGTTTTTTGGACTGAGGGAAATCAGGGATTATGTCGGCGATAGGCTGACCCCCTGCCACTGCAAGCCAATATTACACCTTACCCTTTAAACCCATTTAACCTTCTAATTACTCTAATATGGTTGCCTGGAAGAGATCGCTTTTAGCGATAAGGCCGCCTGTTGTTGCACTAGTCTATTTAAGTACTTTGTTATTACTTTTAAGGTGTGTACAATAAAGAGTTTATCTATCTATCTATCTAATACCATCTCCCTTCCATCTAAGGGCCTTACCGAAAAACGTTTTTAACTTTAACCAACGTCTTAAGTTCTCTGTCTTCTTTCCGCAAGTGTCATTACGTGTTAACGAGAAGTTGACAAAATATGTTAAGCATTGCTTAAAGTTCAGTAACGTTTTTCGGTAAGGCCGTAAACCACGGTGAAATGTGGCGTCAAATGGCCTTTGACGCTCTGTAAGGGAAAATAGACGAGATTATATGTATGTATGTATTTTTGGAATGCTTTTTTTTATTTGACTGAGCAAACGAAGCGAGCGATACTTTTAGTACCTATGCAATTCTAAGCTACTCGTAGTTTCGAATGAGCATAATTGGTTCAGAGGTTGTCATAATACTGAAATGTCAGTGAAATAATATGCGCTCGCCAGGTCCACTGTAACAAAACTATTAAGGTGTAGTTCAATCCGCGCAGGTATCTCTTACGCATTTTTAAACATATAAAATCAATGGTTAGGGATATTAGAAAAGTGACAAATGAATTTGTTTATTTTGATAGGAAAAATATTTTAAAAAAAGTTTTTAGATACAAAGAATTCAATGTAATTTAGATCGCTGCTTAAATAACTTATAAATTAGCTGAGGAGTTAAAAATATATGTTTTTTTCACTACTCCATCGCCAGTAAAGTTATAGCCGAATAAAACTTTTTTTAAACATTCCTCCTATCTGAATAAACAAATTAATTTCTCACTTTTCTAATATCCATAACCAATAATCTTATATGTGGGAGTTTTGGCGGGAACGTCTTAGTAACGTGTTGTTGCTTTGTTTTATTTTCCTAAACTTGTGTTATTTTGAACATTAATGCTATAAAAATGGTGGTGTTTTATTCATTAAGTGTTCGATAAAGTGCGTGAGTGTGGGCAAGTGAAATAAAGCAGTAACACGTGTGATTTTACGTTGTCGGCAAAACTCCATAGAAGCTTCTAGTAAAGTCGCCACCACTTTACTGAAGCAGGACTCGACTTATAAATTGACTGTATACGTGACTTAGATTGTGACTAGAACATTTACAACTTGTTTTATTCAAGAAACGAAAAAATCCTAATACTTGACACTGGCAAATGCTTTAATGCGGGTCCAAAACAAAAAAGAAGAAGAAGAATCTTATATGTTTAAAAAGATTGTGATGCGCGAGAGAGATAGCTGCGCGCGTTGATCTCAACCTTAATTCACAACGGGAGCCCAACAACCTTATATAGTCGGCGACACATTGATCCATGGTTATTTTTAGGGTTCCGTACCCAAAGGGTAAAAATGGGATCCTATTACTAAGACTCCGCTGTCTGTCTGTCTGTCTGTCTGGCCGTCCGTCTGTCACCAGGCTGTATCTCATGAACCGTGATAGTTAGACAGTTGAAATTTTCACAGATGATGTATTTATGTTGCCGCTATAACAACAAATACTAAAAAACAGAATAAAATAAATATTTAAGGGGGCTCCCATACAACAAACGTGTTTTTGCTCGATATTGAAAACGGCAACAGGTAGACGCTTGAAATATTCACAGAATATTGAGTTAAGTAGTTGAGTTAAGTCACTTTAAAATAAATAATTAAATTTATTTTTATAATAAAATAAAATTAATATTTAAAGGGGGCTCCCATACAACAAACGTGTTTTTTTGCGTTTTTATATAGATAATGGCACGAAACTCTTCGTGCGCGAGTCCGACTCGCACTTGACCGGTTTTTTGTGCACTCTGTGACCACTACACGCACCCTTAACAGAAAATGCGCTCAAGATTTAAAGGCGAGGATTTCTGAGATATCATGGAGGTGGCCACCATTACCTTTCCTAAGGTCTAAAGGATTCCGTAGTCAACTACGAACCCATATAGTTTCGCCCGCCATCTCTGTCCGTCTATCCATGGCTCAGATAAAATACTCTTACTACTAGAAAGCTGTAATTTTTTGGTATATTAATCACGAGAAAGTGAAAAAAATTATGAAAAAATTACATTTTTTTTTTTTTTTATTAGTCAAGTGTATATGTCGCATAATGCATGTATTACGAAATTAAAAGGAAAACTATAAAACGCACGTGCGCCTTCGTCTTTTCGGAATTACGTTCATTATTTTTAATTGCCGCCAATCTCGAAAAATTTTTTTGAGGAAACCTGCATGTCTGAGAGTTCTTACCTTTCTTGAAGATGTGTAATCTACCAACCCACACTAGCCATTGGCATCGTGCTAGACTATCTTAATCTTTCTCTCAATAATAAGCAGCAGAGAAGCTTCTATTATGGTCTACGGTAGAACACGCTTACCTAGGGGTACCTATTCACTTGCGATTTGAAGACACCCAGATTACACCCAGTCTGTTCTAGAAGGCCTATTCAGAGAGCGTATTCAACATTTTGGCGGTACGCATAATAAAAGCGGAGCTAAAGCGTTTAGAACGTTTTTTTTAAATTTCCACTCAAACAGAGCTGATTTGTATTAAAATATTTGTTTTAATTCGTTGTATCGATTTAAAATACGAGGTACGAGCAAATAAATACGTACGTATTACACTCTTCAAAGAGTTTTTATTGAATAAAAATGATAAAACACGTAACCGCAAAAACGTAATAAGATATGATAACGACTTTAAAACATTCACTTATCAATATCAGATAGATTATCATGGTAAAACTCATGAACTTAATAAATGTCACAACTGAATTCATATTCATAATAAAAACTGTCATATGCTTAAATAACTTATACTTACATAAATTAAAACAGTTATTATACTTAACAATATATGTTATTATATATTACAATATATATTAAACAGTTATTTACAAGTATGTATAGTATATTAAAAGAAAAACAAAATACCCGACTGCAGAAGTAGTAAGTTAGACTGCAGTTTATGCAGTCTAACTTACTACTTCGTTACGCTGTTGAGTGTACGTTTTTTATGAGAAAGTTTCCGTAAAATCGCTGTAAAAGATTATAAATGGGCATTCTATAATTCTACGACAGACGACAGACAGTTACTCTCGCTTTTGTATCATTAGTTAGGATTAGGATTCATTAAATATTTTGGTGAAATTAAACGCTAATTTTGACTGACATTGAAAAAATGACAGTAAATATAATGGCACAACTAAAGCCAAGCAAGCAATCTGATAGCAAGTCTCTACACAAATGACCTATGGCTGACCTATAACTATCAAATTCCGTTAACAAAAAAAAAAAAAAAAATAGGGGTTCAGTTTCGAATGCTTTCAATTTCGAAATTGAATTTAAAACTACAAACCAACTTAAAAGGATTACCTACGAACAAAAATAATAATTTTGTTCGTAATACGCTGATGATGATGATGATAGATATTGAGAGTATGTATGTATATGGGTATGTGTGTTTCTAAATGATCTCCTACAGCAAAAACGGCTTGACCGATTTTGATGTGCGAGGTGTCGTTAGATTCGTCTTCACTGTCCGAGTGTCATAGGCTATTTTTAGTAATAATAATAATAATAAATACCTACAATCTCTCGCAAATCAAAATGCGTTTTTTCGTAACTTCCAACGAACGTTTTTGTAAGTGATTTTAATAGAATTATTCTGAAGAATGCCATTTATAATCTTTTACAACTTTTTTACGCATACTTTTTCCAAATAAAAAACGTACACTCAACAGCGTATAAAGCG